>OU015762.1:34779175-34904378 GCA_907173295.1 Fagus sylvatica | reverse complement strand
AGAAAACCCACTCCCACCAAACCCTCCTGATATAGATGCCCATACCTCTCTCCAATCCAACCACACAGCACCCACCATAGCCTCGAGCTCTTTTTGGGAACCCCCTGAAGACTCCAACCTTCGTTGGATTTGGATTGAAGACAAAGGTCATTCCTCACAAACGCAACTCTCTCTGACCAAACACAACCAGTTGAGGCAAATCAGGAACTAGTTTTCAATTTTGAAGTTGTCGTTGAAGCTCAATACTAGGGAGACGAAACTGATCACCACCTAACCACACTAATCACATCTATACATTCAACCAACCAAACCCCCACCGACTTGCCAGAACCAACCCTCACACAACGCCTATTCCGAGAAGACTTGGTGAAACAAGACGCAACCCTAACTCACTCTAGGTACGAGACAATCAAATTCTAGAAGCCTCTTTTGCTCTGTTACCCATTTTGGCCCAACCCCCTACCCAATTAACACGCATTGATAATAACCCAGACCAAACCCAAATAGTAGATGGACCTTCAACCTCCAAAGAAGCCCACTGTCCAGGCCCACCATCTCTAACAACTCCACAAAGCCCACAACCCCATACGAAACTCCAACTCTCTCTCTCTCTCGCATACCCCTGATTACCCTCGATTCCAACATCATAAACCAATACCCTAATCACCACCATCACCATATCCCTAACCCCACAACCTCAACCACCCAAGAGTAATTCTGTTCAAAAAACTCAACATAATCAAAACATATTGAATCAACCTTCCCCCCAATCGAAAGCTCTTCATCATCCCATAACCCCAGACCAAGGAAAAGATTTTGGAAAGAAATTGGCAAATTGGGTAGAAACCTCAGACACAAAATTTTCTATGGCCTTTTCAACCGAGAAATCACTGGGAATCAAGATTTTTGGGAAGATGATACTTTCATCTCTATGGCAATTAGCACTCCACAACACCCCCTCTCTGACCAAATACATCCAACCTCCACCCCCTTGCCTCCGATTCACATTGATGGGTTTCAGGAAGCTGACCCAAATCAGCTTCCCTAAGAGCCATGAGAATTCTAAGTTGGAATTGTAGAGGTTTGGGCAATACCTCTACGATTCCACAAGCAAAGAAAATTGCCCAACAATGGAATCCAGACTTTTTCTTTCTTCTGGAGACCAGACTCAAAGATGGAAAAGGAAGTCGGTTTTTGAACAATTGGGGTTTCGAAGGACATGTTGAAGTTCCTAGAATTGGCCTCAGTAGGGGTCTTGCTTTGGGATGGCACCAAGAGTTTCAATTCCAAGTTCTCATCAAAAGCCCCAATATCATTCACACGGAGGTGCTGGACCCAAAAGGTGATAACTTCTCACTTACTTTTCTCTATGGGCATCCCACGCTGGAATATAGACAACAAATTTGGGATCAACTTCAAGGGATTGGAACCATTATTTCGCATAGATGGCTTTGCATTGGGGATTTCAACCAAGTCATTGTAGAGGAAGATAAACTAATCTTCAAACCAAGCTCTATTCCAGGTAATCTCCCTCTGATTCAAACACTCTCCAATCTATCTCTTCTCCTAGTTGAAGCAAAAGGCCTCTCTTATACTTGGATGAACAAACGGAAAGGGAATGATTTTGTGATGGAGAAGCTTGATAGAGCCTTTGCAAATATTGATTGGTTTGAATCCTACCCGAATTGCCTTGTCACCAACCTGCCTATCATTGGCTCAAATCATGGACCAATCATCCTTGATACTGACCCTTCCACACCCTTTAAACGTAGACCATTCCGTTTTGAATGGATGTGGACTACTCATCCAGACTGCCCTGTTAGCATAAAAAATGCCTGGCTAACCAACCCCACAAGAGGATCACATGCTTACTGCCTTACCAAAAAATTGGAAAATATTAGAGACAAACTCAAAGCCTGGAACAAGACATCTTTCAGATTGATTATACAGCAAATCCTAACCAAGAAAGAAGAATTAAGGTGCGCTTAACAAAATATCCAAACCTTGAGTGATCTTCTCAATGAGAATAGGATAAGAGATCAATTGGAAGAGTTGATGAGCTGTGAGGAAATCATGTGGTCTCAAAAGGCCAAAAAGGATTGAGATCTCAAAAGGGACCGAAACACCAAATATTTCCAAACAATTGTCAAGAACAGACGAAGAAGAAACAGAATCACTCAGATTAGGAACTCAGACGATGTTTGGATCTTAGATCAACAAGAAATTGAACAACACTTTGTTGACTATTACAAGAATTCTTCTCAGACTCACAACTTCTCTTGATGGAAGAAATCCAAACCCAACTCCAGCAAATCCCAACCCCCACTCTAACACCGAATCAACTCCACCAATTGGATCTTCCAATTCAAGATGAAGAAACCCTCCAAGCAGTGAATCAAATGGGACCCCTAAAGACTCCTGGACTAGATGGATTCCGGCAGATTTTTACCAAAAGTACTGGAACACAGTGAAGAAAGACATCCTCAATATGGTCAGAGCTTTCTTCCACTCAAGTTTTTTACTTAGATCATTAAATCACACTTTCATTACTTTGATTCCTAAAATCCCGACTCCTGAGTCGGTCACACAATTCAGACCAATGAGCCTGTGTAATGTCACATACAAAATTATCTCTAAGGTTCTAGTTAATAGGCTCAAACCCCTCATGGATAGTCTTATTACCCCGTACCAAAATGCATTCATACAAGGTAGACAAATCACAGAAAACATTATCCTTGCCCAAGAAGTCTTTGAATATTTAAAAAAGAAGCATAAAGGCATATGGGGTTTTGGTGCACTTAAATTAGATATGAATAAAGGCTATGATAGAATTAGCTAAAACTCCTCAAGGTTGTAATGAAAATCATGGGGTTCAATGAAAACTGGATAAAATGGATCACCCAATGCATATCCACTATCTCATACAGTATTATGATAAATGGAAGCCCAAAACACACATTCACTACATCCAAAGGCCTAAGACAGGGTGACCCAATCTCTCCCTATCTAATCCTCCTCTGTGCAAATGTTCTTTCATGTGCTTTAACTAAGCAAGAACATTCACACAATCTGACAGGCCTAAAAATGGGTAGAGCATCCCCTCCATTAACACATCTTCTATCTGCTGATGGCTCTTTTCTTTTCTTCAAGACTAATGAGAAATCAAAAGTTTATATCCAAGCAACCCTGACTTGGTACTGCCAACTCTCAGGTCAAGGTATAAACCTTGATAAGTCTGAACTTTTTTGCTCCCCCAATCTGAGTACCTCTCACAAACAGAATCTTGCCAATTCTCTAGGTGTCATACTTTTTGAACAACCTGGGAAATACCTAGGCATCAATTTTAAACTCAGAGGGAATAGAACAGGGGATTTCCAAGACCTCATTCACAAAGTCACTAGCAAACTCCAAGGTTGGAAAGCCAAGCTTTTGTCCTAAGCAGGTAGACTCACTGTTTTTAAATCTGTCCTCCACTCCATCCCCATATACACCTTTTCAGTGTTCAAAACTTCCAAAGCAATTTTCAAAAAGCTTGACTCCATTATAAATGCCTTTTGGTGGGATCATGACCCTAGTCAGAAAAAACTTCATATGATTAATTGGGAGAAACTGACCCTCCCTAAAACCTTGGGGGGTTTGGGCATTAAGAACTTTGAGACCATGATCAGAACCTTGATGACCAAACAATACTGGAGGATTTGCAATAACCCACACCTGCTTGTAACAAAAACCCTTAAATCCAAGTACTACCCAAATGAAGATATCCACACACATAAGCCCAAAAAACATTCCTCCTAGATTTGGAGATCATTCATGGACTCCTCAACACCTATCCTCACCTAGGGTCTATGGGAGGTTAGCAATGGGAACAATATCCCCATAGACTACTCATACTGGTTCCAAACCAAGCCAAATGCTCTAACTCATATCCTAGATCAAATACATCATGTTGCTGATTTCATTGACCAGAATTATGGCAAATGGAAAACAAACATCATTATGCAACTCTATGACCAGGAAACCAGTCAACAAATTCTAAACACTCATTTACATAAAATGGCCTCACATGCTACTCCAGATAAAATTATATGGCCTCATTCCACCACTGGGGAATACCAGGTAAAGAAAGCTTATGACATCTTACACCAAACAGTTTCCCCAACAAACAACCTCAATGATAGCCAAGCCATGTTCTGGAAAAACTTGTGGAAGCTTCCAATTCCAAACAAAATCCTCACTTTCACTTGGAAACTTCTACACCAAGCACTGCCAGTCAAAACTGAAATATCTAGGAGAGGGATAAACTGTGACACACTATGTCAACTATGCCAAATGGACAATGAAACATCCAACCACCTTTTCCTTCACTGCAATTTTGCAAGAGTAGTCTGACTGGGAAATGGAGTCAACAATAGCCCCCTCATTAAGAATCAGTTCTCAATTCCAAGATGGTTGCAAGAGTTTTCCAGGAGGAATTCTGATCCAATTCAACTTCCCAATGCACTCACTTTAGGGCTCACTACCTTATGGAGTATTTGGTTTCACAGAAACCAAGTCATTTTTGAAGGGAGAACCCTTAATCCTGTGGAAATTGTACTAACTGCTACATCTCTCATACACAGGTACCAGCAACATCATCACAACAACATTTAGGAATCCTCAAGGCCTCAAAGCAGCACAGTTCCAACTTGGCACATAGAACCTAACTGGCAGCTGCTAATCACCACAGCAAGAGGAACAAATCCAAAAATGAGATGGCAAGGCATAGCTTACATTGGGAAAAACAAAGCAGGTCATACCATTTTTGTTGGATGCCAAAGCACCACAATCAAACACCCCCAACTAGCTCAGGCAACAGTTATCCAAGAAGCAGCATTCCAAGCCAACAATATGAGATATCAAAACTTAGTCCTTTTCACAAGAAGTACGGAGATAGAGCAAGTTTGGAAGGGGAAGTACCAGCCCAACTAGCAACTCTCCACAATCCTGGAAGACATCAAGGCACTCACACACCACCGAGGCACGCAAATCCAAATTTTCAAAGTTCCTGCTTTACTCCTTGCAGAAACAAGGGCTCTGGCTAACTCTGCTTCAAAATCTTTTATGAATGTAACCAATGTAACCCCACATCTGTCTAACTAATGTACTCTTTTGCCGAGTAACAAAAAAGAAGAAGGTATATTTATATTGATTAACTAGGTTACACAAGAAAAGAAATCCTTAACTAAAAGCGTGACACATAAGGTGGAGCTTAATTTATTTTAAATTCTAAATTCCAACGGTTCTTATTTTATATTAAAAAATAAAAAATGAAAAGAAAAACATTGGTTTCTTTCTTTACTAAAGTATGTCTAATTATTTATTAGATTATCCATTGTGACATCAATGACATCCTTTATCTCGAGGTGGCAAGAGATGGGTATATTGACCATGTGTATAGGTGGCCAATGGGAGAGAACTCTTAACGCCAATGTTGGACTGTATATTACGTGGATTCTTAGTGCTTAAGTTAACCCTAATTTCATCTACCATTCTTCCATCCAACCAACAGTCCATTAATTTTTATGTTATCTATTCTCCTGCACGTAATTAATTTCACAGCTATATAACCTACTCTAATTCCTTACCTTTGTCTACATAACAAACACTTTTTTTCCTCCTGCCTTTCTTTGCAACTAAGGTTGCTTAAAAAAAAAAAAAAAAAGCCTTTTCATAGACATCCACATCCACCTCCACCACCAGGCCCACATCCACCACCACCACCACCACCGCACATATATGGTCCGCCACCACCACGTCCTGAATTTTATCCTCCTCCTCCACCGCCACCACCACATCATCATCATCACCATCATCCATCAGGGCCACCCCCACCACCTTATGCACCACGTCATCATCCTCCACCTCATGGTCCACCTCCACCACCATTTCTAGACCCCTATCATCCTCCTCCGCCCTGGCACCGCCCTCCTCCGCCCTACTAGCATGCACACCTTGTTACTAACAAGGCAATTCAGTTGGTAACTAGCGCATGTTTGTATAAGCTAGGAGGCTTCAGCATATAAGGATAACGATACAGAATCTTTGTAGGGATTGCTTTTGTTTGAGAAGGGAAAATAAGATGCTCTTTTCTTTACTTGTGCAAGGTGTGTAATGGTCACCACCGCTTGTTCCAGTGCTATATATATATATGAAAATGAAAATTTTAATTTTGTGCAAAATACACAGTGACCGATATTGTACGATCAAATTGTTGTGGACATCTATCATTTGGAGATGATATATGAAATCGGAACGCTCTTGGATTTATTAAAAAAGGAAAATAGAAAATCTTCTATACTTTTTTTTTTATTGTTTTGGTCATTGAATTTGAATTCCATATAAAACTTTTAAGGGAAACTTTTTTGGTATGCCTAACTATTGGAGGTCTATAACATTAATTTAGGCTTGATGGGCATTTGGAAAAATGAAGGCAACAATGTGCTCAACAGCTCAAGGCACATTCATTGCAGTCTCGCAGACCTTTCTAAAGAATGACAAGTGAAATCCACCACAATCTAGTTGTCCTATTGTTAATTGAAGGCATTCCAATATATACCAAAATTATTGCTACTCTTTGGGAAAGCATCATGAGAAGAAATGTTTAAAAAATTATTGGAGTTCAATTTAGCTGTTACTGTGTTACAGCACATTCATCATGGCCGTTACCATGTGCTTTAAAACACCATACTTCTACCTGAACTAACCGAAATTCAAAAGTTGAACCTGGAAACTCAAACATCCCAAATCCAAAAATTAAGTCATGAAACTCAAACTTGGGGATTCATTAGGCCCACAAGTAAAAAGAAAATGTGAGACTTTGGGTCAAAGCGGACAGTTAGGTGGGTACGGGTCCTGACAAATGGTATCAGAGCCAAGGACAACTCTCCTCTGAGGGTGTGTGTGAGGCATGTCCCTTGCTTGGTTCATATATAAGGGGTAATGCCTCTATGAGAACCTCACCCCTTTCACCAACCCAAAGCGAAAACCTTTGAATAGTTTCAAGTAGTTTTGGTTTCGGTTTGAAAACCAATTGGTAGCATGCATGTCTCAAATGTGGGATAGGTACATAAATATTAATAACCTAATCTCTAGATCGAAAGTCGGTGTGCCATGTTGTTTGTGAAGTCGTCACTTAATTTAATTAAAAGAAAAATTAAGAACAAACCCAAGGACAATAGTAGTGAAATCCCGTTTTATTCAATTTTGAATTTGAAAAATTAAGAACAAACCCAAGAATGAAATATTGTATGTAAATGTTACAAATAAATTCCCCTAGAATACAATCTGAGAAAATAATATTGCAAATATTTCCTAGTTACAATTTATGCAAAAAGAAAATATTTTTGTTGTTGTAAGGCACTATATATGCAAACCGAAGTTTCGGTTCAAAGGCTTGGTTACAAAACGGGAAAGTATTAGATACCCCATTTTACCCGATTTTCTCGGGTGTCGGCAAAAACGAGGCAACCCGAACCAAGCCGGCCTCCGACGACGACTACGCGTCACAACCTCAGAACGAGGTCCGGGATATTTCCCAAAATCCGACCGAGTTTTCCCAAGGTCAAGCATGTATGTAATGTTATCCGGGATGAATTTGGAGAGCTTTGACCAAATTCGGCCAAGTTTGACCAAGGTTGACCAAGTTTGACCAGACCGTTGACCTGACCAAAAGCTGAATCGAACTGACCACCCCCTGACCATTTAAAGCGCGATGAGAGCTATTCGATTTTACGGGCCAAAAACGGGCGAGAAACGAGGGAGTTATGGTCAAAACTGTGAAAAAAACGGTCCAACACTTAGCCAAATTGTTGTTGTGGACAAAACAGCCTTAGAGGCAACGTGCACGTTTCTCTTCGACCCGTGCAACTTCCGCGAGCCAAGACCCTAGCAAGAGGTTTGCTTCAACCACGCGCAACTGTTCAAGAGCTCCTCCGTCAAGCCGGAATAATCAAAAGTGGCCCTGTAAGCTAGACCTCTGTTCGCATATATAATCAAGGCCTAATGAACTTGAAAACATAATATAAACACAATGTAAATAAGGCACAATGGTCAGAAAACTAGCCCGCATGCAAACTGATAAGTCATGAAATATGACTTATTTACATGCATTTTAGAGAGATTCTATTGGGGTTGTGTTACATTTCATGTCTAATTACACTTAAAATGAATGTTTGTTGTTCAATTCCTTGAATTATATGACTTATGCATTTAAGTGTATTAGTTTAATCCCTTATATGTTAATTTGGGCTATGTTTGATTGTAGTCACAAGCTAGATCAGATTGGAGTTAGATATCATAAGCTGAAAGAAGCAAAAGAGAAGAAAAGAGGTGCAAATTAATGTTTGAAAAGAAAATAAAAAAAACAAAGGCCACAAGCCCAAAAGGCCCACATGGCCACTAAAGCCCACAAACTCACACTATCCACTGTACTCACATCACATAGGATTAAGACTTCAAGGAGCTTAAATGAAGTCACGCGTGGGAGCTTGGTTTGTCAGTGGATTGCATGAAGTGTTCCTCCTGTCCGCATAACACCGGATCATTCCAAAATGAAGCCTAAATGAAGTCATGCGTGGGAGCCCTAATTGAGGCGTGAATTGAAAATAAAGAGGAGCCGCCAGTCGCAAAAGAGGAGTGCAGTCCAAATAGTATATATAGCAGTTTTATGTGTAATTGTGCACAGTTTTTCTCAGTTTTAATATTTTTTTTTCTTTGCTAATCTCTTTCTCCAAGTCTAGGTTTTCACTCCCATGGCCGCCTAAACTCCTTGCTAGGGCTAGGGGCTATGTTTTCTATATAACGGTATGAGTACTTTGTAGTCCCTTTTTTTTTTAATGTTAAATTACAGTTGATTTACTCTTGTCAAGGGTAATCCCGAATTATTGTTTGTCCCGGCATTCAAGTATATCTAACCGAAA
Organism: Fagus sylvatica; assembly: GCA_907173295.1. Taxonomy (NCBI): domain Eukaryota; kingdom Viridiplantae; phylum Streptophyta; class Magnoliopsida; order Fagales; family Fagaceae; genus Fagus; species Fagus sylvatica. Next base: position 34,895,418 of record OU015762.1, on the reverse strand, counting down.
TGCCCGGAAATTTAATGTATGTTTTATTCCGAACGTACTTTCTTTTGGTATAAGACGGAAATCGGGACATCAATCAAAACCAACAACTGTTAGCAAATAAAAGAGAACATTCTTATGTCGTGGGGTGCCTATTAAGCAAACCCCCGAACCTATCTCTGGGAATATTGCATGGTTTTAATTAGGTTGGTGGCTCCAAATTTGTGCACACACGCACACACGTTTCCCACATATAAATTCACAACACACTCGAAAGGTCTTTAAAAGGAAAAAGGAAATTTTTCCGCCGGTAATACCCCATATTAAAATCAGTACTTATATTAAAAATGGTCTAGTTGTGCCACTTTTTTTATTTTGTTGTTATTATGTTGGTTTCTATAATGTTCCAGTAATATATATAATCATAATGTGTTCACAATGTAAATAAGAGTCAGAAAACTAGCCCGCATGCAAACTATTAGTTCAACCATGTCATTGGGGTTGTGTTAGAATTACACTTAAATGCTTTTTAAAAAGAAAATAATCAATGTTAATTTGGGCTTGTAAACAAGCTAGATGTTATTAGAATCAAGGTTTTTAAAAGAAAAATAAAAAAACAAAGGCCACAAGAAAAGGCCCACATGGCCACTACAAAACTCACACTATCCACTGTACTCACATCACATAGAATCAAGGAGCTAAATGAAGTCACGCGTGGTATAGATGAAGTGTTCCTCCTGTCGCAAACACCGGATACCAAAATGAAGCCTAAAACCCTAGTGCGTGAATTGAAAATAAAGAGGAGCCGCCAGTCGCAAAAGAGGAGTTCCAAACAGTTATATAGCATTTTTCTCAAATTTTTTTCTTTGCTACTTTTCTCCACAGGTTTTCACTCCCATGGCCGCCTATTTCTAAGGCAGGGGCTATGTTTTCTAACGGTATGAGTACTTTGTAGTCCCTTTTTATTTTTATTTATCTTATTGTTAATTTATTGATTCCCTTCTTGCATATTTTTTCTTATGAAAGAGGGAATTATGGTTTTAATTAGGTCTCGTGTTTTATTGAAAGGTCTTTTGCCACTTTATTTTCTCCAGAAATAGTGTTTCAGTTTTATTAGTTCAACTTCAAGAGCTTTTTAAAAGAAAATAATCAACTTGTAAACTGATTAGAACGGTTTTTACAACAAGGAATCCTGGTATAGAGAAATACCCCGAAACCCTTGCCTTTTTACATAAATTACTTACAAAATTTCCATAAACCAAATTTATCTTACCCTTCTTGTATTGAATTACTTGTCTTTTGGACAAGGTACCCCCTTACACGCTACAAGGTATTATTGAGCGACATCACAAACCAAAATTAAAATTAAGTATTTGTTTCACAACTTGTATGGTTGTGAGTTTTGTGATTCAAGACTTTAAAGAATGTGTTTGTGTGTATGGATTGGAAGAGAACTAATTCTAAACCTCAGTTATAAAGGTAATGAATAGTAAATAAAATCAAAATGATTTTTATCAACCTTCAAGAGTTTTAAGACTTTGGAAAAGGAATTTTTGTTTTTTCTTCAAGAAAGCTTGTATGCAAATGGTTTCCAAATCTTGGTTCAAAAGATGTGTTGAAGGTTGAGGATATGAATTCTCAACCCAAAAAAGCTTTAGAACTTTTGAAGAGGATATTTGTTTCACGTAATATTTTTGGCACTAACTCTCTTGAACACCCTCTATTTCTCTTCTCAAAAATTTCTAACACTTGTTAACTCCCTTGTTTTGAGGTTTTGGGTTGAATTTATATATGGAAGGGGGAGAAGAAGTCAATGGGGGGTAGGTGAGGCTGATTTCCAACCCCTCATGCCCTGCAAAAACAGAGTTGGAAAGCCCATGCAAAGTCACTTTCTAGTGCTGGTAAAAACATAACAAGATGCAGAAGTGATTCAAGACACAATGTTGGCTAGCACTGTGTCCTGAAATCACAGTGTTGGTTAGCACCGTGTTCCAAATTGCTCATATATATATTTGTGATTTTTCAACTTTCCCTCTTTGTGCATGAAATTTTGAACGTGAATGGGCACAATTTTTTAAAATTCGGCCCTTCAAAATGTGTCTTGGCATGTAGCCAACATATCCAAATCATGCATAGGGCTTGGGATCAACCAACGAGATGCAATCTTGACTTTATGTGGCCAATGAGGTGCAAGCATGTTTTGGTGTGTCCAATTAGCTTAAATGAGATTTTATAGAATGGAGCACATGCATGATGATTAATAGCATTCAATAGTGAAAATTACAAATATGCCAGAAATGGTACTGCTATTGAATTTCTCAAATTTCATAGGAAATTTAATTTTTCTTGAGGCCTCTGATTAGAAAGGGTAGTAAGTTGCACACACAAAATTAAAACGTTATAGTTTGCGACTAGTTCCCATAATTTTGAGAATGTTGTTTGATGATGGTATAGACTTACTTTTCTTGCTTGAACAATTTGTGCAACAAACACCAACTAGTGTGCAAGAAAGTAATAAGTGTTTTGTAATAAAAAATATATATAACAAGAGAAAGTAATTCTAAAGATGAGAATATATTATGAGAACCCTCATTTTATTAAATGATCATCCACACAAACTAAACTTCTTTGAATACTACTAGATTTCAATCTCTCTACAAAATTGTGTGTTTCACTTCGTTCTTCTAAAGCCTTATTTATAGGCGAGGATTTAGATCACGGATTCTGAATGCATCCGTTTCTACATGCATCCAAAACATGTGGGTCCCGTCAATAATAATTTACAATATACGAAGTTTCTAAATGCTGCATAGTGTCATAATAATTCTGCCGTCATTTGCACAATGACATTCAATAATTCATAACACTCCCCCTTAGATGACCACTCACAAAGAATATGCCTCGTTAAAACCTTACCAAGGAAAAACCCAATTGGATAAAAATCAGTGGCGAAGGAAAAAGAGTATAGTATTCTTGTGAAACTTTAAGTGCTTTTGGATTGCCTCATTAAAAGCTTGCAAAGGAAAATCCAGTGAGAAAAAACCTTAGCGAAGGAAAAAGAGTACAATCAGCACATATCCTTCAGAGTATTTACTCCCCCTCTTGAGTATGTAGATCTTCAATTGTCAATAAAAAGGTCCTTATGTCGACGCATGCTAATATTATGAACAACTTCTGGATTGTCTAAGTTGTCACATGACCACATCTACTTGACATCAGTATCACCACTCTTTTGGAGAATATTAGGTGAGATGTGTTTGTTTCATGAATTGCTACATCTTTGTCACATAAACCAAGGATGAATCTGAGCCATCTGATTGATTCTTCAGAATGCGCGATGCTCAGCTAATTGAAGTAGTAATCGAGCTAGGTGTCGAACTTACTTAAGTTCGATCAATCGAACTAGCAGTCAAGCTTCACAGAAAAAAACTTAGCTTGAGAATTTTGGAGCTTGTGGTCTTGTAGTCTTCATACTTGATCTTGAACCTAGATCTAAACTCAAAAAAGAATTACAACTTTACGAACACATAAGTTTTGGAAATGGTTACTGCCAATAAATGACTCTGCACACACACACACACAGAATTTCCCACAGCTAGAAGTTGCAAGAAGACGGTTTAGAACTGGACTACCAGCCTGAACCTGTTTAACCTGCACACACACACACTGAATTTCCCAAAACTAGAAGTTGCAAGAAGATGGTTTAGAACTGGACTACCAGCCTGAACCTGTTTAACCTGAAAACGCACTTAACAAACACATTAAGCACAGACAAGGCAAAATAAGACAAGCATAATATTTTGGCAAAGACTTTCAAAATAAAATAAAAATAAAAAGTCAACACCACATAGCATTTAGATATCCATTGATAACAAGTTATGCATAATATAAGGTACAGAAAGATAACACAATCTATCATATCAAGAAAGCCAAACCATACACACGTCATAAATCTGAAAGAGATAACTAAGAAATGACTTCAAGTGATTTGAAAGTGAGAACTAACAAAGTGGCTTCAAGTGATATGAAAGAGAGAACTAACAAATAACTCATAGTGTACGCGTACTATATATACCAAGGGAAAGGGTAAGGGAGATAAAACATATCTCACCCAATACACAGCAGTACAATACAAATGTAGCAAATGTGTATCTCCCTAAAACAATATTATACAAAAAAAAATGGTCTACTAAACTCTCCCCTACACGTGTTCATGTACATACTCATGTATAGCACCCCCCCGCCCCCCCTTTTGTCACGATGAACAAAGAAATCAGCTATCAGTAGTTGCAGGAGCATCATCTAGTGTAAGGATTTTACACTACTTCCATATTCAAATAGGCATTTTATGAGTCAATTTTTCATTCACTCCTTAATGGTTTAGAGAAAGTGACATGAGAGTCCCACTTTTATATTGGCTAAAATTTAGCTACCTACACTTGTTAAAAGACCATTTTTCCTACAAAAAATTCTTTAGATATAGTCCAATAATGCAAGTGAAGACCAATCATGCTGCCAAGTAGTCTTGTGTACCTAATACCTTCCCAAACCCAAACCCCAACTCCAGACTTAGTCTAATCTATCACTTGTTAGCCACATATGTGGTTACATCTCAAAAGATCTAGTCAAGTTACAATTAGGACTCCTTGCAGTTATTAATAAAGCCTAATTCCATCCTGTATTTGCCCTATGTGAGGCTCGACACGCACTCACACAACACACACTCGTGACTTATCTAAATTTGGAACATCACAATTTCTCCCACTTAAATCTCGGATGTCTTCATCAAGGCCCATATCGTGTCTGAGTCCACATGGGGTTATTGAGTTGGTTCTGATACCATTTGTAACAACTTAAGGAAAACGCTGGTCACATTTGTGCTTACACCCCAAAAGAACTATTCAAGTTGCATTCGAGGCTCTTTGCAATTATTATAAAACTCAGTTCCACCCTCTATATACCCGATGTGAAATTCAGCACATTTAATCATTTATACATCTAATTCAATATCAATATGTCTAATTCAATATCAATATGGGACATCACATTTATAATCCAAAAGCTCTAGAAATTTTACAAGTATGTATTTGTTTTAAAGAATTTAATTTATGTTTGTTGATATGAGGTCTAAGTCAATCGATTATTAAATGCGTACATAGATTAAACAAATCTGAGCTTATCAAGTTTCCTGAAATATCCTCTCCCTTGCCTTTGTCGCCTGCAACATCACATAAAAAGTTTAGTTTAGCTATTAGAGTTTCCTGTAGTATAAGAATCCAATTTTAACTTTTTTACAAGAGAGAGAGAGGGTTTTAGAAATGTCATTCCAATTCAAAACATTATAGAACATTATATGATAACAAATCAAGCATTTAGTACTAAAAATGCCCAAAAAAAGAAAAAGAAAATAAACAACTACTTTACAAAGATTAATAACCTGCTTTTGCCAGTTTGTGAAGGCTGTTACAAGAGCAAGCAATGTTGCTTGCACAGTAGTACCAGCCAATATTCCAATCCAAAGGCCTTTTCCTCTTAAATGTAGAACAAAACCCAAGACAACAGCCACGGGTATTCCAACCAAGTAATATGCTCCAAGATTGACAAAGGCACCTATGTTCAGCCAGCCACTTCCTCTAGCGACCCCTGATGCAAAAAAGCATATTAGTTAACTGGTGCAATACTTTGCCAAACATTTACTCAAGAAAAAGAATACTCAAAAAGATAATTCTTCGATATTAATTTTATTTGAAAACTTTGAAATAGATGATTTATACATATTGAATCATGATCAGTTTCGGCATTCACAAACATTTTGTTGGGTCTTTTTCTTTTATTAATTTGTTTTTTTTTTTTGTTGGGTCTAACAAAGGTTCCAAATTCATTGCTAAGCACATGACACATGTTATCCCAACCATAAGGCCAAAAAACTTAACTGTAACAGCTTCAAGTTGTGCCTTTTGCTTAGTCCTATAAAGACCAAATGCTAACGTAAAACTATATATCATTGTTTAGCCTTAAGTTGTCAAGCAATTCTTACTTAAATTAGATTTAAAACACATAAAATTTTAAGTTCAATAGGTGCGAGAACTTACCAGAAAGTACAGCTTGTGAGGTATCCATGATAACTGAGATACAAAGCAGAGGAGTCATTCCTGTGATGTAATCCACAACTTCCTTTTCATCGCTGTAAGCATATCCCCAAACAGAACGGCAGCAAAAAAGAATTGTGCTCACAATGACTGCCTCTATGACAGAAAGAACCATCACTGCACTAACAGAGAATTGTGCTGCATGTGGATTCCCAGCTCCTAATTCATTTGAAACCCGAGTGCTACAAAATGTTGATTGCATTCATTTTCGGTAATACATGAATCTATATGATAAAGCTTGCATACATGTGATAAAATATATATTAGAAGACAGATTTAGATAAACCTTGCAGCAGCAGAAACCGCATATGGAATGAAGTAGTGCAAGGACATTGTTGTAAGGCTGCTTATAAAGGCTATGAGAAATCAGAAACAATCACAATGGTAATTCACTAACTATTAACCATAGAACTAAATGAGGATGCATCATACCATATGGAAAGAACTGAGGTTTCAAGTTTTGGATTTGGCAAAAGCCCAGAGAGTAGTATAAGCAGCTCAAACGACCACCATTCAAGACTTGTTTATTGGAATGAAAAGAACATATTAGTAATAATCTTAGTTCCCCCCCAAAAAAAAAAATGTAGAGAGAAATCCCAGCAGAAATCTCTTACCAAGCCATTACGGCAGAGGGGATAGCAAAGCAAAAGAACTCTCTAATGCTCAGGAAAACATCCTTTGAGAATGAGATGCGCGTTTTCTCACAGGTTGAAGAATACTTCATGTAAAATCCGAGCATGATTGCATTCAACCAATATGATAAACCAATACTTAAAGCTGCTCCAGTAATTCCTAATTCACACTTAAATATCAAGACCCAACAAACAGGAACATGGAAACATAGAGTTATACATGAGGTATAGAGCATTGGAAGGATCAAGCCTTGAGATTGGAAATAGCGAACCAATGATTGGAGAATAGCATAACCAAATAGGGAAGGGATGAGGCAAATTGAGTATTTTCCAGCTTCAAATGACATTGAAGGGTCTTGGCCTAGTAGTGTTAACAGTTTGTCAACATATATCCAGAGGAGAGACACTGGCAGGCAAACCAAAGTAAGAGAGAGCACAGCACAGTAAGTATATATCCCAAGCTTCTGATACTGCTCTGCCCCATAAGCTTGACCACATAAAGTTTCCAAAGCACCAGCCATTCCAAACTGCTTGGCATTTCAAATTTAGTCAATAATTGTATATTAACCTCAGACTAGGAAGTAAAAGATAACAAACTTCGGTTAAAAAGTCATCATAACAAGCGCAAATCATATTAAGTTTCTAGTGTTTAAGAGGCTTGCACAGTTGCACAGTCCTCTCAAATATATAGAGGTCAGACGTGGAATTTACTTGATTCAAGCTCATCCAAACCGCATTAGCTTAGTTAGAGCTTGGCTCGTGTTAATTTGGCCACAATCAAGCTTAAAGCCTTACAAATTAAGCTAGATGAGTACATGTTGCTCAAATGCACAATGACTCTTCAATTTGCGATGGAAAAAAGGGGGAAAAAAATGGCACCATGAGATGACATAAATAAACCAGCCCAACCTGGGCTTGGGACTATTGGAAGTAAACTGGCATTAGCAAATCAGTCAATCCCTCACAAGAATGCAAGATTTAAATTAATTGTCTGCCTAAACAATTATACGATAGTAACACTAATCCAAGTCATTACCAACCTCCAGTTTCTATTGTTCTGTACCTCCAGATTTCATGTTCTTTTGTGTTCCAGCCACTCTTCTTATCTTGTACATATCCATCTCACTCAGAACCTAAAAAGTTGGCTGCTACAAATAATTATGTAGCTTCTATGCTCCCTGGCATTTTACTACTCTTATGTTTTGTAGAAACTCAGCTCTCTTAAGTTGTCCACTACAAATTGTATGGTTCTTACACATAATTCTTGTTGGACAAGAAACTTAATCTCTTATTTGACCAAGCTAACCAAAAAAATTAATAGCTTAATTAAACAATCATGACCAAATCAACATAAGAATTTGAGAAATGTTACAATATAGCCCTAAATGCAGTTAGTAGGAACCACAGTTAACAATCTCAACCATACCGGTCAATATCTTCAACTTGTCAATAATACTTGTAGACAGTATACTACTAAAACCCAACAAATTTTTCATTTTCAAAAAGAATAGATGTTCTGTTAAAGCAATAAAAATAAATAAATAAATAAAAAATAAAAAATAAAAACATTAATATTATCTATATACACATAGAGAAACATTAATATTATCTATATACACATAGAGCCCAACTTAGAATTTGGTCCTAATAACTCAACCAATTATCAAACTTTACTATTTAGGTCTAAATTGAGTATATCAAAATAATGATTGTAATACATAATTTAATCAAACATTATTAGATGTTGTAAACGATTTAAACTAATTGAGATATTGCGATAAACATTAGAGATTAGATCCAAGGTTTAAAGAAAAACATTAAAATTATAGACCTGTTTTTTCAAAAAGACAATGAAACTATCAGTCTTGATCATCTATCTTATTGTTGATCTGATGGTTTTCTTAAACGAACATAACATGAGGAACCTAACCTATAAGTTTTGTGGGTGATTTTTTCTTTCAAAAACAATATGGGACAACAAAATGAACATTACAGCCCTGTCCACTAAAACTGAGAAACTTTATCCCTCTTTGTTTTGATGTAGTTATCTGAAAGTTACATCCAAGATAACCGCATGGATTAAAAGCATTCACACTAATTAATATCTTTGTACTAGGATAAGAAGTAAACATGATTTAATGAACATATTAAATTAGATTTGAATGGTAAAGAATTGAGAAAAGATTACAAGAAGACTGAAGCCAGTGACATTGGTAAAACAGGTGGCAATAGCAACACTGGAGAGTGAGAGTTCCCCTTGATGTCCAACCATCATCAATGCCACAACCCGCAAGAGATACTGTGACACCGTAACCACAACCATCGGTGCTGCCATGTAACTCACCCTCTTTAACTCTTGGCCAAAGCCACCCCATTTTGTCACACATACACTCTCTTCTCTTTTTGGCAATAGTGCCTCCTCCATATTCCCCTACTTACTCTGTCTATGCTGCTTTGATAAGAATGATCTAGTTAATTGATAGCTCGGCTATTTTACATTAAGGGCTCGTCAGATTGTTATCCTTTTTCCAGGATCATGTTTCCTATTTTCTAGGCATCATGCCAAGTATTTTGAGAGAGAGAATGGCTTGTATAAATCTAGCCGTGGTGGCTTTCCTGTTCTATAATGGGTATGCTTTTCTCTCTCCTTCTTTTTTCTTTCTTTTTCTTTGTTTAAAAGACACTCAACTTTTATATATACCTCTTGACTTTTTTTTACCAATTTAATACAAAAACTTTTGTACACCTTTATCCATTTTATGTTTATTTTGAAAATACTTTTTGAACCAAATCATTAAAAAAACATGCATTAAAACCCTTGAGCTTATGTTATTCCAGTAGGATCGTTTTTTCTATAACTTTTTAGTTTTGTGAATAATTTCTCAAAAGAAAAAATAAAAAAAATACTTTGTGAAGAACCCATTACAACTCTACTTTTCGATAACCTTAAAATTAGCTCCCAAGTTATGAAACGAAAATCAGATATATTTTATCAATAAAAATATAGTAATTGTTCTCTTTTAATTGATTCCAAATCTCTATCAAGGTATTTCAGGATTTAATTATGCACTAAACTTCCCTACACTATCCCATTGCATCACAAACTCTGCACCCCTTGAAGTGTAGGAATTCGTCAGAACCCATTGGCCAATCCTCACCAAAAATAAAAAATAAAAAATCTTATGATTTACTTGACGAGAGTCTCGAATGGAACTATTTTTAGACTTGAATGAAGATTAAGTAAAAGACATTTTTGTAGATTCCAGTTAACTTAACTAGTAAAATCTTCAGTTGTTGAGTAATTATTATGAAACAGAAATCATAGGTTTAAGTTTTATCCTAAGTATTCAAAAATAAAAACTAGAAGACAGTATTTTTGGAGGGACAGATCCCCCACGAAACATCAATAACATTGGTAGGTCAAAGTCCTTTAAGTACTACGTGAGGACCACTCTAGAATAACTGGGGTAGCTTGAACCTTAATTGATAAAAGTTAAAGGAGCATCTACCTAACCTTTTAGCTGTTTGTTAAGCGGATGGGACAGATTTTATGTTCAAATTATGCACAGAAAAATAAGTGTAAAATATCAATAGGATAAGGCATGGAACATTTGATCTTAGCCAAAAGGCCGAGAAATGGGTTTATATATTTTTTGTTGCTTTATGCGGCCCTATATAAAATTTCTAATTTTTTGAAATATGATAGAAATTCTAATCTAAACTCACACACACATATATTTTGAAGATCCCGGCAATTGAACCTACACCCTCATAGAGGGGGGCCTTTTTGGGGAGGGGATTACCACTGGGCCGAAACATATAAAATTTCCAATTAGTTTGTCTTTAACGCATTTAATTTTTTTTTATGCTTAGTTTTCTAACTTAATGTTTTTCATTTGTTTCCGGTGTAAAATCCAATTAGAAATCCGACATGACTATGATAATGAGAAATCGAGTAGCTGTGATAATATGCAAGGTTCCAAGCACAAATGACTAAGAGATTGTCCTAAATGTCAATGTTTTCTATATTTATTTTTTATTTTTTTGAGAAGAAAAACATCACATTTAAATTACCGAAACTGAACAGGAACATCATCACCTAAACATTGGTTAAGAAAGGAAGGAACATGCTCTAACCAAATCTGAGAACCAACTACATTCCTAGCAAACTTAGCTAGGCGATGGGCAACAGAATTACCCTCGCGGAAAACATGAACAACAGAAAAAGATCTAAACAAACTTAACTTAGATCGAGCAACACTATAAATATGACCAATTCTAGCTGCATCAAACTCCATAGATTGGAGGGCTTTTATAACTTGTAAGCAATCACCTTCAAATATCATACTAAAAAGACAAACCTCTACTGCAAATTCAATAGCACGGAGAGCAGCCAGAGCCTCGGCATCTATCGCATCCAGACCATAGTCTAATAGCTCACTGAGAGCTCCCAGAAATTCACCATGCTCATTTCTAATAACCACTCCCACCCCTACTTTCTTCAAATCAGCAAACACAGCCTTGGCATCCGTCAATGTTTTCTATTAAATACCGAACTTAAGGATAGTAATAATCAGATTATTTAATTCTTTTCATTTGGATAATTTAGGTTCAAATCTCTCTTTCAACTTATTATAAACGAAAGAAAAGCAAAAAGTGGGCATGTTTGGCAACTGTGTTTTGAAACACACTTTTATGTTTGTAAAACAAAAAAACGTGAACCCCACTCGAACTTTTCATGTTCGGCCATGGTGTTTCATTTTTGTGTTCTTAAAACTTGTTTTGTAAATCCATTTTGCAAACACATTTTTGCAAAACAATTTTGGGTTGTTTTCATCCCCCATTTTTTGTTTTCTATTTAATGTTCAATTTAATAAAAAAAAATTTTCTTTTTCTTTAAGCCCTTCTCTCTCTCTCTCTCTCTCTCTCTCTCTCTCTCTCTCTCTCTCTCTCTCTCTCTCTCTCTCTCTCTCTCACACGATTATTCCTTTCTTATTCTCTCATGCTTGAAACCCCCTCTGTTTCTCTTTCTTCCTTTCTTCTACTACGATGACAACCAGTTCAGCCAAACCCAGTCCCATTGTCGGTCACCCTCTCCCAATCGGCAGCCTCCCTTAACCCCATCATCTCGACACTATTGACCTCTTTCTCTTTGATTCCGTTCGCCACCCATGACCACGAGATCTCGGTCTGATGAGCACCATGAACGGTAATTTCTTCACAAGCTCTCAAACCCCCTAATTTTTGTTAGCTGAATCATATAATTGATATGATTAGGGTTTAAGAATGTTGCAATTTGAAATTGTAAAGTGATAGAGAACTCATGGTTGTGTTTTCTGCGGATGGTTGGATTAAAATTAACCTATTCTGATTTTTTATCGCTGCCAATATCTGTTTTCTTATTTGCTTATTTCTCATTGGTTACACTAGATCAATGATTTAACCATTGATGATGTAAAATTGTAAATCCTGTACTTGAATCTGCTGCTTCTCTGTTTAACTAGACATATTTGCTTGGGTTTGTTGCAGGTCATATTGAATCCTTGGTTAAGGGTGCACATTCCAAATGGTTTCAGCTAGGAAAGACAAGTTTGTACCCATTTAGCATTGTGCTCATTGATTGGTATGTGACTTTGTGCGATCAATTCCTTTTACACCCCATGTTGACAAGGAGCTTTTGGTAACTCTCTTTAATTCCTAGCATCTTTCTTGGTCATTATGAAAAACTGATCAATTTTCTCTATTAAGTTATCTAGCAATTGTTACTTCTTTGGAAGCTATTTTGTGATGGTTGAATTTTTGACAATGGAGTGAAAAGTTTGATCATTTTTTTTCTTCTTCTTCTATTTCCAATTAATGTAGCTGATGTTGTGAAATTTATTTGTTCTGTATAGATATGCACTTTAATTTCTTATTCTAATCTCATATGAATGTAATATTAAACCTGTGGTGTTTCCCCGGTCCTGTGAGTGAGCCTAAATTTGTCATATCAATAAAGTTCAAATAATACTCTTGTAGGGGCATAACTAAAAACAATACAGTTGTTGCATAACTAAAACCAATTTTAGCTGGAGTTAATACTGCCACGGCCTCCCCAACAAAATAAGGCCAACATGCATAGACACAACATCACAAAGCACCTCATCCAGATACTTCCCAATTGAAAAAGTAACTAACACTTGTCTATCCACCTTAACCTCTCCACAATCATTCAACCACTGCAATTTGTATGGTCTAAAGTGTTTTAAGGTTGGTAAATTCAATTTCTCAGCCAAAGTAGTGCTAGACACATTAGTACAACTCCCCCCATCAATGATCATACTACATACCTTATTGTTGACGTGGCATCTAGTATGGAAAATGTTCTCTCTCTGTTGCTCTGCATCATCAACCTTAATGTATGTATTAAGAGCACGCCTGGCAACAAGAGACTCACCTGTCATAGGGTATACCACTCCATCATCATCACTAGCATCAACCAACTCGGGCACCCCATCACTATCATCCTCACTCTCAGTCATCACCTCCTCATTGTCACGCATAATCATCACCCGCCTGTTTGGACATTGAGAAGCGATGTTGTCCTGAACCCAAACACTTAAAGCATTTAATATCTCTATTCCGTGAAGGTTGAGAGTCTACCTTGGGTTTGTTGCTAGTTCCCTCATCTTTTCCCTTAGGTGGTTCGGTCTTTCTCTTTACTTCAGCTGGATCATTCCTATCCCACTTTGATTTCCAAGTAGTGCTAGAAACCGAAGTGTACCTTGCTGTCCCTTTTCTCTTTAACTGCCTCTCCACCTTCATTGCCATGTGCATCATGTCCTCTATCTCCACATAATGCTGCAATTCAATTACATTGGTTATGTCCCTATTCAAACCACTCAAAAATCTAGCCATGGTGGCCTCCCGGTCCTCCTCTACATTAGCCTGAATCATCGCCACCTCCATCTCCTTATGGTAATCCTCTACACTCTTAGACCCCTGTGTAAGATTTTGGAGCTTTTGGTAAAGGTCCTTATAGTAGTGGCTAGGTACAAATCTCCGCCTCATGAGAGCTTTCAACTCTCCCTACGTCTCTACAAGCCTCTCATAATTCCTCCTCCTATAGGTCACTAATTGATCCCACCAAATAATAGCATAATCAGTGAACTCAATTACCGCCAACTTCATTTTCTTCTCCTCAGAGTAATTATGACAATCAAACACCAACTCTATTTTTTTCTCCCACTCTAGATAAACCTCAAGGATAGTTCTACCTTGGAAAGATGGTATTTTCATTTTGATGCTCCCAAGGTCTCTATCTACACCATCCCAACCCCCTAAGTTCCCCTTAAGTCCTCTTTCATGCCTAACTCTTCTATGTCTACCTGACCTAACTTCAGATGCTAAGTATTCCTCATCCTCACCATCTCCTTCATTCTCATACTTATTTTCAACCCTAGGCTCACGTCGCCTCCTATCTCTCCCACCTTTCAGATTTCTAATCGTTGCTTCTTGATGATCCATCATATCCCTCACTTCACCCAACACAAAGTTCAACCACTCAAACTATTGTTGCATGGCTTGCAACACAAAGGATAAGTTATCTACCATCCCTTTTGGTGATGAGTCACTCCTATGAGACATCGTAATGTGCTGCACAAAAAGAATGTTAGTGAAAACCTCACACACTCCCTTACGTGTTTACACTCGAATAATAGCACTCCACTCGTATTTCACTCTTAATTGGCTTTTTTTCCCGATAATAGTCTCACACTCTCTTGCCTTTTACCTCAAGAGTTTTCCCACTCAAGTTCTTTAAGAACTAATTGAACTCAATCAAGACAATGCAACCTTGTTTTATCCTAACTAGTAATAAGGTCCAAGAAACATGGAAGGAATAAAAACAACACGAGAATCAAGGAAATTATACGAATGAAAGAGTAACTAGACAAGATACCAACTATAATGATGTATGCAGCCCTTGTGATGATAAGGCTCAAGAAAAAATTTCGGATTTTCTATACTCTTTTTTTTTTTTACGATTTTTTTTTTCTTTTCTTTTCACCAACTGATTTGATCACGATCAAAAGAATAAGCAATTGACAAAATCTTAACAATAACTCAAAAACCCTAGAATAAGTGATATACGATAGCCCCTAGAATAAGAGATTTCGGCCAACACAAACCCTAGAACAATGAAATTCAGGCAGCCCTAAGAATAGTGAAGAAATTCGGCAGCCACCTTTTTTTTTTTTTTTTTTTTTTGTAACCCTAGAACAATGAAGCCCTAGAATTAAATATGCAAGAAATAAAAGATAGAATCAGACCTGATTGGAAAACCTTGCTCTGATACCAAATGATATGAACCCGCAAGAATGGAATCTCTTAAACCCACAATCAATTTGAAAATTCACCTAAGAAAGCCAAAAATCAAGTCAATGGATGGAGAATCTAGACCCGTTGAGAACTCGTTTCAAGAACCTAGATTATATTAAAATCTAGACCCGTTGAAGAATCTGTCTCAAAAACCCAGATTACAAGGAGGAACACCACAAAGGCAGTGATTTACCTTTGATAAGTTCAAAAGTTTAATCAAGAACAAGAGGAGTAAACTCAACTCACAATGAAAATTCAATATTATCTCCCTTCAAATGAGGCTATAAAGAGTATTTAAACCAAAACCTAATTAAAACCCTAGCCAAAATAAAGCTCTTTCTCCCAAAAATACTCTTGCATGAACAGTGCCGCACTACAGTAATTCCGCTACAGTAACTTCTTGAAACCCTAGTTCCTAAAAAGTAATTTTCCAAATAAGCCCTTGACCATAATACAAGGCCTTCCCAAAACCCTAGTTCATAAGAAATAAGACATATGTGGATGAAGCATCCTCAAGCCCACTTATTCTAAACTAATAAAATAAATCATTTAACAAATTGAAACCCTTCAATAACAATAGACCCAAACAAGAACCCTAAGTCATGTCTTCCATAGCTTGTATCAAGTGGATCAAAATTGGTTCTCCTTCTTTCGAACCCATCTTGAGTGTTGGGCTCTTGCTAGTTTCATCCCAAGTGGATTGCATCAATCCTTGTATTGCTTCCTTGATCTTCTTGGCTCTTGATCTTGTAATTGGCCCATCTAGAACTTACAAAGGATCTTTAAGACCAGGCCCACCTTGGTTCCCATCATCATCGTTGCTATTGGTTTTGTTGATTTTTGTCATGGGTGGGATCTGACTAGTGGCAACGGTTGGCGACTATGGCTGAGGAAGATTGTAGGCTAATCTGATTTTTATTTTATTTATTAAATTATAATGCATCTGTTGTTCAATTTAAAATTTCCGTAGATCTCTGGTGTTTGAAAACATTTTGATAGTGAAAGTAAGAGTAATGTAATTGAAATTATTGGAATTTCAAAGTAAAAAAAAAAAATTGGCTTAAACAAACTGTAGATGAGTTTGCTATTTTGTTCTTATCCAAATAGAGATTTCAAGTGTTTTATTATGTGTTGGTTGCTTTTGTATTGGGGATATGATGGTGTTTGAAAAGGGATTTTTGTATTTTGGGGATGAATGGAGATAATAATGGTTCATTTGGGTTTTGGAATTGGCAAAGAGGAGAGAGAGAACTAGATGTAGGAGAGAGAGAGAGTTTGAGACCTTTACTGGAGGAGTTTAGAGAGAACAAAGGAGAGAGAGTGTTCTATCTGATTGAGGAGAGAGAAAATAGAGAATGGGGTTAACGGTGGTTAAGGATATTTAGTTAGTATTACACATGACTAGACACGTGTCATGTGTTGAATGATGGGTTTGTAGCAAGGGCTGCAACCCTGGTTGCAACCAAACTTTGTTCGAGCAAAATTGCAAGAAATAATTAAGGTAAATTACATTGACACCCCTTTCTTTTGGGAAAGCTAAACTCACTACACCTTATTTAAGGGAAATGACACCTTCGCTCCCAAATTTGCAAAATAATTAACACTTCGTCCCCTTTTTCTTTTTCTTTTTTCTTTTATTTGTTTGTTTTTTTTTTAATTTTTTTAACCAATGCCTAACTAATCAGAGTTAAAAATAAACATTATATTCTAATTATTTTAAGTTTAAGTGGTGAATATTCCTTTAAAAATTGGGGATAAGGGGGTTGAGTGTTAATTATTTTGCAAATTTAGGAGCGGAGTGTCATTTCCCCAAAATAGGGTATAGCGAGTCTAGTTTTCCCAAAAGAATGGGGTGTTAGTATAATTTACCAAAATAATTATTAAAAAAATCATTAAATGAAAGAAGAATAGTAATCACCTTTTTCTGTAGGTATAACATGGACTAAATGGAAGACAACGGTATAGAGGAAGCAATAGCAAATTTATAGGAAAAAAAGAAAAAGATGGAGGGAAGAAGAGTAAAAAAGGGAGAGGCGTGGTTTGAAGAATTGTAATGGTAAGTTGTGGAAAAAAAAAAAAAAAAAAAAGTAGGAGAATGATTAGAGAAGAGTAACAGTAAGGTGGGAGAAGAAGAAGGGCCAAAAAAAATATGAGTGGGGAGATTGGAAAAAGATGGCTCATGTGGTGCAATGCGGAGGGATTGGATAAAAAAAAAATTGCTGATGTGACACAATGAGAGATTAGCAAAATTGATTACAAAGTCTCACTATTATTATATATATATATATATATTAAAGTAGAAGATGTTGCCATCTTTCTGTCACGTGGCATCTAAGGCAACGTCTTCTGCTTGCCATGTGTCAGTTTATTAAAAAAAAAAATTACATCATTAATAAATTAAATACCCACTACTCCATAATAAAAATAACACCATTAATAAATTAAATACCCATTACCCCATAATAAAAACTACATCATTAATAAATTAAATACCCACTACCCAATGATCTGCTTCAATTAAAGTCAAATAAGATATTGTCATCTTTCTTCCACGTGACATCTAAGACAACGTCTTCTACTTACCATGTGACAGTTTATTAAAAAAAAATTATATCATTAATAAATTAAATACCCACTATCCCATAATAAAAATAACACCGTTAATAAATTAAATACCCATTACCCCATCATAAAAACTACATCATTAATAAATTAAGAGCAAATTGCACATTCTCCCCTTTATGTATCAGTCAATTTCAATTCTCCTCTTTATCTATTGAACTAAGCAATATCCTCCTTTATCTTTTGAAACTGAGCAACTTACCTTCAACGCCTGTTAAATACTAACGGAACCTCTACAAATTATCTAAAATACCCTATTTTAACCCACTTATCCCAACCCATCCAATCTCTTAACCCAGTTTTTTTTAACCCGATTTTGATTAACAAAATAACCCATGAAACTCACTATCATCAAATCCCTAAGTGCGTGAGAGTGAGAGGTGAGAGTGCGAATTTGATTAACAAAATACAAGTTATTGGAAGTCTATTTATACACGCCCAGATGCATATATGAAGCAACCATCTGGCCTCTGTTCTAACAGACAGGCAACCAAGATGATAGATATCATGTACTATTTTGAGAAATCTTGTAACTTTTACCCCATTTTGGGTGGAATTTTGAAGGATAATACAATTGTCTGAGAATATAGGAACTATATTGTAGTTTCTTTAGAATTGTCTGTTAAAAAAAATAAAATAAATAAAAAATCAACACATCACAAAACTTAATCACAGCAGCCCCAAACAATTATGTACGGTAACTAGTCAATTTTTTATCAAACAAATTCCCACATGGAAAATATATGGCTGGAGCTTTCTAAAACTTTCTTTACAATTGGCCAAGCAGATCAAAACAATTTCATTTTAGCAAAAAAATAAAAGATCAAACAATTTCAACACCAAATACCGTATGCTCCACAGCCAAATCAGTGTTCAACACTTAAAAACCACAGATTTAACCCCCAAAACCATCTCAAAGTACAAAAGAGTAGACAATAACCCAATCCACCTCCAGCCACCAGCGCCGCTAGCATAGTCATTGCCGTTATGGCTGTGGGCGTGAGTCTTTGGTTTCATAACTAGATGAAACATATAGCAACAGTTGTATGTTAGGGATTTGATGATAGTGAGTTTCATGGGTTATTTTGTTGATCAAATACGGGTTAAAAAAAAACAGGGTTAAGAGATTGGGTGAGTTGGGATAAGTGGGTTAAAATAGGATATTTTAGACAATTTGTAAAGTTCTGTTAGTATTTAACAGAAAAATAGATATTGGGGGTAAGTTACTCAGTTTCAAAAAATAAAGGGAGACATTGCTCAGTTTAATAGATAAATTGGGAAATTGAAACTGACCTGATACATAAAGAAGGGAATGTGCAATTTGCCCATAAATTAAATACCTACTATCCAATTATATGCTCCAATTAAAGCCAAATATGTTAAACACAATATATGTTATTTCAAATATACATTTAAATTAAAACTTAGGCATTTGTCTCAGTGGTCATTCCTCTCTTCAAAAAGTTTCACCCCTTTATGAGGGTGAGAAGGCGTGGGTTCAATCCCTATATAAACTTTTTTTTTTTTTTTTTTTTTTTTTTTTTTTTTTTTTTTTTTTTTTTTTTTTTTTTTTTTTTTTTAGGCAGAGGGAATAACATCTTAACATTTTTTTTTTTTCTATGTGTTAAATTTTCCTAAGATATGTGTTAAATTTAAGATGACATTGTCATTTTTATTTCTGTGGACCAATTTGTTATATGACGGACTTCTAAGGTCACAAATATTGTTTATGTGATTAGTAATAAGTGATAAATTGTCCAAAAAAAGATGAAAAGAGAAACAAAAGAAAGTCAAAAAAGGTAAAGATGGAATAAATATATGCAAATTGTATTATTTATTTGTACTATCAAAGTATTGTAAGTTAAACAAAAATGAGAAATCTCTCCACATTTAGGATCCCTATATGAAACAATTGAGGTTCACCAAAGTGATTGAAATTCATAAACAATGTGAAGTGAGTTTTTTTTTTTAGCTAAGTCAATACAACCCCGGGATATAAACCCCCATTGACTTTATGTTCAATATCCTCATTTGATGAAATATAATAAAAATTAATATAATACATTTGATGAGATATAATAAAAAGGGTAAATTACATTGACACCTTCTTCTTTTTGGAAAATTAGACTCATTATACCCTAATTTGGGGAAATGACACTCCGCTCCCAAATTTTCAAAATAATTAACACTACACCCCCTTTTTCATTTTTTGTTTATTTTTTATTAATTTTTTTAATCAATGCCTAACTAACCAAAGTTAAAAAAAGAAAAATTATATTTCAATTATTTTAAGTTTAAACATGAAATATTCCTTTAAAAATTGGGAAAAAAGGGGCTGAGTGTTAATTATTTTGCAAATTTGGGAGCAGACTGTCATTTCTCCAAACTAGAGTGTAGCGAGTCTAGTTTTCCTAAACAAAGGAGGTGTCAATGTAATTTACCCTAAAAAAAATGATCATTTCTACTTTTAAGTGTGCAAAGAAAAATTATTTATATTTTCTATTTTATACTTTTTTTTTTCTAAATTTTTTTCCTTTTCATTATTGTTATTATTTCTTCATTCTTCTTAGTTTAGTTGCTTTGTTAAGAACATATTTATAGAAAAATAATGAAAAAGAGCCGCGCGTTGCGCGAATCATAGTCTAATATACAAATAAATGCATTCACACTAAGGGCTGAGCCAAGTGGGGCAATGGCCCACCCAAAAATTATTAAGACCATATATTGCTTAACCAATTTGCCCCCTCTCCCCCATCTTAAGCTTTAATTTTTTTTTCCTATTATTTCCTCTCTCTTTTTCATGGATTTGCTCAATGTAGAACCTATAAATAGGCATGAGCTTTAATCAAAAATTGAAGAAAATTAAAAAACATTATCACTACCTTTAAAGTGATAAAATATATATATATAAAAGAAGTTCAAATTCCTAATGTAATATTTATTCATCTAAAAAAATTTGTGTATAAGCAAGGTTATTAAAATCGGGATTCTACCTTGAATCGTTGGGAGGGTTTCGCGAATCGAATCGTAGAATCGAATCGTAAATCGTAAGATTCTACTTTCCGTAAATAAAAAATAAATAAATAATATATATATATAATTAATAATATATAAAATATATATAAATAATTATAATTCATAACATAGGTTAAAGAATCATTGAAAAATAAATAAGTTTTGGCATAAAATTTATAAAATGCAATAAATCATCAACTACTAAATACCAAATGATAAATTTCAAACTTCAAACTTTCAAGTTCCAAGTTTTAATACTACATAACTACAAACATACATAATATTCCAAATAATAACATAGTTAACACTTAACACTACATAAATCAAAATATTTCCCAAGATCTAAAAACCAAAATCATCATTGTTCAAACTTTCAAGTTCCAAGTTTTAATACTACATAACTACAAACATACATAATGTTCCAAATAATAACATAGTTAACACTTAACACTACATAAATCAAAATATTTCCCAAGATCTAAAAACCAAAATCATCATTGATTTGATGAATGTTGTCCTCTAATGGAAGACCTTCATCATAAATGTCATTTCTTTCATCTAAATCCATGGGAAGATCATCAAAATCTCTTACTTCATTTTCAAGTTCACAATCACTAAGATTATGAACTTCTTTATCTTTATCACCTAGCAAAAAAGAACAAAAACAAATTGTATTCAAAATTTTATAAAGATCAAATAAGGAAGTCATAACTCATAACTTTTTTTTTTTGATAAGTAATAAAAAGTTTATTTCATCAAAAAGGAGCATTGAGCCAAGTACACAGGAAGTGTACTGGAAACAAAGCTCAGAATTACAGCAAGCAATAGTCTTTTTTTTTTTATAAGTACAGCAAGCAATAGTCTAAAAAATCAAGGAGCATTGAGCCAAGTACACAGGAAGTGTACTGGAAACAAAGCTCAGAATTACAGCAAGCAATAGTCTTTTTTTTTTATAAGTACAGCAAGCAATAGTCTAAAAAATCAAGGAGCATTGAGCCAAGTACACAGGAAGTGTACTGGAAACAAAGCTCAGAATTACAGCAAGCAATAGTCTTTTTTTTTTATAAGTACAGCAAGCAATAGTCTAAAAAATCAAGAATAGAAGAAGAAGAGGATAGGCCTGAAGCATTAGACCAATCCATTAAAGTGTGGATAAGGAACCACTTAAGCTCATAACTCATAACTCACAAGATTTAAAACCCACTTACCATTTTCATCTTCCTCTTGAGCATCCCTATGAAAGACACTTGGCCATTCTTTATTTGGTTCATTTGGACTCTCTTCTGCAGCTATCCACTCATCATCTGAAGAGATGTCCTCCAAAGAATCTTGAGTGGTTCCAGTTGCTTTTTTGGTGGGTTTATTTATCAAGTTCAAGTTGCACATGACAAATACCAAGTCATTCATTTTCTTTTGGAGCAAACGGTTTCTTCTTTTTGTGTGTACCTACAAACACCAAGTTATTAGAATTTATATATTATAGTTAACTTTTTATAATATATTACCATTAACTTTTTACCATATCAAATGCACTCCAGTTCCTTTCACAGCCAAACGAACTACATGTTAGGCTCAAAACTGTAACAGCAAAATTTTGCAACTCAGGACACGCATCTCCAAAAGAAATCCACCAATCAGCTACAAATATTCAACCAATGCTTAGGAAAAAAAAATTGTACTAAAAACTAAAATTTCAAATGACATAGGAACTTAGCAAAGTACTTGCCTGGAGTTTTTCTATTTCTAGATATTTTGGCAGCTTCTAGGCCAAAGAGTCCTTTTGCCTTATTAAAGTTATCAAATTGGTCCTCTATTTTTGCCCTATCATTAGCATCAGGTACCAATCTTTGCATACAAGTGTATAGTCCATATTTAATGTCAGCATTCCACCTTAAAATTTGGGTTATAGTGGAAATGTGGATTCAAAAAGTATCCAGCACAATGCAAAGGCCTATTAAGTTGGATTTGCCATCTTGCATCAATGATGTCCAGTACAGGTTGGTAACTTCAACATATCAAAAGTTAAAAACAATTGATTAGGTTAATATTTATCAAGAGATATAAAAATTATAAGGATATTACACTAAGTCACTAACCCATTTAGCAAGAGATAGAAACGTAAGTTTACCTCCTTTGGACATTGTTGAAATTACTTATTATTTTCTCTCTTGCACGATCCATTGCTTCATAAAGAAATCCCATTGCAGGAGGTTCATCAGAATCTACCAATCGAAGCACCTTTATAAGGGGAGCTGCAGCCCTAAGACAAGAAGTAACATATGGCCAAAAGCCACGACTATCCAAGACAATTGCTTCAAATCTTCTTCCCTCCTTTGTGGTTACAAATTTGCTAGACTTCCATTTGGAGGATGAGATCATTGCCATTAATGCAGCCTTATGCTCATTAAGACATGCCAACGTAAGATATGAAGTAGCAAAACGGGTGGCACCGGGTCTAACCAAGTCCCTATCTTTAGTGAACTCCTTCAACAATGATATCAACATAGTCCTACCATATATGTATGTAGTAATCTTCTTGGCATTTGCAATTGTTTCACTATGGATCTTAAGCTTTTTCTCAAAATCTTCAAGAATCAAATCAATGCAATGTGCAGCACAAGGAGTCCAGTACAACTTTTTCCTCTTTTCCATTAACATTTTTCCAGCCTTTTTGTAGTTAGAAGCATTATCAGTTACTATTTGCACAACATTCTCTTCTCCAACCATCTCTATAACATTATCCAACATCTCAAACACTTTATCAGCAGTTTTAGAAATATCTGAGGTGTCCAAGGAATAACATGAAAACGGTTCCCTTAGGACTATTCACTAAAAAGTTGCACAAGGATCTTCTTTTCTTATCTGTCCAACCATCTGACATAATTGAACAACCCATTTTCCCCCATTCTTGCTTGTACTCTTCAAGCATATCTAATGTTAGGGTCACATGCTTCTTCAAGTATTTTTCCCTAATTTCATGAAAGGAAGGCGGCTTAAACCCACTCCCAAATCTTGAAACCATGTCAATCATTTTTCCAAATTCAGGATTATTCACACAATTGAAGGGAATGGCACTAGTGTAGAAAAACTTAGCTATCTGCATACAAATTTCCTCACGTTCCTTTTTTTTAAACATTTGATTCATAGTTGTCTGCCTTTTTTTTCTAACAAACCTATCCAGAAAAATGCCTTTCCCTTTTGATTTTGATTTTGATTTCGCTACTTCTTGTTCTACATCCTCATCATCATCATCATCTACATCTAGCATCAATGACCTCTTCTTCTTAAGGGATTCTTCTGTAAGACCTTTTAAAATATCCAAAAACTTTTTCCTAACATCCTCAGGTACTTTCGAACATGGCTCAGTATTTTCCCTAGTACCGGCTAAATGATGCTTAAGCCGATAAATCCCCCCAGAACGGATTATCCCACAATACCTACACTTCACTTTCATTCTACCATCTACTTCAATTCCATGTTCCCATCCTGGGTCTAACCTACTCCCCGCAGAATTTCTTCTCTTTTTCAAACTAGAAACACCAGCACTACTACCTGTAGGTGTAGTAGGGGTACTACCAGTACCAGTACCACTACCCATACCAAAATCATCTGAAGACATAGTTACTGGAAAGAGAAACAGAACAAAAAAACCCAAAGACAAAAAAACCCATTAATTACACGGCTTAGTGCTCAACTGCTCACTGCTCAGTACCAAACTAAAAAGGAATCAAGAGAAAATTCATGCGAACTGCGAAGGCCGAATAAAGAAAATAGAAAAGAGGGAACAAACCTGGTTGCGAGTTGAACTTGTGATAGCAGAGAGTCAGAGACGGCAATCTCAGTCTCACACTCTCAGATCCTCGGTCTCTCGGTCTCTCGGTCTCTCAGTCTCTCGGTCTCTCAGTCTCTCGATCTCTCGGTCTCCGGTCTCCAGACGGCAATCTCAGTCTCACACTCTCAGATCCTCAGTCTCTCGGTCTCTCAGTCTCTCAGACTCTCGGTCTCTCAGTCTCTCGGTCTCTCAGTCTCTCGATCTCTCGGTCTCCGGTCTCCAGTCTCCACTTCTGTTTTTCACTTTTAGGTTTGCTGTTTGGAGTGTTTGGCTCATTGGCTGTTTGCCTAATTGGCTAATTGCTTTTCATTTTATTAAAATTATGGGCGGGCTGAATGGGCGGGCTAAATGGAAAATTATGGGCGGGCTAATAAGTAGTAACAGTCTAATATTAAGTCATTAACATACTAAAATAGTAAAATGGTGGGCTTCTTTTATCAAAAAAAAAAAAAAGGTGGGCTATTAAGTAATAAGTACTAACATACTAAAAAGTAAAAATTAGTCCCAATATAAGCCAAATTTTCATTGGAGGCCCAAAAAAAAAAAAAACTCAAAAAATCCGAATAAACCTTGTGCAGTAGAATCGTATAGTATCGGAAGCAAATCGGGATTCTAAAGATTCTAAGATTCAAATCGGGATTCTATTAAGATTCTACCACCTTTAAGATTCAGTTAAGATTCGAATCGTTTTCTTAATGTTGAGTCGTAAAATCGTAAGATTTTAAGATTCGAATCGAGATTCTAATAACCATGTGTATAAGTAATAAAATGTAAGGATAATTACATAAAAATAAATAAATAAATAAATAACTCATGTTTAATATGTATTTTAAAGTTAAAATTCTGAAATTTCAATTACAAATAAGTTCACACTATAGTTGTAAATATATTACATTTTGATTATTTTATGAGTCAATATTAACGAAAATGACAAGGTTTGGCTACAAATCAGTTTGTAGTCAATTTGCTACAGCTCACTACGTGTCAGCTTATAAGACCATCCACATGTATTATTTAAAGAAGTCACATAACTCATTAAATAGGTCATGTAACTAAAGTACATATGGATGATCTTATTAATTGTCACATAATGAGTTGTAGCAAACTGACTACAAGTTAGACTCTGTCCTAACGAAAATATCATAATTCACGTGAGCCATACTTGAAAACAAATTAAACTCAGATAAACATTGTATAACAAATTTGTTTTAAGGGTTAATTACTATTTTGGTCCTTAACCTATTGTTTTTGTGTCAAAATAGTCTTCAACATTTCAAATGTATCAATTTGATCCTCAATTTTTTAGTTTTGTGTCAAAATGGTTATTTCCGTTAAATGACAGATGGAAAATACTGACAAGTCAAATGGTTTTATTAAAATAATAAAAAAATTGACATGGCATGCTGACTAAAAAAAAAAAAAACTGAAATTTAAATTAAAATTAAAACACTATTTGACAGGTCAGTTTTAATAATAAAAAAAAAGAGTTAAAAGGTTAAAAATTAAAAAATTAAAAATAAAATAAAATAATACATTAAAAGTCTCAAAATCTCCAATCTAATCACGTCTTTCACCACTGCCTCCAACCCCTCTCCACGATGCAGGCCTTAACCTGAAGCAACCCACCGAATGTAAATACAAGACGCAATACCCCCTGTCAAGGACCTATTCATGTTCTGTAAGAATGATTTTCAGCAATAGTTAGAATAGCAAGAGTATTTTGTACACATGATAATGTTTAGATGGATATTTTTTGACGCTGTGAGGGGTGTTTTTGTTGTGTTGCCACGTGGCGTGCCGAGGGCGATCACGACGTAGACTTGAGCTTTAAAAAAAAGGGGGTAGTCGAACCCAAAATTCAACCAAGGGCCCTGAATTCAGCCCAAGGGCTAATGGGATACTTCCAAAAAGTATTTTTAAGAACCAAGATAATAAAGCCCAAGTAAATAGGAACAAGGGCTAAGAAAGCTCATGGAGGTATCATAATCAACAATAAATTCAAAGAACAGTCGTTGGGCCGAGTCACTCACTGTTCCTTAACTGAATCCAGCTTGAAACATAATAACTTCAGTAAAAGAAATTACCAGCTCACATGCTTTCCATGCTTCTGTTGATATCTGCCACAAAGGCCAGTGAATAGTAGTAAAATTGTTGAAAATAAAAGAGGGATGACTTAGTGGGAGAGAGTCAGCCCCAATGAGACATGCATAAGGGTAAAAGAGAGATGTGTTTGGGCTTTTTATGGAGCTAAATCAGTGATAGAGAACCATTGCTATCCTGACAAAGGCTTTTTAGGATTTATACCCAGACATCTGCCAGGAGAGCTTTTTCTGGGGAGAAAGAGGTTAAGTGATGAATCCTAATCTTTTCAGATGGGATTGCATTTCTGAGTTTAGATTGGTGTTTCTAAGTTGGCGAGGATCTTAGAACACCTATTTTCAGAGGTTCTTTCTTAGAGAATTTGAGAGAGAGCCTTCTCTTTTGGGTTTTTAATTGTGGTAATTTCTTGAGTTGTTGGAGTCTGTTCTTTGTTCTGGTTCTAATGGATCTGTTGGGTCTGATGCATTAAGAATGCAATCAGTCCTATTTATAGAAGTAATTAAGGTTGCCTAAAACCGAGATTATGGCTTCTCCTTAACTTTGTTGACTTTCACAACTAACCCTCCATGACATGTTTTTGTCAAAGAGAGTGTTTGATTAGCAGAAATAATCATGGTCCTTCCCTAATGTCAGGGTAAGGCCTTCTTTTCCTCTGGAATGGTTTTGTCAGAGGTACACATTGCTTAGTTAGTGGGTTTCCTGTGTAAGGTTGGGTTTATGCATGTCTCTTGTGACTTGGTTTCCATAAACTCGTCACTGTGTCTCCCAGCAGACCTAATGACAACAGTTCATGGTTACCTAAATCTTGGAACTAACTCCCCTCCACCAAACCACACTCCTCAAGTCAGATCAACATAAGGGGAGTAGCTTCCTCACGGGTCTAGGCCGTGGGAGCTACTCCTTGAGTCCTTTTTGGACCAGAATGAACATGGCAATGGGTCTTCTTCCATGCTTCTTCATTTCCAACATGTCTTGGTTGCTGCCAGTAGTCTTTAAGCTGTTGTGCATAAATCTGCTGCCAGAACTCATTGTTTCTGATGGGATGAAGAGCTGGAATGAGCTGGTGGTGTTTGAATAATTTTGAAAATGGCATTTTAGTTGCCCTTGTCACGTTGGAGAAGATAGGGAGCTGTTGCTCTCCTCATTTTTTAGCAAAATAGGACATGGCGTGGGCTCTACCAGCAGATATGCAGCCCATCCTTTGTCAATTTCAGTTCAGACCTCATGGGACCCTCGGGTTGACTGTGTTTAGCTACTTGAATTTTTGGGCTGATCAGCACTTAGGTTCCAGCTGTTTCCTTTAATGAACCCAATGGTATTTAGGCCCAATAACTATATTATAAGCACACTTTGGGCCGTGGGTTTTATATAAGTTCCTTTTGGGCTTGTGAACAGTGCCGAGACACACTTATAATAGGTTCAGCTAGCTCATTAACTACTGTATAGGGTATTTTTAGTGGATTGGGCTATGTATTTCGGGTTGTGGGCTTTTTGGAATAGTGTCAAAGCACTTTAAAATAGGCCCATGTAATTTTTTAGATATTGTATAGGGTATTTAAATGGGCTGGGCTGATTGGGTTGGTTTATTAAATAATCAATTAAGCCCAAATATTTTATTGAGGGCCCATTCAAATTATCGGTTAAAAAATGGGCACGTACATTTAGCCCCCCCAGCCCGTGACTTACCCATGGTGAGTCACGTGCGAGCCCAAATAACTGTTCAGTTTTCTTCTTAGCGGGTATTTTTCAAAAAAGAGAAAAATGGTGGCTCATTTTTCTGTGGAAATAGTGGAGGAGTGGGAAGGACATACCTGCTGGTAATGGCCCCTATTTTCAAGGGGCAGCCTGAATTAATGGCTGCCATTCCCCATCTTAATGACCCAACCGCCCAGTTGACCCCCACACTTACTCAGCCGTTTTTCATATTCCCAAGAGGCAGAGAGCTCATCAGACATAAGTGTATTCAAGCTTTTCTTCTTCCTTCTCTTTCTCTTTTTCTTCTTCTTCTCTTTCCTTTCTTCTTCTCTTCTTTGTTTACCATCAATGGCTTCTTCTTCGAAGAGAACGAGGAGGGGAAGTGGTGGGGCTTTTTCTGGTGGAAGAGGTTCTTCCGCTGCTCATGGTGTGACGGCAAGAGTGGCAGAGGACAGTAGTGATAGTTTCAGTTCTGGTTCAAAATCACCGGAGCCTCTTGGTGACATACTGAGTCGACCCACTGTTGACCCATGGTATAGGAGTGGTGAGAGATTTCCTTCGGTCCCAGCAAGCCTCCAACCACCACCGGCGAACTGGGAGTGGTTAGTTATCAGAGAGGACTCCGCAGCAGATGTGGCCTGGACTCCAAATTTCCGAGAGATACGAGACTTACAAATACAGAGGAACGAGATGCTTGCCGTGCCTCTCGTCTTCGACTTCCAATGTTCAAGAGCTGTTGAGTGGGCGGATTGGATAGATTTGGAGCTGGCTGATAGGGGGTTTTGTGATCGTTTGGAACAAGCCGGTGTACTCCGTTCCATTCTGATTTCTAGGTGTTCAAACATGTACCGTGATACTGAGGCGTTATGATAGCTGGTGCGGAGATGGTGCCCATCCACGCACACATTCTTTTTTGCTCACGGGGAGTTAACTGTTACATTAGAAGTTGTAGAAAACCATTGGCTGTTGCCCATACTGGGTGATCAAGGCCCAGCAGATCTTGAACTTTCGACTGAAGAATTAAGTATAGAAGCTGCTCTGGCAGATTACATTGGACGGAAGAATATTGCTTTGGGGACCCAAGCTGCAAGATTCAAACCTTGGATGGAGCATTTCAACAGAGAGGATGATCATTTGATTCGAAGGGCTGCTTTTGTAGCCTACTGGCTCAGCAAATGCGTTTTTGGTGAGCATCCTGCTTATTCAATCAAACCCTCATATTTTCCTTTAGCTGTGAAAATTGCTGCAGGGGTTTGTTTTCCCCTTGCCCCTCTGCTGCTGGGGCAGCTCTACACTCAGTTGGATTTGCTGCACGCTGAGGAATTGGCTAGGGCATCTTGCCATATTGTCACTACGGCTCTCAACTCATCCATAGTGCACACGTTCCTTTGGGAGCATGCTTTAGAGTATATAAAGAAGGGTAGGAAACCCTACGAGGCTCGAAACAAATTCGCATTGATGCCGGAGGGAGTCGTAGCCAATGTTGGTGATTTCCAGGGTGATGTGCCTGTTGTGTACCACTGGGTAGGCAGCAAATTTTATGATCATAGCTTGATACCCTCCTTAGATAGTGAGAGCAAAATCTGTTGGAGACCATATGGAGTGTCTTATCACGGATTTGTGTATGAATCGGTGATGTCTGGGTTCTCCAATATAGAAGCTCAAGACTACACCCTTATTACTGGAGACATGGGGTCTTTAACCTATCTTTCTGCCACCAATACTAGCTGGTTGCCAGTATTGTCTTCTGACAGACTTCGATTCACGGTGTATAGTGCTCATAGAGTGAGGAAACAATTCGGGTTTGACCAAGAGATTCCTGCTGTTATGGGGGTTGCTGCAGGTGAAATTCCTACCATTAACCCCTTTTTGAGGACCAGGGCCTTTGCCTATTGGAGCGGCATTGCTCCCCGAGTTATAATTCCTAGTGGTGATAGGATTGGTGTCTATACCATAGGCATGAGTAATTATTGGAGAGGGCTGATGGCTGCAATGTTGGAGTTTAGGAATAGTGGGAGAGGAGATATTTCTCATTTTCTGGAGTCATATACTTCCCCATTGCCCCATCCCCGTTTGTTCGTGGCCACCAATACCATGACTACCTACGCAAATCGCCAAAATTTGGGCTACGCTGTATGGCATCATGAAAACTCACGGTGGGTGATACATGGCAATCCTCACCCTCCCTTGTGGCTGAGGGACCATCCACATATTTCTGCACCTGGAAAAAATGCCATCTAGTAGGGGAAGGAGGACTGCCTCTGCTGGTACTTCTGCTGTTAAAAGGAAGCAACCTGATAGATCCAAGAAGAGAGAAGCTCCGAGCAAGGATTCTCCTGTTCAAGCTTCTAAGAAAAAGAAAACAAGTGTCACGAAGGGCAGCAAAGAAGTATTAACTTTGAAAACCGCTGTTACAAGTCCTCCACTGGCTGGAGAAGATATTCCTCAAGAGGTTTCTGCCCCTATAAGTAAGAAACCAGTGAAGAAGACCAGAGCTAGGAAGAAGACTTTTGTCCCTCCAGCTTTTCCAAGTGCACCATCATCCATTGCTGCACGCGTTGCTGCGCGCAAGTCATCCCGAGGTGTTGTCTATTCTAAGAGAAGAGTAAGTATTTTTTATTCCTGCCTCTTCATTTGTCAATTGATATGTTTTCCTCATGATGTTGATGTGGCTTTTTGTTTTGTGGCAGTCTAAGCAAAGAGCTGACGCGTCTAGTCGCGTTCCAATCGAGATACCGGTATGTATTTGGTTACTGCACTTTGCTTTTTAGCAAAATGGTGCCCTCATGCTTTTCCTCTTCTTTTTTCTTTTTGTAGGATGATTTGGACAGTTCATCATCCAGCAGTGATCCATCTGGGGTTGCTGCAGAAGAGATTGAAGGAGAGGATGCTGAAGCTGGTGCAGCAGAGACTGTCTCTGGTGTAGATGATTTTACAGCAGACATCAGCTCTATCGATGCGAGCGCTGCTTTAAGTACTTCTCCTGGGGAAAAGAATATGGGAGCAGGGGCCAGTACTGAAGATGATGAGGTATCCATGGATGAATTAGAAGTTACAGAAGCTTCATCTAATAGCACCTCTGTCACATCTGCCAGTAAACCCGTATCTGCAGAAGAAGCTGTTGAAGAACACACGACTGTTAGAGTCATCACTGGTGCTGAAAGAGTTGTGGAGACCACACCAGTAGCTATAACTAGTAGTGGTGGGACTGTACAAGGTGACCCTTCTGGAGGTGGCAGTCATGTGGATCCTTCATTGTTTGATTCAAATCCTTCCACTCGCCATTACGTTCGACGAGCTCGAAGGGGAAGCATAGTGTCCACAGATTCTGAAAGGACCGTTTCAGCCACAGTAAGGGTATCAACACCTCCAAGTCCTCTCCCTGAGTCTGGTGGTACTGCCCCTACACCCATAACCACAGCTGCTGAAGCTTCTGCTGCAGCAACTATTCAAGAAGGTGAAGTTGTTCCAACAGCTATTGAAGAAATCCATTTTGGTGAGGAAGGTACTGCATATGTTTCTGATATTCTAGAAGGTAATAATTCTGTTGAGAGCATACCAATTGATGAGAATCTTGTGATTGATACTGATTTTGATGCAGGTATAGCCCAAACTGAACATGCAGAAGTTGCTGCCAGTGAAGATCTCGTTCAGGCAGATGTCATTCCTGGCAGTAATGTTCTAGTTATAGAAGAGGAGTTGGCCCAAGACCCTGCAGATGATATAGACATGGCAGACGCCCATGATAGCTATGATGAGGTCTTGGCTGAGACAGAAGATAATGTAGCTGGTGCTCAAGCAGCAGATATGGGGGTCACTGCTCCCGTTGCAGCTCATGCAAGCCCAACCGAAACAGGTGTTTGGCTTTTTATCAATATTTTGCCATTGCTCTTGCTTGATGGCAGAGATTTCTTGAAATGTATAGACATGACTTGATCATTTGTTTGCTATGTATAGAACTTGTATATGCATATTTCTTGTTTCTCGATTATGGACTGTTTAGACATGAGCTAATGCTTACTTATTGCCTATGACCATAAAACCAAGTCTTGATAGATGTAATAGACATGGGTTGATTCCCACTTGCTATCTTTTGTTGTTGTCGTTTGCTATGTGAATCTGGCAGACATGGGTTGATGCCCATTTGTTGTTTGCCTTTTGTTAGTTCCAAATTTGTTGTTATGGAAGCATGAGCCCAGTAGAGATAGAATGACTTCCTACTTGTTGTTTGCTGTTTTCACACCTTTCTTGATTAAGTGAGCCTAATAGACGTGGGTTGATTCCCACTTGTTGTCTACCACGTTGTGGCCACACCCTTTTGTGATTGTGTGAGCCCAGCACCAATAGGTTTTGTAAGTCTTGCCTCATCTTTTGCCCACTGTTTTGTGGCTGCATACTTCCAGTAAAATGAGTTTGTTAGACATGGGTTAGTTCCCATTTGTCGTCTTTCTTTATGTATGGACATGGGTTAATTCCTATTTGTTGTCTTCCATCCGGTGAACCTGGGTTAATGCCCAGCTGTTGTCCTCCACTTGGTGTAGCAAGTGAGCTTAATGGACATGGGTTGATTCCCATTTGTTGCCCCACACTGTATATGGACATGGGTTGATTCCTATTTGTTGTCCTTTATTGTATGGACATGGGTTGATTCCCATTTGCCGTCCTCTTTTTAGCTATAATAGGTGAGCTCAATGGACATAGGTTGATTCCCATTTGTTGTCCCCGATCCGATGAACCTGGGTTAATGCCCAGTTGTTGTTCACCATTCGGGCCTAGTTGGCTGAGCTCGGTGGACATGGGTTAATGCCCATTTGTCGTCCCTCATTTAGTGAACCTGGGTTGATACCCAGTTATCGTTTGCCATTAGGTCCATTAGGTAAACCGGTGGACATGGGTTAATGCCCATTTGTCGTCCGCCGTTGGGTGAACCTAGGTTAATGCCTAGTTGTTGTTCCCCGTTATTAGTTAGGTGAGCTTGGTGAACATGGGTTGGTACCCATTTATTGTCTTCAAATGGCTTAACCATTTCAAGAATAATTTCGTAACCAGTGCAGCTTTTTAATAAGAGAGCGTTAACTAAGTATTTTACTTACTTGTTTGCTTTCTTCGCCTTCACTAGTATTGTTGTGCTTTGTTTAGCTAATTTCTCTCTTCTTTTCCTTCATTTCTCTTTGCAGCTGGAAGCGGCAATGAAGCTATTGCAGAAGAGGAAAGAATACATCAGTCTGCAGCAGTGGAGTCTACCATCAAGGGTCAGTCAGGGTTGCTGTCTGCTGTCAGGCCTGCGATACCAAGAACTTCTGTTCTTGTTGACATGGATGCTTTCTTTCGAGAATTCGACCGCACGTCATTTAGTTCCCGTCATGCCGAGCACTTCTGGACCTTTGATGATGGGAAGGCTGACTTTGAAGTCTTCCGAGTGCCGCAAGGGGGAGTTCGGTTCTTGAAAGCCTTGTAGGAAAAGTACAGCAGCTGCTCGTCATATTTCAGACTTGGTGTGCACGTGGGAAGCTCCATGCTAACTCTCCTTTGCTGCGTGCTTGCCCATATGGAGCATACCAGACTTGAGGACATTACTGAAGTTCATATCCTCGAGTGGAAAGTCGTGGTACAAGAGGCGATTGAAGGAGGCTTTAGACTCA
Organism: Fagus sylvatica; assembly: GCA_907173295.1. NCBI lineage: Eukaryota > Viridiplantae > Streptophyta > Magnoliopsida > Fagales > Fagaceae > Fagus > Fagus sylvatica. Next base: position 34,861,397 of record OU015762.1, on the reverse strand, counting down.
GTTTCATTCTCGATTACTTGAGGAGGTTAGCTCATGGTATGTTCAGTAGGAGGGTTCTGGCTGAGTTGAGGGAGGCTGAGGCTCGTGTTGCTGCATTAAGAGATGCTCTAAACGTGGTTGCGCCAAATCCATGAGACTTAGCATCTACCAGGAAAGCTTCTGCAGAATCTGATGTTGGATTAGCTTTCCATGACTTCCTGGCTTGAGCATATCAGCCACTGCACTCCTTTTCTTTTTGTTACTTCCCATTTTGTAATATGTTAGCCATATGTAGGCTTTGACAATGAAATTTGGTCCCATTTTGTTTTTGGGTACATATTTGGTTAAGTACATTTACTTGTGAACAATGGAACTTGACTTTTGTCAACTTGACTTGCTTAAATTGCAATGTTTGAAAGGTTGACACATTTTAAAATACAAAAGAAAGGCATTTTAACTACTATTACTCTTAGCCTAGCATAAAATACTTACAAGCTATTTCAAAAGAAGAAAGATACATAATGCAGATTTGCTGGAATGCATCCTACGAGTAATAGTGTTTCAGCCACTTTCCATTAATAGGGTCTGCCAAGATAGTTCCATCAGACTTAAACAGCCTGTAGTAACCACTACCATGTGCTTCTCGGATAATGTATGGTCCATCCCAATTAGGAGAGAACTTGGATGGAGATGGTAGGTTTCTCCTTACAAATTCTGCGGCCTTCAAGACCATTTGTCCCTCCGCAAAAATTCTGACTCGAAGGGCTTTGCTGTACATATTAGCCATTTTTTGGTAGTTCCTTTGGCTTTGTGCTTTGGCTAAATCCCTTGCCTCATCAAGTCCTTCCAGATCTGCCATTCGTGCTTCAGCACACATATTAGCATCTACCTCCAACTCACTCCCTTGCATTACTCGTGGGCTAAGCACAACCAATTCAGTAGGAGAAATAGTATCAGTGCCATAAACAAGTGAGAAGGGCGTAAAACCTGTTGCTGTCATGGGTGAACTCCGGTATGCCCAGAGGACATCTGCCAAGTGGGCTCTCCAGTCGTTCCCATAATCAAACACCATTTTGCTTAAGATGCGCAGCAACATTCTGTTTGTGGCTTCAGCTTGCCTATTTCCCTGAGGGTAGTAAGGTGTGAAACGTCGATACTTGACTCAGTAATGTTCTAGCACTTCCCGCACATCCTTGTTTATGAATGGAGTACCATTGTCGGTGATGAGTTTATATGGTATGCCAAAACGAGTGATTATGTGCTCTCGAATGAAATTTGCAACTGCAGCACCTGTTGCCTTTCGGAGAGGGATGGCTTCTACCCATTTCGTAAAGTACTCGGTAGCTACAAGAATCCAAATGTAACCACCGGAGGCCAGATTGATAGGGCCGATAAGATCTAGCCCCCAAGTATGAAATGGCCAAGGTGTAGCCATATTTTGGAGACTAGTTGGGTGAGTGTGGATCAAATTGGCTTGGACTTGGCAAGTATGGCATGTTTTCACAAAATCTGCTGCATCCTTCTTTATTGTAGGCCAATAATAGCCGAGTGTAAGCAAATATTGGTAGAGCCTCTTTTTTCCTTGATGCTCCCCACATTCTTCTGCATGAGTTTCTTTCATGACCATTTGGGATTCCGATAGGCTAAGGCATCTAAGTGGCTCTCCATGAAAGCCTTTTCGAAAGAGAGTTCCTCCCTCCACAAAATACCTCAAGGCTAGCCTTTTAAGGCGATAAACATCCTTGGGGTGTGATGGCAAAATTCTTTCAAGCAAGTATTCTAAGAAGGGTGTGCGCCAATCAGTAGAAACAAAAGTGGCACATACCTCTTCGTTGCTGTAATGGAATTGGCAAGTTGGGCATTGGCTTTGTATCTCTGCTGCTTCTGCACTCATGTTTGGTCAGAAATATCTCAGCCGCTGAAGTCTGCGGTAAAGGCTGGTAGCCCCCCCATCTCCACAAGTTTTCTCATGGACTTCAGGTAGCTTTTCCTTTGCTTCTTCAAGGCTAATGCAGCACACCAAAATTCCTCCAGGCAGTCTTTTATAAAGATCCCCGGATATCAAGGTGTAATCCTTGATTTCCCTTAAGTCTCCCATAATAGTAGGAGAAATGAGCTTGGCTTCAATTGGTGCTCGCCAGTCTTCTTGATCTGGAGACAGCTCTTCAAACTCTTTTTTCAGTAGTTCAACGATAGGCTGTGTCTTCTTGCAGATGGTGACATCCATTTCTTCGCCTTCGAAGGCTATTTGAGATCCCAAAGTAGCTAAAGCATCCGCATACCGGTTCTCATTTCTTTGGGCATGCTCTATTTCAAAGGTGCTGAATTTTGCTTCTAATTTCTGTGCCAAGGCTCTATAAGGTGCCAAAGATGGTTCTTTAAGTGAGAATTCTCCTCGGGCTTGACAAACCACAAGGTTGGAATCGCCAATAACTCGTAAATGTTTGATTCCCATTTCATATGCTATTGCGAATCCGGCTAGGTAAGCCTTATACTCAGCTGCATTGTTGGAACAAGGGAAATCAAATTTGAAAGACTTTGTTACAGCTTCCCCATCATCTTTATAAAGAACAATACCGGCTCCTGCTGATGTAGCAGTTGATGAGCCATCAAACTTCAAGGTCCAAACAGAATCTGCCAAGCCTGCCAGAAATATTTTATTGATTTCCCCAGGTACCTCATCTGAAATGAATGAGTTATCTTCCTCAGGGAATTGAGCTAACAGATCAGCAATGGCTTGACTTTTAATAGCAGTTGGTGTTTCAGCAATAATCTCATATTGTGACAGCTGCAGGAGCCACTGTGCTAGTCTGCCAGATAATACAGGTCGTTGCAGCAGACTTTTAATGGGATGAGATTTTGTCATTAATTGGACCTTGTAAGCTAGAAAGTAGTGTCGAAGCCTTTGGGAAGCATAAATCAAAGCTAAGCAAGATCGCTCAACCCCCGAGTATCGGCTTTCTGCATCCTTAAGAGTACGACTAACATAATAGATGGGTTGTTCAACCCCATTATCATTTTCTTGGGCTATCAAAGCCCCAATTGCTTGACTATTTGAAGTTAAATAGAGTCGAAAAGGTTTTCCAGAAATAGATGCACAAACAGTAGGGAGTTTAGTCATGATGTCTTGTACCTTTTCAAAGGCTTCTTGGCATTTGGTAGACCAATGGAATGGGGCTCCCTTCTTCGAGAGTGGTGCAAAAGTAGAAGTTACAGTAGCAAGGCCAGGAATAAATCTTCTTATGTATAACAGCTTGCCCAAGAAACTCTTCATCTCTTTGTGTGTAGTTGGTGGCTTTATAGTGGCTATGGCAGATGCTCTTGCTGGATCAACATCAATACCACACTGGTGCACTAAGAAACCCAGAAATTTGCCAGCTGAAACCCCGAATGCACATTTGAGAGGATTCATCTTGAGCTTATACAGTCGGCATCTCTCGAATACCTTCTTCAAGATACCAAAATGATCCTCCTTTGTCTTGGATTTCACCACGATATCATCAATATAATCTTCAATTTCACGAAGCATCATATCATGAAACATGGCTGTCATGGTTCTTTGATACGTGGCTCCGGCATTCTTGAGTCCGAATGGCATAACGGTATAGTAGAAGTTCCCGATGGGTGTGCAGAATGCAGTCTTCTTAGCATCCCTTGGAGACATAAAGATTTGATTATAACCGCTAAAACCATCCATAAAGGAAAACATCGCATGACCAGCAGCTGAATCAATTAGGAGATCCATGTTGGGCAGCGGGAATTCATCCTTAGGACATGCTTTGTTAAGATTACGGAAATCCATGCAACACCGTATCTGACCATTCTTTTTCTTCACAGGAACTATGTTGGACAGCCACCGTGGATGCTGTATTGGCTTGATAAAACCAGCTGAAAGTAGCTTTTTGACTTCTTGGGTAATTTGAGCTTCGACCTCCGGATGGAAGGTCCTCATAGATTGTACTACTGGTCTAGTATCCGGTTCAACATTTAAAGAATGTGCAACAAGTTTTGGGTCTATCCCAGGCATTTCATCATATTGCCAAGCAAAAACATCTTGATATTCTTTTAACAATTTTACTAAATGCATTCTTTCTTCAATTGATAATGATGCACTAATAGAAACAGACCTATGTACATTGGGATCAGAACTTAAATTGATTACCTCAAGTTCCTCTTCGGCAGAAATTTTGGGATCTGCTGTAACAGCTTCTGCTGTATCTGCAGATTCTGGAATATCTGTTGCATTCACTGTGAGACATGAGGGCTGCAAGATTCCCTCTCCTGGTTCGGGGGCCTCTTGTTGGGGATAATTGGCCCCCGCGCACCTTCATAAGCGGTAAATAGTGCGCCCGTCCAGTAAACGGACACGCACATACTGTGGTTGACTCTTGCTAGCACTAGCTTCTGCTTTGCGCTTCTTCTTCCGTTCCAGCAGATCTCTCAAGTCTGCCTTAGGAGCATCTTTTATTTCTTCCCATTTGGGTAGTGAAATTCCAATAGGTTTAGCAAGTGATGCTTCCCCTGCTGGAGTAATTTCATCATATAGGGCTGCCTCAACAAAGTGGGATTCGGATTGGTCGAAAAGCGTGGAGTTGGCAGCTATTCGGATAGGCTTTCCATTAAGCCTTCCTTTCACACATTGGTGGTAGGTGGAGGGGATGAGCTGGTGTTTGTGCAGCCAAGGTCTTCCCAATAATATGTGGTAAGGAACCACGGAATCCACAACGTGAAACCGTGTCAAAGCTACAATGGGACCAACCTTTAGAACAAGTTGAATATGCCCCTTAATGTACTCACCAACACCACCAAATCCTTTTATCTCCATAGGTGCTCCTTGGATCTTCTTTTGAGAGATTTCTGCTGCTTGGATTGTGCTTAAGGGAATAAGATTAATGCAAGAGCCGGTATCTACCAAAGCACGCCTCACTTGAACCTCATTGATTGTGGCTGAGAGGTAGAGAGGACGTCGGTGATCTGGATACTGAACTTCCATATCCTCATCTATAAATGTTATTACATTGGTTGTTTCTAGAAAAACTCGACTGGCATGGGTTTCTGCTGTAAAGCAGTGAGCTCCGGAATCTGCTGCTATGGCCATGATGGCCTCAGTAGTTGCTGTGCGAGCTTCTGGATTTAACCCTAATTGATTAAAGAGAGATCGAAACCTGGGATTCCTTTGCAAGGTCTTGATGGCTGCAGGTGTCATGGCAGAATTCGTAGCAACAGGCTCATCCATGTCCGCATCACTAACACTTCCATGAATAACTACGGAAACTGCACCTTTCTCTTTATGCTTGAGGAAAGGATCAATGTGTACCTTTTGCCGTGCTTGAGGGAGTTCCAAGGTTCCGTCTTGGATCTTCTCGTGAAATTTTCTTCGGAGTGTCCAGCAATCTGCTGTAGAATGATGAACGTATTGGTGGAAGTAGCAGAATTTTGGATTCTTCTTGTCTTCTTCGGTTACTTTCTTTGAAATTTTCGGGAGCTTGACAATACCGTCTGCTACCCATTTGTCAAGAATAGCCATTATTTCTTCCAAAGTGCAAGGAACCGGAGGTGGTGGCTCCTCAAAAGATCTTTCATTTGATTTCTTGCGCTTGTTGTTCACAGTAGATACCGTGAGAACTTGTGGCTGGCCTTTCTTTTCCTTAGGCTTTTCTACATGGGGCTTAACTGACAATGCTGTCTTCTGAGCCTTTTGGAGGAGCTGTGCAAATCTTGAGATATCAAGGTTCTCAAGATGAGCCCGGAATTCTAGCAGTATATTGTCTATACAAACTCCCACGAGTTCGCCTTCTTCATAATTGGCATAATAATCCAAGGATATATCGCGAAAGCGATGTATATAACGAAGCAAGTCTTCCCCATTTGTTTGCTTTTAGTGTGGAGGTTGACGAGGGTAATTTTCTCCTCCGCTTGGAAGTATTTTCCGCAAAACAACTCAACCATATCTTCCCACACCTTCACAGACCCGGGAGGCAAAGTGGTGTATCATGTATAGGCTCTATCATCAAGGGATTTTGAAAACTCACGAAGGCATAAATCACCATTGCCGGCATAAGCCCCCATTGAGTCTATGAACTTGCTAATGTGTACAAGAGCACTCCCTTTTCGGCCATCAAAGCGTGAGAAAGTTGGAGTAACATATTTCTCGGGGTAAGGCTGCTTCAATAACTCAATGAGATAGGGAGGTTTCCTTACAAAGAGTCGAGGCTCTTTTGGATTCTTTTCCCTTTCTTGTCTGAGCAGGTTTGCTACGTCGGACATTGTCACGAAGGTAGTCTCCTTTTCGTGCGAACCTGAGTCTTGATGGGGCTTTTCTTGGTTTTCTTCCTCATTTTGAGGAGGGGTCTTCATGCCAGCATCCTTTTCCTTGAGCTGCTTGATGGCTTCTGCTAGCTCACTTTGGTTCTGCTGCAAGTTTTGTATTAGTTCTAACAGCAGATTTGTTAGCAGCACCTCCTGGTTTGGATCATTTGGAGGTGGTTGTGGTAGATCTTGTCCTTGTGCATTGACTGCAGATTTAGCTCGGGAATGTTCCGTATGGACCGAGACTTCCCTTTGGTTTCTTCTTTGTCAGAGCTTAGGAGGCATGATTCTTGAGCTCTAACTTTCTTCTTGGAAGTATTGATCTCGACTCCCCAATGGAGTCGCCAGAAATGTGAGGGGTGTTTTTGTTGTGTTGCCACGTGGCGTACCGAGGGTGATCACGACGTGGACTTGAGCTTTAAAAAAAAGGGGGTAGTCGAACCCAAAATTCAACCAAGGGCCCTGAATTCAGCCCAAAGGCTAATGAGATACTTCTAAAAAGTATTTTTAAGAACCAAGATAATAAAGCCGAAGTAAATAGGAACAAGGGCTAAGAAAGCTCATGGATGTATCATAATCAACAAGAAATTCAAAGAACAGTCGTTGGGCCGAGCCACTCACTGTTCCTTAACTGAATCCAGCTTGAAACATAATAACTTCAGTAAAAGAAATTACCAGCTCACATGCTTTCCATGCTTCTGTTGATATCTGCCACAAAGGCCAGTAAATAGTAGTAAAATTGTTGAAAATAAAAGAGGGATGACTTAGTGGGAGAGAGTCAACCCCAATGAGACATGCATAAGGGTAAAAGAGAGATGTGCTTGGGCTTTTTATGGAGCTAAATCAGTGATAGAGAACCATTGTTATCCTGACAAAGGCTTTTCAGGATTTATACCCAGACATCTGCCAGGAGAGCTTTTTCTGGGGAAAAAGAGGTTAAGTGATGAATCCTAATCTTTTCAGATGGGATTGCATTTCTGAGTTTAGATTGGTGTTTCTAAGTTGGCGAGGATCTTAGAACACCTATTTTCAGAGGTTCTTTCTTAGAGAATTTGAGAGAGAGTCTTCTCTTTTGGGTTTTTAATTGTGGTAATTTCTTGAGTTGTTGGAGTCTGTTCTTTGTTCTGGTTCTAATGGATCTGTTGGGCCTGATGCATTAAGAATGCAATCAGTCCTATTTATAGAAGTAATTAAGGTTGCCTAAAACTGAGATTATGGCTTCTCCTTAACTTTGTTAACTTTCAAAACTAACCCTCCATGACATGTTTTTGTCAAAGAGAGTGTTTGATTAGCAGAAATAATCATGGTCCTTCCCTAATGTCAGGGTAAGGCCTTTTTCCTCTGGAATGGTTTTGTCAGAGGTACTCATTACTTAGTTAGTGGGTTTCCTGTGTAAGGTTGGGTTTATGCATGTCTCTTGTGACTTGGTTTCCATAAATTCGTCACTGTGTCTCCCAACAGACCTAATAACAACAGTTCATGGTTACCTAAATCTTGGAACTAACTCCCCTCCACCAAACCACACTCCTCAAGTCAGATCAACATAAGGGGAGTAGCTTCCTCACGGGTCTGGGCCGTGGGAGCTACTCCCTGAGTCCTTTTGGGACCAGAATGAACATGGTCATGGGTCTTCTTCCATGCTTCTTCATTTCCAGCATGTCTTGGTTGCTGCCAGTAGTCTTTGAGCTATTGTGCATAAATCTGCTGCCAGAACTCATTGTTTCTGATGGGATGAAGAGCTGGAATGAGCTGGTGGTGTTTGAATAATTTTGAAAATGGCATTTTAGTTGCCCTTGTCACGTTGGAGAAGATAGGGAGTTGTTGCTCTCCTCCTTTTTTAGCAAAATAGGACATGGCGTGGGCTCCACCAGCAGATATGCAGTCCATCCTTTGTCAATTTCAGTTCAGACCTCCCACGGGTGGGACAGCCACGGGTTGACTGTGTTCAGCTACTTGAATTTTTAGGCTGATCAGCACTTGGGTTCCAGTTGTTTCCCTTAATGAACCCAATGGTATTTAGGCCCAATAACTATACTATAAGCACACTTTGGGCCGTGGGTTTTATATAAGTTCCTTTTGGGCTTGTGAACAGTGCCGAGACACACTTATAATAGGTTCAGTTAGCTCATTAAGTACTGTATAGAGTATTTTTAGTGGATTGGGCTATGTATTTCGGGTTGTGGGCTTTTTGGAATAGTGTCAAAGCACTTTAAAATATGCCCATGTAATTTGTTAGATATTGTATAGGGTATTTAAATGGGCTGGGCTGATTGGGCTGGTTTATTAAATAATCAATTAAGCCCAAATATTTTATTGGGGGCCCATTCAAATTATCGGTTGAAAAATGGGCACGTACAGACGTTATGTATATGAAGACAATATATCCATAAAAAAATAAAATAAAAATGTATATGAAGACAATATGGTAAGAATAGATCCATCAAGTGTACTATACTGTACAATAATTTGAATATAGCAGTACCTTTGCCAACACAAAGAACCTCGTTAACAAAGTGATCAAAAGCTTCACATTGTGGTTTTTCAAATGGATCTAAACATTAAGATTCGGTGGACATCAGGTCTTGTATTTACGTTTGGTGGTTTACTTTAGGTCAATGAAAGAGGGGCTGCGCCGTGGAAGCCTAGAAGGGGAGGTTGGAGGCAGCAGTGAAAGACGTGGGGATTTTGAGATTTTTAATATTTTTTGTTTTTAAGTTTTTAACATTTTAACTCATTTTTAATTAAACCTGACGGGTCAATCAGAGTTTTAATTGTTAAATCAGAGTTTTTGAAATATTTTCCTCATATTTTAATTCAGATATATATATATATATAGGCATGCTATGTCAATATTCTTTTATTGATTTAATAAAACCGTTAAATACGTTAGTATTTTTCATCTATCATTTAACAATAATGACCATTTTGACACAAGGTTGAAAGGTTGAGGACCAAAATGACACAAAGAAAATAAGTTGAAGACCAAAATAATAATTAACCCTTATTTATTTATTTATTTTTTTTTTTTAATTTTTTTTATTAAAATACTGCTTATTATTCACATGAATGAACTTTTATTATTCAAATTAGTCTCAAGTACTTGCGTGCACGTGTGTGCATGTAAACGTTTATAAATTTTGCCCCACCAAAATCAAATCCTGGCTTCGCCAGTGATCCACACATATAAACATCATATACAAGTATTTTTACTGGAATTCAAGTAACAACAGACCTTGTAGCAGCTCCAAATCCAAATGGGAAGAGCAATTTAGATATAGTAAAGTTGATTAAAAATCTGGCAAGAAATAGAGGCATATTTTGTAAATGATTTGTAATTAACGCATGACGAAAAGAGTGATAGGTTAAATATCATTCTAGCTAAGAGTAAATACTTAAAATCATAAGGGGTTCATTGAATCCCCAATAAAGAATTCTAAAATCCATAAAACGAAATAAAATTAATTGACTAAAAGTTTAATGATGATAGACTTTTATAATAAAAAGGAAGAAGATAATAGACTTTTATTTTTCTTTTTACGACTTAGAGGCTCTAAAAATCTTATTGAAATAAAAAACTGATCTTTCAAGTAAAAATATTCTTACAAAGATCTAAATTAATCACTTACCATATAAGAACTCAAATTTTCCGCATGTCAAATGAACATGCCACGGCAAATGAAAAATCCTATAAACTCATCTCTTAAAGAGACTAATTTCAATTAAACTCGTTTCTTGAAGAGAAGAGTTCACAAAAAGGGCTAAGAGCTTGTTTGGTAACCATGTTACTGTTTTCATGGTTCAGTTGTACAAACCCGAAATACCCAAATAGTGTTTTTTTTTTTGGAAATAGTTCCATGAAAATGAGCCATACCATATCATCCTGTATTATTATTTTTTTTTTTATATAGATAAAATATGATTTGAATATATGATGTCTGTTCCATGATGATACACCAATTGGTTTTGGTGTAGGAGCTCCATGATGATTGTTCTTTATCATCAGGTCAAACTAATTGATTTTGATGTAGGCAAGGATTTGAATTCATGTTCTTTATGAGACGATAAGAGATTTTATCAGTTGAGCTTATAGGAACCCACACCAAATTGTACTTATAATCAAGGTTGGTTGGAGGGTAAGCCCTACAAGCCATTGGGCTTGGACAGCCCCCCTTAGGGGCAACCAATGAATAAAAAAAAAAATTGGGACAGATCTAACCAACCCAAAATTCGGAACCGGACATGCATAATACTCAATTGATAAAGTGGCCAGCAGCAAAAGGCAAATTGGACTGCCGGTTCTTGATAAAGTGGAGGGGGACCGCGGAGTTCAAAAAACAAATTTTGCTTTTTATCAAAAAAAAAACAAATTTTGCTACATCTAAGGGCAATATTGACTTTGCATAATGTCGTAACCTTCCCCAGTCACAAACTTATTCGTTTAAATCTGAAATTCTGACCCTCCACGTCAATTCTCACTGTCGTCATTAGAAAGTCAAGCGCACGGAATTCGAATAGAATTTTTTTTTTTTTTTTTGATAATAACAAAGTCGAAAGAGAAAAACAACCCTACTCAGAGGGATACAAAACCCTACCACGAGGAAGGCAAAAGTGACATGACGTCACAGTAATAACCCTACCAAGAGGGCCGGAATTCGATGAATTAGAAAGCTCCAAGTATAGATGTATGATTATTAATTGAAGATTTATTTAAATGGTTTTAATAAGAAAAAGATCTCATTGGTATATAAAAATGGACAATCATAAGACCTTTGTTTACTAATAAATTCATTTACACGTCAATAAATTTACACGTGAATAGTAGTAATAATTCTTATAAAACAAGTACTCATAAAAAAAAAAATTGTTATAAAACAAGAAATACGAATAAATTCGAATAAATTTTTTAGAAGTTTTCTTAAAGTTACACATATTAATTATAGAAAATATTTTCTTTGATATTCATGAATATATAAATCCAAGTTTATTTTGTTAACCAATTGAGTTTTAAACTTAAACTCAAGCTTGATTCATTTAGTAAATGAACAAACTTGAACGAGTATCTTAACAAGCCAAACTTGAGCAGCTCAAAAGCAGTTTCATTCATGTTAAAATCCTACTTCCATAATTGGGCTGAGCTTGATTCATTTAGTAAACGAACAAACTCAAACAAGTCTTTAAACAAGCCAAACTTGAGCTGCTCAAAAGCAATTTTGTTCATTTTAAAACCCTACTTCCATGGCAATCTTATTATATGTAACAGATTAAAACTCATGTCTAACTAGTTATCAACTTATTAATTAGAACTCATCTCTTTTTTTGATATATGATAGAAATTCTAATTTGAACTCACACACACGTATATTTTGAAGATCCTAGGGATCGAACACACACCCTCATAGAGGGGTGGGGCTTTTTAGGGAGGGAGATTACCATTGGGTCGAATACTAGTTATCATCTTATTTCTTCTTGATATATATTTTTTTTTAATATAACCTTGGGTGTCCGGAGCAGCATTCCGTAGATACGCGCACCTTGACTAATCTCAGGGGGACATGTAACACCCAGGGGTGGAGTCAGGAATTCAATCAAGGGTGGGCACCTTTAGATTTCAAACTTTAATAAACATAATACAATAAAAAAAAATACCAGAAGATCATACATTGTTTAAACAAAAGGTAACAAATAATATGCTCATTATAGCCTTCTACAATTGATTTCGACGTATTTTCATATTTTGAAACCGTTGCATGATTATTTCATTATCAATGCTACAAAAAATGTATTTCTCTATATATTTAATTAAGTTGTCATTCATTCGACGTTCTTTTGAAGTATCTCTTTATTACTATTTCAAAAATATTAAAAGAAAAACAATGTTCATAAAATAAACTAACACATCATAAAATATAAAATTAACATTTTTTAAGTTTTTCCTTTTGTTTTTCTACACTAATAAAACTAACAAACACTCAAATCGTAATAAAACAAAAACCTAGTTTAGCAACAAAAAAATAAAAATAAAACAAAAACCTACTGACTTACTAAATATAAAACACAATCAATCATATTAAAAAAAAAAAAAAAAAAACAGTAACACAAATACATTGATGTTGTTGTTGTTGTGATTTTATTTTTGGGCTAAATTTTGTTGATATTATTTGTTTTTTTTTTTTTTTTTATGTTATTTGGCCTTCTTCTTTTTTGTGTCATTTTTTTTTTTTGTAGTAATTTACTTAGAATTTTTATTTTGAGGATGGCATTTTATCAATTTATTTTTTTATATATATAATATACCTATTAATTATTTTTTTTTTAAAAATTTGAGGGTGGGCACGTGCCCACCTTGGTCATAAATTGAATCCGTCCATGGCAACACCCTATTAGCACGTGTATCATAATAGATATAAGGTTTTGCCTTGGATAGGTGATTCTGAGGGGATTCAAACTAGTGACCATTGGAAAGCATCCTCTTGATATCTTAACAAGTCAAACTTGAGCGGCTCAAAAACAGTTCATTCATTTTAAAACCCTACTTCCATAATTGAGTTGAGCTTGATTCATTTTGTAAATGAACAAACTCAAACGAGTCTCTAAACAAGCCAAACTTTTGCTGCTCAAAAGCAATTTTGTTCATTTTAAAACCCTACTTCCAATGCAATCTTATTATATGTAACAAATTAAAACTCATCTCTAATTAGTTATCATCCTATTAATTAGGGTTCCTCTCTAATTAGTTATCATCTTATTTCCTTGATAGTGGTATAGAATAACAATATTTTCATGGGTCAATCCTAACACTACAAGTTGTTAATCATCCATTAGCGTTTGTGTTCTAGGACATAAGATGTTGATAAAATAGAAACATCATATTTTATTTAGGAATCCCTCATTTATTACTAGAATAGTTTTTGAAAGTTCTGGCTTTTTCACATCTATGTTAGTTTGAAAAGAGACGGATAGGTGGATGCATTATATGACAAATTTTTGTGAGAGTTTTCTCTCAGTTTCTAATTTACAAATTTAGTGATAGTCACTAATATCAAGACTTATAATCACAATTTGTTTAGTGTTGCGTTATCTTAGCCTAATAAAACTTGTAATAGGTGAATTCTAATTGATTTAATTATATATATATCAAAACTTATAATCACAATTTGTTTAGTGTTGCGTTATCTTAGCCTAATAAAACTTGTAATAGGTGAATTCTAATTGATTTAATTAACATGCAACCATTTAGTATGTTTTATACAAAATAAAGATGTTAATATAAAGAATTTAGAGTTTTTAAAAACTGACGTGGTAATATAAGAGGAAGTCCAAAAAAAAAAAAATACTAATTACATATTATTTAAATTAGAAATAAGATTGGATTAGCTTAGCTTACGTCTTGAACTTTCCAACTTGGGTTCCACTTTCTTTTTGACTTTGACATTTGCCCACCAGCCCCAAACACCGAAAGGACTGGTAGGATGCTAATGCTATTGCTAGCTGCTCTTCCAGCAGGTAGCAATGCTGGACTCTCATGTTAGATTAAAACTTCGCTTCATCCAACTTTTCATTCACTCATTTCAACCAACGCCGTCACCTCCCCCAGTTTAGATAATTCATTGAACTCTCAAAATTCATACCTCAATCATGTCCAAAGCAACAATAATTGCAAAGGACCAAAATTGTAAACCCCCTCACTGCACCTCTTTCTATTGAAAGACATTCTTTACCAATAATTAAAGGATTTTGGGTAAGGGCACGCTATTCAAAATTTTGAGATATATTTTAATATTCAATTAAATATAACATTAAAAATATAATAAATTTCAAGTCACATAAATTTCTATATAAAAAAAATTTGGTAATGTGTTAAGCCGTGAATGGTAAATGATAAAATGATATCAGTGGTAGGTCCAGATGAGACTAATAAAAATTTGACAACTTGATTATTGATTTGTTATTAAAAATATTATAAAAGATGTTGTGCCTATAATATTTACACAAACACCTTAAATTGTACACGGGTCTAATAAAAGTGTATCACAACTAAAAAAATATTGAAATAAAAATGTACATGCTGATGATTTGCCGAACCACACATGCAAATTTAAGGTGGTTGTGCTTGTGTGAAACCTAACTAGTTTTGGTCGGGTATTGGGTTTAGGGCCTCAAAACTTTCTAACCCATCTGACCATGCATTCCCTTTCCAACTTTGACAATTGCCAAAGTTTGTCGCGATTTTTATTGAGATTTGGCCGCAAATGCCCATATCTAACTGTGGAGGTTGAGATTTCGTAGTGATGAGTCTGATGACTATGAAGATCGAGATCTCTCTTGTCTTCATCTGATGACTATGAAGATCGAGATCTCTCTTGTCTTCATCACACATGCAAATTTAAGGTGGTTGTGCTTGTGTGAAACCTAACTAGTTTTGGTCGGGTATTGGGTTTAGGGCCTCAAAACTTTCTAACCCATCTGACCATGCATTCCCTTTCCAACTTTGACAATTGCCAAAGTTTGTCGCGATTTTTATTGAGATTTGGCCGCAAATGCCCATATCTAACTGTGGAGGTTGAGATTTCGTAGTGATGAGTCTGATGACTATGAAGATCGAGATCTCTCTTGTCTTCATCGCCTTTCGTCTTCGTTTCCCTTGTCGTCGACTCTTTAACTAAAAATCTAAAAGATCCGAACGTTGAACTCGTTGACCCGTTTGGTCGATAACACGACAATGACTAGCCAACATTACTTCACGTCCTTTCCCAATCTAATGTGATCAGGACGAGTGGCAGGTTAAGGTCAAATCTGAACCCATCGAAACTGTGGATAAGTCGAAGAGCCAGTCCTCTTCCGTCATATAAAAAATGTCCAAGGAGAACTACGAAAGATGGCCTTCACATACTTGTTGCATATGGCGCCTGTTTGCTTCAAGCTCATCAACATATTGGACCACAACACTGGGCAGGAACCCTCCATTCTGCATGAAACTCGTCCTCAAAATGGATCTAATTTCACTTCACACTCTGTGTTCTTTACGTCTTTTGGTCTTCCACCAGAACTTGGCTGAACTATTAAGATACATGGCAGCCGTATTCACCAACGCCTCCTAGGACGTAGTCCAACAAGCTGCTTCCATATCCCAAAAGTACCACAGGGAACCGTAGCATGGGGGGACGTTTAATCCTTTTGCTGCCACAAGGCTGGCTAATCATACGCAGCAGGCTTGAAGACCCCTGTTTTTGGAAGGCACATGAGTCCGAATGCTATGTTGAATGTGCGACCGACACTACGTAGATACCTGTGTAGTTGAGGCGTCGATTGGTCCTAGAAACGGCAGCAGTGGTAAGTGGAGTTAACGACCGGACGTGCTGCAACCTAGGGATCCCTAACGTCAGCTTTAAATTTGTAATTATCAAATCTTTACCATGATTTTTATTTTTATTTTTCTTACAATATACAACAGTGAGGTTCAAAGATTCCAGCTCAAATTTCCCTATCATAACATAGGCCACACAGTGTCTAAAACAAATCTTTACCATAAGAATAAGTCTATGGATACACCCAAATTCACACTCATGTCCATAACCTATTGAAGTGACAGTTTATAATTAGAGGAGAAATTAAAAATAAAGGAAAAAAAAGTAAGCAGTATCAACCGTGGACCCTAGTGATAATGATTATTTACTAATCACAACCTTTGACCTCAATAAGTTGTGAAAATAAATGTGAATTGGGTGTATTCGTAGACGAATAATAAAAATAAGGCTAAATTACAATTTACACCCTTTAACTTTAGTCAAAGTTCAATTCAGTCCTCTAAGTTTTGACCGTTTCAATTCAGTCCTCTAACTTTGATTTTGATTCAATTAAATTTTTCCATCCACTTCTGTTATCTATTTCCGTTAAGTGTCTTAAATTTTATTATCTTTGAATTTTTTAAATTAAAGAAATCCAAAAAACTAATAAAAATATTTTTCGAAATAAATAAATTAAGAAATGAATTTGTGAGGATTGAGCATTGATGAAGACAATCAATCCTTGGCATGGATCAAAACCCACAAACCAGAATCCAATCAAAATTGGTTTTCGATTATAGCATCTGGGTCTTCTTTGTCTTCTTATTATTGTTCTTCCATTACTACCTGCTGCATATATTTCTACCCATCAACCCAAACCTCACCTTCAACGAATCAACCCATCAAGACTCCAAATCGACGTGAACCAACAAACCTACAGATTCAGGGGGACAATAGATTAATCTCACCAACCATCTCTTCATCCATGAAAACCAATCAAAAGTAAAACCCACACCACACCATATCACCAGTAATTTCATCCCCAAAGTCCCAAAAAAAAAAATTAAAAATAACACACGGCCAAATCTGGGATCAAAGCCGTTGCCCTCACGCCGCTGCCGATACCGAAGCACATGCCCTCACTTCATTGTCCGAAGCCCGGCAACCTCGACTTCCATCGCTTGCCCTCCTCGATGGCGACGCGATGGTGGAGAATCGTGGCCATGTGGCCCGTTGAACCTCTCGCTCTAGCCTACCTTTGCTTCGTTGAGGATGCCCCAAGGCTGTGATCGAGAGAGAGCTTCAGCAAAACATAGAATCAGAGAAAGAGAAAAGAAGAGAACCAAAGAGATAGAAGAAATTAATGTTTAGAAAAAAGATTTTTTTAAAAAAAATTTTGTGAGACTTAACGGAAACAGTGATAGGAGTTAAACGAAATAACTTAATTGAAGCAAAATGAAAGTTAGAGGACTGAATTGAAACGGTTAAAACTTAGAGGACTGAATTGAATTTTGACCGAAGTTAGAGGGTATAATTTGTAATTTAACCTAAAAATAAAATAAAATTGGAGTAGCCACTTTTCCCTTTGAAAGTCATTGGACTAAGAAAATTTAATTGCGTCTTGAATTACTAAGCAATTACGAAGAACTTTTTAGAAAGGGCTTGTGCATTTAAGAATAGGCGGAATAAATGCTTTCGTATACCTCGTGACAATAAAAAAATTAAAATGGAAATAACCCTTTTTATCAAAATTAATAGGATCTTATTATCCAAAAAAAAAAAAAAAAAAACTAGTCAGCACAACGTCTTGGCAGTCACCTATAGCTATAAATTAAGGACACCATCACATTCCAACCAAATTCATTTCCCACAAATACAATACAAATACAAAAAAAGCTTGAGCTATACTCCAATGGCGGAATCAAATCAAACCATCGATGGAAATCTCCTAGCTGCCAAGTCCCTTGCCCACTTCGGCGTCGACCACATGTTCGGCGTCGTCGGAATTCCCGTAACCTCCTTCGCCAACCGCGCTGTATCTCTCGGAATCCGTTTCATCGCGTTCCACAACGAACAATCCGCCGGTTACGCCGCCTCCGCCTACGGCTACCTCGCGCACCGCCCGGGCGTGCTCCTCACCGTCTCTGGTCCTGGCTGCGTCCACGGCCTCGCGGCCTATCCAACGCTATGATCAATACCTGGCCCATGGTCCTCATTTCCGGCTCCTGCGAGCAAAACGACGTCGGACGCGGCGACTTCCAAGAGCTCGATCAGATCGAAGCCGTCAAACCCTTCTCCAAATTCTCCGTCAAAGCCAAACACGTGTCCGATATCCCAAAAGCTGTCGCCCAAGTCCTCCACTGGGCCAGCTCGGGTCGACCCGGCGGGTGCTATCTGGACCTCCCCACCGACGTGTTACACCAAACCATTTCCAACTCCGAAGCCGAAACTCTCTTATCGGAGGCCGAAACTTTCATAAACAAAACGACCGAAACCCCGAATCTGATTCGCAACGTTTCGGATATCGAGCAAACGGTGTCGTTGCTTCGAAACGCGAAGCGACCGTTAATCGTGTTCGGAAAAGGAGCAGCGTATTCGCGAGCAGAGAACGAATTGAAGAAGCTCGTGGAAACCACCGGAATCCCTTTCCTTCCGACTCCGATGGGGAAAGGGTTAGTTTCCGATACGCACGAGCTCGCTGCCACGGCAGCGAGATCATTAGCTATCGGCAAATGCGACGTCGCATTGGTAATCGGTGCGAGGCTGAATTGGTTGTTGCATTTCGGCGAGCCACCGAAATGGTCCAAGGACGTGGTGTTTATTTTAGTGGATGTAAGCGAGGAAGAGATCGAATTGAGGAAAGCGAGTGTGAATGTGGGTGTGGGTTTAGTTGGAGATGCAAAATGTGTATTGGAGATAGTGAACAAGGCGATTAAGGATGAACCTTTTTGTTTGGGGAAATCGCATCCTTGGGTGGAGGAATTGGCGAAGAAAGCAAAGGACAATGTGGTCAAAATGGAGGTGCAATTGGCGAAGGTTGTGGTGCCGTTTAATTACTACACTCCATTGAAGATCATACGGGATGCAATATTGGGGGTGGGGAGCCCCGCTCCGGTGGTGGTTTCGGAAGGGGCAAATACGATGGATGTTGGGAGGGCGGTGTTGGTTCAGACGGAGCCGAGGACTAGGTTGGATGCTGGGACTTGGGGGACTATGGGGGTTGGTCTTGGTTATTGCATTGCGGCCGCGGTGGCGGCACCCGAGAGGCTAGTGGTTGCGGTTGAAGGGGATTCTGGATTTGGTTTTAGTGCTATGGAAGTTGAGGTATGATTTAACTTTTGTAGTAATTGGTTATTTGTGATCACTTGTGTTGTGTGATGTGTTTGTTCATGGGCTTCATTCTTATTAACAACCATAATGTTAGAATAATGCATAAGGGATTGAAATTCATTTTATCCTATCAAGTCAAGCTTTTGGGATAATCTGTAGTTTAAAACCTGTTTTCACTTTACCTCTCATTAAAAAATTTAAAAATTCTACTTGTTGTGTCCTACTTATTAGGAGTAGTTTAAACTTTTGGGACAATAGATATCTTCAAGCTTTCCATTAGTGACCGATTTTAGGCTGGCGTATTGGTATGTGGAGAAATAATTAGGTTGAGTTGAGACTTGAGAATCTGTAGCTATGTTTGCCATCTTTCATAAAGGAATTTTGTGTTCTGCTTTTACTTTTCCTTTGAGAATCATCCTTGGATTTGTTTGTTTATTTTTTCTTATCTTGTTTTTTATGCGGGACGCTCAAAGAGATATTTATTTTAATTTAGTATTATTTAAGTTTGGAGTCGATTGTATTTTTATTTTGTCCTGGTAATTTAATTAAGGTTTTTATTTTATTAGAGTCAAGGTTATTTTAGTAATCATTAAATTAGAGTTTCCTATGTAAGTTATAATTAGGTATTGTACTTCTTGAAGAGGGGGAGTGTTTTGATGAATAAAAGTTTCTTGTTGAAACTGTCCCAATGGTCTGGTGCTAACTCCAATCCAACCCTAGGATAGTGGTTTTTCTTGCTTGGTGTTGACTCCAAGTAAGGCCTAGGTACTGATTCCTAAGTCATATCCCCTTATTTTCCATTTCTTTAATTTTATTGTGGCATCGTTCTGGTTTGTCCTGCGCCAATTTTCTTCCCGGGTTTCATTTCAATAAGAATAAAAAATGTAAGCATTACCTCAGGTGCATTCATTTTTGTTTTCAAAGTGACCTATACAAAAAACCACTTTATGCAGGGGAAAAAGCATTTCTTTAGGAAATATTAACACCGAATTACTTCATTTCTTTTTAACAATAATGGAGCCCTTTTGCTTGCGATATGTTTCATTTTGTGCAATGCGGTTTACAGCCCTCATAAAAATAGTTTGGTCATGTAATCAGTGTTCACTGTAAGTGTCTACACAGTCTGTTGGTGAGATTGATATGGTATGGAACTTGTGTTTGTGCCTGCATCCGTGTATATTCCTTCAACATTGATTTCTTGCTTTTGTGTCATTTGTAGCGGTAATACAGAAGGATCCTTGTTTTTCCATGCAAGTACTAACTTGAGTCTCTCCATTTATGGTTGTTCACTTCTCAACCAAGATCTAGGAAGTTTGAATGACTTCAGCTGGCTGTTTACAGTCTTATGCAACTGAGCCTTTTTTGTCTCTGTGTTCATGTGGGCTCTTATGATGCCATGATTGTCTTCTGGCTGTAGACTTCCTATATGCAATGCTAGCAATTGTTTAGTCGCTATTTTGTTTGTGTAGCAGTCATTTTCTCTACATTTACAAAAATTTAATCTACCTTGAATTTTATTGTGAGTGCATTATTAATTTTCTTTAGAATGAAAGTCTTGCTACAATCTAAATTAAGAAGGAGAATGACTAGTATTCTAAAATAAAATCAAGTTTTCACTTTGGTTTGAACTAGATACCCAGATGTGGATCATGCTTACCCAGTGTGAGAAATGTCATTCATAGAAGAGTGGAATTTGGTTCCCTCACATCTTAGCTACACTTGGATGATCCGAAGTAGTTTTCCATTAACTTGTTCATTATTCCTATAGGATTGGCTGCTTTTTGGCCATATATGCTCACTTCAGCTGGTTTACCATCATCTGGCCACTGTAATACTCTGGAGACCATTTGGTGCTTTTTGATCATTAGTTGTTGGCTGTGGTGTATGGGACTCTGCTGTGGTCATCATAACATTTTTAATCTGGCCAAAATAAACATAACTGGGTGGTCTTTCTTTAGAACTTGCTCACATCCCCCTAAAGTATTGGATCCAGTAAAATATTTTGGATCTTCGATGCATCACCTAGTCAAATTCTGGGAATGATGTGTGTGTGTGTGCCAATGGCTTGGTTAAAAAAGCAACTAGGTAATAGTTCCTCATATTAGCATGATTTTAGTTTTTTTGTAATAGTTCCTAATATAATTATATTAGCATGATTTTAGTATCATTATGACAGTGGTTTATCTATTGTATTCTTCTACAATGGAGTAAACCAATGAAGAAGAGCGATAACCTAATTTATTATTAGATATAGTTTAAGATTTGGTGCTTGAAAGTTTTGAAAACCATCCCATATTTTGGAAGAAAAAGTTTGATTCACGGGTTGGTAATATTACTTGTCTTCGGAGTATTTCAATAAATTTCCCTATTTTTAACTCCAATGGCTGTGGCAAAATTATTATTAGAAACTAGTTATATTCCCTTTAGTGTGCTGGAGAGGATTTTTTTTATAGGTGTTGTAGTTTTGTAGTTGTTTGCCTCATTGTTCCATTTCTGTTTTGGTCATCAAGCCATTGTATTATTTGATTTGGCTTTTCCAAGAAGAGTGGTTTGGAATATTGAGTCTTTTGGGGCATAGAGTAGCATAATGATATGGGAATTGTAATAGTTCAGACAGCAAGGATATTTTCTCCTTTTGGCTTATCTGTAGGAGGTGGATTTCCTTTGAGGTTGGTGAGGATTTCTGTGTGGACAGGATTCTATATCCGTTCACTGCTGCAGATGGTAAAGGCTTTGGTGGCTCAAATTAAAAATGAAGTCTTGCATCTTATTGTTAGGATCTGTTTAGGAGACATTTGAACAAGCTGGAATGATGGATTACTTCTGTTAGTTTTGCTTCCTAAAGTAGGTATAAGCCTATGTGTGATAGGAAGGATATGATGTGATGGTAGTTGTCAAATTGGTATAGCATAGTTTTTTTTTTTTTCCCACTTATTAACTTTAAAGTTTTTAAGTTTTTGAATTGAAAGTTACTTTTGTAGCTTTCAATCGCAACCATTAAAAACGAATTGCATCCCATGCAATACATTTTGTATTGCATGGGATCTCAATCCCAAATTCTGAAGGCCTTTTCCCTTTAAAAGTTTTCTTTTCCTTTTTCCACCATAAGTATGTTTTCTAGTAGCAGATTTTGATACTCATCGTTTTTGATTGCCGAGATGGATTTGGTCCACTTATTTAGTCCAAGAAAAAAAAGGCGTCAAGAAACTTGAACTGGACATTTTTGCTGGGCTTAGTTGATCTGTTTGGTTTTGTCTTTTTGGATCCTCTGTGGTAGAAGATCATAGAAGGCTTACTAAATTTTCTATATATGGAAAGAAAGTTCCAATTTGGTTAGATTGTTAATATGATTGAGACCTGGTGAGAATAGGTTTCTCTCCCTGTTGCTTCTGCCAAAGTTAAGAGGCTTTGGTTGCTCACCTTTTTTTGCTGAGCAATTTATCTTTATTGAATCAACAAAGTAGAGGGGACAGCCCTGTCTTCCACCTCAGCCCTCAGGACAAAGGCTGGGAGGTCAGAGATG
Source organism: Fagus sylvatica (assembly GCA_907173295.1). Classification (NCBI taxonomy): domain Eukaryota; kingdom Viridiplantae; phylum Streptophyta; class Magnoliopsida; order Fagales; family Fagaceae; genus Fagus; species Fagus sylvatica. The sequence continues at coordinate 34,838,972 of OU015762.1, read as the reverse complement.
GGGATGGTCCCCATTCTATTACAGGAGGCCCAATGTGCCGAATTTTGGGCAGCTTTATTCGCTGACCTGATGACAAAGAAACGCTACAAAAATTAAAAGAAAGGATGGCCGATCTATTATCTGCAACCTTGGGAGGGATGGACCAGTCTGAGGATATTGCTGAATTTTGGACAGGCTCCAGAACTTTCTAGGCATCACCCTCCAAGATAAGTCCATGAATGCCTACTTCCTTGGCTTTGAGACAAGCAAAGAGGCCTGCTTTGCCTCAGCACAAAAGGCTTCCCCAGGGAGATCCTTAACTGTCTGCCATGCATAGCTCTGGTTGTTCGCCTTAGATGTCAATCTTTAAAATGGTGGTTAGATTTTGAGGTCCTTTTTGTTGTAAAGTCTTCTCTTGCCTTCTTAACTAAGCCCCATGCTTGTTTGAGGAAGGAGTTTTCTCTTTAATTTGTTTATATATTTTCTGTTAGAAGATTAGACTATCCTTAAGAGGTTTTAGTAACCTGATATTTAGTCTGAAGGGCAAAAAAATGGCGTTTAGAAAGAAACTTATAATGGATATGTTTTCTGGGTTATTTGTTTCATTAGATTCCACCTCGTTTTGGTTCAACATGTTTACCATCTTAATTGACATGCTTTGATTTCCAGTGTCTGCCTCCATCTGCAGCTTTGTATAACTGCACTTTTTAGAAGCCATTTTCAAGTTCTTATAAAAAAAAAAAAGCCATTTTCAAGTTTAATTGTTATTGTTTCTCAAAATTTTCTACTTTGCATAAATAGGATATCTTTAAATATCTCTGTGTTGCTTACATTTCTATAATTCATTAATCTTTAATCTTCACTGAAGTTTTCATTTTTCTGTTGGTTTGAATCGCATCTGTTGTGTTTTTCTTTACTTATTGTCTGCTTGATATAAAATATTTCATGTGGTGTATGCTTTTCTTGACTTTTGCAGACATTGGTTCGATACCAGTTGCCTGTGATTGTGATTGTATTTAACAACGGTGGTGTATATGGTGGTGACCGAAGGAGCCCTGAAGAAATTGGTGGGCCTCACAAAGAAGATCCTGCACCCACTTCATTTGTCCCTGGTGCAGCATATCATACTCTAATTGAAGCTTTTGGAGGCAAAGGTTATCTTGTTGGGACACCTGAAGAACTCAAGTCTGCCCTTTCGGAATCCTTCTCTGCACGGAAACCAGCCGTCATAAATGTTATAATTGATCCTTATGCTGGTTCTGAAAGTGGGAGGATGCAACACAAGAACTGATGTAGTGCATAGTTGCTTATTTTTCTCTTTTCCTCAACAATTGCTACCCAGCAAATCGGTTATTGTGTGCCTTAAGAGTTTAATAAAGTAAAATTCATGCAAGCAGCCCTTGCTCCAATTGTGATCATACGATTGACGGAGACTTCATATAGCATCGTGGTATACAACTGGAACATGTTGACATTGAAGCAAGTGAGTATATATATGATAATGGATTCTGTACATACGTTTGAACTTGCATGTACATTTGGTGGGGAAAGGGAACGTTAGGTTGTTGGTAGTGGTCGAGTAAACAGGTAATTATTGCTTGTAATTTGATGATATTTCTGCGTGACTGGAAATAATATGCAATATACCCTGATTATATTTGATTAAGAACAGGCAGCAATTGGTGAAATTGTAGCCAATGCAAGTACTAGTTGCTTTGAGTTGCATTCTCTTCAAATTTGTTTTGGTCGATTAAAAGGGTAGTATTGCATGTAAATGGAGGATGGTCGTTTTCAATAGAAATAATGATTGATTGCATGCTTTTAGTGTATTTTTTGAACTTGAAAAGCCATCTAAAACTCAGAACCAAAGGGTTGCATTCTCGTCAAACTGTCTTCGATTTTCTTGTGGCGTAGCAATTAACTGGTGCAAAACATATTCCGGGTACAATATTGATGGTGAAGTCTATGACGTCGGAAACTTGACTAAATATGCACTTCATAATATATTTCTGAGGACCGAGGTCGGTGCAAAAAGTAACTTTTTTAATTTTTTTCTTATTTTTTAATATATTTGTTTAGATACTCCAGTTGCAAAGTGAAAAAAGAAATTTTACGTCTGGACTGTTCACTTACTATTGTTGGATTTGCACACAACAACATAGTATACACGCATATATATATATATATATATATAATTATATATATACTAAGCTAGGCTCTTGCATACCATCTATAGTTAAGAGAATCTTCATTATGGAAAAAAGAAAAGAAAAAAGAGAACCATTAATATTTAAGTGCCATATGGAGCCAAGTGGAATATTTAACCAACTCTTCCTCGTTCTTTATAAAGCTGAACTGATGTCATGACTAGCTTGTGAGAGAAACATTAGAAGGTGAGGAAGAAATGGTAGAAAGTGAAGAGAAAAAATGGGTGATAACACGGGTTGCATTTGTGGAGGAGCTAAAGAAGGCCTCCTCTATAGCTGCACCAATGGTAGTGGTGACAATTCTACAGTATCTTTTGCAAGTGGTATCTATTTTAATGGTTGGACACCTTGGTGAACTTTCACTCTCTAGCGTTGCCATTGCCACCTCTCTCACCAACTTAACCGGCTTTAGTCTCCTTGTAAGTCCACCATCTTCACTTCTCTAGAGTTAGTTTTTTTTTTTTGACAATAGCAAGCTTTTTTTTTACCCCACTTTGGGGGATTGAACCTGGCTGTCTTCCTTGGAAGACACCAGAAATTACCACCAGGCCACAAGGCCTGGCTTCACTTCTCTAGAGTTAGCCATAGAGAATGAGTGCTACATTTCACTTTTTTCTTCTTATTTTGGGTGGGGGCGGGGCTAAAGAAACATTAAGGGTAAATTAAGCATTATTGGCATTGAAAATTGGTGTGGCACGTCACCTTGATATAGGGGTCAATATTTGGCTGTACGTGTCAACTTGCTTCACTTTTTTAAGGGTTTTGGGTTGTGTTATTTGACCGTTTGGATTAAGCGACTGGAAAATTGGATTTAAGTGTTACTTTTGGTGCCTTCATGTGCTCATGTGCTGTCCTAACACGTTATCTACTTGCTCTGTGTTATTGTTATAAAAGATGACAACAATGTTTTGAAGAAAAGTTTCTTCTTATTTTCATAATGAAATAATGAATTGTTTTTCTACTCGTTATTTTATTGTTTTTACTAACAAAATATTGTTGCTTGATTTTATTTACTAATTTAATCAAGCAACAATATATCATTTTTAGCGCATTGATTTTTTAAACCTGATTATGTCGTACGTAATGGGCCAAAGTATTATATATATATTGTGTAACAAAATACATTTATTACAAGTTGCCAAAAAAAGAAAAAATCAAAACTGAAATATTTGAATGAATAAATTCAAGATGAAATTTCATAAGAATATGGAAGTTCCAAGTAAGGGTTACGGCCTTACGGGTTTGCCGGGAATGTAGCCAAGAATTGTTCCCAAGGGGGGCCGAGATAAACATAGCAAAACAAAATCCAAAAAATAACATATTACACACACACATAGAACGTATATATGTAACAAGATTTAACATATATTATTTTTTCATATATAACAATAATATTTATGTTTAGTTAGTCTTTACATAATTCAAAATAATTTTTCTTGTCCAATTAGTTTATAAATTGTAAACTATCTTTTAAATTATACTAATCATGATTAATATTTTATAAAAATTTTAGATCAATATTTTTTGTTAGATAATTCAAGATTTACACCCTTAGAGTATACAACTAGTTTTAAAAATTATGAAACATAGAAAAATTTAAATAAGAAATGTGACTTTACATGCTTAAATTTATACAAGTCAATATATGAAAAATGTAATAATAATAAAAAGTAAAAAGATATTTTTTTTTTTAGATAATAAATGCAATAAAGTTCTGTAACTATTAACTACGAAATATGTAGCTATTATTTCTTCTAAAAAAGAAGAAGATAATTTTTACATTGCTATTCCTCCAAATGCAAAAAGAAAAAAAAAAGGTTTTGTTTTGAAAAATAATGAAGGTTTTTATTAAATAAATTTACTTATCTATTTATATTTTAAATATGTTATGATTTAATTTGTTATGTATGATATAAGAATAATACAAAGAAAAAAAATGCATTAATCATTTATATAAACTTATCTATTTTAAAAAATATATATACATTGAATACACTTTAACTTAATACATCAATGTAATACAATTATACAAAAATATAAGTGAGAACATTGCTTAAATTTTATAAAGAAATAATTAAAAAAAAAAAAAAAAATAGAAAGGGAAAGAAGGAGGGCAGAATTGTAAAAAGATAGAGGGGGAGGGGGACTGTAAAAAGCCAGAGCGGCCTTGTCCGCACCAGCCACCACCATTCAACGTCTCTGAGGGTTGCATTAGAGTCGAATTCTTTATTTATTTATTTATTTTCTCTCTTTTCCTAAGACTTAGATTCATATATAATACTTACTACAACGCCACAAGTTCTAGGCCCACCTTAGGTAGATTATTAATGTCACAATTTTTCTAATTCCAAAAATCAATACCTAACAAAAAATAAATCCTCAGCTGATTAAATAATTGCTGGCCTTACAAGACAAGTGTCTTACCACATGGATACTAAAAATATTAAATTGAAAAAGAAAAGAAATATAACACATTTGAATTGAGAAACTACTTAATTATTTGAACACAATTTTGACTCATTCAAATGTGCATGGTTAATTAGTTCAATTTTCAGATGACAATGGAAATTGGAACACATTACATTAGTAATACATTAGTACACGCATTCTTATAACATTTTACTTTCTTCATTTAAAAATCTCTCAAAATCGTCCATTTTGTGGTTATGATTAAAATATTACAGATCTAATAGTGGATAGACACGTAATTTTAATTGATGTGACAGTCTGTATACTATCAGATCTAAAAAATAAAACTTTTAACTATGAAATTGACAAATTAAGAGATTTTGAAATAGAGAGAATCATGTTCCATTTTGTAAGTGTAGCATGAAGTCATGTAACATATAATAACTAATTCAAACTTTTGTTTCAAACAGTTAGGAATGGCTGGTGGGTTGGAAACTCTATGTGGGCAAGCTTATGGAGCAAAGCAGTTTCAAAAACTTGGAACCTATACTTACACTGCAATCATTTCTCTCATTCTGGTTTGTCCCCCAGTTTGTGTTCTATGGATTTTCATGGACAAAATATTAATTCTCATTGGTCAAGACCCTTTAATATCCCTTGAAGCCCGCAAATACTCAATGTGGCTCGTTCCTACACTATTTGGCAGTGCAGTACTTAAGCCACTAACTCGTTACTTTCAGACCCAAAGTTTGATTCTTCCAATGCTCTTTAGCTCCTTTGTTTTTCTATCCTTCCATATACCTGCATGTTGGACTCTTGTGTATAAGTTGGAATTAGGAAGTCTTGGTGCAGCAATAGCCTTCGGTTCATCAACTTGGTTATATGTGATATTACTCAGCATTTATGTGATTTATTCTTCTGCGTGTGAGAAAACTCGTTTCTCTTTTTCAAAAGATGCTTTGCTTGGTATCTCAGAATTCTATCACTTGGCAATACCTTCTGCTGTAATGGTTTGGTAATTCTCTCTGCTTTTTTCTGTCAATAATCAATTTCTTCTTCCATAAATTACTTGGTTTCATGCTAATGATTAGTCTTAAATGGTGGTCATGTGAGCTGCTTACTTTGTTGTCTGGCCTTTTACCAAATGCAAAGCTTGAGACTTCAGTGCTCTCTATATGGTACACTTTTATATCTCTACCTATGTATGACAAATTTTGGACTTACAAAGATGTGCTTATTTTTTCTTATTATGGTTTATCAGCCTTACAATTTCTACATTGCACTTGTAGTACTCTGTCACATATGCATACAGTTTGAACAGATTTATGTATGTATCTATAAACTATAAATAAAGCATTGACTATTTTGTAGTACTCGGATTTCAAATGAACTGGGAGCTGGAAATCCACAAGCAGCTAGAGTGGCTGTTTGGGCTACAATGTTCCTTTCTGTCACAGATGGAATTATTATAAGCATGAATCTCTTCTTTTGCTGCTATGTTTTGGGATATGCATTCAGCAACGAGAAGCAAGTTGTGAATTATATCGCAGTTATGGCTCCTTTGATTTGTGTCTCAATATTTATGGACAGCTTACAAGCAGTCCTTTCTGGTTAGTTTTTTTACCTTTCTTTCAAGTATTATAGTATTTGTCAGTGTTTGGGAGCCTTGCTATAGAAATTGGAGACAAGATCCTATAAGGAGATTGCAAATGCCACATTTTAAGTCTATGGAAGGATTGGCACTGAAAAAATTGTAAATTTAGGCACTCAATCAGAAATCACATTACTCATCGAAAATTTGATTGTGTAGATACATTAAGTTGCTCACTAGTTTTTTGCAGAGGCTATACTTGCAGTTCATATATATGGCATCCACATAAAACTTGTACCACTTGAATTTTCTGCAAAACCTTCTTTACCTATGCGCATTGCACATTAGGTGTTGCTAGAGGAAGCGGATGGCAGCACATTGGTGCCTATGTCAACCTTGGGGCATTTTATCTGGTTGGACTCCCAATGGGAGCTATACTTGGTTTTGTTCTACATTTAAGAGGGAAGGGCCTTTGGATTGGGTTCATTGCTGGGTCTATTTTGCAATCAACTCTTCTATGTCTTATAACAGGTTTCACAAATTGGAAAAAACAGGTTTGTAGCCCTAGTACCTATTTCTTGAAAAAATGCTTATTTTGTTTACAGGAAATGCTTAATATGTTTGATTTCCAAGAAGTTGGATATCATTAATATAGTTGAAACCTTATCACTACCATGTACATTCCAGAATACCCTTCATCATAAATCTATGAGATGCTTCATATACTTAAAAATTTCTCTAGAAGAAAAAAATAAGTTGTAAATTACATCATCCAATTTTCTTTTTTTTAAGAAAAAATTCTTTTTTAGTATTCCTTTCCTTGGCAATTGAACAAAGAGTATGACATATTTATTGTTTTTAGACCTGACAAGCATTAAATCTCTATTTGTATGTGAACAATGCAGGCAGTCAAGGCTAGTGAGAGGATATCTGAGGGGAAATCTTAAGTGGACAATGAATTAGATTGAATTGGCAAGGAAGCAACTTGAAGGAGATGATTAGTCATTTGTCTATAGCTTCTGTACGAATTAAAGTTTATGATTAGAGTGAAATAACACAGCTACAGTAAATCATCTTTGCTCAAGTATCAAGTGTGTTAATTGCGAACGCAAACATTAGGGACCAAACGTGTAACCTGTGTAAACTTCAAGAGCCGTATTTATATTTTCCTCTCATTTTCTCTTGTTTACTGGGCTCACATTAATGAAAGCAGAGAATGATGCATTTCTATGACTGAAGTTTGTTCGTATATGAATGATTACTATGGCCAATGTGATGGCTACATGTAAGATATTAGACCAAGCCAATTAATTTACTATTTATAGTTGCTTTTTGATATGGGTGTGAGGGTGTGAGATAAAAATTGGGGAAGGAGTTGGAGTTGTGAATATCATAATGATGAAATAGAATGAATTAGGGAGGAATTTGATTTGTGAGTTGTCTTTGACGTCATTTCTCTTTGTGTTACCTCCGACTCTTAAAGGAGTGAGCTCGGGTTCAACCTATGGGGTGCGCTTGACTGGCCTTTGGTCCATATATGGGTCCGTCACTGGGTATTTACTTCCCCTTTTTTTTCTTTTTTTTTTTTGATAACGTAGAAACTTTTCTAATGAAGAGCCTTTTGGACTCGCCTCTAGCCAGTAGTAAAACCTATGGACAACTGACCCTACTTGCCAGAACCAGTTGCCGGGTAATCCAGATGATCATTTTTGAGTGGGAGTACTCCCCGCCTTCCGGTCTCAAATCACGCCTGAGGGGCTAAGCAGCTTATCCTCTTGCCCAGGAGGCGTATTTACTTCCCCTTTTCACTCCCCCTGTTTCCTCTACCTTCACTTTCTCTCCTATCCTCTTTTTCTAAACTTCCAAACATAGTATAAAGATTTTGTTTTGATTCCCTCTAAAATTGGGAGACGTTTTACACTATTTTCTGTTTACTTGAATTTAAAATTAAAAAAGCTATAACTAAAAACAGCAACCAAACATTCAAACAAGCATGTAGTTCATTTTTCATGTATATGAATTTGGGGGTTACAAAGAAATTAGCCAAAAACAAACCTTATGGCAGCATATATCGAATAGCCATGTATGCATGAAATCTAGCCATCGATACTGCCAAACACTATCCCATTGCCGACTTTGATTGATTTTCCTTTTTCACTAATCCACGGATTTCCAGTGAAGTACCAAAACATGAAATTTCTAAGACTTATTAATTTCATTGGATTTCTCAGTGAAGAACCCACATGGAAGATGATCCGAGAAAGCTTATTTGCATGAGCGACCATGGCCATAATCATACAATTTACCACCATGTCTGCTGGCATCTGCATTATATGTACATACATAATCTATGAATTAAGCAAGATGAATAGATGTGTGTCTACATGTGCTAGCATAAAGAGTGAAGAATGAGTTTAACTCAATGCATCTAAAGATTGCCTCAGGATGGCAAAGAAAGCATTTCATTTTTCCTTTACGGTAGGAAACAATTACAGCGTCAATGGTTCTGTAGCTACAAAATTAAATTTAACCAAGCGTGAATCAATCATGGAAAAAGAAAAAGAAAAAAAAAAAAAAATTGATGCGGTTTTGATAACCCAACCAGAAATAAGAAAGATATATATATAATTCTATGTCAAACCATATATGATTATCTCGCGTCTTCAATCCAACCTGAAAATAGGTGTTTGTAAGTATTGGTTACCATGGTGGGACGTATGATAACAATGGGTAATTCTATTGAAAGTTTCCTAAAAGCATTTCCCCTATTACCTTTGTATAGGTGTTTGGCCATCCGTATAGTTTTGGCCTAGGTCATGTGACTAAAACTATAAGTGGATGATCTTATGAGTTGCTAGATTGCTACAAATTGGTTTGTAGTTAAACTCTGTCTAAATTACATTGACACCATAGAGTTTATTGTGAAATTACAATTAGCACACCTAATTTTTAAGAAAAATACTTTGCCTCCAAAATGATCAAAATAATTGATACTCTGCTTCAAAATAATTCACACTCCGATGCATTTTTTGTGTCATTTTTTGAAAATAGAATGTAATGGGTCTAGTTTCATCAAACATCGGGGGTGTTAGTGTAGTTTACCCAAAATAAAAAATTAATTAAAACAAAAAGGTGCCAAAAAAAAAAAAAAAAACCCTTGAAAAAGACTTTATTATTACTTCACAAATTTTTGAGTAAATACATGATTGACATTTGAAAAAAAAAAAGAAAGCGGTTTACATGTTATATTTTCTTAGATTCTTAAAAACCTTGTAATGCAAAAATCCTTCATGCTTAATGTGATTGCTTTCATGGCACCTTGTACTCGTAATCTATCTAGGTATTCCTCCACAAGTTATTTTTCGGCTTTTGCATCTAATCTTAAGGTTCCCTTTAGCTGGGGATAGCAATGAGTTAGGTTTGAGGGTTTTTCAAGCTGACCCAACCTTAATGGCAAGGGTTTGGAATTTTATTAAAAGGCTTTGGGGAGACTTTGGTTTTAAATTTCTAAACTCGCTAAGGTTTGGGTTTTACATATAGGTTCCCAAACCTGACCCAATTATGCATATGCATTTAAATTATTTAAATACCTTTATTATTAACTTATTTAGACAAAAACTAGGGTTTTTTTTTTTTAATAAATATTATGTAAACATAATATTAGTTAATTTAGCGTAAAAGTGCTTACTAATTATTAAAATTAGTCAAACAATATTTTAGTTATTTAAATTAGGTTAATCCGATCCAACTTGATTCGTTCGACCTAATATATGGTAAGATAAGCGGACGGGTTTAGGTTTTTCAAATATAAATGGGGAGGGTTTGGGATGAAATTCCTAAAATTTAATAGGGTTTGGTATATAAAAATTTTCAAGGGTTTGCGTTTGGGAAAACATCTTCCATCCTAAACCCGACCCATTACCATTCCCACCTTCAACGTTTCTTCCATGTAAAATGGGCTCTCTAGTATGTGCCCCTCCCTTTTTGCTGCACACATAAGCTGTAAAACAACAACAATATAGTATATTGAAGAGAGCTCATTGTTTACGATTGCAATGACAGATAATTTTGCACTGTGGATTGTAATACCTGGTCCCCCCCAAAAAAGGGAAGAGTATTAGATTTTAAGGTGATACATGGATAAATTTTAGGAGGTATGCAAGACTACTTGGGAAGTGTTTATTAATTAGTGAACAACTATAGACACATAGTTTAGTAAATAAATCAGTTACTAAGTAAATAGTATTGTTTATACTAATTTATGTATTTTGATAAGTGTACAATTGGTTTACGGTTTGAATTGTGAATTTTGAAAAGAAGAGGTAGAGTGTATTACAAAAATCTGTGGTTTGTTAGAGGTAAGAAACCTTTATCCTTAATTAGTGTTTTTCTCAAACAAATTATTTATTAAAGATTCCTATTTGTGTACTTTTGTTAAAGTTATTATTATTAATTTATTTTGCCAAAATCAGTTTACTTCAAAATATCAAAAAAATTATTTTATTTGTAAAGTTATTGTTTGATTAAAAATTATTCGAATTAAGCATGTGATTATTAAGAACCTTTTATGATGTACAACTTATCTGTTTAAATTGATTTTCTTTTGTACGCAAATTTTTCTAGGCCCCTGCCAATGGTGATATTATGTTGATATCCAAAACTAGTTTCAATTTGAGGTTTGCCACTGACCTATGTGTGGTTTTTGGGCCTTGTCACATGGATAATGTGCGTGTAATCACCAAGATTGTTAGGTAGGAATCTGTATCTGTATCTGAATATGTTAATATGTGATTTAAAAATAATATTATATTTTATTTTTTGAACTAAACCCAATGTTTGTCTATTTTAATCATATAAAGACTAGTCAAGTTACAATTTAGGTTCCTTGCAATTGTTAATAAAACCCAATTAGATTCAGTATATGCTCGATGTGGGACTCAACACACACACATAATATATTTCCCTGCTATTTAAGAATAAAATTATATTTTATTTTGTGAACCAAACTTAGTGTTTGTCTATTTTAATCATAGAAGGACTAGTCAATTTACAATTTTGGCTCCTTGAAATTGTTAATAAAGCCCAATTTGAGCCAGGATATGCCCGATGTGGGACTCAGCACACACTCCTCCACTTAAATCCCTAATGTCCTCATCAGGGCCCACATTGTGTCCGAGTTCACATGAGATTATTGGATTGGCTGTGATACCATTTGTAATAACCTAAGAAAAGCACTAACCACATCTGCTCTTATATCCCAAAAGGACTAGTCAAGTTACAATTGTGGCTCATTACAATTGTAAATAAAACACAGTTTGACCTAGTATATGTCCAATATAAGACCCAACACACACAGACACACATGTCTCAAAATCTGGGGCGTCACCCGGATGACCACAAATAAATTTTTGCACTTGCAATCACCTCTTGAAGTAGACTAATTTAATGGTCAACATACTCAAAATAACTAATTAGTGAATAATACCAGAATTAAAGTCTACACTGACTGGTTGATACATGAAAAGGCACCGTCAATTTAATACATTTCTTTGCAAAGCTCAAAACTTGCAAAGCTCCAAATGTGTTGATGCCCAATGCAATGTCATATCTGAAAGAGTAAAGAAAGACATATATAGAAAAAGAAAAATATATTTATGTATTTTAATAATGAGTTTAAATGATCTATACAATTCTCTATGAAACCCATTATTTAAACCCTCTAATAGAATCTTACTCTATCATTTTTTTTTTTTTTATTAAAAAAAAAGAGGGTAGAATAGGTAGTTCCATGTACAAATTAACATGGTCCTAATAACGTAATTATTAATAACTTGGAATTTTATATTTAGAAAAATATATACTTTTGTTCAGATGAAAAAAAAAACCTATATATACTTGAAGAATCGGTTGCAAGTTAAACTTTAAAGTTTAAATAGTAATGCTACACGCTTAACGTTTTTACAACATTGTTTAGGTGTTTAGTTGTTATTGGTTTTCACATAAACTCACTACTTACTATAGTTTATTATCAACCATTTTCAGTTTGCCACCTAGGCAATGACCTTAACTTTATTGAACATTAAAACTCATGGTGTGTCAAACAATAGATGAAATATGGAGGCAGAGTATGTAGCATGTTATGGGGCTACGTGTCAGGTCAGGCCATTTGGTTGCAAAATTTTATCTCAGGGCTGGGTATTGTAAATACCATTGCAATGCCACTAAAGATATATTGTGATAATTTTGCAGAAGTTTCTTTCTCCAAGAACAATAGAATCTCTACACTTGCAAAACTTATTGATATAAAATACTTGTTTGTTAAACATAAAGTGTCTGAGTCTTAGATTTGTATTGAGCACATTTTCACAAACTATATGTTGGCTGGCCCATTAACTAAAGGCTTAGCTCTGAAAATGTTTCAGGAGCATGTGATTCATACGGGATTAATGGACTCTTCTGCTGTCTTAAGTTAGAGGGAGTGTTGTGAATTACGAAAAGTTATTGCTTGTATTACCATATGTGTATGTTATTGTGTGCACACTTTTGTTAATTATGGCATATTGATGTCGTGATCCGAGACATTCTGATGTAGTCTCGGTGGGCAATTCTTATGAAAATTTGCATATTAATTTTGTCACGTAATTGTAAATATTTGGTTATGTATCATGCACCCTGTTGATGTATTGTTTACAGAACTAGGCACTTGCAAGCACATTTTGGACTGAGTTGTGATGTGATATGCTTACTCACATATTTACATTTGTGGTTGAATGACTTATGTTGTCCAAGTGGGAGATTGTTGTATTTACCTTCTAATTATGTTATATAGACTAGCATAATCATTAATATGTAACTAGTTGCAAACCTGTCCAATGCACAGGAAAATTATTGAAAATAAAATCTAAATTAATTTTGATTTCTTTTACCTCTTTTTTTTTGTAGTTCAAAATGTATATGCAAGATCGATAAAGAGACTTTACGAATCGGATTTAGGATAAATCATACTTTTTTGTTTAAAAAAATAATTAAGAAAGTTTTTACCATAGGATAATTAAAATTTAATATAATGTAATTTTTCTTTTGGCATAAGTTGAATATAGTCCAATTTTTATAAAATACGATTCATGTTTATATTTACTATATGGATCATGTTTCCATCCAAAAATAAAATAAATGATATTTAAAATAAGAAGAATGACAAATAAATACATGGGCATATGATTATATGATCAAACCTAAATAATTTTCATAACTCATTTCAAGCTCACAGGGTTTCATTATAACAAATCCATCTATCTTTCTCCATTGTTAGCAACAAAATTAAATGAAATACATAAAAAAAAATGAACTCTAAAAATCTTGATGAAAATTGATAATTATGATTATTATTAAAAGATATTTATATTGTGTTTATATATGGAATATATTTTAGTATTAGACATTAATTATGATTGTGTTTTATATATGGAATAATATATTCTTATATTAAAGAAAATATGATGTGTCAAAATTCTTAATGGAAGGTTTAATAATAGAATAAAATTGAAATTCAATTAGAAAATATATATTTAAATAATGAGGTGTAAAATTGTGAGATTTCAAAAGCTTATGTAACGCAACATGATGTAGTCAACTAAAAGCCAGAAAGCTTCGATTTTATATTATAGTATAGATTATGTAAATGTGGGTTATGTGACTATTTTATTCTTAGGCACATAATGGGATGGACCAATTTTTAGAGATAAGAGGAAGCCCCTACTCCTACCTTATACATATATGACAATTGGCCCATTAAATTGTCATTGACTATTGTGAAATTAGGATTAGAGAGTAGTTTTTTCTCTGCACACACTCTCTCATTTATTACAGCCACCACCAAGCTTTAGAAATATCACCAAGGCTTATGGCTTATGGAGGGTTCATCATCAAATAATAAAGGTTTGTTTTCGACCCAAATTTTACACATGCTATGAGATTATATATTTAGAATTTATTTCTAACAATATCACCAAGGCATATGGCTAGGGATCAATGGTTATAGAGGTGGTTATTGAGGCTAATGTGTACAATTCTCTACAATCTCTATCCCTATTGATTATTATTAACTAACAACATTCACATTAAGCTTTCCAATTGATTATTTTAATCCAATTTAAACTAACCCAGACCAAAATCATGCTCCATCAATGTCTACAATAAGGAATTAAGACCAAGTAATTGTGAGAACCATGACCCTTAACCCATAAAGGTCTAAACATGATTCTCAAAAATGGTGATTACACTGATTTCCATCCTAAGTTTTAGAGGAATTACAAATGGAGCCCCCACCTAACTTTTATAACAAAAAGCTAAGAAAAAAAGAAGCATCTTTATTGATTGATAAGATAATACAAATTTTTTAGAGAAATAAATAAATTACATGAATTTTTCCCTAAATACAATCTAAAGAAATTAAAAATTTAAAGGCTTTGGTCCTACATACAATATATAAGAAAATATGAAAGATACAAAAACTAATTTATTTCCCCATGAGAATAAGATTCAGGGGTTAAGGGATTGGATGGGAAGGTGTTAGGCACCTATCCAATCTGACCTAGGTCAGTCTCTAAGGATCCATTAGTCTAAGTTTACAATCTTAAACAGACCATACTCGCATTTGATTCATAGCATCACAACAATACATGCAATCAAAACTTAAACAATGATTAATCATCAAGCAATTAAAATTATTTAAGCATACATCTCACATGAAAAATAACATTTAAAGTTTCTATAGTTTTAGTACATTATGTTAGAAAAATCAAATTTGCATCATTCATAAAACAGAAACCGAAAGCAATGCAAACTAGCAATTGTGCATTAAAAATTAATCAAGTTATAACATGTGAAAACATACAAATTAAAATTAAAACCTAATCATGCATCCTACACAATTAAAGTTGTTGCAATAAATTAAAAAAAAGAAAAAAAGGATTGTACCTATTGGGATGCAACCTCTTGAATGAGTGTCCCAAGTTGAATTTGATTGTGGTGGAATGCAATCTTTTGATTGAGAATACCAGATCCGTTGTTCTTAGAGAAAAGATTGTTAGATTGGTTTAAAAAAAAAAAGTAAATTGAAATTGAAAGATTGGAAAGCAAGATTACAAGAATGGCTTCTTGTAATCTCTAGACTCTAATATAAGAATACACTTGTGTTCTTATTAGTAAGTCTAATCCCTCACAAAAATTCTTTGGAATTTTGTTTGGGATTGTGAGAAATTGATTTTCCAACCTCGATGAAATGAGAACATTTTCTATTTATACAAGAGGTAAAACGTGAACCTACTCATGTTCTGGACCTCATAGGAGTGCATTAGGGTTTTGGAAATCGAATTTGTTTTATGAAAATCCCGAAATTGTGATCGATTTTTAGGCTCTGATTGCAGGCCCGTTTTTACCCTCTAAACGTTTGAAATTAGACATTATCGTGAAATTCATATTTGTAGCATATTATGTCAGCTTTCCAACCCTATTTGAATCAACTCAATCGAATAATTGAGTCAAAAGTTATGGTAAAAACACCAATCAGTGTAC
Organism: Fagus sylvatica; assembly: GCA_907173295.1. NCBI lineage: Eukaryota > Viridiplantae > Streptophyta > Magnoliopsida > Fagales > Fagaceae > Fagus > Fagus sylvatica. The sequence goes on along the minus strand of OU015762.1, from coordinate 34,823,210 downwards.
AGGCTGGAATCCAAATCCAAATTGGGTTTTGGATAATTCCGGGTTTTTTTACCTTTGGTCAACTTCTTGTGGATTTAGAAGTCTTTTTTTGTTTGTTGAATTCGAGATTACTTGATTTTAATCAATTTATTAATAATTAATATGATAATTACTAGTTAAAATAATTATCTCATTAGTTAAAAATAAATCAATTTGAGAATTATATTTTGGTAAATATCTTGTGCATGAATACTTACCATTTTAAGGTATTCTAAACCAATAGTAATTATTTATTAATTGATTTTAATTTAATCCTTTAGAGGACCTATCAAATTAATTAACAGGTAATCTTATGCATGTGAGCTTATGGTAAATATTATTTCAACCAATCAAATTTATTTCCTTAATAAAATCTTGGTTTTTTTATCAGATTTTCAATCTGAAAAATGCACTCTTATCATTAATTCAATTTTGGTCACTTAAGATATTATTTTTAAAATTGTAGACCAACTTTGAATTTCAGGCCTATGAAATTACCATTTTACCCTTTATGCACTAAAGTATAAAAAAATAAAATTAATAGTTGCAAAATAAAGTGTCAACAGTAACAAACATAAAAGCCTTTCTACATATGAGTTATGCATAACATAACCCAGTAAAAAACAATTGATTCAAGATTGTCATGAAATGAAAGAATTGTAGCACTTTATGTTTAATTCAAAGTATCATGCACATTAATTCCATTAAAATCTCTCTAAAATCTAGGTAAATAAATCATATTTCATGAATTATCACCACCCCAACCTGAATTTTCCTAGTCCCTAGCAAACTAAGAAAAAAAAACCTAATTAAACTACTTTCGCTGACACTCTCGATTGCATTTAGCGTATGCAACTAACCTTTAATCCCCTAGGTATCTCTAGTGGACGAGTTATAGTCTCGTGAGGGTTTACCTGAAGTGATACCTACAAACGCTATGGATTGCTCAGTCTTGATTTCAAAGTAAACACATATCAAGATCATGTTATCAACAAGAATAAAGTATCACAGAAACAATGGTTTTCAATAATTAGCAAGCTTAAATAAATCAACTCGGTTTTCAAGTATTTAGAAATTTTAACTAAGTTTAGATCACTTCTTCTTTCCAACATAATGATATAGGACAATGAAATTCCAATTAGGTAAATCAGCCAAGGCAAAAATAGCGATAAGCACATTTTTTTTTGTGAGGACTGTGTAATATCTAACTCATTTAAGCTTACTAGTCGTCCCATATATTGAGTGTTAGACCAGTGACTCCCGAACTAGTTGGCTAAAGAGGCACTAGGTGTAGAGACACCTTTAAGAGTTTACTAACTCGAGTCAAAAAGTCTACGAAGCTAAACTAGTCACTCATATCTCAACCATTTGAATTGTTTACCTTTTTTATATATATATCAATATATATTATTATATTTTATATCATAGGCTCTCATAGTTGTTTATTTTTTTACATTCTGTCAAGGTTAATCACCTAACAAGTCAATCAATTTAATTACGTAACAATTGAATGCATACTTCATACCCCACAAATTATATGTTCATGTGCTCGTGCTTAATTTGAGGTGTATAAGTGTAACACTCACGACTAAAAACAAGTAATAAAGGGTCATGTTCAAATATCTTAATAAAATAATCATGTGTTCATATGCTTAAACTCACTAATGACTTTCAAACCAAAGTTTAGAGTTCAACATGATTCACAAAGATAACAAAATGATACATGTGAATGTAACATTTTTTTCAACAAATCTAAGACATCATTGCAAACAAATTATTTTATTTTATTTTTAAACATAAAAAAAATGGTTTCTAAACTTCTCAACAAGAAACAATAAGGAATACATCAACAATCAAAACATTCCAACACTCCCCCAACTTAAATGTGACATTGTTCTCAATGTTCAAAGAATATGCATATAAGTGCAAGAGACAAGTCTTTAATTGAAAGTGTAAGGAAAAAAAAGAAAGAAAGCACCTGATGTTATGATGAACTCCTTAAGTTATTTCTGCAAAATGGATAGACACCTAAAAGAAAATAAAAAATAAAAAAAAAATAAACAAGATAACTATGGTACAAATAAAAGCTAGAATATATATATATATATATATATATATATATATATATATATATATATATATATATATATAATTAAATTCTATTTATCCCGATGAACGGGATCCTCCAGAGGAATAGTTTCCTCTTTTGGCACAAATCATCCTAGAGAGATACAAATTGACTTTTTTGGAAGTGTTCAAAAATTTTCTTGAAAGTCTTCTATCATGAAATGCTTTCATCTTTGTTTTGTGACTCTTAAAAGACTTAATTATCTCACCTTCCCCCTCCACAATCAATTTAGAAGGAATATCAACAGTTAATTATCTTTGTGTCACCTTCCCCCTCCACAATCAATTTAGAAGGAATATCAATAGTGAAGGTGTCACATGGTTCGAGGGATACATATGTTAAACCAATTGGCGGTTGTTTCAACTCCAGCTTTGGTGTCTCTAAATATGTAGGTTGAGACTTCTCATTTATTGGTAGCTTCTCAAATCCTTCATTAGCTACCATTATTTGTTCTTTTACCAAATTCTGTGAAGAATCCAACAAGGAACAAATTTTTGATAATTTAGCATCATGTCCTAACTCATTAGAATTAGTAAGAAAAGTTTCAAAAAGGTCAGAATTTTTTTTTTTTTATCAAACTCTTTATGAGGCACCGCCTCAATGAGGTTCACATATTCACAATCTTCACACACCAGTTGTTGTCTCATCACATTGAATATATTTACCAGAGGTGATTTTCATTCTTCCATTCCTGCAATTAATTAAAGCATTAGTCATGGCAAGGAAAGGTCTATTCAAGATTATAGAAATATTAGCACTAGGATGTAAATTAGATTCAGTATCCAAAATGATGAAATCAACAGGATAATAAAAATTTTCAACTTTTACCAGTACATCCTCAACCACCCTCATCAGATTCCTTATAGAGCGGTTTGCTAACTGTAAAGTTACATAGGTGGGTTTCAACTCATCAAGCCCGAGTTGTTGATAAACAGAGAAATGAAGCAAATTAACACTCACTCTAAGATCTAACAATGCATACTCAATCATGTAATCTCCAATAGTACAAGAGATCGTAGAGCAACCAGGATCCTTGTACTTTGGTGGGACCTTGTATTGGATGATTGCACTTAACTGTTCCGTCAACAATACATTCTTCTTTACATGATGCTTTCTCTTGATAATGCATAAGTCATTAATTACCTTGTCACAAGCATGCATTTGCTTGATAATATGCAATAGGGGAAAGTTTATCTTAACTTGTTACAAATGCTCTAATATCTCAATTATAACATCTAAATTCTTAATTAAGAGTTGTGGGAATGGTGTAGTGAATGGGTAGTTTTCAATGTCATTGGTCCTAGATGACCCAGTCTTATTTTTCTTGCCTTCAAGTGTCCTTTGATATCTTAGTTACTAAAGGAGCACTTTTATCAATTTCTCTACCATTCCTCAAAATAGTCAAAGCTTTAACTTCCTCGAGTTTGTCCTTATTGACAACTTTTAGACTCTGATTATTGGGATTGGGTTGAGTTTGAGAAGGAAGCTTCCCTCTCAGCCTTACTCAATGCATTGTAAGTCTAGTTATGTGAATCTTGGTCTCTTTCATCTCCTCATCTAGTCGTGTGAACATGGATTAAAACCTTTGATTTTGTTCATTTTGATTCTGCATGAAAGTATAAAGTACATCCTCTTAAGGTGGTCTAGTTGATGATGAAGAGGTATTTAAGGAATCGAAGTTCCTTGAACTAGTGGGATTCCACACATTTTCACTCTTATAACTTAAATACAGATGATTACTCATATTTGGTTATAATTTTTCAAATATTATTAATTATTTGGTTGGTATTTGTTGAATGCGAACACTTATTCTTTTGGTACATTTAGAAACTGAGAAAGTGACTTACTTTCACTTATGGTATGGTCTATCTCATGGAAAATCCTACATACCTCCATTAATTCTTCTCTGAAAAAGGCATTAACACTTCTACTTCCCTTCTTCTTGAGTGCCTCTATCACTTTGATCAACAAACTTATCTTGAAACTCATGTTGTTTTCTTCCCTCAGCTTAAAACCACTACCACCAAATGTGGTAGTACTACTGTGATTCTGCTCTGTGGAATCCAATAGATTTGGTCTAGTCCATGAGTTAGAGTTTTCAGCTATCTCATCTAGGTACTCCATAGCATCTTCAGGTTCCTTTTGTAAAAAAACAACCCCCAAATGAGAGTTGAACAAATTGACGATCCCTAGTTGTGAGTCCCTCATAGAAATAGCTCACCAACCTTCAATCTTCACATCCATGAGTTAGGAAAAAATGGAACATGTCCTTATACCTATTCCATGCCATGAATAATGTCTCATTCTCTCCTTGAATCAAGCTAGATATCCTCATTTTGACCTGTTGGAATTTGTGGGGAGAGAAAATTTTCTTATAGAACTATCAAGTCATCCCCCCTCCCCTAATTTCCTATAGATCTAGGCTTTAAGGTATACAACTAACCTCTAGATTTATCCTTAAGAGAGAAAGGGAAAAATCTCAACTTAACAGTCTTAATCACATGTTGTGCATAAAAGTTGTAAATTACTCCTCAAAGGCTCTAACATGCATATAGGAATCGGAAGAGACAATAGCACCAACTCTCCCTTGTGTCCGCACCAACTCTCCCAGGGTGGAAGAGACTCGACCCTGTCAAGTAAAACTCGATGGTCCTTGATCAAGCATAAAATGAACCGTTGTCTTCTAGCCATAAGGTCACAAGGGAAATTGAATGTTTCTTCATGTGCCCGTAAACTTATGTAATGGGAGGGCGATATCCAGCTGCTGGAGGGGCATCAATGTTGCTCTAGTATTACTCCAATAGATCTGGGTCGAGCTACTGCAGGTCCTCTCTAGAAATCCATGTACAGTTTGACTCTAGTCGTCTTTGTCATCAAACCAAGGAACGCTGAACAACTCCATCCCTGGTGAAAACAACTTGTTCATCAAAAATAGCGTCAATAGATTCTTTATGTGTATGTGGGATGGTATCACGGGTAGAGCTAGTAATGGGGTAGGGGAGGGCTCAATAAATGGATCATCAGGAATGGTTGTTGGACCTTTGTATGCAACTAAATCCTCAATATTAAATGTTGAGCTTATACCATAGTTAGGTGAGAGTTCTATAACATATGTATTGGAGCCAATCAGTTTTAACACTTTAAACGGTCTAACACTACGAGTTTGTAATTTCTTAACGATTCCTGAGGGACAATAATTGGGGAAATATAGATAGGGAAAAGGAAGAGAACAATAGTAGAAACCCTAGAAATTGCCACCTAGAATCTACCGGAAAGACCCTAGGTATCACCACCGAAGAGATGTTTGGCATCACCACCAAACCACAGAGATAAGCTCTCATCAGAGAATTCTTATTCATATTATTCAATGGCTGCTCAAATCATTCCCAGAGCTCCTTTTTAATAGGCTCTCGGGATGTCTTATTACATCTCACAAAATCCTCCATAACGTTAACCAAAATTCAAAATTTCAAATTTCAAAATGTGAAATTTTAAATAAGAAAAAAACTTGAAATAGTAAATTCTGTAAATTTGGTTGTGCTCCCTGCATCATACTTTCCTTATTGGAGAAAACTCGACCTCGAGTTTTAAAGTGTCGAAGGATAAAAATTCTGGCATTGGATGCTTGCTTCAAGTCTGGAACCACAGTTGGGAGAATGAAGAATAAAGAAACCTTGGATTGCATCACATAATTATATTTGTCAGGAATTACAAATTCAATATGTGGAATTGATGTTGCAAATGAAACCTCCTTGTCTGTATCAAGTATAGTAGAGTTTTTCTTCTAAAAAATAAGCAATAAATCTAACTCTTCAACTAACTTGAAAGTAGTATCCACAGCTTGGGCAAGACAAAATGTATCCGAAGCAACACATTCTTGGAGATAAGGTGTAAGCTTGAAAGCACAATTAGTGATTAATTTCTCCCCCAATTTCCATGACATAGCTAAAACATTATGATCTTCCTTTCTTATACTAGCAAGTAATGGGCCGAGAAGATCCAAGGAAATTTCCTCACTTTCATCTACAACCATAGTCATAATTTTTTCCATGCCTAAAAACACTATAAATTGATGGTTGGACCTAATGATTTTTAAGAAATTTTGAAACATCTCAACAAACAATGCATCACACTCAAGGTCCAGCATCACCAAGCATGAACTGATTTGTGCAACAATATCAAGAATTGAGATCGTTTTCGTATAACCTCGACTAGAGACATGAGACAAATTTTCAAATACTGCTAGAGTCAGTTGGAAAATTTCCTTCATTTTCTTATCGTCATATGGAGCATTCAGAGCCGTTATCCTCATAATCTCAGTAATGCAAGATACAACTGGAAACTTCACATCCATTTCAGCATGTCACAGAAGTTAATTCGTTAGTGATCAGTGTTGTCATTAAGGGTAGAAGTGCATCTTGAATTGATTTGGATGGTGCTTGCTCCACATTTGCTAACAAATTATCTACTTTATCAAGAAGAGTGAGGAGGTCATCAATGGAGGAAGGAAGGTTAAGGAGGTCATTCCTAGCCTCCTTAAGCTGGTCCTCAAGGTGTGTCTAAATGGAAGTAGGTGCCTTGTAAAATACCATAATTCACTAGAGCAATAAGCTTCAACAAGGAATTTTAGCAAAAAAATCTGGATTGATGAACTTACTGTGTGACTCTTATGCTATGGAGTCTGGACATATCATATTGTGAGGTATGGAACTTGTTGAAAGTTTGGAAGAAGAGTATCTTCTACCTTACATTTATTTAATTTATTTCCTGCATATTAACTAATTTCTAAACATTAACTTATCACGATAGACAAACTTCATTTAATAAAACTAAATTGATAGCTTTAACACATGTAAGGTGCTTTTTGTTTGCATTGAACATAAAATATATGTTGATGAGTACAAATTAAGTAAGCAAAACTCATAACTAATACACTCAAGGAATTTTCTTAACGGAATGGCAGTTAGGTAGACCGATACTGCCTTATTGATGATGAAAGTTCCAAAACACATAGCATTTTGAGAAATAAAAACATACAATCCCTCAACCTATGGTTTCATTGAGTGCTTTATTAGGCCAGGAATATGAGTGTTCATAATGTAGTCTTCCCAGTCAATGCACTTTGGATCAAAGTCAAACAAATGTGCATCGACATAACTCTCTCTAGCCGCCACTCGTAGCTTTTCTGTGTTGGAGTCGTCAAAGCTGTATGGAAATAATTAAAAAGCTTATATCAATGGATACGTACATTGCATAAATGAAAAATTAAGCATCAAAATAATCATACCTACCTGCCTATAAAGAATACATATGGTTTGTAAAGTTCAGCCAATCGCATCACTAATTTGACCTTCCGGTTACGGTCAATATACACGTCCTGATAGCATTGACAAAGCACCTCATTTGCTAACCATAATACCTTGAAAAAAGAAAGTTAAAAATAAAATTAAAAATATAGTGATACTATATTAAAGAGAATACGTGGGGGACTTTTTTTTCTTCTTCTTTTCCTGTAGTGCAAATATGGTGTCTAATTTACAGGAACAAGACTTTGGAAGGAAATACTGATTTTTTCTTTTGTTTCAAGAGGAAGATAAAACGGAAAAAGAAAACTTATGATCTTAAACCTCTAGTGGGAACAATTTTTTTCAAAACCTTTCTCACTTTCTTAATAGCCAAATGTGAGCTACAAGAAATTTGAGTGTAGTTGGAGCTAGGATGACAATGTGGTAAGTTTAGTTGGTTTTTCAACCCAACCCGTGCTTAATATTAACGGGTTAGGATTTAAAAAATGATAATAAAAAATTGATTTGGTGTGTGTTTAGATTCAAATTTTTAAATCCGTTAAGGTGGGGAACATTTGGGTTTTATAGCTTAGGTATCTGAACCTGACTCGATTATGTATTTAAATTACTAAAATAACCTAATGATTAATTTGATTTACACAAAAGATTAATCGCTAAAACAAAATTAAGTGTGTCTCTCTTTCTCTCTTTAAATATTGTCGTTTAGTTTAGTGTAAAAATAGAATTCAAGAATGAAAAATATATAAAAGATTTAGGACTGTATATATTATTAAAAATAATAATATTATCTTTTAATGTTAACAAAATATATACAAAAGAAAATATACAAAATATGTGTTCTTCAATACATTTTAAATCAAATATTAATCAAAATGGAATTCTGCATTCGCTTAAATCCTAAAAATAATTTATAATTTATTTTGTATCAAATTCGCAATATTTTTCTTTTCAAAGTATATAATCAAATAGACCTTTAGAAAATCATATTCCTTTAAAAACAAGTACAATCACGCTAAAAAAAATAAATTATCCCATAAAAAATTTAATGCAAAAAAATAACATGAATATATTGATAATAAAAAATAGGAAATGCGCACGTAGACACAAATGTAATAAACAACAAATTAACTTAGAATAGAAATAAAAGAATAATCTTGTTTGATGGCCTCTATTAGTCTCTTATTTCTCATTTTGTCCTTAATTTTGTATTAATTAAGAAAAATATTTTTTTTTCAAAGGGATTTTGGCTATATAAAACACCAAAAACATAAAATAAAATAAAAATATTTAAAATACTTTATGCTAATTTTTATTTTATTTAGAAAATAATAGGACCATAAGTTATGGGGTAATCGACCATTTTTTAACCTCTTTAATTAAACTAGTTAAATTTTTAAGAAGGCAAATTAATTTTAATTAGTTATTATAAAAGATATTGAGTTTGGGAAGAAAACAGGGATGTGGGGTTGGATGCCCCCTTTCGTTCCAACGTGATTCAGTCAGTATTTTCATTTCCCTCCTCTCATCTATTTCCCCTTCTAAACTTCCATCACTTTGATGTACTCTCAAATCTCAATATAGGCGGCTATGTTGGCATTTTGCACCGTTTCTGTTTACAAGAATTTAAAAAATAAAAAATCATTACTAAAAAGAGAAACCATAAGCACACATGTATATGATTTTGGATACGAAGTAATTAGCCAAAAACAAACCTTCAATGGCAGTTTATATCGAATAGCCATGTATGCCTGAAACTTAGCTATACTGCTAAACACTATCCCCTTGCGGAAGTTGATGGACTTTCCATTTTTATCAATCCACGGATTTAGAGTGAAGTACCGGAACATGAAATTTCTAAGACTGCAGAGTTTCATTGGATTTCTCAATGAAGAACTCACATGGAAGATGATCCGAGAAGACGTATTTGCATGAGCCACCATGGCCATAATCATAGCATTTACCACCATGTCTGCTGGTATCTGCATGACTTTCAAAATTTAATATTGAAAGGTTGTTGAAAAGAATGATATGGACAAAGACAAGCATAAAGGCAAGATGAATAGATTTGTCTACTTGTGCTTGCATAAAGAGAAAAAAAATGAGTTTAACTCACTACATCTAAGATTGACTCAGGACCGCCCAAAAAGCATTTCAATTTCCCTTTACCATAAGCAGCAATTACGCCATCAATGGTTCTGTAACAATAAAATTAAATTTAACAAAGAGTGAATCAATCAAGGAAAAAAAAAATTCAATAGTATTTTCTTGATAACCTCTTCTTGATTACCCAACCAAAATATATATATATATATATATATCTTCCCAAAATCCAAAATTTTGAGCTTCAGTTGAAACTATGATTACCTCGTGCCTTCAATCCAACCTGAAAATGGATCTTTGTATGTACTGGTTACCATCGTGGGACGTATGATAATTAGGGGCAGGTTCTGTTGAAAGTGTCCTAAAAGCATTTCTCCCATTGCCTTCGTATATACGTAGGTGTTTGGCCATCCATATAGTTTTGCCCTAGCAATTAATAAAAAGAAACAATTACAATTAAAATTAAATCAAAAGGGTAAAAAAATAACGAGAGAAAGACTTTATTCTTGAAAACCTTGCAATGCCAAACTCCTTCATGGTGGATGTGATTGCTTCTTTCGTGGCACCTTGTACCCGTAATCTATCTAGGTATTCCTCCACAAGTTCTTTTTCAGCTTTGATATCTAATCTTGAGGTTCCCTTTAGTGTCTCTTCCATCTGGAATGGGCTCTCTAGAATGTGCCCCCCTTTTTCACCGCACACATAAGCTGTAAAACAACAACGATAGTCCATTGAAAAGAGCTTCAATTGCAATGAACAAAACGAGTTTTTTGCACTACGAATCACTTTTTGAAGTAAACTAATTTAATGGTCAACGTACTCAAAATAACTATTTAGTGAATAAGGGTTGAGTTCAAGTCTACACTGACCGGTTGATACATGGAGCAGCACCTTCAATTTAATACATTTCTTTGCAAAGTTCAAAACATGCAAAGCTCCAAATGTGTTAATTCCCAATGCAACATCATATCTAAAAGAGTAAAAACAAAAACAAAAAACAAAAAAGATTTATGTCATATATATTTGTATTTTAATTATGAGTTTAAATTTTACAATGAATAGGTTGGAAGTTGCACTTTAGTACTTATGGTGCAAGCAAAAATTTATAGAATATTCTCGGACTATATTTATAGCGTATTCTTTTCTCTCAAATGAATGATGAGTTCCACTATAAATTTAATTAGTAAGACCTACCATTCATATGGGATGAAGAAGTACGTTATAAATATAGTCTTGGAGTATTCTGTAATTACTGCAATCAAGCAATAATGAATAAGAAAAATATGAAACACACGATGTTAAATATTATTAATTGATATGGCCAATCCTGCATGCCAAGATTAAAAAAAGTGAGGTGTGCATGTGTGTGTGGGGCCAGACAGTTTGTATGAGCCGGTTATTGCACATGGGCTGAAAGAAACATATAGGTTACGTTATAATTTAAAAAAAAAAAAAAAGAGGATTTTTCTTGAACAGGAGTGCCGCGAAACAAAGAAAAGGGCTGCCGCACAGTGAAAGAAATAGAGGAGGCTTCATCAACCTTAATGTAAACCTCATATTTTATGGACAATTAATTTCTTCTGTTAAAAGTAGATGAGACCCTAATTTCTTTAGCATAAGTTAGTTTTATATTTAATATGGGGATTTATTTAAAATTATAATGATTGCATAATGTTGAAGAGTATTATTATATACTGGGATTTAGAGTTTATATTCAATTCTTATTAAATTTTATTCTTAGATATTATTTTGTATGAATTGAAATCAAATTATATTTATTGTGATGATGAATATAATTATTATGCAATGGTTTTATTAAATTGTGTATTTAATTACAAAGATGAGTCATGCAGGGGGGGAGGCATTCGCAAGCCAGTCAAGCTTTTTATTTATTTATTTTTTATATAGCTAAATTTTTATTCTTTGAAAATTTTATAGCTAAATTTTTAATTTTTTTTTAAATAGTCCTAACCCTAACTCAGTCTGATCAATTCCAATCACAAAATCTCAATCTAGCCCAGTCAATTCCAGTCTACCCAAAAAAATTCATAATTATAAATGAAATATATATATATATATATATATATATATATATATATATATATATATATATATATATATATATATATATAAAGAAGTGATAAGATTCTAGTAGAGGATGTAAATAAAGAGATTTATAGGAAATTTCGGATTGTGAGTGATAAACAACCACTATCATATGGTCCTACCACTGACACTACTTTTATTTTCTGAATATTTCCATTAATTTTAACCTGCCACTTCAACAAAATTGTGAAAAAAATGTAGAATTGGTATTTGGTAGTGTTCTTAAAATTATGCATAGAATTTTAGTCCTTTTTCTAAAAGCCAAATTACAAATTATACTCTCTAAGTTTTGTCAAAGTTCAATTCAGTTATCTAACTTTTAACCGTTTCAATTTAGTCCTCTAAGTTTGGTTTGGTTTCAATATAGTCCTCTAAGTTTTGACCATTTCAATTTAGTCCTCTAAGTTTGATTTTGTATCAAAAACTTAAAAACAAAAACTAATAAAAATTATTTATAAAAAAAATTAAAAAAATAAAAAGTTAAAGGACTTAATTGAAACAAAATCAAACTTAGAGTACTAAATTGAAATTGTCAAAACTTAGAGGATCAAATTGAGCTTTGACCAAATTTAGAGGACTAAATTGAAACGGTCAAAATTTAGAGGATTGAATTGAACTTTTTCATTGGACGGTAGAGATAAAAAATTGCTTTTACAACTTTCAATCTTGTCTGTCATAAAAATTATGTTGGTTGCAATATTAAAAAAGTATGCACCCAATCCCGATCCCAATCCCATTTTAGGTATGCATATATTGTGCTTCATTACCTTTCGTCGAAGTTGGTTATACCAGCAGAATTTAAGACGATGTCTATTTCTTTCCACATCTCTTCTAGTAATATAGAATCTTCAATTCCCAAATTCTCGTGACAAATGTCGCCAGAGATAGGAGTAACCTTTTCAAATATAAAGGGTCCTAGATTTGCACCCAAATTGTTTTTTAGAACCATAAATAAGTCCTTTCCTAATACCTGCAGATAAACGATAAATGATTGTGATTAAAAACAACGTTGCTTGAACATTTTGAAAGCATAATAAAACTTATTTGTCATATCTTGAGTATTCAATGGCATGCTCCACTAATTATAGTGTATCACACGCATGATATACTGTAATTAGTGGAATATGAACACTATAAGTGATTCAAAATTTCTTTGTCTCAAAGAATATAAAAATATATATATAAAAAATAAAAAATCATTAAGCCTATTTAGAGCGAATATTGTAGTGTGATAATTAAATTCTAGGCAATTAAATAAATTTATTTTTCCTTATTTTGCTCTTAAGAATAAAAACGATTCTCAAATTTAAAGAACTCAGGTCTGAAATGTAAAAACTAAAGCCAATAGTTCGGTGTGTCTAGAAAAGAAAAAAAGAAAAAAAGAAACAAACAAACTGAATTCAGTACCTCATTATGAAATCGATGTGTAGCAGTGTGGTTTTCTATATCTCTCAAAAGAAGATAAAGCCTTTTCACCTTTGGTTGAAGCCTCAGTATTTTCTCCACAAAAACTGCGTCCACAGCAAGCAAAGTTACCATTTTTTTTTTTTTTTTTTTTTTAATTCGATAATTGGGGAGGGGGATTTGAACCCTCTATGTTTTTGTTGGAAATACAAGGATGGTGTCAATTGATTTACAAAACTTTTGAAAAAGTTATCATTAACAATACATAGAATTATAAATGGCAAAAACACTCACATTATCACATAGGAATTTACATAAACAAGTGAAGCCAAGTAGAATACGAGCAACTTGGGTGACAGGTCGTTTATAATTATAGCTTTACACAAACGTATAAATATATATATATATATATATATATATATATATATATATATATATATATATATATGCATGCAAAAGCTCTCCCACACACATCACATATATTATATAATCAAAATTGGGTTAGGTTGTGGTTGCCCCAAGTAGTTCAATATATGTGTTACACTTAGGGGTGGGCATTTATCCATGAAAACCGACCCGCCCAACAAATCTGGCCGACCCGATCACCCGTCCGCGAACACTTATTCAGATGGATACGGTTTAGGATATTTATTTTTTTTCGGATTTCGGGCGGGCCACGGATATTATGTTTTTAGTCGGGTGGTTACCCGACCCGCCTGACCAAATAAGTATACAAAGTTTTCTCACTTACCCGACCCCCTTTCTCTCTCATTTAGTTTTCTCACTCTCTCTCCTTAGTCACAACTCACAAACTCATCGGCGCCTCACCCTCTCTTTCTCCCTCCTTCACTCTCAGCTTTCTCCCTTTCTTTCATTGTCACGGGCTCACGGCAGCTTCTTCACCGACACGGTCAAGCTCTCTCTTCTCTCTCTCAGCGTTTGCTTAGGGAAGAACTCGCTGTCACGGGGTGGCTCCAGATCAGGTGAGACCTCACCGGATCTGGTGAGATCTCACCAAATCTAGCAAGATCTCATCGGATCTGGTAAGATCTTGTTAGATCTAGCGAGATCCTTGCCAATCTGGTGAGATCTCGTTAGATCTAGCGAGATTCTCGCCTGATTTTGGTTAGATCTCATCGTTTTTTACCACGACACCACCATTTCCTCCAACCAAAGAAAACCCGACCGTAACCGACTGACCAACCCGATCATCGACCCGCCTAATTTGACCAGCTTAATGGATGGTCAATGGGTTTTGTCTTTGCAAACCCGACTCAGTCGGTTAGGATAAGAAATTACCCCAAAACCTGACTCGCCCGACCCGAGCCCACCCCTAGTTACACCAAGTAGTTCAGTATAATGAGTTTTTACCATATAACCCATTAATCATTAAGATAGTTGATATATTTTATTACTAAAATAAAATAGGTTTCAAATCTTATCATATCTAAAGAAATAATATAATCTTGATAAAACTCTATTAATTAATTTTTATGATTTTAAAATGCTATTCCATATTTCATAAAAGTTACTTATTTTAATTAATTTGACCATATTTCATAATTTCGTGTTTCAAAATAATAAAAGTTACATCCTAACTAGCAACTACATTACGTGTTTGCCACGTGACCCAACATATGTATTGTCCATTATAAAATTAATATGCTTTTGTCATGTGGCGTATTAATTGTTAAGATAATTAAAATTATTTTAGATGACTTTATTAAATTTCTAATTCACTCACTATTTATTATAGTGGTAAAAGTTTGGATAATATTAGTAATATATATATATATATATATATATATATATATATATATATATATATATATAGTAAATTACATTAACATCCTATTTTTTTGGAGAAACTAGATTCGCTATATCTATTTTGGAAAATGACACTCTCGCTCTAAATTTGCAAAATAATTAACACTCAGTCCCTTTTTTTTTTTTTTTATTTTTTTTAACCAATACCTAACTAACCAAAGTTAAAAAGAAAAATTATATTCCAATTATTTTAAGTTTAAGTGGAGAATATTCTTTTAAAAATGGGAAAAAGAGGGCGGAATGTTAATTATTTTACAAATTTGAGAACGGAATTTACTTCCCAAAATAAGGTGTATCTAGTCTAGTTTTCTTAAAAGAAGAAAATATCTATATATAGAGAGAGAAAGAGAGAACCTTTTGCTAGAAAGCCCGTGGCACCGGTGACTAAAATAGTCTTGTTCTCAAAGAAATGGAGTACACTTTCCAACTCCATGGGAGAAGAAATGCTGGAGAGAGAGAGCAAAAGTAGATGGTGATCTAAGGCAAGAAGTGGATTATTTATAAGGCGGAGTTGACAGATACACACACTCATACACTTTTTTTTTTTTTTTAGCTTAATATGGTTAGTTTTGGGACCCATTAAGTTGTAATTATTTGCAGGTACTGTCCTTTTCCACAAAAGAAAAAACGCCAACGTGCGTAAGTTACATATTGGCCCCGAGGTGGTAGGAAATTAGCCTATTAATGCATGGTTTGGTTTGCAAAATTTTCATGTTCACTGGCCTGAGAAATTATTCAGTCTACCAAGTGAATCAATCATTCCAATAATTAATTATCATATGTTTTAATTGAATGACTCCCATCAGGTAGATATTATTAAATATTTAAATTACTCAAATACCCTCACCAGTTTCTCATATGTAGTAACTGTGCTACTTCACAGTCTACACTGGTGTTTTTTTTTTTTTTAGCCCTTCTAAAAGTATGCTCGTGAATGCAATAATCTTGTTTTTCAAAGAGACACACATCATATACTCAGTAGTGGGCATTTAGCACTTTTTTAGTTATGAAAACATATTAATTTTAATGTAAAGGAAAACATATTAAACACATCATATTGGTTTTTAGTTTTATTTTTACAGAGATTAATTAAGTATCTCTTATGATTTTTTATTATTATCAATCTGAATTTCACGAGTGAATGGGGACTGCTGGATTTAGTTGTTTGAAAGTAGAACTTAAAAGGTCATCTTTCTTTATGTTGGGACCCCTAATTGTTTTGTTCAAGGAATAAGAAGACTTGATGCAATTTACAAAGTCTAAGTCTTTGTAATTAATCACATGGCCCATTCATTTTCATTATGTTGGGACTCTTGATTTTGATATGCCGTGAACCACATCAGTCTCCAAACCCTCCCACACATTTTGGAAGCCCAAAAATCAACCCACTTGTCCTCAGAAAGTGATCTATCTATCTCATAGTCTCCAAACCCTCCCACATGTTTTGGAAGCCTAAAAATCAACCCACTTGTCCACAGAAAGTGATCTATCTATCTCATAGTCTCCAAACCCTCCCACACCAAGGTTGTTAAAATCGGGATCCTACGCAGGATCGGTGGAGAGACTTCGTGGATCGTAAGATCCTACTTATTTGTCAAAAAAAATGTAAAAACACATTAATAATGACTTTATATGTTAAATGTTCATTAGAATTATAATATTATCTATACAAAAAAAATAAATAAATAAATAAATAAAGAGTTTTGCTTCAAGATAATGTAATTCGTACCATACATGAGATTGATACATCACTATTTACTACATCTATATTGACAAAAGAAATATGTTTAATTCTCAACACAATTTATCCAAAAATTTAATACGGAATTACTAATTAGTTAGCAATTAAGTATGAAATAAGTGAAATAGTGAATAACTATATTAAGTATCAATAGTACATAAGTCATAAGCTAAACATTCAATCATCCATTCTAAGACTGAGTATTGTGTGGGGTGTGGCTAGATTTTAATTGAGAATAGAGCGGGATTTCTTTGTCATTTCACAAGTTTTTTGGGCTAAAAGACTGGTTTTAATCATTTAAGCTGTTTTTATCTATTAGGCTCGTGTACTTCTCATCAACTCATAGTATAAATTGGCCCAAATAGCATATTTAGTGGGATCGGAGTAGGATCGTAGGATCGGATGATCCTACCGATCCTACCACCGATTCTATTGGGGTGTGCGATCCTACTCAGATCCGACTCTTTTTTGATATGTGGGATCGTAGGATATCCTACGATCCGGATCCCGATTTTAACAACCTTGTCCCATACCTTTTGGAAGCCCAAAAATCAACCCACTTGTCCTCAGAAAGTAATCTATCTATCTCATAGTCTCCAAACCCTCCCACACGTTTTGGAAGCCTAATAATCAACCCACTTGTCCTCAGAAAATGATCTATCTATCTCATAGTATCCAAACCCCCTCACACATTTTGGAAGTCCAAAAATCAACCAAGTTGTCCTCATAAAGTGATCTATCATTGAAGCATGTCAAAATACAATGCCTCTGTAGACAGGAAATGAGGTAGTTATCATCAACTAATCATTTTTTGTTTTTCATAGCTTATGTGAAGGGATTTCATGCTCTTCCTTTTGGGTCTTTCTCAAAATAATCGAATTAACACATCATTAGAATGAATGAAAACTGAAAGACGAGTGGTGGGTTTAAGACTCACTTAGTGAGTATCTAGTTTAGTAATTATAAATATTATTTTGGGTTAGTGAGTATCTAATTTAGTAATTATAAAAAAATATATATGGGAAATATTTTCTGCTTGTTAAAGCATCAAACCTAAAAGTTTAAGGTCATAGGTCAAGAGGCCAAGCAAGTTCATATAACCATTACTCAATTAAAATCCAGTCACACCCCACACAATACTCAATCTTAGAATGGATGATTGAATGTTTAGCTTATGACTTCTGTACTATTGATACTTAATGTAGTTATTCACTATTTCACTTATTTCGTACTTAATTGCTAACTAATTAGTAATTACGTATTAAATTTTTAGATAAATTGTGTTGAGGATTAAACATTTTTTTTTGTCAATATAGATGTCGTGAATAGCGATGTATCAACCTCATGTATGGTATGAATTACATTATCTTGAAGCAAAACTCTTTATTTTTTTTTCTATGGATAATATTATAATTATAATGAACATTTAACATATAAAGAAATTATTAATGTGTTTTTACACTTTTTTTGACAAATAAGTAGGATCTTACGATCCACGATCTGATCCTATGATCCGATCCACGAAATCTCTCCACCGATCCTGCGTAGGATTCCGATTTTAATAACCTTGCTTGTCACCTCTTAAGTTATAAATATTGGTATGAAGTTGGTTGGAGATTTTTCCATTAATGCATAAATGAGGTTGGTGGTGATTGGAGGTAGTTGGAGATTATGCCATTAATGCGCCAGCATGGTTGATTGTCCCATTAATGCATGTTCTGAAAATCCCATTAATGCGCGAGAATGGTTGATTGTCCCATTAATGCATGTTCTGGAAAATTTTCGGTGTTGAATAGGCCAATAAAAGCATCACATGTCATAAAAATAAGATGACATAAGCATTACATTAGTATGATGAAAAACTTCAACTTAAAGCCATTAGGGTTATTTTCACGTTTAAGCCAAATCAAAGTTTGATAAAAAATTGTTTTACCCACATTCTCCCTCATCTCCTCACCTTCGGCCACTAGTGATGATTTAAACTTTAAAATTTTAAATGAAAAAGAATATTTGGCACTATGAGTACTGTTATTTGTATTCATTTACAACTCTTACAATTTGTACATTGTCATGTGGTGTTTACACTTTATAATCATGAATTTGTGAGAAACTAACTAATTATCATTATACATTGTCATATAAAGACCCTTAGCAAAGTCTAATTTTGATTCACTAGCAAAATGCAAAAGAGCAAAAAGCAGCCACAATTTTGTTTGACACTATTATGTGAACTATTTTTGTATTTATATACAATTCTTACAATTTGTAAATTGTCATGAGGTGTTTATAATCATGATTTTTTGAGAAACTATTTCTCATATAGAATGGTAAATAAAATGAGGAGTTTTGCTTGTATTTATATACAGCCAAAGACATACATTTAGATAACATTACATTTGAATTTACATTTGAGTTTTGAGGTTCAGTTGCCAGATTGATAGTTGCCAGGTTTATCAATCTCTTTGGATATCTCTTGGCTTGAGTGAAGTTTATTTGTTGCTTGAGAGATTGGCTGGTGTTTTGTTGCTGTAACTGAAGGACCAACTTCAAAATTGAGAGCAAGGTAGCCAAATCATACACCCAGCAGTTTATATGTTCACGGTAGAGTACAAGGTATTAATGGCACATAATGAAGGTATAAGAGTGATCACACCATAATAAGTGTGGACACTCATATACTATAGCCTAGCCTTTTTGTGGTTGGCTATTCCCTTGAGATTAGAGAAATCCAAATAACTGCCAATAACCAACTGGCGGTTATTGGAAGTTAATTAATTGTGATAAGTTGTAATTGTTGAGAATTCTAATATAAATAGAATTCTTGATAACTACAATTTATTCTAACGTTTTTCTTTCTCTCAAGTGATAAACACCCTTACGGGAGTCCACTAGATTACTTTTTGTTTTGTTTTTACATTGTGTTCATATTCCTTCAGTGGTATCAGAGCAAGGTTCATGGTGGAAGAAGAGAGAAAGAAGAAAAATATTGGAAGGGATTTTCTGAAAAATCTAGTGCAGAGAAACTTGGGTTGATTCTGTTATTGTGTTGAATAATGTGCTGTATGTGCCAGATCAACTGTCCACTGAACAAAAAGCCCAAGAACAAAGGCAAGGAGATTGCCATGACCATCACTGAAGCATTGATCATAGAGTCTTCTCCAACATCTTGGTGGGTTGATTCTGCTGCCACAAGACACATTGCAAGGAATCGTGAACTGTTCGTTGATCTCAAGGAGAAGCAACTGGGCGAACATAGAGTGTACATGGGGAATAACACCTACAGTGATGTCCTTGGAGAAGGTAGGTGCAAATTCTCCATTGGTGATTCTGTTATTGTGTTGAATAATGTGCTGTATGTGCCTAGCGTTCGTAGAAACTTAATTTCTGTCCCTGTGTTGGACGAAAAAAGCTTTGAAGTTAAGATGAAGTCTGGTCGTGTGTTTATTAGTAAGGGTGATATAGCTGTATCTGGTGTGAAAGTAGATGGTATGTATTTACTCAAGTGTGATATTAATAAAGATTCCATTTCTGATTATTTGAATGTGTCAAATGCTTCAAATAATACTTATTTATGGCATTTACGTTTGGGCCACATCAATAAACAGAAAATGATGAGAATGAGTAAAAGTGGATTAATACCTCAAATAAATCTTGATGATTTTCATACATGTGAACCATGTATAAAAGGAAAAATGACTGCAAAACCATTTTCAAAACGTTGGAAATCATCAGATTTACTTGAAATTGTTCACTCTGACATTTGTGGTCCATTGAAAACCAAAACTCATCGAGGAATGGAATACTTTATAACTTTCACAGATGATTATTCCAGATACGGATATATTTACTTACTAAAATACAAATCAGAAGCAGTTGAGAAATTTAAAGAGTTTAAATTAGAAGTCGAAAATCAATTGGGAATATCAATCAAAAGCTTAAACAATGATAGAGGTGGTGAATATGAGGCTTTTGACCTGTTCTGTAAAGAAATGGGAATTAGACACATATACACTATGCCCTATAAGCCACAGCAAAATAGAATTGTTGAAAGAAGAAACAGAACTCTCATGGACATGATGAGATCTATGATGGCTTATGCTGATCCTCAAATTGTTTTCTGGGGGGAAGCTCTATCAACTGCAGCATATATCTTGAACAGAGTCAAGACAAAGTCCAAACCTTTGACACCTTTTGAAATTTGGACTGGACACCAACCAGACATGACTAATCTCAAAGTGTGGGGTTGTAAGGCACATGTACTCATACCAAAGCCTCTACGAAACAAACTTATAGATAAAACTTGGGATTGCAAGTTTATTGGATATGTGGAAAATGGGAGCGGATATAGGTTTTTCCACCCAGATAAAGGATTAATTGAAAGCAGAGATGCTGTATTCATAGAAGATACTAAATTAATCACTCCACTAGAGCAGATCAAGAAGTTACTTCATGCAGAATATGAGGAATCAGATCCTCATGTATCAGTTTTTTCTGATAAAGATCTTGAGAATAGTGGGAGAAAAAGAACAAGTCCTGAACCTGCAATGCCAAGTATAGATGCCGATGACAGTGGGAGAAAAAGGCAAAGGAGACCATCTTCAATGTTAAAAGATTACTATCTAATGGAAAGCAAAGCTGTTGCTATTGAAGATGATCCTGTAAATTTTGCGAAAGCAATGGAAAGTCATGATGCTGAGCAATGGCTTAAGGCAATGCATGAGGAATTGGATTCAATATCCAAAAATGAAGTTTGGGACTTAACAGAATTGCCTACAGGTAGAACACCTGTTGGATGCAAGTGAGTACTGAGAAAGAAGTACAAAGCTGATGGATCTTTGGATAAATACAAAGCAAGGTTAGTGGCTAAAGGATTTACTCAACAACCAGGTGTGGATTTTGTGGATACATATTCACCAGTGGCCAAGTTTGCTTCAGTTCGAATAATCATGGTTGTTGCTGCAAGACTAGACCTTGAACTACATCAGCTGGACATTAAGACTGCTTTTCTTAACGGGGACTTAAAAGAGGAGATTTACATGGATCAGCCAGATGGATTTCAAATAAAGGGCCAAGAAGGAAAAGTTTGTAGACTGAAGAAATCATTGTATGGTTTAAAGCAATCTTCAAGACAATGGTATTTGAAGTTCCATCAGGCGATATTGGATATTGGCTATGAGATAAGTCCTCTGGATCATTGCGTTTATGTCTAGAAGGATAAAGAGAAATTGGCATTACTGTCAATTTATGTGGATGACATATTATTAGCCAGTAATTCTCCTGACATGATGAAAGAAACTAAGTTCTGTCTAGGATCCAAGTTTGAAATGAAAGACATGGGCCCTACAAACTATGTCTTGGGAATTAGAATCTTTAGAGATAGAGATTCAAAGTTAATATACTTGGATCAAGAGAATTATTTGGAAAAGGTGCTCAAGAGGTTTAAAATGGAAGATTGTAGACCAGTGAGCACACCTGTTTCCAAAGGAACGATTCTCAACAAAAGCATGTGCCCAACCAACAAGATAGAACTTGAAAAAATGAAAGCTGTTCCTTATGCCCAAGCTGTGGGCAGTCTAATGTACGCAATGACGAGCACAAGACCAGATATATGTTATGCGGTAGGATTGGTAAGCAGATATCAATCCAATCCAGGCAAGGCACATTGGCAAGCAGTGAAGCAGATATTCAGGTATCTCCAAATGACTAAAAATATGAAGTTATGCTTTGGATTAGATGAATTGGAGATAAAAGGATTCACTGATGCTGATTTTACTGGAGACACGGATGATAGAAAATCAACCAGCGAATATGTGTTCTTGTTTGGTGGAACAGCGGTTTCTTGGCTAAGCAAGAAACAAGGTTGTGTTGCTAAGTATACAATGGAAGTTGAGTACATTGCATGCAGCACAGCGGTCAGCAATGCGGTCTGGATCAAACGTTTCGTGGATAGTCTGAAACTTGATATGCAAGATAGACCGGTAAATGTGTTTTGCGATAATAAGTCCACTATTTCATTGATTAAGAGCGGAGCAAATAGTTCGAAAGGCAAACACATTGACGTCAACTATCACTATATTCAAGATATAGTGGAAAGAGGGGAAATAAAAGTCCATTTTGTTCCCTCAGCTGACATGATGGCCGATCCCATGACTAAGGGATTGACTCTGAACCAATTCAGAGTACATGTAACAGGTATGGGACTGAGAGGTAATTCAGTCGAGTTACATAGTTTTGCAAGATCGGATGGACCTGGGGACGCCTAGGTGAACGATCAAATGCAGCTTTTGCAATATAGAATATTGGTCAGGAATAATTGCAAGAGACTCACTAACGGGAATGGGAAGTCACAGATCACATGGTTGTAAAGTCCATTATATGCATCATGTGAACTGGGTGATATCCACGCTTGGTTAGTGAAAGACGCCGATAAGGTCACTTAAGGAAAGCCTAGGAAGTACTTGTGGAAATTTCAGCGCAGGTAGATGTATTATTATTAAATACATGCGGTTGAAGTCGTCAATGATGGTATGGGTATGGATTGATTTTCCCATCCATAAAGATTGATGCCGGTCACTTGAAATATAGTGATTTGAAAGTCGCCTGGAGTATAATATCGGTTTGATAGTATACGAAGATAGGTGCGGTCAGAATGGATGACAAGAATAGTGTGCACACAAGAGAATAGTCGTCTTCTGATGCCGATCTGTATGGTTCATACAGATGAGAGTTGGTATGAGTTTTATTATTGGTACCAGGTTGATATACCAACTAACTCCTGCGATTTCACTTTATAGTGTGATCAAGCGGGAGATGAAGGTATAAGAGTGATCACACCATAATAAGTGTGGACGCTCATATACTATAGCTTAGCCTTTTAGTGGTTGGCTATTCCCTTGAGATTAGAGAAATCCAAATAACTGCCAATAACCAACTGGCGGTTACTGGCAGTTATTGGAAGTTAATTAATTGTGATAAGTTGTAATTGTTGAGAATTCTAATATAAATAGAATTCTTGATAACTACAATTTATTCTAACGTTGTTTCTTTCTCTCAAGTGATAAATACCCTTACGGGAGTCCACCAGATTACTTTTTGTTTTGTTTTTACATTGTGTTCATATTCCTTCACAGAAGACACTTGATGCAGCAATACCACAATGGTCCTGTAGGCGGCTATAACAAATTAAGCAAATTAGTAGTTGTTGAACTCAAATCACTAAGATCTCATCGTATTCCAAAAATCCACAGCCATCTAGCGTAGTCTAGTTTTTTGGCAATAACCAGGGCAACTCGATATCAATGCCTCAAAAATTGTGTTAACCTTAAAATAGTTTCTTTAAAATTTTCTCTCACAAAGAGCTTTGTCCAAATTGGCAATAAGCTGAGGGGAAGAATTAAAATTTTCATAGCATCACAAATCACAATGGCTTTCTCATGTATACCCATTCTAAAGCTAAACCCTTCCAGTTTCCTCTGTAATGTACCAATGAAACATCATTAAATCTCAAACAAGTATACAATAGAGTCCATAAAACTAGGAAAGGTAAAATATGAAATTCTGGCCGGCCCAACTGTAAAGCCATTTAAGCAATAGCTTAAGGCCTCCAAAATTGGGAAGACTCTCAAATTTTAATAGTCCATCTTATAACCCATTAGGTCATTAAAAAGCCCAATTTTTTTTTTTTTTCCCCAACAAGCCAGCAACTACAAGTACAAGATATTTTTTTCTCTCTCTATACACACCTCTCACACCTGTGGTCCCTCACCTCACACTTGTCACTCCTTCAATCTCAACGTCTCTTTCTCTCTCTCTCTCTCTCTCTCTCTCTCTCTCTCTCTCTCTCTCTCTCTATGAAATTGTCTTCTCTCTCTAACGGAAGGCCTACAATTTATTCCTTTTTCCCCTAAGGCCCACTGTTTTCAATCTCTCTCTCTACCACTCTACATATATCTCTCTCTCTCTCTACCAGTGAACCTCTCTAAATCTATAATCAATATTCAGTATCTTTATACGTATTTCTCTCTCTTCCTCTCTTCATACGCCTCTCACTTTCTCTCTCTAAAAAAGTTTCTTTCTCTCACTACAAATCTACAATAGTCAATAAATATTATATCTTTTTTATTTTTTCTTGGCTTCAAATTTGAGGATTTTAGTCTTGAGATCTTCTAAAAAAATTGGATTCAACACATAAAATAGGTAATAATATCAATCTTTATCCTCTTGAATAATTTTTTTGTTTCTTTGCAATTAGGGTTTGCAAATTAAGATTTAATAAACTGTGAATTTGTGGTATTCATTGTTAAGTTATTTAATATTTATGTAGATATTTGGATAAATCACTAAATAAATGTAATTAGGTTCTATTGTTCTATACTTTTCTATTTTAATTTTATTAAATTTTACTTGTTAGTTAGGTACTATTGTTACATGTTGTTTTGGCTGGAAAAGTTCTATTATTTGTTTTTTAGCTGAAAAGGTTCTGTTGTTATTTATTTTTTGGCTGTAAAGTATTTGTTGTTATTTGTTTTTTTTTTTTTTTTTTTCACTATATGGCTCCTCGAAAATATGAATCTGGGCATCAAAAACTTAAAAAATAAAAAATAAAAAATAAAAAATAAAAGAAAAGAAAAATTGATTGAATCCCAAAAGGGAGCTCTTGAAAAATTTGTTACCAATAATAAACAAAATATCACAGAAAAATTAGGTGATAGTTCAACAAAATGAACAAGAAATTCATTTTAAAGAGTTAGAAAATAATACAATAATACAATCAAAAGATACAAATGAAAATAATCCTTACGGTAATCAATCAAAAAATAACAATGAAAGTAATCCTAATGCTAGTCAATCAAAAGATACTAATGAGAATATTCAGAATGATAGTTAAAAGTGTAATATACCAACTCATGATAGTCAATCGAAAGATACCAATGAAAATAATCTTAATGATAGTCAATCAAAAGATATCAATGAAAATATACCGAATGATAGTCGAAATTGTAATATACCTACTTTTGATGAAGAACATGAAAACAATTTAGAAGCAAATGAATATATTAACGAAACACTTGATTATAGGCCTTTAAATATTTATGATCCAGCTCAATGGAAAAATATTGACTCAAAATTAAGAGGTTTGTTAGTAGAAAATGGTTCAATTAGACATAATGATTCATAATTTCCTAAAGACGGAAACTCTATGCATTTTTCTACTACATATTGCACTTGAACCTTACCAAACGGGGAGAAACATGATAGAAAATGGCTAGTGTATTCAAATGAATTAGATTGTGTATTTTGTTTTTGTTACAAGTTGTTTAATTCAAAACCTTATACTAGTCAATTAGCTAATCAAGGAACTAGAGACTGGAGAAATCTTAGTGGGAAAATTAAAAGACATGAAACAAGTAGTGAGCATATTACTAATATGAACACTTGGAGTGATTTACAAATAAGATTAATGAAAAATAAAACAATTGATAAAAGTGTCCAATAACTAATTAACAAAGAGAAAGATCGTTGGAAAAATATATTACAAATAATTATTGCAATCATAAAGACTTTAGGTAAAAATAATTTGGCATTTCGAGGAACAAAAGAAAAGATTTATCAAGAAAATAATGAAATTTTTTTTAGTTTAATTAAAATGATTGCAGAATTTGATCTAGTGATGCAAGAACATATTCATCGTATTCAACAAAGTGAAATTCATAACTATTATCTTGGTCATAAAATTTAAAATGAATTGATACAAATGATAGCAAATGAAATTAGAAGTAAAATTATTAAAAAAGTTAAAGAAGTAAAATATTTTTCAATTATACTTGATTGTACTCCTAATATAAGTAATCAAGAACAAATGATTGTCGTACTAAGATGTGTGTATATTTCAACAAGTCCAATAAAAATAGAAGAATATTTTTTAGAATTTATAAAAGTAGATGTCACTACTGGTTTAGGTCTTTTTAATGAACTTATAAATGTTATAACGAAACTTCAACTTAACATTAATGACATACGAGGACAAGGTTATGATAATGGATCTAATATGAAAGGAAATAAACAAGGTGTACAAAGAAGACTTCTAGATATTAATCCTAAAGTATTTTACACACCATGTGGTAGTCATAACATTAATCTAGTGCTTTGTGATATGGCAAACTCTTGTACTAAAGCTGTATCTTTTTTTGGAGTGGTACAATGTTTATATACATTATTTTCTTCTTCAACAAAGAGATGAAATATTTTAAAAAACAAAGTATCGAAATTCACTCTTAAGCCGTTATCACAAACACGTTGGGAAAGGCGCATTGAAAGTGTTAAAGCTATAAGATTTCAAGCTCCAAAAATAAGAGATGTTTTGTTAGAGTTTGTAGAAAGTAGTGATTGATTCTAAAACAATAAGTGAAGCTAACTCTTTAGCAAAATATGAGTTTGGAGATTTTGAGTTCTTATTGAGCTTGACTATTTGGTATAATGTGTTATTTGCAATCAATTCAGCTCGTAAAATTTTACAATAAAAAGATATGCATATTGATGTGGCTATAAATCAATTAAAAACTCTTATAGATTTTTTCAAAAATTATAGAGAAACTAGATTTGCAACTGCTAAGTGTTCAGCCATAGAGATTGCTAAAGAATTGGAAATTGACCCGGTTTTTCAAGAAAAAACGTGTAATTCGTAGGAAAAGACACTTTGATGAAAATGTTGATCATGAGATAAAATAATCCGTTGAAGAATCTTTTAGAATCGATTATTTCTTATTTATAGTTGATCAAGCTATTTCCTC
Organism: Fagus sylvatica; assembly: GCA_907173295.1. NCBI lineage: Eukaryota > Viridiplantae > Streptophyta > Magnoliopsida > Fagales > Fagaceae > Fagus > Fagus sylvatica. Next base: position 34,795,790 of record OU015762.1, on the reverse strand, counting down.
AATTGAGCAAAGGTTTGAATAGTTTCATATATATGAAGAACTTTTTGGTTTTCTATTTAGTTTCAAAAAATTAAAATCATTTGACGATGATAGCTTACAAGATAAATGTCTTTGTCTCGAAGTGCTCTCACATATAAAAATTCCATTAATATTGATGGTTTAGATTTATTTTCGGAATTAAAAGTTTTAAGAGAAGTTATATAAACAGAAGAAAAGAAGAACACTCCAGTTGACATACTGAATTGTATTTAAAAAAAAAAAATTAGAATATTTTCCAAATGCATGCATCACATATAAAATTTTATTAACAATTCCCATATCAGTCGCTTCTGTAGAAAGAACTTTTTCAAAATTAAAATTAGTAAAATCTTACCTAAAATCGACTATGTCACAAGAAAGATTAAATGGATTAGCGATTTTATCAATTGAAAAGAACATGTTAAAGAAAATTGATTATAAAAGTTTGATAAAAAGTTTTGCATCTAAAAGAGCAAGAAAAATGAAATTCTAGTAAAAAAAAAAAATCATAGATATTAATTTAATTTAGTATTAAATGGTAATAAAAAATAAATAAAAATAAATAAAAGCCCCGATTTAAGATTTGACTTGAGGTTCCCAAAAAGTTTGGGCAAGACTAATAAGACCCAATTCTTATCACATACTCTAAATTCATCTCTCCCTCTCTCTTTCTCTCTCACTTTCTCTGTTTACGGTGGCCTGGAAGAAAAGAAAAGATTAGCAAACAAAATATTAATTTCACTGACCCCGCCCATTCTAAATCTAAAGTTTGAAATGAAAAAGAAAAGAGAAAAAGGAATAGAAACGTACAAATAATCTCGCCAAAAGTTAAATGAAAAAAAGTGATCCGCGACGGAACCAGTTGCTGCAAGGCACCCCTCATGTTTGAGATCTTTGTTTAGATTTAAACTATTTTGCAAGTAGCAGATTTTTTAATTAATTCTGCAAGTAGCAGATTGAAACAATTTTACAATTTTTCAAGTAGCAGATTGAGATAATTTTATTCCTGTGTCTTGCAACTTGATTAAAGAATTTGATTGAAGCTATTAAGAGGCAACGGAGGAAAAGAAAGAAGTGTTGAAAAACAAAAAAGAAACCCTTAAAAGCCTTAAATGCTCCACCAAAATTAAGTCAAATAACATTAATAGAGAACAAACGTATATGGACTGTGTAACTGACATTAAGAGCATTGGAAAAAAAAAAAAAAAGGATAAGTATACTTTACCTACTTGTGGTTTAGATCATTTGCACTGTATTTATTTGTGGTTTGAAAATTAACACTTTACTCATCCGTAGTATTCCATATTAACAACCGTTACCCTCATTAATGGATTTTCGTTAAAAATAAGGGTAAGGGTGTCTTTTACTTATTATTTTTCTTTTTTTCTTTCTTTCCTTCTCTCTCCTCTCTTTCTACACCTTTTGTTTCCTCACTTTGTTTCCCCCATTGTAGTTGTACAGCGGCAATACTTACATTGACAAGAAATTAAGAAACTAGTACATTTTTAATTGACAATATTCCCTCATTCCTCTCTACAAACTAAAATAAAATCTTCTCTTAGTTCTCATCCTCCATAGAAGACCAAATAAGAAAATTGTGTTGAGTGCTTGGGCTACTAGATTTGAGATTGCCGCTGGGTTTTTGGCAGAACTGGCGGCGGGCAGTGTGGAGCTTGGCAAACCAACACGATGTTTGGGTTGTTGAGGTTGAGGACGAGCTTGGCGAGTTGACGTCAAGGATGGGGTTGCTGGTCGACGGTGGAAGCATCTTTGGGTTTTACGGCGTGGGTTATGTGGGTTTTTCTACATTGGTTGCATGGTTTTGCCGTAGGTGGATGAGGGTTTGTCATGGGTGGAAGGTGGAGAAAATGGACTATTAAGAATATCCATTTCTCCCCCTCTTGCCTACCTAGTCGTAGGAAGCTTTTCTTAACTGGTCTCTCGGTTATTTGCTTATCACAACTTCGTTGTATGATTTGAGAAGAATGTTTTGAAAAAAGGAAATGGTATGTTTGGCCTCTTGAGAAAGAGGCTCGTTTTCTTGGTTCCAGAACTCAAGAAAAATAACCAAACTCTCAAGAAGCTTATGTAACCAAAAGCTCTAGAGTAAATTGACTATAGTTTTGGCTAGGATTTTTAGTAAGAATTCTAGATCCTAGCAAAATGGAGGGTGAGGGTTGGTGTGGCCGGAATTCTCAAACCCTAGTTGACCCCTGTCAACTCCCCATATGGCTGGTTGAGACTCGTATGGAAAACGAACAATATGTGGGATATGTCTCAAAGTAGCACACCGCTTTGACTGCTACGTACTATGGCTGGTTAAGACTCGTATGGAAAACGAACAATATGTGGGATATGTCTCAAAGTGGTGTACGCCGCTTTGACTGCTACGTACGCAACGTCAAAGTGGTGTACGCTACCTTGAGGCGCTTAGCCTTAAGTGAAGCATGTTTGAGTGGCGTATGCATCTTTGAAGATGCATATGTCACTTCAAAGAAGCATATGCCTTCTTGGTTAGGTTTGGGCTTTTGGGCTTTGGTTTTGAGCTTATGGGCCTTTCCAAACTTTCTTCTCAGGCTCACTATTCGAACTTGCATTGTGATAGACAAGATAGTATTGTCATCGAGATCGGGGATTCTGGATTTTGGGAGGTATAAAATGGGGTGTCTACAATTGTTTCTGACGATGATGAGAGCCTTGAAGTGGTGACGCTGATCGGCGCGATCTAGTGCTCCTTGATTGGGAGAGAGTAGAGGTAGATCTGCTCCACAGACTTAATCTTATCGGCATGGACCGGTGGCAATGAGGGGTGAGTGCGAGAGAGAGTGCGAGGGAGACAAGAGAGTTTCTGAGAGAGAGTTTGAGGAGAGGAGAGAGAGTGTTCATGAGAAAAGGGAGAGAGAGAGAGAAAGTGCAGGAGAGACAACGATTAAAAAAAAATAGCTTTACCTGATTCTACAATACTTGGTATTGATACTACTGTAGCATCAAGTATTGTTCTAAGAGCATTCTTATCAGACTCCCTATTTTTTTTGCCAATTTGGTTCTAAAAAACCCACTTTTGCTTAAATAGTTAAAGCACTACTACACCAGACTCCTTATTTTAACTTTACTATTCCATTTTTTAATATATCTTTATTATTATTATTTTTTTCACAACTCCCGAAATACTACACTACAAAAAAACACTACTACACTAAAAAAATATCTTTTTTATTCCCCCAATTGATGAACAGTGGCTCCCTTGTATGAGGGAGCCACTGTTCATCAATTGCCCATTTTCAATGGTATAGGGAGGCTGATGTTTCCCACTTTTGCTGCCTTTTCCTTATTTTTTGTGTTTTTCGGCCAATTGTTAACTCTAATAAGAATGCTCTAAGCAACTATAAAAGACCGGATGGGTGCATATTTTTTGTGACTTTTAGCTACAGTAGTAGCTATTTTTGCTAATAGGATGGTTTACCTATGCCGCTATGCTGGTCTGAATGCTCTTAGAGCTCGTTTGGCCCCACGATTTGAAGGGCCAAACGCACGATTTTGCATAAAATCACAAATTGCATTTAGTTTGGCTGCGCGATATAATTAGAGTTGCGTTTTAAAATCCACAGAAAAGCCCCGGTTTCAAACTGGTCCACTGACTTGCTTTTTGAAAAACGCAGTTATGCGTGAATGCAACATAATTTTTTTAATAAGCACAAAGTCCAAAATGCCCATCAAACAAACCCACAAAAATTTTATTGCAAATCAACTGAGCCTAGATCTACTGTCTATGCATTCTGAGGCTCTTATTCACTCCTAGTTGTAGTACTACTGTAATGATATGATTTTGTTTTTTACTGCTTTACTTCAAGGCCTTGTAATCCTAATTAATTTATTAAAGTAACGAAGTCCTAGCTATGAGCTAGTTATCAAGAAAGAAAATATATAATAATAGTTGTGAGCGACTTTTTTTTCTTTTTCTTTTTTTTTCTAATAAAAAATATTCATTCTTTCTATGAATTTATTAGTATTATATTATTATTAAATATTACAGTAATTTTTAATATTTAATATATTATAAAATGACAATGTAATCTTAACAATAGAATTAAGTCCTTTTTGGTAATTCTAACCAAAACACCAATTTTAGACAAATATTATCCAAACGCTTAATTGTGGTTTTAAAAAATGTGTTTTCAAAACGCATATTTTAGAATCACAATTTTTTGAAAATGCACTTTTTGAAACAGCTATCCCAAACGGACCCTTAGTTTCTTTCTTTCCCCTGTCTCCTTTCTTCTTCTTTTTCTTCTTCTTCTTTATTTTCTTTTTTCTTTTTCCCTTTCTCTAGGCATCGCCAAAAATACCATCAAACAAAACTCCATAATCCCAATTCACTCATCAAATACAGTTTTCTCTGGGGTATCAATTCAATCAACAGAACCTATATTTAAGATTTGTAACGCAAGAACCAGAACAACAAAATAAAAGATTAATAGAAAGCTCAAATCTTTTTCCACAATTTAGTACCTTTAAACTCTGTGAGGGGTGTTTTTGTTATATTGCCACGTGGCGTGCCGAGGGCGATCACTACGTGGACTTGAACTTTAGAGAAGGGGGTAGTCGAACCCAAGATTCAACCGAGGGCCATAAACTCAGCCCAAGGGCTAATGGGATACTTCCAAAAAGTATTTTAAAGAGCCAAGATAATAAAGCCCAAATAAATATAGAAAAGGACTAAAGGCTCATATAAGTATTGTTACCGACAAAAAGTTTAAAGAACAGTCATTGGGCCGAGCCACTTGCTGTTCTTCAACTGTATCCAAACTCGAAACACGGTGATCTTAACACAAAAAGTACCAACTCATATGTTTCTCATGTTTTTAGAACCCAAATGAAATTAGAACAAGGATAAGAGAACTTATCAAAGTAATATTGTTAATGAGGAGCCTAGGAATCAGTTGTTGGGCCGAGCCTCTCACTATTCCTGGGCTGGATCAGGCCTGAAACAGAATATCTTCAATCAAAAATGGTGAAAACACATGTTCTGCATACTGTCATTGACATCTGCTGCAAGACCTCTGAACAAATAATGCACTTGTTGAGACTAAAAGAGTGTTGACTTGTTGGGAGAGAGTCAGTCCCAATAAGACATGCATAAGGGTGAGAGAGAATTGTGTTTGGGCTTTTTATGGAGCTAAAATCAATGATAAAGAACCATTGTGGCTCTTATAAAGGTATTTCAGGATTTCTGCCCAGACATCTGCCAGGAGAGCTTTTTCTGGGGAGAAAGATATTAAATTGTGAATTCCAATCTTTTCAGACAGGAATGTGTCTTTGGAGTTTTGATTGGTATTTCTAGGTTGGGAATGATCTCAGGAAACCCATTTTCGAGGGCCTTTTCTCCTTGGATCTTTGTTGTGGTAATTTCTTGAGTTTTTTGGAAGTGTTCTTCCTTTTTCTGGTTTTTCTTTTTTGGGTGGTTCTGTTTGGGGCTGGTGGATCTGATGCCTTTAGCATGCAATCAGTCCTTTATATATATGTAATTAGGGTTGCCTCAAAACGAGATTTTGGCTTCCCTTAATCTTGTTTATTTTCCAAATTAACCCTCTATCCCATGTGCTGGTCAAAGAGAGTGTTTTGTTGGCTAAAAATGATTATGGTCCTTCCCTATTGGCAGGGTAAGGCCTGTTTTCCCTCTGAAATGGTTTTGTCAGAGGTGTCCACTGTTTAGTTAGTGGGTTTTTTAGTGTAAAGTTGGGTTTATGCATGTCTTTTGTGACTTGGTTTCCATAAACTTGTCACTGTGCCCCCCAGCAGACCTAATGACAATAGTCCATGGTTACCTAAGTCTTGGAACTAACTCCCCTCCACCAAACCACACTCCTCAAGTCAGATCAACATAAGGAGAGTAGCTTCCTCACGGGTCTGGGCCGTGGGAGCTACTCCCTGAGTCCTTTCGGGACTGGAATGGACATGGCCATTAGCTTTTCCACCATACTTCTTTATTTCCAGCATGTTTTGGTTGCTGCCAGTGGTCCTTGAGCTGTTGTGCACAAGTCTGCTGCGTGAACAGTACCAGGATTCATGATTTCCGGTGGAGTGTAGAGCTGGACTGAGCTGGTGGTGTTTGAATAATTTGAAAATGGTATCTCAATGGCTCTTGTCACGTTGGAGAAGATGGGAGCTGTTGCACTTCTTCTCTTTTAGTGTAATAAGGACATGTCGTGGGCTCCACAGCAGATATACAGCCCCTGCTCTGTCAGTTTCTCTTCAGACTTCATGGGTCCCACGGGTTGGCTGTATTCAACCATTTGGATTTTGGGGCTGGTTTTCATTTGGGCTCCAGCTATTTCCCTTCATTTATTTTAATAGTATTTGGGCCAAATAATTGTGTAATAAGCACACCTTGGGTTATGGGCTTCACATGAGTTTTCTTTGGGTTTGTGAACAGTGCCGAAATTCCCTTTTTAGTGGGCCCAGGTGGCTCATTAGGTACTATTTATGGCATTTTAGTGGATTGGGCCATATATGTTTTAGGTTGTGGGCCTTTTTAGAATTGTGTCAAGGCACCTTAAAATAAGCCCAAGTAAATTGACATTTTTTGGGATATTTAAATGGGTTGGGCTTATTGGGCTAACTTATTAAAGCCCAAATATTTTATTGGGGGCCCAACAATTATTTAATCAAAAAATGAGCATGTACAAACTCTAAACTCCACCAATTTCCAAAGCTTGCCTAAGAGATTATAGATTATAGATAGATTTATTTATATAATTGAAGACGTTGTGTTTATAGGGAATCGGGCAATATTGTTATTATCTATGTAAGAGTAGGGGCATGCTGGGAGTGTGAAAATAAACCCAGTCAAAGTCTCTCGTTTCCTACGACACCGCTTGGTGAAGAGGAAGAAAAGAAAAAAGAAATATAAAATGAAAGGGGCGACGCCTCAAGAAAGGGAAAAAAGAAAAAAGAAAATAAAGAAGATGAAGAAGGGAGACAAGGGGAGAGAAAGAGACTCGTGAGCGGGAAAAAGAAAGTGTCGTGGCTTAATCTCCACCGTTCATTGAAAGACTAATGATGTGGCAGCATTTCCTTTAATTAAAAGGAGATCTCCAGTTCAATCCAAACTGGAATGATGAGGAATATTCAGTAGCTATAACTAAAATATATAAATCAATATACGATTTGTAGAGATGATACAGCTGCATATAAAAACACCTAAATTTTAGAGATCTGGGGGAAACAAAAGAAGCATATTCACATTTACATAGTCATAATTGAATATTTATTTTCAAATATGGCAATAATTAAAGTGGTTAATGCCACAGTTGGGTTAACAATTGTAAATGTTGATTTGATTTTTAAGAGAGAGAGACATCTTACCTTGGACTTGAGATGAGCCCTTAGAGTCTCCTCATTCAAACAGATAATTCTAGGGCAGATCTTGCACTTAAAAATTGATTTGCATTTTAATATACACTAGTCGCAAACCCGTGCAATGCACGGGAAAGCTTTACATATCAAATTAATTTTGAAAATTTAATTTTGCATATAAATATTTACGATCAAAACGTGTCAACACATTTTATTCCTTCTTTTTTCTTTTTTTCTTTTTTCTTTTTTTTTGGGTGGGGGGGGAAGGGACGAAGGAGGGCGAGGCAAACTTAAAACACTTTTGTGGGCTACATGGTTTAACATTAATTCGCAAAAAGAAAAAAGAATTTATTGTTGCATTCAACTTTGGACGTAGTTTACCTTCAACTGATTTGGAGGTATTCTCCTTCAACCCACTACGTATCAATTAAATAGACTATCCACATGTATTATTTAAATAAGTCACATGACTCAACAAAAATGTCATGTGACTAAAAGTACATGTGGATGGTCTATTTACTTTCCACAAAAAGGGTTGGAGAAGGATTCCTCCAAACCGGGTTGGAGGAAAACTATTTCTTTCAACTATACTCCTCATGTATCACCATTCATTCATGATAACAAATAAAAATGTGAATTACATTATATTGACGAATAAAACTAATATCTTAAATTTGTGAGGCATGAAACTAAAGAAATGAAGTTTTCACATTCCAAACTTTAGTTCCCACTACAAAAAGCATCTTGCCCATATTGCAAACCAACATGTACATAGTCCGTATTGCAAACCACCCTGTACATTACCTTATACATGCTTGCTTCATACATTGACATGGTCAAATCTACCCCACCGGCCCAAAAAATAGATGATATAGAAAAATGTCCAACAACTGGTATCAATGCTAAATAACTTAAAAAAAAAGTATATCATAAAGATAAGGATACCAGAGACTTAGATGTTCCATTGGTTAAGATTCCAGTTGTCAATCTTGGTTTACTCACATCTTTGTCAATCAAGAAAGATGAGAAAGATGAGTTGTTTTCAGGTCTTATCCCTAAACTATATTTTGACATAAGCTATCATATTGACATCTAGTAAATATTACTTCAACCAACTATGATTCTTTGCTATATCAAGAATTAAACTAAGCTTTTATAGAACTTCTTGATGCAATTAATGGTTGCGGTTCTGTAGGCACATTTTAAAATGGATCAGCCTCATAGACTCAGAGAAGAGGTACCATTTTATAGGAGTTAATCTATAAGCTTTATCATAGTGAGAATCTACTTTTGGCGGCAACGTTTAGCGGGAATGAAAAACAAAGTTAGAGCAATTTGGTTATACTTATAGTTGAATTGTGTTTTGAGGTTACGATGCCCTTGAACTCTGTTATGACACCAAAGCAGTGATTTGTATAAATCATAACCCTATAATCGAATTCCACAAACCACATCTTTCATCAGCATTCCATCAAGTACCTTTCGCGCAATATATAAGCATCTTATTTCACCATACATTCTAACCAATAAAGTTTCAACAATAGCATCAGTATCAAAGCCACATTTGACTATCCTCCCATGGACATTCCCACCAATACCCATACAATCAAATGCAGCATGAACATTATATGAATAATTATTTTGAATGAAGACTAAAGGCAGGGGAACGGTTTAGAAAGAAGTATTGTGCACAAAATCAAAGGAAAAATAAAAAAAAAAAACAAAAAACAAAAAAACTTAAAAGAAGTCTTGTATACCTGTTTGTTCACAATACCAGATACGTTCACGGGTAATTTCAAGCATAGGTCTAAAGCTAAAAGAAGACCCAGAGAGAGAGGTACCTATTTATTTTGACACAATTGAGAGCCATTGCCCTATTTTTGTGAACCTATTGTTCACTACTAAACTAAGTGAATAGTAAAACTAAATTGAACATCCATCTAAAGAGGGTGATGTCGACGTCGTCGAAACTCTCAGTGAATTCGAGACCTGAACTGGTTGAGGTGGGACCGAACTGAGCAGCTGAAGCAAATCGAGGCCGTGTTCGGAGATGAGAAAGTCTTTGTTTTCTGAGGGGAAGTAGAGATCGTCGGCCAAAACAGATAGATAAATTGAAGGGAGCTTACAATGTGAATTGGGGAGAGAATTTGGGCTACGGTTGGTTTGAGAAAAACAAAGAGGCAGCTACAATTGGTTTGAGAATCGGGGATGATATTAAAGAAAATATACAAATAAATAAAATTTAAATGAGAAAATAAACAAATGAATAAAATATAGGTGAGTTGTAAAATTGTAAGAGCTCAAAAGCTGACGTGTCAAAATTTTAGAAAGTCAACAAAAAGTCAAAAAAGTTTTGGTTTTACATTATAGTATAGATTCTAGAAGATCTTCTGGTAGTGATTCCTTTTGACCCATGATATTAGATTGTATCCCCAGTTTTTCGGAACCACATTTACCAGGCAACGGACTGTCAGTAAGGATTTGTCTTTCATTTCCAGTTTTATCATCATCATCGATTATGGGTAGACCTACCCCATTATGGGATGTTACCCAATATAGAGGGGGTGAATTAGGTTGAGTTAAGCTTTTTCAAATAATTGCAGAATTAAAACAAGTATGAATACAATACTTAATTAAAACAGGTATGAACACAAAATAAGAAATATAATCAAGCACAAGCATGTAAGAAATTAAGAGAGTAAAAGAGAGAGAAGCAAACTCGACGATTTATCGAGGTTTGGCTTCCTACCTACGTCCTTGCCTCAAGAACACCTTTTGAGGATTTCCCTATCCACTGTTAACAACCTTCTAACCTTTACAATCTTCCTTAACAGTGAAGAGTAACCACTAATTGTAGAACAAGCCACTCCAATAATTGCAGAATTAAAACAATTATGAATACAATACACAATTGCTACAAAAAATAAGAAATATAATTAAGCACAAGCAAGTAAGCAATTAAGAGAGTAAGAGAAAGAAAAGGAAACTAGGCGATTTATCGAGGTTCGGCTTCCCACCTACATCCCCGCCTCAAGAACACCTCTTGAGGATTCCCCAATCTATTATTGACAACCTTCTCCACAGGTGAAAGTCAAACCTTTACAATCTTCCTTAATGCACCAATTGTAGCACAAGCCACTCCAAGTAAAAAACCCCTTTACAATTGCTAGGATTTTATAAACCCTAACTTTCAATCTTAAAGAAAGATGAATAGTTGAAGTACACTGAATAAACTATCTTCTAGAGTAGGATATACAAAAATAAGCTTTCTCAAAGATTTGATCAATGTGGCTCAAGAACAATTTGAGAAATTTGATTTTCAATCAAAGTATTTGAATGATGTTGAATGTAAGCTTAAGAATTGATGCATATTGATCTTAGATATTGTATGGCTTCAATCTCTACAGTAAATGTTCATATATGTGAGTATATATAGCTCAAAATACATTATAGTCGTTATACAAAAAGTACTAAAAGTTGTCATCTAAAACTAGCCATTATTTTGGTCCAGACTCACGAATATAGGTGCCTGGATTTTTGGGCAGAGAGGTGTCTAGATTTTTGGGCAGAGAGGTTTTGGGTTCATGATCTAGTCGACTAAACAGATTTAGTTGACTAAGTTATGATCTAGGCACCTGGATTACAATGTAGGCGCTTGAATTGGAATCTATGTGACTAGATGTTGATTTATCTCATAAAATACAGATTTAGGCTCCTAAATGACAGATTTGAGTTTTGTGCCCACAACCAATCCAAGCCATGACCGAACTTGAGATATGATTTTTTGATGTTCTAGGTCATTCCTAATCATGTTTTAAGTCTATTAAGATTTTTCCATTTATCAAATCCAAGCTTAGATCAATTATAACTAAACTTATATATTTATCTTTTTAGAGTATTTTGGTTATTTCTTAGTAGATTATAAGTCCGTTTTCAATATTTTTCAAGATAAGAATTGATGACTTAAGATTGATCTAAGCTCTTAATCTTTTTTAGTTGGTTTTAAAGTTGTTGAGCCATAATGATCAAAGTAGATAAACCTTACAAAAACCTAACTCTCACTCACCCTATTACTTGGAACATGATGTCTTAAGGATTTTCATGTTTCTTTGGCTTTAACTCCAATTCCGATTTGAACTTTGGATTCCACTTGATGCGATTCAACATTTGAGCTTTGACGAAGTTGCTTTATTCGAGCTTGTTGACCATGATTGTCCAAGTGTTAACTTGTCAAGGTTATGCTTAAACATAAAATCATTAGCTAGCTTGAAAATATCATTTATAAATTCATTAAATCCTTGTTATCATCAAAATTACATAAATGCCCTTGGATTAATTAACCAATAGAATAGGCATTGAAACCTTAAGGCTAACATGGGAGGTGTGTGTGTGTGTGTGAGAGACAGAGACAAAGGTTTTATTTTTTAATGTTAAAAATGGTTTTTTTTTTTTTTAATGTTAAAAATGTTTTTTTATTTATTATAATTTTTAAATTTTCATAAAATTGTATTAAATTATTTTTTCATTTTTATAATACACCTGACACGTTTCATAATTTGATTAGACCACTTAACACATATGTCAGGCTTAGTTGTCACTTAACGTTCAACGTTTTATGGATTGGAGGGCCAAAATCCAAACAGAACCAAACTAAGAGGGAGTTGATCAAAATTTTCAAACATCAGGGAACAAAATCAAAACTGGCAAAACCTAAAGGGTATATAGTGCATTTTAGTCTATCCTATAGTTCATGCCTTCAAACAGACTATACTCTCAATTGATTCATAGCATCACAATTTTATCTTAGAAAAGTAACTTGATGACATAACCACACAACCAACCCTTCTCTTGCTAGGTGCTTCAAGCCAACAGAAGCCCAAATAGAATGACTTGGATTCTATCGCACTTTTGTAAAAGACAAATTTGAGATTTTGTTTGAAGCAACTATGAAGGTGCTAAGATTTGAAATAAGAGGAAGGGAGAAGCTGCAAGGTATGGATCTTCCAGATTCGGGTTTGTTGATATGTGCTTCTTGAACTGCCGTGTGGGGTGGGTGGCGCAGGAAAGTGATGTGAGAACGCTGGTGGTTGAGGTGGCGCCGATGGTGGAGAACAGGTGAGGGTGGCGTCGCTTGGGTGGTCTGAACTGAGAATTTCTGGGTTTGGGAAAATAGTAATCTTCTTGGGGCTTAAGCAAATCGGGTAATTGGGTTATTGATGGGGGTAATTGGGTTATTGATGGATCCAAATCTTTCCATGTGTAATTTTCTTAGATGTTATTTTAAATTTAAAAATAATGTGCAACGTAATATTAAATATGTCAAATCATCTTTTCGTTAGCCATATAGGCAATTAAACTAACGAAATTGGATGGAGGGATTAATTACACTCATTTTGAAAAATGTTAAGGGCCAATAGCGCTCATTTCAAACTTCAAGAACTAAAAGCACTCACTGAAGAAACTTTAGGGACCAACAGTGTATTTTGGCCAAATAACTATCCATTACTTAAAACATTAATTAATATAAAATTATATTCTTGGAAATTATCTTGTGGATTAATATTCACCATATTAGACTATTTCAACCTATAGAAATTAATTATAAATTAATATAATTTTAATATTTTAGAAGAGCAATCAAATTAATTTAAAAATAATCCGACACCGAGAAAGTTCTCATTTCACTACCATACTCACGTAGTAGTGATATGGTCTTTGCTTATTTATTTTTAATTTTTTTTTTTTTCATTTTCGGCTAGTACCGAAAGAGAGATAAAGATATCTAGGATATCTCTCCATTAAACAGAGCACATAGAGATAAAACTCTCTTCTCTCTTTAGACTACTTTACTAAAAAGTTTAAGGTAGGTGTTGAGGGCTAAGACATCGAATTTAAGATCAGAAAATATGTCGGAGTTGGGATGCTTTTAGGGTTTTTTGGCTTGTTGTGGCATATGGGTTTCAAGTGAGGTGTTTGGGTATGTTGGAGGCTCTGTGTTAGGTCAGTTGATGGAGATTTTGGGGTTTTAAGGTTGAGTTTTGTAATGGGTATGCTTAATTTGAGCTCATCGACGACTTGGGAGGTAAATTACCATAACCTTCTATTTCAAAATCATACTGTTGAAAGAGGTTGGGGAGATAGGGTGGTGGTGTTGAGAATCTTGTGTTACCTTCAATTGACAGATTCCATCTATTTAGACAGGATTTTGAGCCAAAAAACTTTTCCCCCTACTTTTGGCTATAAATCCCACACAAAAATTTGAAATTTTCTCAAATACCCCCAACGAAGCATTTGATAAAAAAAATAAATAAATAAAATAAAATAAAAAAGTCTTCTTAAATTTCGACTCTTCTCTAAATTATCTAACCAAAGACACGGTAAAAGTATGATTTACAAGCCAACCACTCTAAAGAGTTGAGGATGCTTTGGGTTCCTCAATAAAGAATAATAATTCTTATATCTCACTCTTTGTGTTTAATTTTATGCTCTACCAATGGAACAAAGATAGTGAGACAGTAGATTTATGAATTACTATTCGCAAACCCGTGCGATATACGGGAAAATTTTGTGATAAGGTATAATACATATATAGTTTTGATTGAATGTCATGATGTTAATAAGAAAGAAAAAAATTAACTGAAAAAATAAAATCTCCATTATAATGAATAAATCAATTTCAAGAAGTTAAGTCATGGAAATTTTCTATAAGATATCTCATATTATATTACCTGAAACTTACATTAATTTTTTTGTTAAATGGTAAAGAAATCACACATTTGAAAAGAGTATTGGGATTAACAGCGTACAAAAAAAAAAGTATTAACCACTATAGTAAGTATTACAGGTAAAAAAAAAATGCATACAAAACTTTGACATAGGCTGCTAGGAGTCTTGCTTCTGGTAGCACCTTTCTTCTATGTACAACATATAAATGTTTGCATTTCCTAAGCCAGCAAGCGTTAGATGTTTTCCATTATAGTTGTTATTTGCCAAGGGACAACACTATTTTCCTTTAAATATATCATTTTCATGTCTATTGCCAATTGAGAAAATAATTCAATAGAAGTCTTGTTCTCTTGCCTTCTACATAACCTCCAATATTGCTACCACTCCAACCACCTGTTTTGAACAAAAATCATACTGCCCAATTGACATTTGGAAAGAAAAAAAAAATCCACATAACAAAACAAAACTTCAATTGTAGTATTATTTAATAACAATAATACTTTAATATCACATAGGCTCATACTATCATTCAACACTAGTAAGGGCAGGTGCGTTTTTGGCTTTAGAGAACAAATGCTTCTAGTAGAAAGGGAACAATGCTTAAATTCTTTTCCCTTTTCACTTAAAATTTCAACAACCATTATAAAAATTTAAAATAAAAAATTAACAATCAAATGTGGTAATTTACTCTTCCTCATCTTCTGCATTACCCAAAATTCAGGATCTATGATTATAGAAAGGATGCCTAAATACCGACTATTAGCTTCATTTATACTTCTAAGAACCATATTGTTAGCTCATTACAATATTATACTTGAGTAACATTGCACAGTAGCAACCTCATATGGACGTTACAATAGGGAGTGATATTAGATAAAGCATTTTAAATTATATAACATTTCTGAAAAGTATCAATATATGAGTTTCATTAAACATTACATTTATCAGGAATTCCATCAAACACTTGCTGGGCATTTTTAAATTGACAAACTTTACAAATTAAATAATAAAAATAAAACAGCCCAGATTTGTTAGCTAAATACACACCATGGTGTGAAACAATATTTTCACACTATGGATGTACCTGCTTGTGATTAGTCCACATAACAAAAGGTCCCACGGGTCCCACAAAGGAAAAAGCAACCAAGTTAAGCAAGAATTGAGTTAAACCTATTACCAAACACTATAAAAAGGATTGCATAAGTGAGAAGCAGTTGATCAGCGCTTCTCACTTAAGTTTTTGTTCTTCTCCTTCCCCACGCTAACTCTACGCAGAAGCCAAGAAAAAAGTTTAACTTTGGAAGCACAGAACAGAGAAGGACAATCCGGAAAAAAAGTCAGCACCGAGCCAAGAAAAGAACCCCATTTCTAAGGTTGGATCTTTGAAGCTATGTTCTGTGCATAAACACTATTTTCTAAGGTTGGATTGATGAAATAGTAATCCTTAAACATAGACACCATTTTCTGTTGCTGCCATTTTTGTAGAAGCTTGAACTTGAAACAGAGACACCATTTTGGAGCAGAGACAAAGACCACCCCACGGATTGAGTTTGAGTTTTGGAGCAGCATTACACTGGTACATTGAAGACCACTGTTCACGTGGTATGCATTTTTCTTTCTCTCTCTTTTTCTTTTCTCTTGCTTTTGTATATTATTTATGTTTAGTTTTAGTAAAAGTCTATACAAGTTGAATATATTTGTGTAATAAAAAATGAAAAAAAAAAAAATTATGCTTGTTGTATATATTGTTTTTGCTCTAGCAAAACATTCATCATTGTTGTATCATGGCTACAGATGTTTAATAGGGTTTTTTTAGGTAGGTTTTTTCACATTATCGTTTAATCATAATTTTAGTAAGAGTGTGTTGATGAATTTGAATGTTTTCTGTTATTGATAATGGTCACAATGTAATAGTTTAGGTTTAGGTTGTATATCAGTACTTTAGGTTTAGATTGTATATCAGTACAATGTAATACTTTATGTTTTTTATTATATCATAATGTTATTGATACTAGTATTGGTACATGGTAAAATATTTGGTAGAGTTTACATTACATGTCATTTTCTAATTTTGGTATTTGGTATATAGGTTGTTGCAGTTATGAGTACATTAGAGATTGATGTTGTTGGATCCTTTGTTGCTAGTGCTAGTATTGTGGAGAATTTACCACAGCTTGTTAATGGAAGCATGCAGGGTATACCGAAGAGTGTATTGAGGAATGTACTGAGTGAACCAATAGTTGGAATAGAGTTTGGTTCACTTGAAGAAGTCATTGAATTTTATAGGAAGTATGCATATTCAAAAGGATTTGCAACTATGACAAGGAATTCAAGGAGAAATAAGGGGTTCATAGAGACTTCTTATATCAACCTAAAATGTAACTGAGAGGGAACCTACACGAGTTCGATTGATGATGCTTCTAAGAAGAGGTCGACAATAAAGAATTCGTGTGAAGTTGGGATCAAAGCTTTGATGGATATTACCGATCGGAAATGAAGGATATTGGTCTTTACT
>OU015762.1:34740849-34779075 GCA_907173295.1 Fagus sylvatica | reverse complement strand
TAGCTAACTCATTCAAGAAACATAATCTTCCTATTCTCTTTGCCTCTTGGGTTTCATAGACAGAGGAATTAAGAAAATGGAAACGGCACTACTGCCAAAGAGGGAAGAGAGGAAGTGGGCGTCATCATGTGGTGCCTTTGTGCAAGAGCTGAAGAAGTTGAGCTACATGGCAGCACCAATGGTGGCAGTGACCGTGTCCCAGTTTCTTTTACTGATGTTACCGGATTCAGTGTCCTTGTAAAGTGTTCTTTCCTTCCCTCTTTTAAATCTTTCTAGTTCATGCATTTATTCACATGCCATTTTCATTTCTAGTGAAAACACTGGTCAGCTTAACAACTCTTTATGTTTTCTAAATCCTTTCTTTCACTACTTATACCACCTTAGCATGGGTAAAGGTATTTAAACGGTTAAAATTGTAGTTCTTATATTGAAGTTAATCTAATGCCATTGGAAAGAAAAGTGCAATTCATTGTTCAATCTTGGGTCCTATAAGGCTGGCCATGATTAGTAGCCTGATTGAATTTGTGCATTAGGTTAATATAATAATCATCTTCTTTTTGTGGAGTAAGTTAAAACTCATCTATTTGCTACAGCTAATTAGCCCATAAATTATAGATGAAAATTAATGACCATAACATGCTAAATAGGCTTATTTAAATTATCATATATTAATTTTTCCAGTTTCAGTTTATGCCTTCATGCATTTTACATTTTTTATGCTTTGGATGCCGGGCGGGGTTGGTTAATTAAACTTCTGTTAAGTGAAGGGAATAATATTGCCACGGTTGTTAATGTGAATGGTATTGCTTGGAAGCTTAATATTAAACGTACTAGTCGCAAACCCGTACTATGCACGGGAATTATATATATATATATAACCTTTTTAATTTTGCGTGAACATCATAATATTAATAAAAAACTATAATAAAAAAACTAAAAAGAGAATATTAATTTTGATGAATAATTTCGAAAAAAATGTTAGAACCTGTTATAATTCCAAAGAACAAAAAAGAGCACTTGAATTTAAATGAAAATAAACAACATAGAATTAACAGAAAACCCAATTTGATTTTAAACCCAAACACACAATCCCATATCACTAAACCCCACAAATTAAATAAAAAACAATACAAAATTAAACATGGGCTTCTTTTTAAAAATCTTAATTTTATTTCATTTTCTTGAAGATAATACTAATTCATAGAGAGGATAATACTAATTTAATTTGATGTTGTTTTCATTAGCTAACCCAACATGTTTACTATAACTATCATAGAATTGAGATTGACTCTTAAGTCTTAAGTTCAAGTTCTTATTACGTTAGTAAGCTCATGAGGAAAAATAAATAAATAAAAGAGATGACCGATGGCAACTAAACCAAGAGGCATAATTCATTAAACCAAGAGACAATCATTATGGTACGAAAAAAATTAACTTAAACTAATACGATAGTAAGTGAGACATTTTGTCAAACACATGATGTGCAGATTCCAAAATCTGAACATGAAAATTGAATCCACCCAAAAATTACTAATTTTCCCAAGTTGGCAAGATTGAAGAAAAATCCCTAATGATCAATTTCAAAAAATAAAAATTAGAATGTACTGTTTTAGGTAGCTTTTGAGAGCCATATTCAATCATCCCATCAAAAAGTGTCACAAAAAGGCAAAATTATGGATAAACAAATACTCTAAGAAAAGTCTAAGCAAAAAAACAAAAAGCAAAAAACTGAGAGACGTAAAATGAAGTTAAAAAAAAAGGGGTTATTTTTCATTGCTAGGTAGAAAATGCCCATTTGCACAATGTAATATTCCAACCACCCTTGGCGCAGTGCTGAAGATGATGAAACAAATAGGGAATAGGATTAGATAGGTATCCAAGGAATCCAGAAATTGCACCACATTTTCTTCCTCCAATCGTTGTTCATGTTGTTCTTGATCTACTACTTCTGTGAAGCTTAGCATTTGGTTTATTTATAAACCAAAAAAATTAATTGGTGGATTTATAACTGAAGTGAGGGAGAGAAGAAGCCAAAAAAGCAAGAACAGAGAGTTATTTCTTTCTTTGAGAAAAAGAGAAGAGAGAGAGTCAAAGTAGTAATGAAGACAGAATTAAGTGGAAAATTTGAAAGAAAGAAAAAATAGAGCTTTTAATGCCAGCCCAAATATAGAAAGAGTTAAATGGAATTTGATTAAAGAATCCGAAAAGGTTAGAAGAGGTAGAGTTTTTTTTTTTTAAATGGAAGAGAGAGAGTTAGAGTAGTAATGATGATAGAATTAAATGAATTAAAAGGGAAAGTTGAAAGAATGGAGCATTAGGCAAAGGAGAGAGAGAGAGAGAGAAGAAGGAAGGGAAAAAAAGAAAAGAAAAGGAAATGTGTGATGAAGAGAGAGAGTATGAGGTGAAATAATTAAATGGAGTTAAATGGAATGAGTGAAAATAGGGTTGATTTGGAAGAGATGGTGTTAGATGAGGAGTCAAACATTAAAGAGTGGAAAAAATAATTACTTTGATTACTGACTTAATTGTGATTGGATAAGGAAAAATAAATAAGAAGGAATTAAAAGAGGGAAAAATTTTGGATGACTTGAATTGTTATAGGAATAGGAAATCTGACGTGGCATGTTTTGAGAAAAATCTGAAGCTTCAGCTATTAGTTGATAACTACTTGCAAACCTGTGCGATGCACAGGAAAATTATTGAAAATAAAATCTAAATTAATTTTGATTCCTTTTACTTCTTTTGTTGAATATGTTTTATTTATTTATTTATTTTTTTGTAGTTCAAAATGTTGTAACAAGATCGATAAAGAAACTTTACGAATCGGATTTAGGATAGATCCTACTTTTTGGTTTAAAAAAATAACTAAGAAAGTATTTACCATAGGATAATTAAAATTTAATATAATGTAATTTTTCTTTTGGCATAAGTTGAATATAGTCCAATTTTTATAAAACACGATTCATGTTTATATTTACCATATGGATCATGTTTCTATCCAAAAATAAAATAAATGATACTTAAAATAAGAAGAAGGACAAATAAATATATGGGCACATGATTATATGATCAAACCTAAATAATTTTCATAACTCATTTCAAGCTCACATGGTTTCATTATAACAAATCCATCAATCTTTCTCCATTGCCAGCAACAAAATTAAATGAAATACATAAGAAAAAAAAAAAAACTCTAAAAATCTTGATGAAAATTGATAATTATGATTATTATTAAAAGATATTTATATTGTGTTTATATATGGAATATATTTTAGTATTAGATATTAATTATGATTGTGTTTTATATATGGAATAATATATTCTTATATTAAAGAAAATATGATGTGTTAAAATTCTAATGGAAGGTTTAATAATAGAATAAAATTTAAATTCAATTAGAAAATATATATTAAAATAATGAGGTGTAAAATTGTGAGATTTCAAAAGCTTATGTGGCGCAACATAATGAGGTCAACCAAAAGTCAAAAAGCTTCGGTTTTATATTATAGTATATAGATATAATAGTATGTTTGGCTTAATTAATTAATTTTAATAAAGAAGACATATTTTATTTCATTACTGAATGCAAAATACATCATCAAGAGTATATTTTACAATAAATTGAGGATTTTCTCTTATCCAAATTTACCCGTAGAGAGTCCTTATAACCAAACATACTTACCTATGACTTTTTAAAGCTCTCATTTAAAAATCTCTATTTTTTTTTAAGGTGCAATTTATTTAATAAGCTTAACAAGTTTCAATCATGGAGATTCACTTAGACATGAAAAATCATCATTGAGTTTTCACGCATGGTAGCCACTAGAAAAAAATCATGTACGCTTTACATACCATTGTCATTCTGGAAGTTACGAAGGAAGCTTCAAAATCAGATGTGAAATGACTTGCTGTTACGATAAATAGCAAATTGATGTGGGCAATTGAAAACGTGAGCCTAGGGATCATCTTTTTTTTTTTTGACAACCTTGGGTGTCCAGGTCAGTTCGCGCGTACCTCGACTAATCCTATGGGATCCTGTGCGCCGCACCCTCAGAAGTTTCCGTACACGAATCAGGATAAATCGTTGACTTTTCACCAGGGATTGTGAGCCTAGGGTCATTGTGTTGTGTCATTAGCCTATGTGCCATAAAATTTAAGTGTTTTTAAATGTGAAAAAGATGTCCGTTTTTCAATTTTTTTTTATTTTTTTTTTATTTTTTATTATTCAATAATTACAATGATAGAGATGAAATTTGATTCTTTTCATAAAAGAACACAATACTATTAAGTTACACGATTACTTATCCGTTCTTATTTTTAAATGGAAACTTATATTATTCGCATATTAAAGTATGTTACAACTCCATTGTTTATAAAATGGAAACTTATATTATTCGCATATTAAGTTTAAGAAAAGCTTTTTTTGTTTTGCTAAATTTCAGAAAAGCTATTTTATGAGTTGCCACATAGTGGGTTGGAGGAAAATTCTTCCAAATTGGTTAAGAGGCAAACTTTGTTCTCTAAAAAAAGAGTCAAATTACTAACTTTGGAAAATTAGGTAAAGCCCTAAGGGTTAGTTTGGAAGGCTTTCCAAGTGAGATCAATCAAAATGTTAGGTTTTGGGCATTCGAGGTATGCAAGAGTACCCCTACCATAAATAATAAGGGTAAAATATTATTGCACATTATGGTGTATACACAACACCTAATGTTGACATATTTTTATAAATTGTGACATCAATGTCTACAAATTGTGGATATCAATGTTTACAAATGTACTTATTATATATATTTATCAATATTTTAGGTGGTGTGAATTGATAGTGTGCACATGTCACTAATGATGTGCAATCTATATCATATTTGAAAAGAAAAAAAAAAAAAAAAGTTAAATTACTAACTTTGGAAAATTAGGTAAAGCCCTAAGGGTTAGTTTGAACGGAAGGGTCAAGGAGAAAAGGTGTTGTGTTGGTAGAGTGGAGAAGATGTCCATCAATCCTATTAATATGATTCAAATTATTGTCCATAGCTTGAAATAAATAGAAATTGTTAGTAGTTGTAGTAGTCATGTTATAAACATAAAACATATTTATCAAAACGTGGGTCTCATAAAAAAAATGTGAATAGTATCGAATCGATTTTATTTTTATTTTTTTGCATCGTATATCATAAGATACACAATTACTTTATAAAATTTGTTAAGATTTATAGATATACATACTTAAATTTCATATCTATTTTAAATTTGGAACATATACAAATAATTATTAATTTAATCATCATTTAATATAATTTTTTTTTTTTTTTTTCAATAAGTGGTATTCACACACTACCATCGAGGGGTAACAAAAGGAACTGGATTTATATGAAGCAAGGAGTAGATAGGATAATAACAGGGTTGGTTAACAATGAATTAGTAATTCTAGAATATTCCAATATAAGAATTTAGGCAATAAATGAGACATGATAGTTAGAGATACAAATTGGTTTGGAATATTAGAAGCATAGCAGGGTATAATCACAATGTCATAAATACATAATTCAAGAAGCCATGTCCTGTGTATTGCCCCCGCAGGAAGGGTCACTCCCATGTATTGCCCCCACGGGTAGGGTCACTCCCATGTATTGCCCCCATGGGTAGGGTCACTCAAAATTTGCTCAACATCCCATTCTCCACAACATCAATTTCATAATCCAGATTATGGTCCACGTATTGCCCCCATGGACGGGGTCACTGAATTTATTTCATGGCAAAGAATTCAATTAAGGGTATGTACAACATGAACAATTCAGTTTGGCAAAATCAATAGCTCAAGAGTTATGTAAAAGTAATTTGATATGGTAACGGTCACAAGCTGTCATGATACAATATGAAGAAAGGATCTCAATGAACTACAAGCACTCAAGAAGGTATAAATTTATCAAGACAGAGAATCTAATGGGTTTGACAATAATTATGGGGAACGTAAGGAGAGTAATGTGTAAAGTCCCACTTACCTCAATGCACAAACCAATAAGCAAATATCACTCTGCACTAGTTTCGTCACCCAAATCCTCGGAACCTAAGTCAAAGAAACATAATATTTCTAATAAGGACATAATTAATTTCAAGCCTACGCCATTTCTCAACAACATAAATACAGTTAACCCGAAGTTCCAATTATTTATTCATCCATTACTCACTTATAAGATTCTTCTGCTCCTAGCCACCAATTTAAAATTCCAACCAAGACCCACCTACACCTTTTACACTAACACAAGCCAGCGTCTACACCATTTACTAATATATAGTCATATATATAATACATCGTCAAGTTATACTAATATATAGTCATATATATAATAGCCAAGAGCCGCCATTACCTATTCTCTCTTTGCCCACTCCATGGACACCTCACTGATATCACGCCTCCAACACATTACCCTCACAAATGACGAAGAGGAACAGTTCATTATCTCGGATGAGCAAAGGGGGGATCGGCTTGAAGCTTGTGCTCTAAGTTTGATAGGCCGGTTTCTCTCCCTGAAACCTATCAACCGACGGGCCGCCAAGGATACTATGAGGGCAGTTTGGCGAATGGGGACGGCAATACGCATTATCGAAGTGGGTAATGACCTCTTGCAATTCCAATTCTCTACGGAATTCCAATTGCAATGGGTACTTGATAGCGGACCGTGGGCTTTTGATAACAATCTGCTGGTCCTACGGCGGTGGGAGAGGGGTATGAGTGCTTATTCAGTAAACATTACACAGGCCCAATTTTGGGTACAGGTGTGGGGTCTACCGTTCGACCTCATTACCCCGAAGGTTGGAACTCGGATTGGGAATTCCATGGGACGCTGTGTGAAGGTAGACCATAGTTCAGATCAGACCGAGCAAGCCCGTTATATTCGGATCCAGGTGGAAATTCCACTGGACAAACCTCTACGAAGGGGAGGAAACTTTATCAATCCTGAAGGAGAGAAGTGCTGGGCGGAGTATCGGTATAAGAGACTCCCATCTTTTTGTTTCCTTTGTGGTCTTCTAGGCCATGAGGCGCGTCAATGCCCCACGTTTGATGTTGACACTTCACAATACGGACCCTGGCTTCGAGCTAGTAGTAGGGTTGGCAGGAAAGCAGGCCCCCCAACCACAACCACTCCGCCAGTAGGAGCTTCAATGGCGGCGGCTAGGGCAGGTGTGCAGAATCCACAGGCAATCACGGCATCATATCAGACACGGATCCTGGACGATCCCATGAATTCCGGTTTTTTGAATTTAAATGGAGAGTCAACGCATAAAGGGAGTAACCCAAATATGGTAGTGCCAGCTCATATCGATCTTACCACGGACAGAATGGATAAGCGTACACCAGGATTGGGGGCATTTCGGGTAGAGGAGTATTGTGGGGGTAAAAAAGAAAAAAAAAAGGTGTTTTTACCCTGTTGACTTTCAACATTGTGGGACCAGTTGTGTGTGAATCGGGCCAGGGTCTTTCATGAGGCCCACGTGGTTATGGGAAAAAGGGTGTAAAACAAAAGGGGACTGGTCCAAAGTATTCTACTGCTGCCCTCCAAACCAACGTGACAAAGTTGCATGAAGTGCATGTCTCTAGTGACTCCAGTGGCTCAAACTGGAAAAGATTGAGAAGTGGTTCAGTAGAGGCAAGCACACCCTCTAATCGGTTAGGCTCCAAGAGACTCTGGGATGATGATGGGTATGAAGACGAGGGTGATTCTGATTCAAAATGAATGAGGAGTGTTGAGGTTGAAGTTGATTGCCATGAGGGTAGCCCCTTGATATCGGTGGCGGCTGTTAAACAGCCCCGCCGTTCACCATGAATCTCATAAGCTGGAATTGCCGGGGGCTTGGGAACCCCTGTGCAGTCAACGCCCTTCACAAGTTAGTGAAGAAACAAGCTCCCAAACTTTTGTTTCTCATGGAAACAAAACTTGATCCTAAATGTTTTGAATATATTCGATCCCGGTGGGATTTTCGTACTGTTTCGTTGTGCCCAGCCTGGGTCGGAGTGGAGGTCTGGCCCTTTTATGGCAAGCTGATGTTGATGTTACGATTACAAACTACTCTCAAAACCACATTGATTCTCAGGTTTAGCGAGGGGATGGGTGTAGGTGGAGGCTTACGGGATTTTATGGCTATCCGGAAGCTCACCGCCGAAGATCATCATGGGCCCTTCTTGACCAACTCCACTCTCTATACTCTCTACCATGGTTGTGCGTTGGTGATTTCAACGAGACTTTGACACAAGCGGAACATCTGGGAATACACCCTCGACCTCTCCGTCTTATTCTGGAGTTCCGCGAAGCTGTAAACCGCTGTCAGCTTGTTGATATGGGATTTATTGGAGTCCCATTTACTTGGGATAACTATCAGGATGATCAGGCCAATGTGCAAGCTCGGTTGGATCGTGCTTTGGCTAATCCGAAATGGCTTGAAAGCTTCCCGTCCAGTACAGTCACTCATGGCATAAGCTCATACTCTGACCATATTCCTCTTGTGGTGCAAATTATGGAGCCTGGGGTTGGGAGACGGCGGCGTTGTCGACCCTGGCGGTTTGAGGAAAAATGGTCGTCCCATCCGGAGTGCGAGAATGTGATAAGGGCAGCATGGGATAGTGGCACATTGAGTGGAAGTCCAATGTTCATTCTCTGTGAAAAAATAAAAGCCTGTCGGACAGCTTTATGGCAGTGGAGTAGGAGGACTTTTGGGGGTGATCAGGACAAGATCCAAGCTCGGATGACTCAGCTGGAGACCATCACTAACCAGAATAATGGGGGGCAATATTCTCAGCTCATCTCTTCCCTAAGAGCTGAGATAAACGCCCTGCTGTGTCGGGATGAGCAATACTGGCGTCAGCGATCTCGTATGGTCTGGTTGGCGGCTGGGGACAAGAACACCAGGTTCTTTCACCAATTTGCCACCCAGTGCCATCATACCAATACTATCTCTAGTTTGTTCGATGAGAATGGAAGGTGGTGTTCTACGGAAGAGGAAATTACTGGTATTGCATCTCATTATTTCGAAAATATTTTCTGTACGTCTTACCCAACTCGAGTGCAGGATACTTTGGAAACAGTAGAGTCAGTGGTGTGTGATAGTTGGAACCAACAGCTTCTGGTTAGTTTCTCTGCAGAGGAAGTGAAGAAGGCTTTGTTCGACATGCATCCTTCTAAGGCCCCGGGTCCCGATGGTATGTCAAGCTTTCTCTATAAATTTTTTTGGCATATTGTAGGCCCTGATGTTACAAATGGAGTGCTATCTGTCCTGAACTCCAGTCATCTTCTGCGGAAGATAAATCACACTCACATTGTCCTTATTCCAAAGAAGAAAAACCCTGACAAAATGAGTGATTACAGGCCAATCAGCTTATGCAATGTTATCTACAAGCTAATTTCCAAAGTTCTAGCAAACAGGATGAAGACCGTTCTTGAGGGCATTATTTCTGATTCCCAGAGTGCCTTTGTACCTGGGCGGCTCATCACAGACAATGTTGCGGTTGCATTCGAAATCATGAACATCTTGAAGAATAGGAGATCTGGCTCTAAGGGGCTAATGGCTTTAAAGCTTGATATGAGTAAGGCGTATGACAGGGTAGAATGGAGTTTTTTGGAACTCATTATGCGTAAGCTGGGTTTTGCGGAGCGATGGGTCTCATTGGTGATGAAGTGTATCACTACTGTTAGTTACTCTGTTCTAATTGACGGGGAGCCGAAAGGCTATATCCGTCCTTCTCGTGGGATTCGTCAAGGCGACGCACTATCTCCATATCTCTTTCTTCTCTATGCAGAGGGGTTGACTGTGCTTATTCGTTAAGCTGAACGCATGGGGCATATTACAGGAGTCTCCATAAGCCGTGGAGGTCCTGTCATAACCCCATTTTTACCCACGGGATCTTCTCGGGTATCGGCACGCAAAACGAGGCAGCCCGAACTAAGTCGGCCTGTTCCGATGAGGGCTCATCGCATCAAGTATTCCCAAGAAGAAGGTCCGGGACACGTTTCCCAAGGTTTGACCAAGTTTGACTAGGGTTGACCAAGTTTGACTAGAGTTGACCAAAGTTTGACCGAGGTTTGACCGAGCCGTTTCCAACCCGACTAGGACCCACCGTACCCGGGAACCCTTGAAATGTGGTCTGGGATACATCTCCAAGAGTTTGGAGAGCTTTGACCAAGTTTGACCAAGGTTGACCAAGTTTGACCAAGGTTTGACCGGACCATTGACCAGACCAAAAACTGGATCGAACTGACCACCCCTTGACCAATGTATAGAGAATATCAAGAGCTTCGATTCCGTACTTTACGGGTCGAAAACGGACGAGAAACGAGAGAGTTGTGGCCAAAACTGCGAAAAAACGGTCCGACACTTAGCCAAATTTTGGTAAGTGTTGTTGACAAAACAGCCCATTTGGGAGGCAAGCGTTTGCGCAAAGATTCTCTCCGACCCGCTGCAACTTGGTCCAAGAGCCAAGACCCTTAGGCAAGAGGTTCACTTCAGCTACCACATGCAACTTTCGGATCGTCAAGAGCTCCTCCGGTCAAGCCGGAATCTCAGTCAGAAGATGACCCCTTGGCATAAGGAACATTCCGACGGCCTCCGTTCGCAAGATCATATCTTGCGAACCCAAACTCGCCTCTGTGCAAGGCCTGTACCGTTAAAAAGTAGGTAACGCAAGCTTTCCGACGATACCAAGATCGTCGGAATCCGACATCGGGAGCTACGTCTACCACGCGCGTGAAAACAGGCCGACAAAATAAGGTTTTGCTGAAAGTTCCGGGATTTCCCCACCGACGTTGTCACGCTTGCGCACAGAGTCTTCCTGACTCGCAACAAGTTGATCTGCGAGCCCGGGCACATTGGAAAGAAGACACATCCATGCACGACGTGGAACTCTCGGATCGCCAAGAATTTTATCGGGGCCAGCCGGAATCCCGATCGGAAAACTGCCCTCAAACGGACCAAAAACACCCCGGTGGCCTCTGTTCGCGGGGCCATATCTCACAAGTCCAAGCTCGGATTTCCGCAAATCCGGAACCTTGCAAAAATAGGCAGCGCAAGCTTTCCGACGGTACCAAGAACGTCAAAATCCGACATCGGGAGCTAGGTCAAATATGCGCGCGAACTGGGACAAGATTTGAGAAAAAACGCGCTGGGAGCAAAACGCATTTTTTCTCCCGGACAGCCGCCTTCGCGCGCAGAGTCTTTCCTGCTCGCAACAAGTTGATCCGCGAGCCCGGGTGCGTTGGAAAGATAATGACTCCGGCTACGACGTGGAACTCTCGGTTCGCCGATAGCATTCCCCGTTTGACCGGAATCTGCATCGGAAAGAGTGCACAAAAACAGCTCCGACACCCCGACTTCCGGGAGCCATAACTCCCTCGTCCGAACTCCGATTCGCGCAAACTTTATATCGTTGGAAAGAGGACGTCGAGAGCTTTCCGAAGATATGCCGCATGACCCATTTTGAGTTCCGGAAGACCTCCAAAACTGCCCCCGAAAATCGGATAAAAAAGGATACGCGCACGGAAATCGAGGAGGATTCGAGGAGCTGCTGGCGTGGAAGGATAAGACTGCCACGTGGCAGTACCACAACTCGCGCAGGACCGTCATGCGCCGCGCATGATGGAGCTGCGCGAGGCGTGCACGGTTTTCTATAAAACCGACCCCCCCCCTCACTTCAAGCACAGTTTTTTGCTCGGGCACTAGGCCTTCTAGAGCATAGTTTAGGCAGAAAATAGGGGTTTAGGGGGTTTTAGGAGGGGATTTTTGGGTAGTTTTAGAGAGAGAGACTCCTCTCTAGGTAATCTCTCTCTCTCTAAGCTCTTTCTCCCTCTTCTTTTTCTTTAGGGATTTTGGGGGGTTTTTAGAGTGAGAAGCATCTATTAGGTGCTTCTCTCTCTAACCTCTCCTCATCTTCCCCTCCTCTCTCTCTCTCTCTCTCTCTCTCTCTCCCTTTCTCTTACATCCTTTATTTCATTTTAGTTCATTTATGTTTTACTAGTTCATTTATTGCTTTATTTACATTTCCTTGTCTATTTATTGCTTTATTTACATTTCCTTGTCTATTTATTGCTTTATTTATTTACATTTTCGCTTTATTTACATTTCTAGTCATTTATCGCTTTATTTACATTTTATACGCACTTGTGAATATTTGTTGTGATTACCCCCCTTCCCCCGGTGTGTTTTAGTACGGCAATATTGAGTGGCTTTGGCGGCTCGCGTAAGTCCTCTAACAAAGGCCGTGACAACCATGTTAGCCCACGAGGTCTTGACCCGAAAAATACACCGGTTTCCTCGTGTTTTAGTACGGCAAATATTGAGTAGCTTTGGCTCAGTTGCGTAAGACCTCTAACGAGGCCGTAACAACCTTGTTAGCCTACGAGGTATTTGACCCGAAAAATACATCCCCATGTGTTAAATAACGTCATTTATCGCTTTATTTACATTTACTACGTTGTAAATATTATATTGTGAATATTGTCATTTTCCCATTTTTTTCCTTTGTGATTTGGGCGTGATAATCCCGATTGGTCGTGGTGGACTATGTAAGACCTCAAAGAGGCATTAACCACCACGTAATTCCATAGGCATTGGACCCATTAAAAACCCCCATGTTAAATATTGTCATTTATCGCTTTATTTACATTTACTACGTTGTAAATATTATATTGTGAATATTGTCATTTTCCCATTTTTTCCTTTGTGATTTGGGCGTGATAATCCCGATTGGTCGTGGTGAGCTATGTAAGACCTCAAAGAGGCATTAACCATCACGTAATCCCATAGGCATTGGACCCACAAAATCTCCTCCTTGTAAATTCCATTAATTTATTGCTTCCCGTTATGCTCTAAATTTTTTGCCATTTTTACTATGTTGTAAATATTGTTCATATTGCATTATTTTGATTTGGGCATGAAAATACCAAACGGTATTGGCGGTTTTAGGTAAGTCTTTCAATAGCACTAAACCCCATGTAAATCCATAAGGCGTTGGACCCGTAAATTGCAAACATGTTTTCAAAATGATTTTCATCATTAAGTCCTATTTGGCGTCGAAGGTTTGGATAAGTCTTTCAATAGCACCAACCCTTCGTGTAAGCCCGAAAAGGCATTGAAACCCCGTTTTCAAATAGATTTTCTCATATAAGTCCTATTTGGCGTCGAAGGTTTGGATAAGTCTTTCAATAGCACCAACCCTTCGTGTAAGCCCGAAAAGGCATTGAAACCCCATTTTCAAATGATTTTCCTCATATAAGTCCTATTTGGCGTCGAAGGTTTGGATAAGTCTTTCAATAGCACCAACCCTTCGTGTAAGCCCGAAAAGGCATTGAAACCCATTTTCAAAATAGATTTTCTCATTTAAGTCCTATTTGGCATCGAAGGTTTGGATAAGTCTTTCAATAGCACCTAACCCTTTGTGTAAGCCCGAAAAGGCATTGAAACCCTCTTTTAGATTGCTTTGTTTTATTCATGTAAATCCTATGGTGGTGTCGGGATCCGAGTAAGTCTTTCAATAGCATCGAATCCCGACCCCACGAGGTCTTGACCCTTTCCTTAAAAACTCTTGTGTCATAATAAATTGCACTTTGCATTAAACATCATATTTATGCCGATCCATATTTGTCATCTTCATGATACATGTGTTGCGACTATGCCGTGACTATTTTGCTTGGATGTTTTACCATTTTACTATCTTGATTACTTGCTTGATTGTTTATCGCTTTGATATAAAAATGTGATTAAAATACACTTTGCCATGAAAACTTTAAAAAGAGTAAACATGGTAATGTGGGCGTTAGAAACAAAGTTGGTGCAATCCAAGGGTTACGGCTCGCCCTGGCTTTTGGACACCATAGTATGAGTCCTTTACACGGGGGCGTGGCTGGTACGTGCTTTCGTGTAAGGGATTCTACACGTTCTAACTCCCATAGGATCATGGTCTAAAATTCCCCAAAGTGTGAATTAATCACCCAAAACCCCGCCATTTGACGGACCGCTTTACTCTTGGAAATCAAGGGTAAAGAGATCCCGAATATGGCACCAAAAACATTAATTGTTTGTCCCGGCACTAGGTGTTAGGATTTCAAGTATATCCTACCACCGAAATGCCCGGAAATTTAAAAGA
Organism: Fagus sylvatica; assembly: GCA_907173295.1. Classification (NCBI taxonomy): domain Eukaryota; kingdom Viridiplantae; phylum Streptophyta; class Magnoliopsida; order Fagales; family Fagaceae; genus Fagus; species Fagus sylvatica. The sequence continues at coordinate 34,764,950 of OU015762.1, read as the reverse complement.
TACAAAGATAAAGGGATGGTGAAATAAAGAGTCTAATCAAAACCGAACGAAGTCATATTACGTTTGCCATTTTTGGTATATCGTACGACGGAAATCGGGACATTTGTACATAATAAAAACCAACAAACTTAGGCTTAGCAAATAAAGAAAACATTAGGAAGGAGGTAACCGTTTTCTTAAACGGATGTCGTGGGGTGCCTAACACCTTCCCCACGCATAAGCAAACCCCCGAACCTATCTCTGGTTCAAGACCATTTAGTTTTAAATGTCTAAATTAGATCAAATCTATTAGACATAGGTGCCCAACCACACCTTAAAATTTCCCATGGTTGGTGGCGACTCCAAATTTGTGCTCACACGCACACACGTACACAAGTTCCCGCACACACGTACACAAGTTCCCACAACTCGTATCTCGAAACGGAAAAGAGATAGAGGATCACACACAACACTCGCCAAATGGGGGTCGGTATCTAGGAAAATAAAAAAGAAAAAGAATAGATTTTCCGCCGGTGTCGACAGGTCCCCGTGTGTCTCACCTCTTGTTCGCAGATGATAGTCTTCTCTTTTGCCAGGCGTCTATTGAGGCTAGTGAGACTTTAATGAGGATTCTCTCTATATATGAAGATAGCTCAGGTCAGAAATTAAATAAAGATAAGACGACTATTTTCTTTAGCCGGAATACAAGGCAGAATGTGCGTGAGGAGATCCATCAATTCTGGGGTTCCACAACATCCACCCACTTTGGCAAATACCTGGGCCTGCCTCCTATTATAGGGAGGGCAAAGAAGTTAATGATATCAAAGAAAGAGTTGCTAAGAGAATCCATGGTTGGAAGGAGAGATTTTTGTCAAAAGCTGGTCACGAAATTCTTATAAAAGCGGTGGCTCAAGCGATTCCGACCTACTCCATGAGTTGCTTCCTGCTCCCAAAGACTTGGTGTTCGGACCTCAATGGGATGATGGCGAAGTATTGGTGGGGTCAGCAAGATTCAGCCAGGAAGATTCATTGGGTCAAATGGGAATCTATGTGCAGGGAGAAATCTGCTGGGGGTTTGGGGTTCAAACAGCTGCATCTTTTCAATAGAGCGCTCCTCGCTAAGCAAGGGTGGAGACTCCTCCAAGCTCCCCACTCCCTTTTTGGCCGGTTGTTCAAAGCTAAGTATTTTCCGTCTTGTTCTTTTTTGGAGGCTTCTTTGGGGTCTAACCCTTCGTATCTGTGGAGAAGCATTCTGGCGGGCAGAGAAGTGTTCAAAAATGGGGTAGACTGGCAGCATCAAATAGGGGGTCCTCCCCGTCCTATCTGGCGTGGGTCGGCGAATGGTGTATACACAGTCCGGTTGGGTTATAACTCTCTTGAAACGGAAGCCCGTGAGATGTACTCTGGAGAGAGCTCCAATGCTAATTGTAGCCGGTTGATGTGGAGGAAATTCTGGAAGATTCGTATCCCTGGCAAAGTGAAGCATTTCCTATGGCGGGCTTACCATGACTGTCTTCCAACCAACTTTAGTCTCCACAAGAGAAGGATTCGGGACTCTCCATGTTGCTCTCTATGTCATGGCGAGGCCGAAACCGTTCCTCACATCTTGTGGCAGTGCCCTTTGGCGCAAAACACCTGGGCAGTATCCAAGCGTGTCTTTTCCAAAATGCCAAACCGAGTTGAGCATTTCTCAAGGCATTTCAGTTGGATTTTATCGGCGTTGGACAAGGAGTCCATCCTGGAATGGACGGTAATCACGTGGTCCATCTGGAAGGCTAGAAACCAGTTCATTTTCCACAAGACCCAGCAGAGGCCGGAGCTTATAAGAGATCAAGGGCTGGATTTGCTCAAATCGTTTCACTCAGCTTTAGGGGCCCCACCAGGGGCTTGATTTTTGCTAAATTTTACTGGGGCTTTCGTCCTTTTGTTGTGTTGGTCTTAGTCTTCTTTGACAATTTTGCTTTCAGCCAGTGCTTTTGTCGGTTTTGTCCGTTCCTGGCCTGAATTGCTGCAGCGTACTACTTCCTCTGTGTACGCAATGTTTACCTTTTCTATTGTTTCATCAAATCAATAAAACTTTCTATCTCATTTATCAAAAAAAAAAACTAAATAAATCAGATAAAATATATTTATAACATCCAAAATCAAATTGATGAAAAGTAAAAGTGTTAGTATATGCATGATATATAAGCCAAAATAAAATTTTTTTTTTCCTCATCATATTCATCGTATTGCCTAATCAAATTCATCTCCATAGTCCAACTCAATGTTATTATCGTCTTCATCATCTTGCAAAATCATCTCATCAGACATCTTTTTCATGTCCATGGAGAGAAGGAATAAAAATAATGTGAAAGTTAAGTGCCAGATGTGGTCAAATTTGAGCCCCCGTGCATTTGTTCTTAAAATATTTTGGATAATTGTCATGCATTTCATTAGCTATGGTGCTTTTGAGTTTCTTGTTTAATTCTAAGTCATCAGGATTGGATTGTCCAATCGAAAATCTAAAGCTTAAATCAAGTAGAACAGCTTAGTACTGGACCTAAATGTCTGTCATGGGCCCATGACACAGTTACTTCAAATCACGACCATTTGTGATTCACTTATAAAATACGAGTTACTTACAATGCATCTCATTCTAATTAAGTTATAAATCAAGATCAAACTCATGTACGATCTACAAAATCATTGACGGAATTTTGATATGCACAGTTAGGAATGGCTGGTGCATTGGAAACTTTATGTGGGCAAACTTTTGGAGCAAAGCAATATCGTAAACTTGGGAACTATACTTGCTGTGCTATAATCTCTCTCAGTTTGGTTTGTCTCCCAGTAGCTCTCCTTTGGATATTCATGGACAAGCTTCTAATATTCTTTGGACAAGATCCGATGATCTCACTTGCAGCTGGCAAGTACTGCATTTGGCTCATCCCTTCACTCTTTGCCTATGGTATTCTTCAGTCATTAGTTCGGTACTTCCAGTCTCAGAGCCTGATCCTTCCTATGCTTATAAGCTCGTGTGCAATTCTTTGTTTGCATATACCTCTCTGTTGGGCTATGGTATTTAAGTTGGAATTAGGAACTGTTGGTGCAGCATTGTCCATTGGTATATCATATTGGTTGAATGTGATCTTGCATGGATTTTACATGAGATACTCAGCAACCTGTAAGGAAACTCAAATCCTATTTACCTCGGACGCTTTCTTAAGCATCAACGAATTCTTCCACTTTGCTACCCCTTCTACAATAATGGTTTGGTAATGTTTCATTTTTACTCTCTATGATAAAATCAAATAATTATTCAGTATTCTAAAAGTACAACGATGTAATATTTCCGCTTCTCACATAATGGTGAGTCTTACTAATTAAATATTTAATGGAATCCACACTTCATGTGACACAACAAATATTACGTCTCTATACTATAGGAGTACTTAATAGTTTTTGGAAAAAAAATGTTGTTTGTATATTGAAATTTTTGTTTGCTTTACTAATATGATCTTTTCATGCGAATGATTGTAGTCTTGAATGGTGGTCTTTTGAGTTGCTTATAATACTCTCTGGGCTTTTACCAAATCCGCAACTCCAAACTTCAGTTCTTTCAATATGGTACTTTCGTTTTCAGTATTTTGAAGTACAATGATTAACTAAGCTTAATATGATTATTCTAATTTCTCACATACTTTGTGAACAGCCTTAATACCACCACTTTGCACTACTACATTCCATATGGGGTTGGTGCTGCTGTAAGGTTTGGTGAAAACTTTGATCTAAACCTGTCTTCTATATAAATATGTGTATAAGTTTGTACTTGATGTGCGTCTATGTGGATCTTTTTTATGTATGTGTTTTATATGTTGAAGAGAATACATAAACTGTTTTGTAGCACTCGGGTTTCAAATGAATTGGGAGCAGGAAATCCAGTTGCAGCTAAATTGGCTGTTGGTGCTGGTATGGTTCTTGCAGTCTTAGAGGCAACTATAGTGAGCACTGCTCTCTTCTGCTGCCGCAATGTTTTGGGATATGCTTAAAGCAATGAGGAAGAAGTTGTGAGTTATGTTTCAAAAATGGTTCCTCTGCTTTGCCTCTCAGTTAGCGTGGATAGCTTACTAGGAGTACTTTCAGGTCAGTTTCTAACATTTCGGTCAATTTTTGTATAAGACAAAATTTAAGTACAATTTCATAAGTGTTGTCCTTAGGTTCTCTAATTAAATAAACTATATGATTTTATTGATGGATCACATGATTAAGATTTCAGTCAATTTATCTATAGAACAAAACTTAAGTATAATTTTTAAGTTTTGTATCTTAGTTTCTCTAATTAAATCAACTATATGATTTTATTGATCAATGGATCACATGATTAATTATTGCTGAAAGAAATAACATTGTTTTTGGTTCATTAGTCAATATAATCACATGATAGAATTTAATTGTAGAAGATAAGATGTAGCACTTAAGAAACTTTACTTGAGCATTTTTTTTTTTTTTTTTTTTTTTTTTTTTTTTTTTTTTTTAAATTCTACTAACAAGCAACAATAATAGACTCTATTTTATTAAAGCAAAGATTCCACAAACTATTGCTTCCTCCGTAAAAGTAAAGATATTTTCTAGTTTGTCTGTTATATCATTCATTCCTCTATAAAAGAGCAACAACCTCTCTATTGATGATCATCGAGTGTGGTAGTAGGTGTTGCCTCTTTTGGGAGATGCAACTAATCACTACATTTTCACCACCTCTCTTGTAAAATACTACTGTCTTAAGCTAAGCGACCAAATTTGGTCATTTCAATAAATTACATATCCATAACGATATTAGTGCATTTGACAAAAAATAAGCTGCTTTTTTACTTTGGGTCCTGTTAACCAGTACTCTTAGGGCAATGGTTAAGGAAGCATTTAATGCTTCCACTTTATAAGAAGTAATGAACTTTTAATATTAAAATAATAATTTTAAGGGTATTTCGGTCTTTTTATTTATTATTTTAATAGTAAAAGTTCGTTATTTTCCGTAAAGTGCAAGCATTTAATGCTCCTTAACCATTGCCCTAAGGGCACTGGTTAACAAAATCCTTTTACTTTTCTTATTTCGCTTTTAATCACTTTAATTAAATTTTTTTTTTTTTTTTTTTTTTTTTTTTTTTTTTTTTAAAGTAGCTTATTTGCTTTTTTAAAATAGGTTATTTAGCTTTTTTGAAAAGCTATTTTTCAAAAAATTTTGAATTAAATCTAAGACAAAAAGTGAAAATAAGCAAAAAGGCAAAAAGCTAGTTTATTTGTTACCAAATGCACTAAATTGTTTACTAAACTATAAAGTGCTTTCAAACAAAAACTTGTTCTTTGTACCAGGGGTTGCAAGAGGCAGTGGATGGCAGCAAATCGGGGCCTATGTCAATCTCAGAGCATATTATCTAGTAGGAATTCCAGTTGCTGCCCTTTTGGGTTTTCTTCTACGTTTAAGAGGAAAGGGGCTTTGGATTGGAATATTGACAGGGTCTATTATGCAAGCAATTTTACTTGCTTTTATAACAGCATTCACTAATTGGCAAATACAGGTTTTTATCCTAGCCTTTCACCTACGAATTTGTTTCTCTTCTCCAAGTGACTTGGTTACCAAGAAAGTGAAAAATTGATTTTTATTCTCTTTCCCTTCCCCCATTTCTTATAAACAATCAGGTGTGAGTTAGAGAATATCATGTGCAGAACTCAAAATTTGTTGTACTAAAAACCACTTCATTTATTTAGTTAATTTTGTTGGTTATTGTAGACAACCAAGCCTCAAAATGTTGGAACTAAGGCTTGTTGTTGTTGTTGTTGTTGTTGCAGGCAACCAAAGCAAGGGAGAGAATATTTGAGGGGCAACTTTCTGCTGATAATGGATTGGCATAAAGAAGTGAACTATGCTACACCATTTTGAATTCCATCTTAGCTAGTTGTGAAATTTTTGCATTGATTGCACCCCCAAGTTGTGTTCTCAATTGTCGTTGTTAGAATAAGAGTTTTGGAGGAGCACTTGGTGGCTACAATCCCATTATGTTAAGCTTTTGTGGATGCTCAAAAATCACCTAGTGCCATGTGTTGGTTTGTGATTGGTTGAAGATGGGTTGAACTTGCATTGATGGGTTGTTGAGCCCAAAACTCCAAACCAGGCCCTCAAACTTGCCTGATGGCTGATGGTGCACTCCTTTCTGATCTGCTGCTATGTTGGGCTTTTTATGAAGAGAGTTACGGATCTGCTGTGATGGCCTTTTGTCAATAAAAGCTACAGCAGACAGCAATCGTGAATGTCCAGAGAATAAACAAGAACAACATAAAAATGAACTCAGATAAACTAAAAAAGACTAAAGAAGATTTGGTGAGAAAGGGGGAGGATTATCCCTTGAAAACATGTATCATGGAGTAGGTTATTTGGAAATCTTTAGAAGAGATTGGCAGTGTTGTGTATGCCGTGGGGACTTGATTGATTTTCATGGAGTTTGGCAGAGAATATTTTAGGGTGACAAGAAATGGATCTTTTCTCCTTTTTGTCTTTTTGACTTGGGGTTTCTGTTTGGTTGAAGGTTTTTTTTTGGCTGGAGAGGGATTGATTTTGATAGTGCTGCTTCTTCCCCTTTTATAGTGGTCTGCTGTAATCTATGGAGTTCATGGTTTCGACCTGGCCATCATCTTGACTCTTGGATAATGAGGTCCTTCATTGGCTCTGCCTATGCTTTTTGATAGGACAAAATATTGCTGCAGACTAAATCAGTGAAAGAAGTTGACTCCATGATAAAAGTTGATTTGTTCATGTTTTCATTAAGGTATTTGAGGTTTGCTAGCCACCTGTGTTCATGCCCCTCAACAGGTATGATACACTTTTACAGCAGACTTCAATACCTTTAAAGGAAATAATCCCCCTGCCTCCAAACCAAACCCCCCTTAGTCTCTTAATGAAGATTAGTAGCAGTTACCATAGGTTTGAGCTTTGGTGACTGTGTTACCTTTGTTTATGTTGCCTCCAGAACATCTTTTTGCCTCTTGCTGAGACTCTTCCCTTTTGGTGAGTCTGTCGTTGCTTATCTCTAGTCTGTCGTGCGGAAGGGGTAGCAGCCACCGTAGGTTTAGGCTGCGTTTTCCTTTTTCATGTTGTCTTCAGGCTTTCTTTTTGCCTTTGGTTGAGACTCAACCCTTTTTAGTGAATCTGCCGTTTGATTATTTCTCGTCTGCTGTGCAAGAGGAATGGCAGCTACCTCTGTTCATGTTGCCCTCAGGTTCCCTTTTTTGCCTCAGGTAAGGACTCATCTTTTTTAGTGAATCCGTCGTTTGCTTCTCGTCTACTGTGTGGAAGGAGCTTAGCAACGGTCATTAGTGTCAGGAAGTATGAGTCTGCCGCCCCAAGGAGATGGTGAATAGTGGCTATTCTTGAAGCTGGGTTCAGAAGATTTTGCTTTGGATCTTCTGACTTCCAGCATGTTCTATCCTTTTAAGGGGTGAAGTGATGGCCCCACTTGTTATGAGATTATCTTTTGACGTTTAGTAGTTGAGCTCTCCCCTAGGCTTCTTATGGGCTAGTCTGACTCACAGCAGATTGCTTCCAATGATTTTTTGGCTTAACAGTAGATTGCTTTTCCTTGGATAGAATGACCCAATGCCTCCTGGGCCTATTGCGGATTGCTCTATCTTGGGCTTTTCTTACGTCGTACCATTACTTCTTCCTTTTTGGGCTCATGGCAGATGGTCTCAATGGGCTCTTTCCTATCTGCTATGGCCTGGTAAAAAAGTGGGCATCTACATTAGCCCCCCGAGCCCATGCCTCAAAGTGTACCCACGTGAGGTGTGGGTGAGAGTATACATATAACCCTTGATTCTTTTTTTTTTTTTTTTTTGAATCGTGGTGCTCCTATTCTAAAGGAAGTAGCGGTAGTGTTGGTTTTACCTCTTCACACTCCTTCTTGATATTAGTTACTGTCCATTCACACTCTTTCAAATGCTTTTAATAACTACATTTTACAAAATCTCAACCACCAGCCCCCAGAATTAAATTCCTCATTATAAAGCTTCGGTCTTGCAAAATGAGAGAGAAAAATCTCCTGGTTCAGTCAGAAAAGAAAGAAAAGAAGAGAAAAAAGTGAAGAAACTTCCCTTGTCTGCCGATTTCTTCCCTCTTCTTCTCATGGCTTCATCTTCTTCGAACCCTTCTCCTGACCCTACGATGGCCAGTGGTGGTGATTCCCAAAACCTCACGGCAGACACTGAGAACGTCGTTGCGGGTGCTATTGACGGTGAGAGCGTTGATCCCTCTCGATTTTCTCTCGTGCCTGAGGATGACAGGGAAAGTTTCGTTTTCCCCCTCCTTGACCCCTGGTTCGACAACGGCGACAATTTCCCGTACGTTCCCAGCAAAGTCTCCCTTTCTCCCCCTAACTGGGAGTGGATGTTGAGAGACAAAGAAGTTACCGCAGACAAGGTCTGGGCTCCTCCTCTTTCCAGCATCTCTGATCTCAAAGTTTAGAGGGGTGATATGCAGCCAGTGCCTATCGATTTCGAATTCCCCTACTTCGCTTCTGTAGATTGGGCGCATTGGGTGGTAGACGAGTTTTTGGATGCTGGCTTTTGTAGCCTTTTAGAGCAAGCAGGCGTGGCTGAAGCTATACTCCTTTCGCGGAGTTGTAACATGTAGAGGGACACCGAGACATTACTGCAGATCTTACGGAGGTGGTGTGCTTCTACACATACGTTCTTTTTCTCCTGGGGCGAGTTCACCATTACTTTAGAAGATGTGGAGAACCACTGGATGCTCCCAATGCTTGAAGAACTATCTGCGGTTGAAATGTCCGAGGAAGAGACTAGAGTGGAGCAGGCATTAAAGGACCGGTCCAACATTAGGATTAATGCTTGGTCCCTTTACTTTGCCAAAGGGACCGATCACCCTATCCGCTGTGCCGCTTTCATCGCCTACTGGCTCTGTAAGTGCATCTTTGGTGAGGCTCCCTATTATTCCATGAAACCTCTTTATTTTCGTTTGGTTGTGAAAATTTCTTTTGGTCATCGTTTTCCTCTTGCTGCTATGTTTCTCAGTCATTTATATCTTCAGTTGAACTCTATTTGTCTTGATGAGATCTGCGGTGGCTCTTGTCACTTTATTACTACTTGTTTCAAGACTTCTGCGCTGCAGACTTTTCTTTAGGAACATTCTCTGAATTATCAAGAGATTGGTAATGAAAATAATCCAATACGGGAAAAGTTTAGGAATATGTTGCGTCACATCTTGAGTAGGTACCCTGATTTAAAAGACAACCTTCCCCTTGTCTACCGTTGGGTCGGTTTGAGGGTGAAAGACCCTGACTTGGTTCCTTCCTTGGACTTTGAGGAGTGTATTGTGTGGCGCCCTTATTCCTATCGTTACGCTGGTTTTTCTTGCCATTCCATCTTGTATTGGTTTAGTGATATAGCTAGTCAGAGTTTTGAGTTGCTGCCTGATGATAGTAAGAGTTTGATGTACTTGTCTGCTATAAATCCGGGTTGGTTACCTGTTTGGAGTAGCAAAGGTATAGAGTATACCCATTATTGCGTTAACAGAGTACGTAGGCAGTTTGGTTTGGACCAAGGCGTGCCAGGTAGTCCTAGTGAGACTCTTCCTCAAGTTCCCAGTGTTGCTCCTTTTTTGATGGGCCAAGCGTTTGGTTATTGGAGCCAGTCTGTCTCTCGCATGGTCATCCCATGTGGAGGAAGACTCGATATTTGTACTGTAGTGATGCAAGAATACTGGCTCAGGGTGACTGCTGCCATGGCAGACTATATTGGCCAAGGCAGAGGGACTAGAGTTCCCCTACCTAACTGTCATAACCCCATTTTTACCCACGGGGTTTTCTCGGGTGTCGGTGCGCAAAACGAGGCAACCCGAACCAAGTCGGCCTGTTCCGACGAGGGCTCATCACCTCAAATACCCCCAAAAAAGAAGGTCCGAGACACATTTCCCAAGGTTTGACCAAGTTTGACTAGGGTTGACCAAGTTTGACTAGAGTTGACCAAAGTTTGACCGAGGTTTGACCGAGCCGTTTCCAACCCGACTAGGACCCACCGTGCCCAGAAACCCTTGAAATGAAGTCCGAGATACATTTCCAAGAGTTTGGAGAGCTTTGACCAAATTCGACCAAGTTTGACCAAGGTTGACCAAGTTTGACCAAGGTTTGACCGGACCATTGACCAGACCAAAAACTGGATCGAACTGACCACCCCTTGACCAATGTATAGAGAATATCAAGAGCTTCGATTCCGTACTTTACGGGTCGAAAACGGACGAGAAACGAGAGAGAGTTGTGGCCAAAACTGCGAAAAAACGGTCCGACACTTAGCCAAATTTTGGTAAGTGTTGTTGACAAAACAGCCCATTTGGGAGGCAACGTTTGCGCAAAGATTCTCTCCGACCCGCTGCAACTTGGTCCAAGAGCCAAGACCCTTAGGCAAGAGGTTCACTTCAGCTACCACATGCAACTTTCGGATCGTCAAGAGTTCCTCCGGTCAAGCCGGAATCTCAGTCAGAAGATGACCCCTTGGCATAAGGAACATTCCGACGGCCTCTGTTCGCAAGATCATATCTTGCGAACCCAAAATCGCCTCTGTGCAAGGCCTGTACCGTTAAAAAGTAGGTAACGCAAGCTTTCCGACGATACCAAGATCGTCGGAATCCGACATCGGGAGCTACGTCTACCACGCGCGTGAAAACAGGCCGACAAAATAAGGTTTTGCTGAAAGTTCCGGGATTTTCTCACCAACGTCGCCACGCTTGCGCACAGAGTCTTCCTGACTCGCAACAAGTTGATCTGCGAGCCCGGGCACATTGGAAAGAAGACACATTCATGCACAACAAGGAACTCTCGGATCGCCAAGAATTTATCGGGGCCAGCCGGAATCCCGATCGGAAAACTGCCCTCAAACGGACCAAAAACACCCCGGTGGCCTCTGTTCGCGGGGCCATATCTCACAAGTCCAAGCTCGGATTTCTGCAAATCCGGAACCTTGAAAAGTAGGCAGCGCAAGCTTTCCGACGGTACCAAGAACGTCAAAATCCGACATCGGGAGCTAGGTCAAATATGCGCGCGAACTGGGACAAGATTTGAGAAAAAACGCGCTGGGAGCAAAACGCATTTTTTCTCCCGGACAGCCGCCTTCGCGCGCAGAGTCTTTCCTGCTCGCAACAAGTTGATCCGCGAGCCCGGGTGCGTTGGAAAGATAATGACTCCGGCTACGACGTGGAACTCTCGGTTCGCCGATAGCATTCCCCGTTTGACCGGAATCTACATCGGAAAAGTGCACAAAAACAGCTCCGACACCCCGACTTCCGGGAGCCATAACTCCCTCGTCCGAACTCCGATTCGCGCAAACTTTATATCGTTGGAAAGAGGACGTCGAGAGCTTTCCGACGATATGCCGCATGACCCATTTTGAGTTCCGGAAGACCTCCAAAACTGCCCCCGAAAATCGGATAAAAAAGGATACGCGCACGGAAATCGAGGAGGATTCGAGGAGCTGCTGGCGTGGAAGGATAAGACTGCCACGTGGCAGTACCACAACTCGCGCAGGACCGTCATGCGCCGCGCATGATGGACCTGCGCGAGGCGTGCACGGTTTTCTATAAAACCGACCCCCCCCCTCACTTCAAGCACACTTTTTGCTCGGCTCTAGGCCTCTTTGAGCGTTAGTTTAGGCAGAGATAGGGGTTTTTTAGGGGTTTAGGAAGGGTTTTGGGTAGTTTTTAGAGAGAGAGACTCCTCTCTAGGTAATCTCTCTCTCTCTCTAAGCTCTTTCTCTCTCTAAGCTTTTTCTTTAGGGATTTTGGGGGGTTTTTAGAGTGAGAAGCATCTATTAGGTGCTTCTCTCTCTAACCTCTCCTCATCTTCCCTCTCTCTCTCTCTCTCTCTCTTTCTCTTACATTCTTTAGTTCATTTTAGTTCATTTATGCTTTACTAGTTTCTTATTTGTCTATTTATTGCTTTATTTACATTTCCTTGTCATTTATTGCTTTATTTACATTTCCTTGTCATTTATTGCTTTATTTACATTTTCTAGTCATTTATCGCTTTATTTACATTTACTACGTACTTGTGAATATATATGTTGTTGTGACTACCCCCCCTCTCCCCCGGTGTGTTTTAGTACGGCAATATTGAGTGGCTTTGGCGGCTCGCGTAAGACCTCTAACGAGGCCGTGACAACCATGTTAGCCCACGAGGTCTTGACCCGAAAAATACACCGGTTTCCTCGTGTTTTAGTACGGCAAATATTGAGTAGCTTTGGCTCAGTTGCGTAAGACCTCTAACGAGGCCGTAACAACCTTGTTAGCCTACGAGGTATTTGACCCGAAAAATACATCCCCATGTTAAATATTGTCATTTACCGCTTTATTTACATTTACTACGTTGTAAATATTATATTGTGAATATTGTCATTTTCCCATTTTTTCCTTCGTGATTTGGGCGTGATAATCCCGATTGGTCGTAATGGTTTATGTAAGACCTCAAAGAGGCATTAGCCACTACGTAATTCCATAAGGCATTGGACCCATGAAAATCCCACGCTTTAAATTCCATTATTGCTTTAAATATATTTATCGCTTTCCGCAATGCTTTAAATACATTTATCGCTTTATTTACTTTTACGCACTTGTGAATATATTGCGTTGTTATTATCCCCGTTCCCCGTAAAAATGGGCGTGATAATCCCGATTGGTCGTGATGGTTTATGTAAGACCTCAAGGAGGCATTAGCCATCACGTAATTCCATAGGGTATTGGATCCACAAAAACACTCTTTTTCAAACCCGGTTATTTACATTATTTACTACGTTGTTGTAAATATTATTCATTTCATTATTTTGATTTGGGCATGAAAATACCTAACGGTATTGGTGGTTTAGGTAAATCTTTTCACATAGTACTAAACCTCCATGTAAATCCATGAGGCGTTGGACCCTAAAATTGCAAACTCCATTTCCAAAACGGACTTTTCTCATTTAAGTCCTATTTGGCTTCGCGGGTTTAGGTAAATCTTTTCAAATAGTACTAAACCCCCGTGTAAGCCCGAAAAGGCATTGAAACCATTTCAAAACATTTTTCTCATTTAAGTCCTATTTGGCTTCGCGGGTTTAGGTAAATCTTTTCAAATAGTACTAAACCCCCGTGTAAGCCCGAAAAGGCGTTGAAACTCATTTCCAAAACGGTTTTTCTCATTTAAGTCCTATTTGGCTTCGCGGGTTTAGGTAAATCTTTTCAAATAGTACTAAACCCCCGTGTAAGCCCGAAAAGGCATTGAAACCCATTTTCAAAAACGATTTTTCTCATTTAAGTCCTATTTGGCTTCGCGGGTTTAGGTAAATCTTTTCAAATAGTACTAAACCCCCGTGTAAGCCCGAAAAGGCGTTGAAACTCATTTTCAAAACGATTTTTCTCATTTAAGTCCTATTTGGCCTCGCGGGTTTAGGTAAATCTTTTCAAATAGTACTAAACCCCCGTGTAAGCCCGAAAAGGCATTGAATTCTCTTCTAAAAATTGTCTTGTTTTATTCATGTAAATCCTAAGGTGGTGTCGAGATTCGAATAAGTCTTTCAAATAGCATCAAATCCCGACCCCACGAGGTCTTGACCCTTTCCCTAAAAATTCTCATGAATTGTACCTTGCCATTTCAAATAAATGTTGCATTTATGTCATTTCATACTTATGATTGATGTGCTGCTGTCATAACCCCATTTCTACCCACGGGATCTTCTCGGGTATCGGCACGCAAAACGAGGCAGCCCGAACTAAGTCGGCCTGTTCCGATGAGGGCTCATCGCATCAAGTATTCCCAAGAAGAAGGTCCGGGACACGTTTCCCAAGGTTTGACCAAGTTTGACTAGAGTTGACCAAAGTTTGACCGAGGTTTGACCGAGCCGTTTCCAACCCGACTAGGACCCACCGTACCCGGGAACCCTTGAAATGTGGTCTGGGATACATCTCCAAGAGTTTGGAGAGCTTTGACCAAGTTTGACCAAGGTTGACCAAGTTTGACCAAGGTTTGACCGGACCATTGACCAGACCAAAAACTGGATCGAACTGACCACCCCTTGACCAATGTATAGAGAATATCAAGAGCTTCGATTCCGTACTTTACGGGTCGAAAACGGACGAGAAACGAGAGAGTTATGGCCAAAACTGCGAAAAAACGGTCCGACACTTAGCCAAATTTTGGTAAGTGTTGTTGACAAAACAGCCCATTTGGGAGGCAGCGTTTGCGCAAAGATTCTCTCCGACCCGCTGCAACTTGGTCCAAGAGCCAAGACCCTTAGGCAAGAGGTTCACTTCAGCTACCACATGCAACTTTCGGATCGTCAAGAGTTCCTCCGGTCAAGCCGGAATCTCAGTCAGAAGATGACCCCTTGGCATAAGGAACATTCCGACGGCCTCCGTTCGCAAGATCATATCTTGCGAACCCAAACTCGCCTCTGTGCAAGGCCTGTACCGTTAAAAAGTAGGTAGCGCAAGCTTTCCGACGATACCAAGATCGTCGGAATCCGACATCGGGAGCTACGTCTACCACGCGCGTGAAAACAGGCCGACAAAATAAGGTTTTGCTGAAAGTTCCGGGATTTTCCCACCGACGTTGCCACGCTTGCGCACAGAGTCTTCCTGACTCGCAACAAGTTGATCTGCGAGCCCGGGCACATTGGAAAGAAGACACATCCATGCACGACGTGGAACTCTCGGATCGCCAAGATTTTATCGGGGCCAGCCGGAATCCCGATCGGAAAACTGCCCTCAAACGGACCAAAAACACCCCGGTGGCCTCTGTTCGCGGGGCCATATCTCACAAGTCCAAGCTCGGATTTCCGCAAATCCGGAACCTTGCAAAAATAGGCAGCGCAAGCTTTCCGACGGTACCAAGAACGTCAAAATCCGACATCGGGAGCTAGGTCAAATATGCGCGCGAACTGGGACAAGATTTGAGAAAAAACGCGCTGGGAGCAAAACGCATTTTTTCTCCCGGACAGCCGCCTTCGCGCGCAGAGTCTTTCCTGCTCGCAACAAGTTGATCCGCGAGCCCGGGTGCGTTGGAAAGATAATGACTCCGGCTACGACGTGGAACTCTCGGTTCGCCGATAGCATTCCCCGTTTGACCGGAATCTTCATCGGAAAAGTGCACAAAAACAGCTCCGACACCCCGACTTCCGGGAGCCATAACTCCCTCGTCCGAACTCCGATTCGCGCAAACTTTATATCGTTGGAAAGAGGACGTCGAGAGCTTTCCGACGATATGCCGCATGACCCATTTTGAGTTCCGGAAGACCTCCAAAACTGCCCCCGAAAATCGGATAAAAAAGGGTACGCGCACGGAAATCGAGGAGGATTCGAGGAGCTGCTGGCGTGGAAGGATAAGACTGCCACGTGGCAGTACCACAACTCGCGCAGGACCGTCATGCGCCGCGCATGATGGTGCTGCGCGAGGCGTGCACGGTTTTCTATAAAACCGACCCCCCCCCCTCACTTCAGCACAAGTTTTTGCTCGGGCACTAGGCCTTCTAGAGCGTTAGTTTAGGCAGAAAATAGGGGTTTAGGGGGTTTTAGGAGGGGATTTTTGGGTAGTTTTAGAGAGAGAGACTCCTCTCTAGGTAATCTCTCTCTCTCTCTAAGCTCTTTCTCCCTCTTCTTTTTCTTTAGGGATTTTGGGGGGTTTTTAGAGTGAGAAGCATCTATTAGGTGCTTCTCTCTCTAACCTCTCCTCATCTTCCCCCTTCTCTCTCTCTCTCTCCCTTTCTCTTACATTCTTTAGTTCATTTTAGTTCATTTATGTTTTACTAGTTTATTTATTGCTTTATTGCATTTCCTTGTCTATTTATTGCTTTATTTACATTCCCTTGTCTATTTATTGCTTTATTTACATTTCCTTGTCATTTATCGCTTTATTTACATTTCTAGTCATTTATCGCTTTATTTACATTTTATACGCACTTGTGAATATTTGTTGTGATTACCCCCCTCCCCCGGTGTGTTTTAGTACGGCAATATTGAGTGGCTTTGGCGGCTCGCGTAAGTCCTCTAACAAAGGCCGTGACAACCATGTTAGCCCACGAGGTCTTGACCCGAAAAATACACCGGTTTCCTCGTGTTTTAGTACGGCAAATATTGAGTAGCTTTGGCTCAGTTGCGTAAGACCTCTAACGAGGCCGTAACAACCTTGTTAGCCTACGAGGTATTTGACCCGAAAAATACATCCCCATGTGTTAAATAACGTCATTTATCGCTTTATTTACATTTACTACGTTGTAAATATTATATTGTGAATATTGTCATTTTCCCATTTTTTCCTTTGTGATTTGGGCGTGATAATCCCGATTGGTCGTGGTGGACTATGTAAGACCTCAAAGAGGCATTAACCACCACGTAATTCCATAGGCATTGGACCCATTAAAAACCCCCATGTTTAAATATTGTCATTTATCGCTTTATTTACATTTACTACGTTGTAAATATTATATTGTGAATATTGTCATTTTCCCATTTTTTTCCCTTTGTGATTTGGGCGTGATAATCCCGATTGGTCGTGGTGGACTATGTAAGACCTCAAAGAGGCATTAACCACCACGTAATTCCCATAGGCATTGGACCCACAAAAATCCTCCTTGTAAATTCCATTAATTTATTGCTTCCCGTTATGCTCTAAATTTCTTGCCATTTTTACTATGTTGTAAATATTGTTCATATTGCATTATTTTGATTTGGGCATGAAAATACCAAACGGTATTGGCGGTTTTAGGTAAGTCTTTCAATAGCACTAAACCCCATGTAAATCCATGAGGCGTTGGACCCGTAAATTGCAAACCCATTTTCAAATAGATTTTCTCATTTAAGTCCTATTTGGCGTCGAAGGTTTGGATAAGTCTTTCAATAGCACCAACCCTTCGTGTAAGCCCGAAAAGGCATTGAAACCCCATTTTCAAATAGATTTTCTCATATAAGTCCTATTTGGCGTCGAAGGTTTGGATAAGTCTTTCAATAGCACCAACCCTTCGTGTAAGCCCGAAAAGGCATTGAAACCCATTTTCAAATAGATTTTCTCATTTAAGTCCTATTTGGCGTCGAAGGTTTGGATAAGTCTTTCAATAGCACCAACCCTTCGTGTAAGCCCGAAAAGGCATTGAAACCCCATTTTCAAATAGATTTTCTCATTTAAGTCCTATTTGGCGTCGAAGGTTTGGATAAGTCTTTCAATAGCACCAACCCTTCGTGTAAGCCCGAAAAGGCATTGAAACCCCATTTTCAAATAGATTTTCTCATTTAAGTCCTATTTGGCGTCGAAGGTTTGGATAAGTCTTTCAATAGCACCAACCCTTCGTGTAAGCCCGAAAAGGCATTGAAACCCCATTTTCAAATAGATTTTTCTCATTTAAGTCCTATTTGGCGTCGAAGGTTTGGATAAGTCTTTCAATAGCACCTACCCTCCGTGTAAGCCCGAAAAGGCATTGAAACCCTTTTTTAGATTGTTTTGTTTATTCATGTAAATCCTATGGTGGTGTCGGGATCCGAGTAAGTCTTTCAATAGCATCGAATCCCGACCCCACGAGGTCTTGACCCTTTCCTTAAAAATTCTTGTGTCATAATAAATTGCACTTTGCATTAAGCATTCATATTCATGCCAACTCATATTTGTCATCTTCATACTCATTCTTGTAATTTATGTGCTGCAAACATGCCGTGATTACTTGCTTGATTGTTTATTGCTTTGATATAAAAATGTGATTAAAATACACTTTGCCATGAAAACTTTAAAAAGAGTAAACATGGTAATGTGGGCGTTAGAAACGAAGGTATGAGTCCTTTACACGGGGGCGTGGCTGGTACGTGCTTTCGTGTAAGGGATTCTACACGTTCTAACTCCCATAGGATCATGGTCTAAAATTCCCCAAAGTGTGAATTAATCATCCAAAACCCCGCCATTTGACGGACCGCTTTACTCTTGGAAATCAAGGGTAAAGAGATCCCGAATATGGCACCAAAAACATTAATTGTTTGTCCCGGCACTAGGTGTTAGGATTTCAAGTATATCCTACCACCGAAATGCCCGGAAATTTAAAAGATACAAAGATAAAAGGGATGGTGAAATAAAGAGTCTAATCAAAACCGAACGAAGTCATATTACGTTTGCCATTTTTGGTATATCGTACGACGGAAATCGGGACATTTGTACATAATAAAAAACCAACAAACTTAGGCTTAGCAAATAAAGAAAACATTAGGAAGGAGGTAACCGTTTTCTTAAACGGATGTCGTGGGGTGCCTAACACCTTCCCCACGCATAAGCAAACCCCCGAACCTATCTCTGGTTCAAGACCATTTAGTTGTAGATGTCTAAATTAGGATAAAATCTATTAGACATAGGTGCCCAATCACACCTTAAAATTTCCCATGGTTGGTGGCGACTCCAAATTTGTGCTCACACGCACACACGTACACAAGTTCCCACACACACACAACTCGTATCTCGAAACGGAAAAGAGATAGAGGAACACACACAACACTCGCCAAATGGGGGTCGGTATCTAGGAAAATAAAAAGAAAATAAAAAGAAGATTTTCCGCCGGTGTCGACAGCTTGGCGACTCCACTGGGGACTTAGAGGGTTTAAGCCTATAGTCTTTCGGTGTTTTCTTTGCTAAGCATGTGTGTATATATTTGTTGGTATTCATTATTTGATTTCATTCTTTATTTCATCTTGTATAGTGTTTTGATTTTAGCATGTCTATATTCTTGTATATAAACTGCGAACATAGGATAGAGATTTATTTTATGCAACACATATTGTATATTGTGCCTTGTACAAAAAAGTCTTTTCCCTTTTTACTTTCAAAATCATGACATATACACTCATTGGACTTTTGGGTCGAACCCGGACTCAGGTGGGGCTGGGCTGGTACAGGCTCCACCACGAACCCTTTTATATCTAGGACATGGAACACGAGAATCCACCCTTCTCCCTTCACACCCGTGGAGATCGAGGGGGGCGTGCAAGTGCTTCCCCGGTGATCCAATACCCTTTCGACTTCCTTCGGGAGGATGAAACGGGCATGATCATCGGCCCCTTTAGGAAACAGAATTCCAAGCTGTGTCATACCATGTTGCATATAGTAAGCTATAGAGTAGAAAACTTACCTGTGAGGGCTCTGGTAAAAGCCAACCGAGTGAACATCCAACCTAAGATAGGATACCCAAAAATAGGATGTGTCTTTTCAAAATGAGTCAAGGGAAAAGCGTTGTGCTATTTTCCAGGTGGTGATAAAATAATTGGAGCCGAGTCAGGTTCTATCTATCTAAACCTTTGTTTGCATGTCATTGTTTGATAAAGGGATAGGATAACCACGTTGTCCATACCCGTTGCAAACCACTCAAACCCAAAGAGTTCCAAACTCTACATGGGATGTATAGAGTCTTGTCGTATCCAACCAAAAGTACGACCCTCACATTAACCGACATCGGTTCCCTCCAAAAATTTTCAAAAATGGAACCGAACGCCGAAAGGCTCGTCGAATTTTCAGTAATGTGAGAGTCTATCTTTTCGTTGATACGCGTGTACATAGTCTTGTCGTACCCAACCAAAAGTACGACCCTCACATTAACCGACATCGGTTCCCTCCAAAAATTTTCAAAAATGGAACCGAACGCCGAAAGGCTCGTCGAATTTTCAGTAATGTGAGAGTCTAGCTTTTCGTTAGTACGTGTACATAGTCTTGTCGTACCCAACCAAAAGTACGACCCTCACATTAACCGACATCGGTTTCCAAAAATTTTCAAAATGGAACCGAACGCCGAAAGGCTCGTCGAATTTTCAGTAATGTGAGAGTCTATCTTTTCGTTGATACGCGTGTACATAGTCTTGTCGTACCCCAACCAAAAGTACGACCCTCACATTAACCGACATCGGTTCCCCCAAAAATTTTCAAAAATGGAACCGAACGCCGAAAGGCTCGTCGAATTTTCAGTAATGTGATAGTCTACCTTTTCGTTGATACGTATGTACCCATTGTGTATAGAGTCATGTCGTCCTCAACCAAAAGTACGACCCTCGCATTTACCGACATCGGTTTCCAAAAAATCTTTCAAAATGGAACCGAACGCCGAAAGGCTCGTCAATTTTTGGTAATGCGAGAGCCTATCTTTTCGTTGGTACGATTATAACCATTGTGTATAGAGTCAAGTTGTCCTCAACCAAAAGTACGATTATCACATCAACCGACGTCGGTTCCTCAAAAATTTTCAAAAATGGAACCGAACGCCGAAAGGCTCGTCAAATTTTGAGGAGATGTGATATTCTACCTTTTCGTTGGCACATCGTGTATAGAGTCACGTCGTCCTTCAACCAAAAGTACGACCCTCGCATTTACCGACATCGGTTCCCTCCAAAAATTTTCAAAAAAAAATGGAACCGCACGCCGAAAGGCTCGTCGGATTTTGATAATGCAAGAGTCTATCTTTTCGTTAGTACGTCTGTAAACCCCAAGAGTTTCCAAACTCTATAAGGTCGTGTAGAGTCTCGTCATGTCCAACCAAGAGTATGACCTTCGCACTAACTGACATCGGTTCTCAAAAATCTTTCAAAATAGAACCGAACGCCGAAAGGCTCGTCAAAATTTTGATAGTGCGAAAGCCCATCTCTTCGTTGACAAATCCATACATGTGTCAATCCTAAAGAGTTCTCAACTCTGCATAGGAATCTAGATACTTACCCATCGTGCTGTCCATCAACCAAGAATATGACCTTCACACTTATCGACACTGGTTCCCTCCAAAAAATTTTCAAAATGGAACCAAACGCCGAAAGGCTCGTCGAATTTCCGATGGTGTGAAAGCCTATTTCTTTGTTGACAACACCACTATGTACATATACGAGTTCTTAACTCTATAGATGTTTATTTGTGTCATCCCGACCCTCATATTGCTTGATGTCGGTCACCCAAATTCCAAATAAAGCCATGAGCCGAAAGGCTCGCCAATTTTGGCAACCCAATGGGAAAACCCATCCATTTGTCAATGCATATTGCATTCATGCATACCATGCATACGCATACATACTTAGCCATGGTTTACCCGCAAAGTAAGCCAAGGTCATGCATTCAACTGTGAATTCAAAGTCTAACTTGACGTTGTTTACCTCTCTAGGTTATATTTGCATTCACAATCAAATGGCGGAGGAAGAAGCAACTCCGAGGACTCCGAGGATTGGAGGCTCGGGTGGCGGCATTAGAAACCAAGTTTAACTTCTTGCTACAATTCATACGTCGGTGGACCGAACGAGAGGAGGAGAAGAAGAAGGCAACAATCAGCAAAAGACAAAAAGAGATCTATCCAGCCCTCAGCCTGTCAAAGGCAGCTCAGACTCTACCAACTCCAAGAAGGCCAGCCTTCCACATTCCTAGGCCGTCCCGGACAGAGCCTCGGCAGTTCCAGCCACTGCCAATCCCAGTCCCTACAACTATATACCTTGCTGGATCAAGAAGAAGATGATTACGCCCGTCAAGCCAGAGGACGCGTATCGGGCCACAGCCCAAAGACTACAACAAAGACCTGACCTGTGAGTACCATCAAGGAGAGGTCGGGCATACAGTGGAAAATTGCAGAGTCTTGAGGCACCGTATCCAAGATCTGCTAGACCAAGGAGTGTTGAAATTCAGAATAGAGGGAGTCATAAATACAATTGGGGCAGAGAAAGATGAAGAAGTCGACATCACCTCCACAAAAATACCATGGGAGCCACTCTTCCATGAGCTAAAGAAGCGAGGGCTACTCCCTGCACCAAGGGCACCAAAAGAGTCGACAGAAGCAGGCACGTGCCAGTATCATCCCGGGGCTCGAGACCACAACCTACAAGGATGCGAAGAGTTCAAGAAGGAAGTCGCCGGTCTGATAACAAAGGGATTGATAAGAAGGAGGGGAGAACAGCCGGAGAGAGATTGCATGACAATTCGACCAGCTGAGACTCAGCCCTTACGAGAAGACAAACTTCCAAGGCAAGGATGGAAAGAATTGAAGAGGATTTTGAGAAATTCTGTGAGAGAAAGAAAGAAGAGTTGGGGAAACTCACACCAGCCACACCACTGGAAATGTCCGGGCCCGATCCAGTGGTCATCCGTTATGCTACCAAAGAAAAGGTCGTGCTTCAGACAGCTTCGGTATCCGCGGTTCAATCTTCGGAGAAAGTTCCAAGCGTGGTGATCCAAGTTCCGCAACCCTTCCCCTACCAAGATAGTAAGAGGATCCCCTGGAACTATGGGATGAAAGTAATATCGACACGGGAAAGCCAGCCTAAGACGAAAGAGGAGGTAGTAGGGAACCTCACGTCCGGGCTCGGTGGGATTACCAGAAGCGGCAGGTGCTACACTCCGGAAGAGCTAGAGAAAAGGAAGGAAAGAAGCGGGAAAGGCAGTGGAGGATCCCACACGAAAACGAAGGCAACAGAGGAAGAGGCCGCAGATTTCCTCCGAATCATCAAGAGTAGTGAATACAGCATAGTGAAGCAGTTGAGCAAGATGCCCTCTCATATATCAGTACTGTCATTACTACTCGCATCCGAATCCCACAGGAAAGCCCTGCTGAAAGTACTTAACGAAGCATATGTGCCAGAAGATATCACTGGGCCGTCTTTCGAGAACATGGTGACCTCCATACTAGTCACCAACCAACTAACCTTCTCTGATGATGAGTTGCCCCCGGAGGGGAGAGGTCATACCAAAGCTTTGTATATCTCTGTCAAAACCAATGACCGCATCGTGTCGAGAGTACTGATCGACAATGGGTCAGCTCTAAACGTATGCCCTCTATCAACCTTGGAAAAGCTAGACATCGATCCCACTCGTGTGAGGGTCAATAGCATGGTCGTACGAGCTTTCGATGGAACCCGCAGAGAAGTGTTAGGAGAGATAGACTTGCCAGTAGAAATTGGCCCGCAAGTCTACGACATCAACTTCCAAGTGCTGAGAATCGATTCTCCTTACAACTTGCTATTAGGGAGACCATGGTTACATACAGCCGGAGCAGTACCCTCCTCCCTACACCAAAAAATGAAGCTCATCATCGGCAACCAATTGGTCACCATCCTAGCCGAAGAACCCATATCCATTTACAACGACGGAGAAATTCCTTACATTGACGGATGTGCACCAGAAGAAGCATCATTCCACAGTTTTGAGTTCGTCACCGTCATCCACAGAGTGGCGGCCGTTGAACCAAGATTGTCCAAAGCTGGGATCATGGTAGCCAAGGAATTCGTCAAGGCGGGGTTTCAGCCTGGGCAAGGTTTAGGCTATGCGAACCAAGGAAGAACCACAATTGTGACCCTGGAGGGAAACAAAGACAGGTATGGACTGGGGTATACCCCGACCAGAAGGGATCGTCAGATGGCCTATGAAGCCCGGAGGCAAAGAGCTGCAGCGAAGCTCAAAGGAGAGAAATGGCCCTGAGAGGAAGATGGCCATCCCCCACATCCGCACCACCTTCCCCGCATCAGCAATGTTTCAAGTTGATGAGGGCGACGTAGACGAGCTGGCATTACTTTTCACTGAGGATTTGAATGTCAATGCCATTACCACGGAAGGAGATTCCGCGGCATTCCCAGTCCATGCCGATCAGCACGAGGAGATAGATCTTGAAGACTTTCTAGATGAAGAGAACCTCAAGGGTTATCGTATAGATGAAGAAACACTTGATGAAGACACCATGGGAAGATGATGACCTCCCCGACTTGCTCCCGCACTTGATGGTTCCACGCGGGCTCGACACCCTGGAATTCGAGATATTTTGCGAGCATGGAGACCCGGAATCTCATCTACGGAAGTACCGCGAAAAGATGGCCTTGCATACTAACAACGAGTTCTTGATGATCTCGACATTTCATGAGAGCCTACCAGAGTGCGCGGTCACCTGGTTCTATCAGCTGAAGAATCTTGCCTGTTGGGGAGATTTGGCGAAGAGCTTTCCTGGACCGATACCGCCACAACATCAAGGCACCACCACCAAACATCATCACCACCGCCGTTGCTGAAGAAGAATATGCTGGCCCTATGGTTGAAGGGTTGAGCATCCACACCATCACCGAGGAGGAGGATTCCACCACCACACCACCG
>OU015762.1:34713598-34740749 GCA_907173295.1 Fagus sylvatica | reverse complement strand
CATAAAATAGCTTTTCTGAAATTTAGCAAAACAAAAAAAGCTTTTCTTAAACTTAATATGCGAATAATATAAGTTTCCATTTTATAAACAATGGAGTTGTAACATACTTTAATATGCGAATAATATAAGTTTCCATTTAAAAATAAGAACGGATAAGTAATCGTGTAACTTAATAGTATTGTGTTCTTTTATGAAAAGAATCAAATTTCATCTCTATCATTGTAATTATTGAATAATAAAAAATAAAAAAAAAATAAAAAAAAATTGAAAAACGGACATCTTTTTCACATTTAAAAACACTTAAATTTTATGGCACATAGGCTAATGACACAACACAATGACCCTAGGCTCACAATCCCTGGTGAAAAGTCAACGATTTATCCTGATTCGTGTACGGAAACTTCTGAGGGTGCGGCGCACAGATCCCATAGGATTAGTCGAGGTACGCGCGAACTGACCTGGACACCCAAGGTTGTCAAAAAAAAAAAGACGATCCCTGGGCTCACGTTTTCAATTGCCCACATCTATTTGCTATTTATAGTAACAGCAAGTCATTTCACATCTGATTTTGAAGCTTCTTCGTAACAAATGACAATGGTATGTAAAGCGTACATGATTTTTTTCTAGTGGCTACCATGCGTGAAAACTCAATGATGATTTTTCATGTCTAAGTGAATCTCCATGATTGAAACTTGTTAAGCTTATTAAATAAATTGCACCTTAAAAAAAAATAGAGATTTTTAAATGAGAGCTTTAAAAAGTCATAGGTAAGTATGTTTGGTTATAAGGACTCTCTACGGGTAAATTTGGATAAGAGAAAATCCTCAATTTATTGTAAAATATACTCTTGATGATGTATTTTGCTTTCAGTAATGAAATAAAATATGCCTTCTTCATTAAAATTAATTAATTAATTAATTAAGCCAAACATATATTATATCTATACTATAATATAAAACCGAAGCTTTTTGACTTTTGGTTGACCTCATTATGTTGCGCCACATAAGCTTTTGAAATCTCACAATTTTACACCTCATTATTTTAATATATATTTTCTAATTGAATTTAAATTTTATTCTATTATTAAACCTTCCATTAGAATTTTAACACATCATATTTTCTTTAATATAAGAATATATTATTCCATATATAAAACACAATCATAATTAATATCTAATACTAAAATATATTCCATATATAAACACAATATAAATATCTTTTAATAATAATCATAATTATCAATTTTCATCAAGATTTTTAGATTTTTTTTTTTTTCTTATGTATTTCATTTAATTTTGTTGCTGGCAATGGAGAAAGATTGATGGATTTGTTATAATGAAACCATGTGAGCTTGAAATGAGTTATGAAAATTATTTAGGTTTGATCATATAATCATGTGCCCATATATTTATTTGTCCTTCTTCTTATTTTAAGTATCATTTATTTTATTTTTGGATAGAAACATGATCCATATGGTAAATATAAACATGAATCGTGTTTTATAAAAATTGGACTATATTCAACTTATGCCAAAAGAAAAATTACATTATATTAAATTTTAATTATCCTATGGTAAATACTTTCTTAGTTATTTTTTTAAACCAAAAAGTAGGATCTATCCTAAATCCGATTCGTAAAGTTTCTTTATCGATCTTGTTTACAACATTTTGAACTACAAAAAAATAAATAAATAAATAACATATTCAACAAAAGAAGTAAAAGGAATCAAAATTAATTTAGATTTTATTTTCAATAATTTTCCTGTGCATCGCACAGGTTTGCAAGTAGTTATCAACTAATAGCTGAAGCTTCAGATTTTTCTCAAAACATGCCACGTCAGATTTCCTATTCCTATAACAATTCAAGTCATCCAAAATTTTTCCCTCTTTTAATTCCTTCTTATTTATTTTTTCCTATCCAATCACAATTAAGTCAGTAATCAAAGTAATTATTTTTTCCACTCTTTAATGTTTGACTCCTCATCTAACACCATCTCTTCCAAATCAACCCTATTTTCACTCATTCCATTTAACTCCATTTAATTATTTCACCTCATACTCTCTCTCTTCATCACACATTTCCTTTTCTTTTCTTTTTTTCCCTTCCTTCTTCTCTCTCTCTCTCTCTCCTTTGCCTAATGCTCCATTCTTTCAACTTTCCCTTTTAATTCATTTAATTCTATCATCATTACTACTCTAACTCTCTCTCTTCCATTTTTAAAAAGAAGAAAAAAAAAACTCTACCTCTTCTAACCTTTTCGGATTCTTTAATCAAATTCCATTTAACTCTTTCTATATTTGGGCTGGCATTAAAAGCTCTATTTTTTCTTTCTTTCAAATTTTCCACTTAATTCTGTCTTCATTACTACTTTGACTCTCTCTCTTCTCTTTTTCTCAAAGAAAGAAATAACTCTCTGTTCTTGCTTTTTTGGCTTCTTCTCTCCCTCACTTCAGTTATAAATCCACCAATTAATTTTTTGGTTTATAAATAAACCAAATGCTAAGCTTCACAGAAGTAGTAGATCAAGAACAACATGAACAACGATTGGAGGAAGAAAATGTGGTGCAATTTCTGGATTCCTTGGATACCTATCTAATCCTATTCCCTATTTGTTTCATCATCTTCAGCACTACGCCAAGGGTGGTTGAAATATTACATTGTGCAAATGGGCATTCTCTACCTAGCAATAAAAAATAACCCCTTTTTTTTTACTTATCATTTTACGTCTCTCAGTTTTTTCCTTTTTGTTTTTTTGCTTAGACTTTTCTTAGAGTATTTGTTTATCCATAATTTTGCCTTTTTGTGACACTTTTTGATGGGATGATTGAATATGGCTCTCAAAAGCTACCTAAAACAGTACATTCTAATGTTTATTTTTTGAAATTGATCATTAGGGATTTTTCTTCAATCTTGCCAACTTGGGAAAATTAGTAATTTTTGGGTGGATTCAATTTTCATGTTCAGATTTTGGAATCTGCACATCATGTGTTTGACAAAATGTCTCACTTACTATCGTATTAGTTTAAGTTAATTTTTTTCGTACCATAATGATTGCCTCTTGGTTTAATGAATTATGCCTCTTGGTTTAGTTGCCATCGGTCATCTCTTTTATTTATTTATTTTTCCTCATGAGCTTACTAACGTAATAAGAACTTGAACTTAAGACTTAAGAGTCAATCTCAATTCTATGATAGTTATAGTAAACATGTTGGGTTAGCTAATGAAAACAACATCAAATTAAATTAGTATTATCCTCTCTATGAATTAGTATTATCTTCAAGAAAATGAAATAAAATTAAGATTTTTAAAAAGAAGCCCATGTTTAATTTTGTATTGTTTTTTATTTAATTTGTGGGGTTTAGTGATATGGGATTGTGTGTTTGGGTTTAAAATCAAATTGGGTTTTCTGTTAATTCTATGTTGTTTATTTTCATTTAAATTCAAGTGCTCTTTTTTGTTCTTTGGAATTATAACAGGTTCTAACATTTTTTTCGAAATTATTAATCAAAATTAATATTCTCTTTTTAGTTTTTTTATTATAGTTTTTTATTAATATTATGATGTTCACGCAAAATTAAAAAGGTTATATATATAATTCCCGTGCATCGTACGGGTTTGCGACTAGTACGTTTAATATTATTAAGCTTCCAAGCAATACCATTCACATTAACAACCGTGGCAATATTATTCCCTTCACTTAACAGAAGTATAATTAACCAACCCCGCCCGGCATCCAAAGCATAAAAAATGTAAAATGCATGAAGGCATAAACTGAAACTGGAAAAATTAATATATGATAATTTAAATAAGCCTATTTAGCATGTTATGGTCATTAATTTTCATCTATAATTTATGGGCTAATTAGCTGTAGCAAATAGATGAGTTTTAACTTACTCCACAAAAAGAAGATGATTATTATATTAACCTAATGCACAAATTCAATCAGGCTACTAATCATGGCCAGCCTTATAGGATCCAAGATTGAACAATGAATTGCACTTTTCTTTCCAATGGCATTAGATTAACTTCAATATAAGAACTACAATTTTAACCGTTTAAATACCTTTACCCATGCTAAGGTGGTATAAGTAGTGAAAGAAAGGATTTAGAAAACATAAAGAGTTGTTAAGCTGACCAGTGTTTTCACTAGAAATGAAAATGGCATGTGAATAAATGCATGAACTAGAAAGATTTAAAAGAGGGAAGGAAAGAACACTTTACAAGGACACTGAATCCGGTAACATCAGTAAAAGAAACTGGGACACGGTCACTGCCACCATTGGTGCTGCCATGTAGCTCAACTTCTTCAGCTCTTGCACAAAGGCACCACATGATGACGCCCACTTCCTCTCTTCCCTCTTTGGCAGTAGTGCCGTTTCCATTTTCTTAATTCCTCTGTCTATGAAACCCAAGAGGCAAAGAGAATAGGAAGATTATGTTTCTTGAATGAGTTAGCTAGACAAGAATATATAAAAAGAACTTCCCTGTTGTATGTCTAATGGAATGACTATTCCTTTGTAGTGTAGTCATCATTTAATTGTTTGGTTGGATTTTCATGGAAATAGGTATTCTTTTTTTTTTTTTTTGATAAGTTGGAAATAGGTATTCTAGTCTATGTTCTTAATAGACTAAATTATACATTACAACATTTATGTTTGATCAAAATTCAATTGAGTCTTCTAAGTTTTGATCATTTCAATTCAATTTTCTAAGTTTCATTCCGTTTCAATTGACAATTTTCGTTAATTTTTGTTAACACCGTTAGTTTTTAATTTAAAATTGAATTTTTAATTTTTAATTAAATATTAAAAGCCAAAAACTAAACCCAGTTAAACCCAAATACCCAACCCAATTAAAACTAACCCATTATTAAAAAAAAAAAAAAACGCATTACAGTAAAATAATCGAATATCCCCAATTCTGAAAACCCTAATTACCAAAACTCAAACTTCAATATTAGATTTAGATTTGCGGATCATGTTCATAATGATTCCGCTAAGGCTTTTCGTGATCTTCCAGGCCGATATGTTGCGGAGCACTTGTACAGCCTCTTCCTCGCCTATCAACGCCAGCTTCTGCCTCACCCCAACGTTCGGTGGCAACTGGTTTTGGTCCCTGCAGATTTGCTCGATCAGCTGCTCCACAGCGTGAGGCAACGCTACTTACACCGAAGGGTCCGCCATTAGAGACTGAGAGAGTTTGTTGAACTTGAAATGAAGGAAATGTGAGAAAGAGAGACAGAAACAGGCATAATTAGTGAAAAGAACTCTGAAGACCATACAAGGAGCATCCCTCTCATCTCAAATTCACATATTTAGAGAAACGGGCATAATTAAGCCAAATCTCTGTAAGATAATTTTTGGGTATAGCAATAAAGTTTGGGTTTTGGGAATTAGGGATTTCAGAATGAATTTTGGGATTAATTGATTGTTTTACTGTGATTTGTTTTGGTTTAACCGGGTTCAGTTTTTAGTTTTTAATGTTAAATTAAAATTTTAGAAATTCAAATTCAAATTAAAACCTAACAATGTTAACAAAAATTAACGAAAAATGTTTAATTAAAAAGAAATGAAACTTAGAGGATTGAATTGAAACAGTCAAAATTTAAATGACTCAACTGAAGTTTGACCAATTATAAAGGGTATAATGTGTATTGGCCTTCTTAATATTATAAGGTATGAAACTCACTTAAAATTGTTTATGTTTTAGATATATTTTAAGCTATTATACATTTATTTTTAAGTGGATTGGTTATGATCTCAATTGAAAATGAGTTTGGATAAGTTAAAGTACAATAACTTAATTGAAGAATTTTTCAAAAAATGCAAAAGAAAAGTTGTTTTCTTTGAATCGGATCGTGCTAATTATAAAGCACCATAATGGGATTACATTTTGCTTTTTTTTTTTTTTTTTTTTTTTTTTTATGTAATTCAAATAAAAACACAATTAACCTTGATTTTGCATTTTTTTTTTTACTTATTTATTTCTCTTTTTTAATATTTAATAATAAGTGAGCTGTCAAAATCGGGACGGACTTAGGCAACCCAAATCTAGGGGCCGGTCCTGCTTAAAAATAGTTATTCTTTAAAATGTGGAATAGTTATTCCTTACCAAAATGTATGTAATAGTTGTTCCTTAAGTCACCTAATAGCTTCAAAAAAATATAAAACAAAATTCCAAAATCCAATGTTTGCTAGCACTTTTTAAAAGATTACCATTTTTTAATAAATGTAACATTTATAATTATTGATAGTTATAGTCTAATTAAAAATAAAACAAAAAATACAAAACCATTTTATTGTAATGTAATCATTTAAATTTCGAATATGTATAACCTTTTTATGAAACATGTATTTCTTTTTTAAAGCTCGTTTATATATCATCATTTTCTTCTGGTAGGTGAATTTATTATTTATTAGAATATATTTGATATTTAGTAATTAGGAGAGATGTTATTTTAAATTTTTAATATTTATGGAGATAACAATTTAATTGGAATATGACTCGATTCTATCATCAAATTATCCTATACCAAATTGTGAAATACAAAATTCATGGTTTTAAACCTCTTTTATCACCAAACTGATGCATAAATAGGTATTCCATTACAACTTATTATATTCCTTGTAAACTTTCTTCCTATTCCACTTTATCATCATTTCAATGTACCAAACACATAAGAAAAGATCATTCTTGATGTCGAACTTCTAGATCTTTCGAAAAGAAACTTACTGGTAATTAACTTCACACTCTCCAAAATCTTGACACAACAAAATGGCTAAATGAAGTGGACTTTGGTTAAATCTAATCAAATTTTCTACAGTTGCAAAAGGGGCAAGCACACAATAACCCTATTGTTACGCCATGGCACGATACTAGATAATTGTACGTTTGTAACTTTTCTGCATTGTATTATGCAAACTTATTCCAGCTTTGAAGGGCTTAAGGATGTCAATTCATTTTTTCTATTTTATACTCATAGCCATAGTTTATACACTAGAACAATGACATTCAAATTGCATATTTTCTTTCTACTTTCAATATGAGAGTTCGGTTATTCTTACCAAACAAAGGCAATCTATAACGACACGGTTTAGACCCCAAATTCAAGATAAACACGTTAAACCCAATATTTAGCTAAGATGGTTAAGCAATCAATTTAAAGAAATAAACACATATTTAGTTATCACGTGCATAAGCCCCAACAAGTTTAAATCAAATATTCAGCTAAAATGATTACACAATCAATTTATAGCATTAAACATATCTATACTATAATGTAAAACTGAAACTTTTTGACTTTTTGTTGACTTCATAATATTGCGTCACATAAGCTTTTGATGTCTCACTATTTTACACTTCATTATTTCAATATATATTTTTAATTAAATTTAAATTCTATTCTATAATTAAACATTCCATTAGAATCTTGACATAATATATTATTCCATATATACAAACATAATCATAATAAATGTTTAATACTAGAATATATTCTATATATAAACACAATAATTTTTTTTTTGATAATATATATAGACACAATAATATTAAATTTATTTTAATAATTATCATAATTAGACAAAATATAATAGAGAAAAAAAATCATATTATGTTAAACTTTCCCGTGCATTGCACGGGTTGCCGACTAGTATTTGATAAAACAGGAGTCAAATAGCTAAGTTAACACACTAGGTGAATAATAAAATTACTAAACACAAGCATATATATTTGAAAAGAAATAATGCATGTTATCAAACATCTTCATAACCAAAATCGTAATGAGATAACAGCAAAAACTAAATAACAGAAGTGATCTGTTGACAAAGAGAACGCCAAACTGAGGTAAAAACTTTACGGGTGATTATGGTTGCAACTATAAACACTAAGGAATCCACTATGTTGAGAGTCAAAGGTATTTGCATACAAAAGCTAAAAGTATACCCACGCAACTCCAATGTAATACTCACAATTGTTCCCAATGATTGCTCCAACTCCCCATCAGACTCCTTTCTCAAAGACCGTCCTCAAAACACGACTCCTCACCGTGACTCATTGTTACAACAATGGCTTTGAAGTAGACTTGGATAGCAGCTTCACAAAGCATCAATGTAGATTTGGCATTTGTTGATGTTAGCTGGACCAAAGGATTCAATGGCACATATGCTGCAGCTAGGCTCTCTTCTTCTATAACAAAACTTACTCAAACTCTTAATGGTTCTTCAAGCTCTTGGATATAGAGAGAAAGAGAAGGCCACAAAAAAGGGCTACATTTTTTGGCACGCTAGACTGAC
This sequence comes from Fagus sylvatica, assembly GCA_907173295.1. Classification (NCBI taxonomy): domain Eukaryota; kingdom Viridiplantae; phylum Streptophyta; class Magnoliopsida; order Fagales; family Fagaceae; genus Fagus; species Fagus sylvatica. The sequence continues at coordinate 34,732,455 of OU015762.1, read as the reverse complement.
CTCTTAATCTAATCATTAGGTCACATGAACGAAGGATGAATCTGAGCCGTCTGATTGATTCTTCAGAATTCACGATGCTCAGCTAATTGAAGTAGTAATCGAGCTAGGTGTCGAACTTACTTAAGTTCGATCAATCGAACTAGCAGTTGAGCTTCACAGAAAACAACTTAGCTTGAGTATTTTGGAGCTTGTGGTCTTGTAGTCTTCGTACTTGATCTTGAACCTAGATCTAAACTCAAAAAAGACTTACAACTTTACTAACACATAAGTTTTGGAAACGGTTACTGCCAATAAATGACTCCACACACACACACACACAGAATTTCCCAAAACTAGAAGTTGCAAGAAGACGGTTTAGAACTGGACTACTAGCCTGAACCTGTTTAACCTGCACACACACACACTGAATTTCCCAAAACTAGACGTTGCAAGAAGACGGTTTAGAACTGGACTACCAGACTGAACATGTTTAACCTGAAAACACACTTAACAAACACATTAGGCACACACAAGGCAAAATAAGACAAGCATAATATTTTGGCAAAGACTTAAAAAAAAAAAAAAAAAAAAAAAGTCAACACCACATAGCATTTAGATATCCATTGATAACAAGTTATGCATAATATAAGATACAGAAAGTGTAAATGCTCAAAATTCAATGAGTGCCATGTGTCACCTTGTGGTTGGTTGGGGATGGGCCGAGCTAGTATTGATGGGTCGTTGAGCCCAAAACTCCAAACCGGGCTTTTGAGCTTGCCTGATGGCTAATGGTGCACTTCTCTTGATCTGCTGCTACGCTGGGCTTTTATGAAGGGAAAATATGGATCTACTGTGAGAGCCCTCCTTTCAACAAAGTGATTACTGCAGACACTTTTCCATCAAGCCAAATAATCACTGCAGACAACAAACGTGAGCACCGCAGAACAACATAAAATATGAACTTTTATGAACTGAAAAGACTAAGGAAGATTTGATGTGTGATGGGGGAAGGTTATCCCTCGAAGACACGTGACATAGAATAGGGTTGATTGGATGCTTGTGGAGTTTTTGCAAGGAGTGTTTTGGTATGGGTATTGATCTTTTTCTTCTTCTTATCCCTTGACTTGGGTTTTTGGCTCTTTGGTGGAGGCTAAAGGTGGTTTCTGGGCTAGGGAGGTTGCCTTGACATGACTGTGTTTTCTTCTTTTATAATGGTCTGCGGTGATCCATGGAGTTCATGGTTTTGACCTGGCCATTTCTTTAACTTTTGGATAATGGGCTTCCTCATTGGGGTCAAGCTGACAATGTTTCCTGATAACATAAAATATTGCCGCAAACCAAATTGGTGAAAGAAATTGGCTCCATGGTGAAAGCTTTGTCTGCACGTGTCTTCATTAGGGTGTTTGAGGTTTGCTGGTCACTTGTGCTCATACCCCCCAACGGGTGTGATACACTTGAGCCGCAGACTTCAATACCCTTTTGAGAAATAACCCCCTACCTCCAAACCAAATCCCCCTTAGTCTTTTAATGAAATCTTACTGGCAGTCACCATAGGTTTGGGCTTTGGTGACTGCATTACCTTTATTTATGTTCTGATGGAAGTATCTTTCGTCTTCTTGTTGAGCTCCTTCCTTTTTCATGAATCTGCCGTTGTTTGACTGTTGTCTGCCGTGCAGAGGGAGTAGGAACCATCATAGGCCGGTCTGTGCTTACTCCCCTCATATTGTCTCCAGGCTCCCTTTTGTCTTTGGTTGTGCTCTTTCCATTTTTGTGATTCTGCTGCTCATTTTCTAGTCTGTCGTGCAAGAAGGCGGCAGAGATGGCAGCCATCCATATTCACGTTCCCTCCAAGTTATCTTTTTACCTTTGGCTGAAACTTTGCCCTTCTCGCAAGTCTGCCGCTGCTGCTTTCCCTTGTCTGCTGTGCAGAAAAGCCTTGGCAACGGTAGGTGTGAGTCTGCCGTCTGAGGAAATGATGAACAACGCTTTTCTTCAGTTCAGAGGGCTTTCCCTTTTTTATTCTTCTGGAGTGTTCTACCTTTTTAAGGAGTGTAGTAGTAGGGCTCCATCTGAAATTACTCTTTACCCCCTGACTTCTCCGTGGGCTGGGCTCATTATTGGGGACTTATGGCAGATTGCTCCCAATAAGTTTTGGGCTTTACAGCAGACTGGTTTCTCTTGCAATAACACAGTGCCTCCTGGGCCCATCGTGGGCTGTTGTGCTTTGGGCTTCTCCAGATCATGTCACCTGCCTTCCTTTGGGCTTACTGCAGACGGTCTTTGTGGGCTGCTTTTAGTCTGCCATAACTTAGGCAAAAAGTGGGCATCTACAGAAAGATAACACAATCCATCATATCAAGAAAGCCAAACCATACACACGTCATAAATCTGAAAGAGATAACTAAGAAATGACTTCAAGTGATTTGAAAGTGAGAACTAACAAAGTGGCTTCAAGTGATATGAAAGAGAGAACTAACAAATAACTCATAGTGTACGCGTACTATATATACTGTAAATCATATTTCCTATAACCGGGTTTGAGATACTTACTCGTTGCGGAAGTCCCGGATCAATTTGGTTGGCTTGTTACACTGCTTTTCCTTTTTGATCTTAGATATGCTCTGGTTCGTCCTTGTTCTCTTACTACGTTCTATCATATCAAGATCCCGGATCAAACCATACACACGTCTTAAATCTACACTGCTTTTCCTTTTTAATCTTAATGAACCCCTCTCAAGTGATTTGATCTCATGTTCGTCCTTGTTCTCGTGGGTTGAGGTTGGCTACTAGAGTTGCCTTTTCTTCCACAAACTAAATCCTAAGAGATTAATTGAGAGTTTCACACTTGTGAATAGGAGAGCTTTCTTTCTGTATAATATAAACTATTATATCTTTCTCTGTATTTTTGGTTTTCTCTACGTATAATAAATTATATTCACAGAGAATATAATATATTAGATAAGAGCACATCCCTTCTTTTAAGGGATTTGATAACCACTATCCCATGATTTGATCCAATTCAAATCATGAATAGTTATTCTTATCACATGACCAAATGGGACCCGCAACCCATAGTGGGAGGATCATGGGCTCGGGTCCATCCCGACCCATTAAATTATAACATATACAAAGGGAAAGGGTAAGGGAGATAAAACATATCTCACCCAATACACAGCAGTACAATACAAATGTAGCAAATGTGTATCTCCCTAAAACAATATTATACAAAAAAAAAAAAAAATGGTCTATTAATGAGCTAAAACTCACCATAAAACTAAGCTCTACTAAACCCTCCCCTACCCATGTTCATGTACATACTCATGTATAGCTCCCCCACCCCCACCACACATGCACACACGCTACCTACACTAGTTAAAAGACCATTTTTCCTACAAAAAATTCTTTAGATATAGTCCAATAATGCAAGTGAAGACCAGTCATGCTGCCAAGTACTCTTGTGTACCTAATACCTTCCCAAACCCAAACCCCAACTCCAGACTCAGTCCAATCTATCACTTGTTAGCCACATATGTGGTTACATCTCAAAAGATCTAATCAAGTTACAATTAAGGCTCTTTGCCGTTATTAATAAAGCCCAATTCCATCCCGTATATGCCTTATGTGAGACTCGACACGCAATCACACAACACACACACTTATGACTTATCTAAATTTGGCGCATCACAATTTCTCTCACTTAAATCTCGGATGTCTTCATTAGGGCCTATATCATGTCTAAGCTCACATGGGGTTATTAAGTTGGTTCTGATACCATTTGTAACAACTTAATGTAAACACTGGTCACATTTGTGCTTACACCCCAAAAGAACTATTCAAGTTGCATTCGAGGCTCTTTGCAATTATTATAAAATTCAGTTCCACCCTCTATATATCCGATGTGAAATTCAGTACACATTTAATCATTTATACATCTAATTCAATATCAATATGTACATCTAATTCAATATCAATATGGGACATCACATTTATAATCCAGAAGCTCTAGAAATTTTACAAGTATGTATTTGTTTTAAAGAATTTAATTTATGTTTGTTGATATGACGTCTAAGTCAATCGATTATTAAATGCGTACATAGATTAAATAAATCTGAGCTTATCATGTTTCCTGAAATATCCTCTCCCTTGCCTTTGTCGCCTGCAAACATCACATAAACAGTTTAGTTTAGCTATTAGAGTTTCTTGTAGTACAAGAATCCAATTTCAACTTTTTTACAAGAGAGAGAGAGGGTTTTAGAAATGTCATTCCAATTCAAAACATTATAGAACATTATATGATAACAAATCAAGCATTTAGTACTAAAAATGCCCAAAAAAAGAAAAAGAAAATAAACAACTACTTTACAAAGATTAATAACCTGCTTTTGCCAGTTTGTGAAGGCTGTTACAAGAGCAAGCAATGTTGCTTGCACAGTAGTACCAGCCAATATTCCAATCCAAAGGCCTTTTCCTCTTAAATGTAGAACAAAACCCAAGACAACAGCCACGGGTATTCCAACCAAGTAATATGCTCCAAGATTGACAAAGGCACCTATGTTCAGCCAGCCACTTCCTCTAGCGACCCCTGATGCAAAAAAGCATATTAGTTAACTGGTGCAATACTTTGCCAAACATTTACTCAAGAAAAAGAATACTCAAAAAGATAATTCTTCGATATTAATTTTATTTGAAAACTTTGAAATAGATGATTTATACATATTGAATCATGATCAGTTTCGGCATTCACAAACATTTTGTTGGGTCTTTTTCTTTTATTAATTTGTTTTTTTTTTTTGTTGGGTCTAACAAAGGTTCCAAATTCATTGCTAAGCACATGACACATGTTATCCCAACCATAAGGCCAAAAAACTTAACTGTAACAGCTTCAAGTTGTGCCTTTTGCTTAGTCCTATAAAGACCAAATGCTAACGTAAAACTATATATCATTGTTTAGCCTTAAGTTGTCAAGCAATTCTTACTTAAATTAGATTTAAAACACATAAAATTTTAAGTTCAATAGGTGCGAGAACTTACCAGAAAGTACAGCTTGTGAGGTATCCATGATAACTGAGATACAAAGCAGAGGAGTCATTCCTGTGATGTAATCCACAACTTCCTTTTCATCGCTGTAAGCATATCCCCAAACAGAACGGCAGCAAAAAAGAATTGTGCTCACAATGACTGCCTCTATGACAGAAAGAACCATCACTGCACTAACAGAGAATTGTGCTGCATGTGGATTCCCAGCTCCTAATTCATTTGAAACCCGAGTGCTACAAAATGTTGATTGCATTCATTTTCGGTAATACATGAATCTATATGATAAAGCTTGCATACATGTGATAAAATATATATTAGAAGACAGATTTAGATAAACCTTGCAGCAGCAGAAACCGCATATGGAATGAAGTAGTGCAAGGACATTGTTGTAAGGCTGCTTATAAAGGCTATGAGAAATCAGAAACAATCACAATGGTAATTCACTAACTATTAACCATAGAACTAAATGAGGATGCATCATACCATATGGAAAGAACTGAGGTTTCAAGTTTTGGATTTGGCAAAAGCCCAGAGAGTAGTATAAGCAGCTCAAACGACCACCATTCAAGACTTGTTTATTGGAATGAAAAGAACATATTAGTAATAATCTTAGTTCCCCCCCAAAAAAAAAAATGTAGAGAGAAATCCCAGCAGAAATCTCTTACCAAGCCATTACGGCAGAGGGGATAGCAAAGCAAAAGAACTCTCTAATGCTCAGGAAAACATCCTTTGAGAATGAGATGCGCGTTTTCTCACAGGTTGAAGAATACTTCATGTAAAATCCGAGCATGATTGCATTCAACCAATATGATAAACCAATACTTAAAGCTGCTCCAGTAATTCCTAATTCACACTTAAATATCAAGACCCAACAAACAGGAACATGGAAACATAGAGTTATACATGAGGTATAGAGCATTGGAAGGATCAAGCCTTGAGATTGGAAATAGCGAACCAATGATTGGAGAATAGCATAACCAAATAGGGAAGGGATGAGGCAAATTGAGTATTTTCCAGCTTCAAATGACATTGAAGGGTCTTGGCCTAGTAGTGTTAACAGTTTGTCAACATATATCCAGAGGAGAGACACTGGCAGGCAAACCAAAGTAAGAGAGAGCACAGCACAGTAAGTATATATCCCAAGCTTCTGATACTGCTCTGCCCCATAAGCTTGACCACATAAAGTTTCCAAAGCACCAGCCATTCCAAACTGCTTGGCATTTCAAATTTAGTCAATAATTGTATATTAACCTCAGACTAGGAAGTAAAAGATAACAAACTTCGGTTAAAAAGTCATCATAACAAGCGCAAATCATATTAAGTTTCTAGTGTTTAAGAGGCTTGCACAGTTGCACAGTCCTCTCAAATATATAGAGGTCAGACGTGGAATTTACTTGATTCAAGCTCATCCAAACCGCATTAGCTTAGTTAGAGCTTGGCTCGTGTTAATTTGGCCACAATCAAGCTTAAAGCCTTACAAATTAAGCTAGATGAGTACATGTTGCTCAAATGCACAATGACTCTTCAATTTGCGATGGAAAAAAGGGGGAAAAAAATGGCACCATGAGATGACATAAATAAACCAGCCCAACCTGGGCTTGGGACTATTGGAAGTAAACTGGCATTAGCAAATCAGTCAATCCCTCACAAGAATGCAAGATTTAAATTAATTGTCTGCCTAAACAATTATACGATAGTAACACTAATCCAAGTCATTACCAACCTCCAGTTTCTATTGTTCTGTACCTCCAGATTTCATGTTCTTTTGTGTTCCAGCCACTCTTCTTATCTTGTACATATCCATCTCACTCAGAACCTAAAAAGTTGGCTGCTACAAATAATTATGTAGCTTCTATGCTCCCTGGCATTTTACTACTCTTATGTTTTGTAGAAACTCAGCTCTCTTAAGTTGTCCACTACAAATTGTATGGTTCTTACACATAATTCTTGTTGGACAAGAAACTTAATCTCTTATTTGACCAAGCTAACCAAAAAAATTAATAGCTTAATTAAACAATCATGACCAAATCAACATAAGAATTTGAGAAATGTTACAATATAGCCCTAAATGCAGTTAGTAGGAACCACAGTTAACAATCTCAACCATACCGGTCAATATCTTCAACTTGTCAATAATACTTGTAGACAGTATACTACTAAAACCCAACAAATTTTTCATTTTCAAAAAGAATAGATGTTCTGTTAAAGCAATAAAAATAAATAAATAAATAAAAAATAAAAAATAAAAACATTAATATTATCTATATACACATAGAGAAACATTAATATTATCTATATACACATAGAGCCCAACTTAGAATTTGGTCCTAATAACTCAACCAATTATCAAACTTTACTATTTAGGTCTAAATTGAGTATATCAAAATAATGATTGTAATACATAATTTAATCAAACATTATTAGATGTTGTAAACGATTTAAACTAATTGAGATATTGCGATAAACATTAGAGATTAGATCCAAGGTTTAAAGAAAAACATTAAAATTATAGACCTGTTTTTTCAAAAAGACAATGAAACTATCAGTCTTGATCATCTATCTTATTGTTGATCTGATGGTTTTCTTAAACGAACATAACATGAGGAACCTAACCTATAAGTTTTGTGGGTGATTTTTTCTTTCAAAAACAATATGGGACAACAAAATGAACATTACAGCCCTGTCCACTAAAACTGAGAAACTTTATCCCTCTTTGTTTTGATGTAGTTATCTGAAAGTTACATCCAAGATAACCGCATGGATTAAAAGCATTCACACTAATTAATATCTTTGTACTAGGATAAGAAGTAAACATGATTTAATGAACATATTAAATTAGATTTGAATGGTAAAGAATTGAGAAAAGATTACAAGAAGACTGAAGCCAGTGACATTGGTAAAACAGGTGGCAATAGCAACACTGGAGAGTGAGAGTTCCCCTTGATGTCCAACCATCATCAATGCCACAACCCGCAAGAGATACTGTGACACCGTAACCACAACCATCGGTGCTGCCATGTAACTCACCCTCTTTAACTCTTGGCCAAAGCCACCCCATTTTGTCACACATACACTCTCTTCTCTTTTTGGCAATAGTGCCTCCTCCATATTCCCCTACTTACTCTGTCTATGCTGCTTTGATAAGAATGATCTAGTTAATTGATAGCTCGGCTATTTTACATTAAGGGCTCGTCAGATTGTTATCCTTTTTCCAGGATCATGTTTCCTATTTTCTAGGCATCATGCCAAGTATTTTGAGAGAGAGAATGGCTTGTATAAATCTAGCCGTGGTGGCTTTCCTGTTCTATAATGGGTATGCTTTTCTCTCTCCTTCTTTTTTCTTTCTTTTTCTTTTGTTAAAAGACACTCAACTTTTATATATACCTCTTGACTTTTTTTTACCAATTTAATACAAAAACTTTTGTACACCTTTATCCATTTTATGTTTATTTTGAAAATACTTTTTGAACCAAATCATTAAAAAAACATGCATTAAAACCCTTGAGCTTATGTTATTCCAGTAGGATCGTTTTTTCTATAACTTTTTGGTTTTGTGAATAATTTCTCAAAAGAAAAAATAAAAAAAATACTTTGTGAAGAACCCATTACAACTCTACTTTTCGATAACCTTAAAATTAGCTCCCAAGTTATGAAACGAAAATCAGATATATTTTATCAATAAAAATATAGTAATTGTTCTCTTTTAATTGATTCCAAATCTCTATCAAGGTATTTCAGGATTTAATTATGCACTAAACTTCCCTACACTATCCCATTGCATCACAAACTCTGCACCCCTTGAAGTGTAGGAATTCGTCAGAACCCATTGGCCAATCCTCACCAAAAATAAAAAATAAAAAATCTTATGATTTACTTGACGAGAGTCTCGAATGGAACTATTTTTAGACTTGAATGAAGATTAAGTAAAAGACATTTTTGTAGATTCCAGTTAACTTAACTAGTAAAATCTTCAGTTGTTGAGTAATTATTATGAAACAGAAATCATAGGTTTAAGTTTTATCCTAAGTATTCAAAAATAAAAACTAGAAGACAGTATTTTTGGAGGGACAGATCCCCCACGAAACATCAATAACATTGGTAGGTCAAAGTCCTTTAAGTACTACGTGAGGACCACTCTAGAATAACTGGGGTAGCTTGAACCTTAATTGATAAAAGTTAAAGGAGCATCTACCTAACCTTTTAGCTGTTTGTTAAGCGGATGGGACAGATTTTATGTTCAAATTATGCACAGAAAAATAAGTGTAAAATATCAATAGGATAAGGCATGGAACATTTGATCTTAGCCAAAAGGCCGAGAAATGGGTTTATATATTTTTTGTTGCTTTATGCGGCCCTATATAAAATTTCTAATTTTTTGAAATATGATAGAAATTCTAATCTAAACTCACACACACATATATTTTGAAGATCCCGGCAATTGAACCTACACCCTCATAGAGGGGGGCCTTTTTGGGGAGGGGATTACCACTGGGCCGAAACATATAAAATTTCCAATTAGTTTGTCTTTAACGCATTTAATTTTTTTTTATGCTTAGTTTTCTAACTTAATGTTTTTCATTTGTTTCCGGTGTAAAATCCAATTAGAAATCCGACATGACTATGATAATGAGAAATCGAGTAGCTGTGATAATATGCAAGGTTCCAAGCACAAATGACTAAGAGATTGTCCTAAATGTCAATGTTTTCTATATTTATTTTTTATTTTTTTGAGAAGAAAAACATCACATTTAAATTACCGAAACTGAACAGGAACATCATCACCTAAACATTGGTTAAGAAAGGAAGGAACATGCTCTAACCAAATCTGAGAACCAACTACATTCCTAGCAAACTTAGCTAGGCGATGGGCAACAGAATTACCCTCGCGGAAAACATGAACAACAGAAAAAGATCTAAACAAACTTAACTTAGATCGAGCAACACTATAAATATGACCAATTCTAGCTGCATCAAACTCCATAGATTGGAGGGCTTTTATAACTTGTAAGCAATCACCTTCAAATATCATACTAAAAAGACAAACCTCTACTGCAAATTCAATAGCACGGAGAGCAGCCAGAGCCTCGGCATCTATCGCATCCAGACCATAGTCTAATAGCTCACTGAGAGCTCCCAGAAATTCACCATGCTCATTTCTAATAACCACTCCCACCCCTACTTTCTTCAAATCAGCAAACACAGCCTTGGCATCCGTCAATGTTTTCTATTAAATACCGAACTTAAGGATAGTAATAATCAGATTATTTAATTCTTTTCATTTGGATAATTTAGGTTCAAATCTCTCTTTCAACTTATTATAAACGAAAGAAAAGCAAAAAGTGGGCATGTTTGGCAACTGTGTTTTGAAACACACTTTTATGTTTGTAAAACAAAAAAACGTGAACCCCACTCGAACTTTTCATGTTCGGCCATGGTGTTTCATTTTTGTGTTCTTAAAACTTGTTTTGTAAATCCATTTTGCAAACACATTTTTGCAAAACAATTTTGGGTTGTTTTCATCCCCCATTTTTTGTTTTCTATTTAATGTTCAATTTAATAAAAAAAAAATTTCTTTTTCTTTAAGCCTCTCTCTCTCTCTCTCTCTCTCTCTCTCTCTCTCTCTCTCTCTCTCTCTCTCTCTCTCTCTCTCTCTCTCTCTCACACGATTATTCCTTTCTTATTCTCTCATGCTTGAAACCCCCTCTGTTTCTCTTTCTTCCTTTCTTCTACTACGATGACAACCAGTTCAGCCAAACCCAGTCCCATTGTCGGTCACCCTCTCCCAATCGGCAGCCTCCCTTAACCCCATCATCTCGACACTATTGACCTCTTTCTCTTTGATTCCGTTCGCCACCCATGACCACGAGATCTCGGTCTGATGAGCACCATGAACGGTAATTTCTTCACAAGCTCTCAAACCCCCTAATTTTTGTTAGCTGAATCATATAATTGATATGATTAGGGTTTAAGAATGTTGCAATTTGAAATTGTAAAGTGATAGAGAACTCATGGTTGTGTTTTCTGCGGATGGTTGGATTAAAATTAACCTATTCTGATTTTTTATCGCTGCCAATATCTGTTTTCTTATTTGCTTATTTCTCATTGGTTACACTAGATCAATGATTTAACCATTGATGATGTAAAATTGTAAATCCTGTACTTGAATCTGCTGCTTCTCTGTTTAACTAGACATATTTGCTTGGGTTTGTTGCAGGTCATATTGAATCCTTGGTTAAGGGTGCACATTCCAAATGGTTTCAGCTAGGAAAGACAAGTTTGTACCCATTTAGCATTGTGCTCATTGATTGGTATGTGACTTTGTGCGATCAATTCCTTTTACACCCCATGTTGACAAGGAGCTTTTGGTAACTCTCTTTAATTCCTAGCATCTTTCTTGGTCATTATGAAAAACTGATCAATTTTCTCTATTAAGTTATCTAGCAATTGTTACTTCTTTGGAAGCTATTTTGTGATGGTTGAATTTTTGACAATGGAGTGAAAAGTTTGATCATTTTTTTTCTTCTTCTTCTATTTCCAATTAATGTAGCTGATGTTGTGAAATTTATTTGTTCTGTATAGATATGCACTTTAATTTCTTATTCTAATCTCATATGAATGTAATATTAAACCTGTGGTGTTTCCCCGGTCCTGTGAGTGAGCCTAAATTTGTCATATCAATAAAGTTCAAATAATACTCTTGTAGGGGCATAACTAAAAACAATACAGTTGTTGCATAACTAAAACCAATTTTAGCTGGAGTTAATACTGCCACGGCCTCCCCAACAAAATAAGGCCAACATGCATAGACACAACATCACAAAGCACCTCATCCAGATACTTCCCAATTGAAAAAGTAACTAACACTTGTCTATCCACCTTAACCTCTCCACAATCATTCAACCACTGCAATTTGTATGGTCTAAAGTGTTTTAAGGTTGGTAAATTCAATTTCTCAGCCAAAGTAGTGCTAGACACATTAGTACAACTCCCCCCATCAATGATCATACTACATACCTTATTGTTGACGTGGCATCTAGTATGGAAAATGTTCTCTCTCTGTTGCTCTGCATCATCAACCTTAATGTATGTATTAAGAGCACGCCTGGCAACAAGAGACTCACCTGTCATAGGGTATACCACTCCATCATCATCACTAGCATCAACCAACTCGGGCACCCCATCACTATCATCCTCACTCTCAGTCATCACCTCCTCATTGTCACGCATAATCATCACCCGCCTGTTTGGACATTGAGAAGCGATGTTGTCCTGAACCCAAACACTTAAAGCATTTAATATCTCTATTCCGTGAAGGTTGAGAGTCTACCTTGGGTTTGTTGCTAGTTCCCTCATCTTTTCCCTTAGGTGGTTCGGTCTTTCTCTTTACTTCAGCTGGATCATTCCTATCCCACTTTGATTTCCAAGTAGTGCTAGAAACCGAAGTGTACCTTGCTGTCCCTTTTCTCTTTAACTGCCTCTCCACCTTCATTGCCATGTGCATCATGTCCTCTATCTCCACATAATGCTGCAATTCAATTACATTGGTTATGTCCCTATTCAAACCACTCAAAAATCTAGCCATGGTGGCCTCCCGGTCCTCCTCTACATTAGCCTGAATCATCGCCACCTCCATCTCCTTATGGTAATCCTCTACACTCTTAGACCCCTGTGTAAGATTTTGGAGCTTTTGGTAAAGGTCCTTATAGTAGTGGCTAGGTACAAATCTCCGCCTCATGAGAGCTTTCAACTCTCCCTACGTCTCTACAAGCCTCTCATAATTCCTCCTCCTATAGGTCACTAATTGATCCCACCAAATAATAGCATAATCAGTGAACTCAATTACCGCCAACTTCATTTTCTTCTCCTCAGAGTAATTATGACAATCAAACACCAACTCTATTTTTTTCTCCCACTCTAGATAAACCTCAAGGATAGTTCTACCATTGGAAAGATGGTATTTTCATTTTGATGCTCCCAAGGTCTCTATCTACACCATCCCAACCCCCTAAGTTCCCCTTAAGTCCTCTTTCATGCCTAACTCTTCTATGTCTACCTGACCTAACTTCAGATGCTAAGTATTCCTCATCCTCACCATCTCCTTCATTCTCATACTTATTTTCAACCCTAGGCTCACGTCGCCTCCTATCTCTCCCACCTTTCAGATTTCTAATCGTTGCTTCTTGATGATCCATCATATCCCTCACTTCACCCAACACAAAGTTCAACCACTCAAACTATTGTTGCATGGCTTGCAACACAAAGGATAAGTTATCTACCATCCCTTTTGGTGATGAGTCACTCCTATGAGACATCGTAATGTGCTGCACAAAAAGAATGTTAGTGAAAACCTCACACACTCCCTTACGTGTTTACACTCGAATAATAGCACTCCACTCGTATTTCACTCTTAATTGGCTTTTTTTCCCGATAATAGTCTCACACTCTCTTGCCTTTTACCTCAAGAGTTTTCCCACTCAAGTTCTTTAAGAACTAATTGAACTCAATCAAGACAATGCAACCTTGTTTTATCCTAACTAGTAATAAGGTCCAAGAAACATGGAAGGAATAAAAACAACACGAGAATCAAGGAAATTATACGAATGAAAGAGTAACTAGACAAGATACCAACTATAATGATGTATGCAGCCCTTGTGATGATAAGGCTCAAGAAAAAATTTCGGATTTTCTATACTCTTTTTTTTTTTTACGATTTTTTTTTTCTTTTCTTTTCACCAACTGATTTGATCACGATCAAAAGAATAAGCAATTGACAAAATCTTAACAATAACTCAAAAACCCTAGAATAAGTGATATACGATAGCCCCTAGAATAAGAGATTTCGGCCAACACAAACCCTAGAACAATGAAATTCAGTAGCCCTAAGAATAGTGAAGAAATTCGGCAGCCACCTTTTTTTTTTTTTTTTTTTTTTGTAACCCTAGAACAATGAAGCCCTAGAATTAAATATGCAAGAAATAAAAGATAGAATCAGACCTGATTGAAAACCTTGCTCTGATACCAAATGATATGAACCCGCAAGAATGGAATCTCTTAAACCCACAATCAATTTGAAAATTCACCTAAGAAAGCCAAAAATCAAGTCAATGGATGGAGAATCTAGACCCGTTGAGAACTCGTTTCAAGAACCTAGATTATATTAAAATCTAGACCCGTTGAAGAATCTGTCTCAAAAACCCAGATTACAAGGAGGAACACCACAAAGGCAGTGATTTACCTTTGATAAGTTCAAAAGTTTAATCAAGAACAAGAGGAGTAAACTCAACTCACAATGAAAATTCAATATTATCTCCCTTCAAATGAGGCTATAAAGAGTATTTAAACCAAAACCTAATTAAAACCCTAGCCAAAATAAAGCTCTTTCTCCCAAAAATACTCTTGCATGAACAGTGCCGCACTACAGTAATTCCGCTACAGTAACTTCTTGAAACCCTAGTTCCTAAAAAGTAATTTTCCAAATAAGCCCTTGACCATAATACAAGGCCTTCCCAAAACCCTAGTTCATAAGAAATAAGACATATGTGGATGAAGCATCCTCAAGCCCACTTATTCTAAACTAATAAAATAAATCATTTAACAAATTGAAACCCTTCAATAACAATAGACCCAAACAAGAACCCTAAGTCATGTCTTCCATAGCTTGTATCAAGTGGATCAAAATTGGTTCTCCTTCTTTCGAACCCATCTTGAGTGTTGGGCTCTTGCTAGTTTCATCCCAAGTGGATTGCATCAATCCTTGTATTGCTTCCTTGATCTTCTTGGCTCTTGATCTTGTAATTGGCCCATCTAGAACTTACAAAGGATCTTTAAGACCAGGCCCACCTTGGTTCCCATCATCATCGTTGCTATTGGTTTTGTTGATTTTTGTCATGGGTGGGATCTGACTAGTGGCAACGGTTGGCGACTATGGCTGAGGAAGATTGTAGGCTAATCTGATTTTTATTTTATTTATTAAATTATAATGCATCTGTTGTTCAATTTAAAATTTCCGTAGATCTCTGGTGTTTGAAAACATTTTGATAGTGAAAGTAAGAGTAATGTAATTGAAATTATTGGAATTTCAAAGTAAAAAAAAAAAATTGGCTTAAACAAACTGTAGATGAGTTTGCTATTTTGTTCTTATCCAAATAGAGATTTCAAGTGTTTTATTATGTGTTGGTTGCTTTTGTATTGGGGATATGATGGTGTTTGAAAAGGGATTTTTGTATTTTGGGGATGAATGGAGATAATAATGGTTCATTTGGGTTTTGGAATTGGCAAAGAGGAGAGAGAGAACTAGATGTAGGAGAGAGAGAGAGTTTGAGACCTTTACTGGAGGAGTTTAGAGAGAACAAAGGAGAGAGAGTGTTCTATCTGATTGAGGAGAGAGAAAATAGAGAATGGGGTTAACGGTGGTTAAGGATATTTAGTTAGTATTACACATGACTAGACACGTGTCATGTGTTGAATGATGGGTTTGTAGCAAGGGCTGCAACCCTGGTTGCAACCAAACTTTGTTCGAGCAAAATTGCAAGAAATAATTAAGGTAAATTACATTGACACCCCTTTCTTTTGGGAAAGCTAAACTCACTACACCTTATTTAAGGGAAATGACACCTTCGCTCCCAAATTTGCAAAATAATTAACACTTCGTCCCCTTTTTCTTTTTCTTTTTTCTTTTATTTGTTTGTTTTTTTTTTAATTTTTTTAACCAATGCCTAACTAATCAGAGTTAAAAATAAACATTATATTCTAATTATTTTAAGTTTAAGTGGTGAATATTCCTTTAAAAATTGGGGATAAGGGGGTTGAGTGTTAATTATTTTGCAAATTTAGGAGCGGAGTGTCATTTCCCCAAAATAGGGTATAGCGAGTCTAGTTTTCCCAAAAGAATGGGGTGTTAGTATAATTTACCAAAATAATTATTAAAAAAATCATTAAATGAAAGAAGAATAGTAATCACCTTTTTCTGTAGGTATAACATGGACTAAATGGAAGACAACGGTATAGAGGAAGCAATAGCAAATTTATAGGAAAAAAAGAAAAAGATGGAGGGAAGAAGAGTAAAAAAGGGAGAGGCGTGGTTTGAAGAATTGTAATGGTAAGTTGTGGAAAAAAAAGAAAAAGAAAAAAGGAGAGAATGATTAGAGAAGAGTAACAGTAAGGTGAGGAAGAAGAAGAAGGGCCTAAAAAAAATATGAGTGGGGAGATTGGAAAAAGATGGCTCATGTGGTGCAATGCGGAGGGATTGGATAAAAAAAAAATTGCTGATGTGACACAATGAGAGATTAGCAAAATTGATTACAAAGTCTCATACTTATATATATATATATATATTAAAGTAGAAGATGTTGCCATCTTTCTGTCACGTGGCATCTAAGGCAACGTCTTCTGCTTGCCATGTGTCAGTTTATTAAAAAAAAAATTACATCATTAATAAATTAAATACCCACTACCCCATAATAAAAATAACACCATTAATAAATTAAATACCCATTACCCCATAATAAAAACTACATCATTAATAAATTAAATACCCACTACCCAATGATCTGCTTCAATTAAAGTCAAATAAGATATTGTCATCTTTCTTCCACGTGACATCTAAGACAACGTCTTCTACTTACCATGTGACAGTTTATTAAAAAAAAATTATATCATTAATAAATTAAATACCCACTATCCCATAATAAAAATAACACCGTTAATAAATTAAATACCCATTACCCCATCATAAAAACTACATCATTAATAAATTAAGAGCAAATTGCACATTCTCCCCTTTATGTATCAGTCAATTTCAATTCTCCTCTTTATCTATTGAACTAAGCAATATCCTCCTTTATCTTTTGAAACTGAGCAACTTACCTTCAACGCCTGTTAAATACTAACGGAACCTCTACAAATTATCTAAAATACCCTATTTTAACCCACTTATCCCAACCCATCCAATCTCTTAACCCAGTTTTTTTTAACCCGATTTTGATTAACAAAATAACCCATGAAACTCACTATCATCAAATCCCTAAGTGCGTGAGAGTGAGAGGTGAGAGTGCGAATTTGATTAACAAAATACAAGTTATTGGAAGTCTATTTATACACGCCCAGATGCATATATGAAGCAACCATCTGGCCTCTGTTCTAACAGACAGGCAACCAAGATGATAGATATCATGTACTATTTTGAGAAATCTTGTAACTTTTACCCCATTTTGGGTGGAATTTTGAAGGATAATACAATTGTCTGAGAATATAGGAACTATATTGTAGTTTCTTTAGAATTGTCTGTTAAAAAAAATAAAATAAATAAAAAATCAACACATCACAAAACTTAATCACAGCAGCCCCAAACAATTATGTACGGTAACTAGTCAATTTTTTATCAAACAAATTCCCACATGGAAAATATATGGCTGGAGCTTTCTAAAACTTTCTTTACAATTGGCCAAGCAGATCAAAACAATTTCATTTTAGCAAAAAAATAAAAGATCAAACAATTTCAACACCAAATACCGTATGCTCCACAGCCAAATCAGTGTTCAACACTTAAAAACCACAGATTTAACCCCCAAAACCATCTCAAAGTACAAAAGAGTAGACAATAACCCAATCCACCTCCAGCCACCAGCGCCGCTAGCATAGTCATTGCCGTTATGGCTGTGGGCGTGAGTCTTTGGTTTCATAACTAGATGAAACATATAGCAACAGTTGTATGTTAGGGATTTGATGATAGTGAGTTTCATGGGTTATTTTGTTAATCAAATACGGGTTAAAAAAACCGGGTTAAGAGATTGGGTGAGTTGAGATAAGTGGGTTAAAATAGGATATTTTAGACAATTTGTAAAGTTCTGTTAGTATTTAACAGAAAAATAGATATTGGGGGTAAGTTACTCAGTTTCAAAAAATAAAGGGAGACATTGCTCAGTTTAATAGATAAATTGGGAAATTGAAACTGACCTGATACATAAAGAAGGGAATGTGCAATTTGCCCATAAATTAAATACCTACTATCCAATTATATGCTCCAATTAAAGCCAAATATGTTAAACACAATATATGTTATTTCAAATATACATTTAAATTAAAACTTAGGCATTTGTCTCAGTGGTCATTCCTCTCTTCAAAAAGTTTCACCCCTTTATGAGGGTGAGAAGGCGTGGGTTCAATCCCTATATAAACTTTTTTTTTTTTTTTTTTTTTTTTTTTTTTTTTTTTTTTTTTTTATTTTTTTTTTTTTAGGGGCAGAGGGAATAACATCTTAACATTTTTTTTTCTATGTGTTAAATTTTCCTAAGATACGTGTTAGATTTAAGATGACATTGTCATTTTTATCTCCTGTGGACCAATTTGTTATATGATGGACTTCTAAGGTCACAAATATTGTTTATGTGATTATTAATAAGTGATAAATTGCCCAAAAAAAGATGAAAAGAGAAACAAAAGAAAGTCAAAAAAGGTAAAGATGGGATAAATATATGACAAATTGTATTATTTATTTGTACTATCAAAGTATTGTAAGTTAAACAAAAATGAGAAATCTCTCCACATTTAGGATCCCTATATGAAACAATTGAGGTTCACCAAAGTGATTGAAATTCATAAACAATGTGAAGTGAGTTTTTTTTTTTAGCTAAGTCAATACAACCCCGGGATATAAACCCCCATTGACTTTATGTTCAATATCCTCATTTGATGAAATATAATAAAAATCAGTATAATACATTTGATGAGATATAATAAAAATGATAAATTTCATTTTTTCTTCTTTTTGGAAAATTAGACTCATTATACCCTAATTTGGGGAAATGACACTCCGCTCCCAAATTTGCAAAATAATTAACACT
>OU015762.1:34204473-34713498 GCA_907173295.1 Fagus sylvatica | reverse complement strand
GGTGTCTACAATTGTTTCTGACGATGATGAGAGCCTTGAAGTGGTGACGCTGATCGGCGCGATCTAGTGCTCCTTGATTGGGAGAGAGTAGAGGTAGATCTGCTCCACAGACTTAATCTTATCGGCATGGACCGGTGGCAATGAGGGGTGAGTGCGAGAGAGAGTGCGAGGGAGACAAGAGAGTTTCTGAGAGAGAGTTTGAGGAGAGGAGAGAGAGTGTTCATGAGAAAAGGGAGAGAGAGAGAGAAAGTGCAGGAGAGACAACGATTAAAAAAAAATAGCTTTACCTGATTCTACAATACTTGGTATTGATACTACTGTAGCATCAAGTATTGTTCTAAGAGCATTCTTATCAGACTCCCTATTTTTTTTGCCAATTTGGTTCTAAAAAACCCACTTTTGCTTAAATAGTTAAAGCACTACTACACCAGACTCCTTATTTTAACTTTACTATTCCATTTTTTAATATATCTTTATTATTATTATTTTTTTCACAACTCCCGAAATACTACACTACAAAAAAACACTACTACACTAAAAAAATATCTTTTTTATTCCCCCAATTGATGAACAGTGGCTCCCTTGTATGAGGGAGCCACTGTTCATCAATTGCCCATTTTCAATGGTATAGGGAGGCTGATGTTTCCCACTTTTGCTGCCTTTTCCTTATTTTTTGTGTTTTTCGGCCAATTGTTAACTCTAATAAGAATGCTCTAAGCAACTATAAAAGACCGGATGGGTGCATATTTTTTGTGACTTTTAGCTACAGTAGTAGCTATTTTTGCTAATAGGATGGTTTACCTATGCCGCTATGCTGGTCTGAATGCTCTTAGAGCTCGTTTGGCCCCACGATTTGAAGGGCCAAACGCACGATTTTGCATAAAATCACAAATTGCATTTAGTTTGGCTGCGCGATATAATTAGAGTTGCGTTTTAAAATCCACAGAAAAGCCCCGGTTTCAAACTGGTCCACTGACTTGCTTTTTGAAAAACGCAGTTATGCGTGAATGCAACATAATTTTTTTAATAAGCACAAAGTCCAAAATGCCCATCAAACAAACCCACAAAAATTTTATTGCAAATCAACTGAGCCTAGATCTACTGTCTATGCATTCTGAGGCTCTTATTCACTCCTAGTTGTAGTACTACTGTAATGATATGATTTTGTTTTTTACTGCTTTACTTCAAGGCCTTGTAATCCTAATTAATTTATTAAAGTAACGAAGTCCTAGCTATGAGCTAGTTATCAAGAAAGAAAATATATAATAATAGTTGTGAGCGACTTTTTTTTCTTTTTCTTTTTTTTTCTAATAAAAAATATTCATTCTTTCTATGAATTTATTAGTATTATATTATTATTAAATATTACAGTAATTTTTAATATTTAATATATTATAAAATGACAATGTAATCTTAACAATAGAATTAAGTCCTTTTTGGTAATTCTAACCAAAACACCAATTTTAGACAAATATTATCCAAACGCTTAATTGTGGTTTTAAAAAATGTGTTTTCAAAACGCATATTTTAGAATCACAATTTTTTGAAAATGCACTTTTTGAAACAGCTATCCCAAACGGACCCTTAGTTTCTTTCTTTCCCCTGTCTCCTTTCTTCTTCTTTTTCTTCTTCTTCTTTATTTTCTTTTTTCTTTTTCCCTTTCTCTAGGCATCGCCAAAAATACCATCAAACAAAACTCCATAATCCCAATTCACTCATCAAATACAGTTTTCTCTGGGGTATCAATTCAATCAACAGAACCTATATTTAAGATTTGTAACGCAAGAACCAGAACAACAAAATAAAAGATTAATAGAAAGCTCAAATCTTTTTCCACAATTTAGTACCTTTAAACTCTGTGAGGGGTGTTTTTGTTATATTGCCACGTGGCGTGCCGAGGGCGATCACTACGTGGACTTGAACTTTAGAGAAGGGGGTAGTCGAACCCAAGATTCAACCGAGGGCCATAAACTCAGCCCAAGGGCTAATGGGATACTTCCAAAAAGTATTTTAAAGAGCCAAGATAATAAAGCCCAAATAAATATAGAAAAGGACTAAAGGCTCATATAAGTATTGTTACCGACAAAAAGTTTAAAGAACAGTCATTGGGCCGAGCCACTTGCTGTTCTTCAACTGTATCCAAACTCGAAACACGGTGATCTTAACACAAAAAGTACCAACTCATATGTTTCTCATGTTTTTAGAACCCAAATGAAATTAGAACAAGGATAAGAGAACTTATCAAAGTAATATTGTTAATGAGGAGCCTAGGAATCAGTTGTTGGGCCGAGCCTCTCACTGTTCCTGGGCTGGATCAGGCCTGAAACAGAATATCTTCAATCAAAAATGGTGAAAACACATGTTCTGCATACTGTCATTGACATCTGCTGCAAGACCTCTGAACAAATAATGCACTTGTTGAGACTAAAAGAGTGTTGACTTGTTGGGAGAGAGTCAGTCCCAATAAGACATGCATAAGGGTGAGAGAGAATTGTGTTTGGGCTTTTTATGGAGCTAAAATCAATGATAAAGAACCATTGTGGCTCTTATAAAGGTATTTCAGGATTTCTGCCCAGACATCTGCCAGGAGAGCTTTTTCTGGGGAGAAAGATATTAAATTGTGAATTCCAATCTTTTCAGACAGGAATGTGTCTTTGGAGTTTTGATTGGTATTTCTAGGTTGGGAATGATCTCAGGAAACCCATTTTCGAGGGCCTTTTCTCCTTGGATCTTTGTTGTGGTAATTTCTTGAGTTTTTTGGAAGTGTTCTTCCTTTTTCTGGTTTTTCTTTTTTGGGTGGTTCTGTTTGGGGCTGGTGGATCTGATGCCTTTAGCATGCAATCAGTCCTTTATATATATGTAATTAGGGTTGCCTCAAAACGAGATTTTGGCTTCCCTTAATCTTGTTTATTTTCCAAATTAACCCTCTATCCCATGTGCTGGTCAAAGAGAGTGTTTTGTTGGCTAAAAATGATTATGGTCCTTCCCTATTGGCAGGGTAAGGCCTGTTTTCCCTCTGAAATGGTTTTGTCAGAGGTGTCCACTGTTTAGTTAGTGGGTTTTTTAGTGTAAAGTTGGGTTTATGCATGTCTTTTGTGACTTGGTTTCCATAAACTTGTCACTGTGCCCCCCAGCAGACCTAATGACAATAGTCCATGGTTACCTAAGTCTTGGAACTAACTCCCCTCCACCAAACCACACTCCTCAAGTCAGATCAACATAAGGAGAGTAGCTTCCTCACGGGTCTGGGCCGTGGGAGCTACTCCCTGAGTCCTTTCGGGACTGGAATGGACATGGCCATTAGCTTTTCCACCATACTTCTTTATTTCCAGCATGTTTTGGTTGCTGCCAGTGGTCCTTGAGCTGTTGTGCACAAGTCTGCTGCGTGAACAGTACCAGGATTCATGATTTCCGGTGGAGTGTAGAGCTGGACTGAGCTGGTGGTGTTTGAATAATTTGAAAATGGTATCTCAATGGCTCTTGTCACGTTGGAGAAGATGGGAGCTGTTGCACTTCTTCTCTTTTAGTGTAATAAGGCATGTCGTGGGCTCCACAGCAGATATACAGCCCCTGCTCTGTCAGTTTCTCTTCAGACTTCATGGGTCCCACGGGTTGGCTGTATTCAACCATTTGGATTTTGGGGCTGGTTTTCATTTGGGCTCCAGCTATTTCCCTTCATTTATTTTAATAGTATTTGGGCCAAATAATTGTGTAATAAGCACACCTTGGGTTATGGGCTTCACATGAGTTTTCTTTGGGTTTGTGAACAGTGCCGAAATTCCCTTTTTAGTGGGCCCAGGTGGCTCATTAGGTACTATTTATGGCATTTTAGTGGATTGGGCCATATATGTTTTAGGTTGTGGGCCTTTTTAGAATTGTGTCAAGGCACCTTAAAATAAGCCCAAGTAAATTGACATTTTTTGGGATATTTAAATGGGTTGGGCTTATTGGGCTAACTTATTAAAGCCCAAATATTTTATTGGGGGCCCAACAATTATTTAATCAAAAAATGAGCATGTACAAACTCTAAACTCCACCAATTTCCAAAGCTTGCCTAAGAGATTATAGATTATAGATAGATTTATTTATATAATTGAAGACGTTGTGTTTATAGGGAATCGGGCAATATTGTTATTATCTATGTAAGAGTAGGGGCATGCTGGGAGTGTGAAAATAAACCCAGTCAAAGTCTCTCGTTTCCTACGACACCGCTTGGTGAAGAGGAAGAAAAGAAAAAAGAAATATAAAATGAAAGGGGCGACGCCTCAAGAAAGGGAAAAAAGAAAAAAGAAAATAAAGAAGATGAAGAAGGGAGACAAGGGGAGAGAAAGAGACTCGTGAGCGGGAAAAAGAAAGTGTCGTGGCTTAATCTCCACCGTTCATTGAAAGACTAATGATGTGGCAGCATTTCCTTTAATTAAAAGGAGATCTCCAGTTCAATCCAAACTGGAATGATGAGGAATATTCAGTAGCTATAACTAAAATATATAAATCAATATACGATTTGTAGAGATGATACAGCTGCATATAAAAACACCTAAATTTTAGAGATCTGGGGGAAACAAAAGAAGCATATTCACATTTACATAGTCATAATTGAATATTTATTTTCAAATATGGCAATAATTAAAGTGGTTAATGCCACAGTTGGGTTAACAATTGTAAATGTTGATTTGATTTTTAAGAGAGAGAGACATCTTACCTTGGACTTGAGATGAGCCCTTAGAGTCTCCTCATTCAAACAGATAATTCTAGGGCAGATCTTGCACTTAAAAATTGATTTGCATTTTAATATACACTAGTCGCAAACCCGTGCAATGCACGGGAAAGCTTTACATATCAAATTAATTTTGAAAATTTAATTTTGCATATAAATATTTACGATCAAAACGTGTCAACACATTTTATTCCTTCTTTTTTCTTTTTTTCTTTTTTCTTTTTTTTTGGGTGGGGGGGGGGGGAAGGGACGAAGGAGGGCGAGGCAAACTTAAAACACTTTTGTGGGCTACATGGTTTAACATTAATTCGCAAAAAGAAAAAAGAATTTATTGTTGCATTCAACTTTGGACGTAGTTTACCTTCAACTGATTTGGAGGTATTCTCCTTCAACCCACTACGTATCAATTAAATAGACTATCCACATGTATTATTTAAATAAGTCACATGACTCAACAAAAATGTCATGTGACTAAAAGTACATGTGGATGGTCTATTTACTTTCCACAAAAAGGGTTGGAGAAGGATTCCTCCAAACCGGGTTGGAGGAAAACTATTTCTTTCAACTATACTCCTCATGTATCACCATTCATTCATGATAACAAATAAAAATGTGAATTACATTATATTGACGAATAAAACTAATATCTTAAATTTGTGAGGCATGAAACTAAAGAAATGAAGTTTTCACATTCCAAACTTTAGTTCCCACTACAAAAAGCATCTTGCCCATATTGCAAACCAACATGTACATAGTCCGTATTGCAAACCACCCTGTACATTACCTTATACATGCTTGCTTCATACATTGACATGGTCAAATCTACCCCACCGGCCCAAAAAATAGATGATATAGAAAAATGTCCAACAACTGGTATCAATGCTAAATAACTTAAAAAAAAAGTATATCATAAAGATAAGGATACCAGAGACTTAGATGTTCCATTGGTTAAGATTCCAGTTGTCAATCTTGGTTTACTCACATCTTTGTCAATCAAGAAAGATGAGAAAGATGAGTTGTTTTCAGGTCTTATCCCTAAACTATATTTTGACATAAGCTATCATATTGACATCTAGTAAATATTACTTCAACCAACTATGATTCTTTGCTATATCAAGAATTAAACTAAGCTTTTATAGAACTTCTTGATGCAATTAATGGTTGCGGTTCTGTAGGCACATTTTAAAATGGATCAGCCTCATAGACTCAGAGAAGAGGTACCATTTTATAGGAGTTAATCTATAAGCTTTATCATAGTGAGAATCTACTTTTGGCGGCAACGTTTAGCGGGAATGAAAAACAAAGTTAGAGCAATTTGGTTATACTTATAGTTGAATTGTGTTTTGAGGTTACGATGCCCTTGAACTCTGTTATGACACCAAAGCAGTGATTTGTATAAATCATAACCCTATAATCGAATTCCACAAACCACATCTTTCATCAGCATTCCATCAAGTACCTTTCGCGCAATATATAAGCATCTTATTTCACCATACATTCTAACCAATAAAGTTTCAACAATAGCATCAGTATCAAAGCCACATTTGACTATCCTCCCATGGACATTCCCACCAATACCCATACAATCAAATGCAGCATGAACATTATATGAATAATTATTTTGAATGAAGACTAAAGGCAGGGGAACGGTTTAGAAAGAAGTATTGTGCACAAAATCAAAGGAAAAATAAAAAAAAAAAACAAAAAACAAAAAAACTTAAAAGAAGTCTTGTATACCTGTTTGTTCACAATACCAGATACGTTCACGGGTAATTTCAAGCATAGGTCTAAAGCTAAAAGAAGACCCAGAGAGAGAGGTACCTATTTATTTTGACACAATTGAGAGCCATTGCCCTATTTTTGTGAACCTATTGTTCACTACTAAACTAAGTGAATAGTAAAACTAAATTGAACATCCATCTAAAGAGGGTGATGTCGACGTCGTCGAAACTCTCAGTGAATTCGAGACCTGAACTGGTTGAGGTGGGACCGAACTGAGCAGCTGAAGCAAATCGAGGCCGTGTTCGGAGATGAGAAAGTCTTTGTTTTCTGAGGGGAAGTAGAGATCGTCGGCCAAAACAGATAGATAAATTGAAGGGAGCTTACAATGTGAATTGGGGAGAGAATTTGGGCTACGGTTGGTTTGAGAAAAACAAAGAGGCAGCTACAATTGGTTTGAGAATCGGGGATGATATTAAAGAAAATATACAAATAAATAAAATTTAAATGAGAAAATAAACAAATGAATAAAATATAGGTGAGTTGTAAAATTGTAAGAGCTCAAAAGCTGACGTGTCAAAATTTTAGAAAGTCAACAAAAAGTCAAAAAAGTTTTGGTTTTACATTATAGTATAGATTCTAGAAGATCTTCTGGTAGTGATTCCTTTTGACCCATGATATTAGATTGTATCCCCAGTTTTTCGGAACCACATTTACCAGGCAACGGACTGTCAGTAAGGATTTGTCTTTCATTTCCAGTTTTATCATCATCATCGATTATGGGTAGACCTACCCCATTATGGGATGTTACCCAATATAGAGGGGGTGAATTAGGTTGAGTTAAGCTTTTTCAAATAATTGCAGAATTAAAACAAGTATGAATACAATACTTAATTAAAACAGGTATGAACACAAAATAAGAAATATAATCAAGCACAAGCATGTAAGAAATTAAGAGAGTAAAAGAGAGAGAAGCAAACTCGACGATTTATCGAGGTTTGGCTTCCTACCTACGTCCTTGCCTCAAGAACACCTTTTGAGGATTTCCCTATCCACTGTTAACAACCTTCTAACCTTTACAATCTTCCTTAACAGTGAAGAGTAACCACTAATTGTAGAACAAGCCACTCCAATAATTGCAGAATTAAAACAATTATGAATACAATACACAATTGCTACAAAAAATAAGAAATATAATTAAGCACAAGCAAGTAAGCAATTAAGAGAGTAAGAGAAAGAAAAGGAAACTAGGCGATTTATCGAGGTTCGGCTTCCCACCTACATCCCCGCCTCAAGAACACCTCTTGAGGATTCCCCAATCTATTATTGACAACCTTCTCCACAGGTGAAAGTCAAACCTTTACAATCTTCCTTAATGCACCAATTGTAGCACAAGCCACTCCAAGTAAAAAACCCCTTTACAATTGCTAGGATTTTATAAACCCTAACTTTCAATCTTAAAGAAAGATGAATAGTTGAAGTACACTGAATAAACTATCTTCTAGAGTAGGATATACAAAAATAAGCTTTCTCAAAGATTTGATCAATGTGGCTCAAGAACAATTTGAGAAATTTGATTTTCAATCAAAGTATTTGAATGATGTTGAATGTAAGCTTAAGAATTGATGCATATTGATCTTAGATATTGTATGGCTTCAATCTCTACAGTAAATGTTCATATATGTGAGTATATATAGCTCAAAATACATTATAGTCGTTATACAAAAAGTACTAAAAGTTGTCATCTAAAACTAGCCATTATTTTGGTCCAGACTCACGAATATAGGTGCCTGGATTTTTGGGCAGAGAGGTGTCTAGATTTTTGGGCAGAGAGGTTTTGGGTTCATGATCTAGTCGACTAAACAGATTTAGTTGACTAAGTTATGATCTAGGCACCTGGATTACAATGTAGGCGCTTGAATTGGAATCTATGTGACTAGATGTTGATTTATCTCATAAAATACAGATTTAGGCTCCTAAATGACAGATTTGAGTTTTGTGCCCACAACCAATCCAAGCCATGACCGAACTTGAGATATGATTTTTTGATGTTCTAGGTCATTCCTAATCATGTTTTAAGTCTATTAAGATTTTTCCATTTATCAAATCCAAGCTTAGATCAATTATAACTAAACTTATATATTTATCTTTTTAGAGTATTTTGGTTATTTCTTAGTAGATTATAAGTCCGTTTTCAATATTTTTCAAGATAAGAATTGATGACTTAAGATTGATCTAAGCTCTTAATCTTTTTTAGTTGGTTTTAAAGTTGTTGAGCCATAATGATCAAAGTAGATAAACCTTACAAAAACCTAACTCTCACTCACCCTATTACTTGGAACATGATGTCTTAAGGATTTTCATGTTTCTTTGGCTTTAACTCCAATTCCGATTTGAACTTTGGATTCCACTTGATGCGATTCAACATTTGAGCTTTGACGAAGTTGCTTTATTCGAGCTTGTTGACCATGATTGTCCAAGTGTTAACTTGTCAAGGTTATGCTTAAACATAAAATCATTAGCTAGCTTGAAAATATCATTTATAAATTCATTAAATCCTTGTTATCATCAAAATTACATAAATGCCCTTGGATTAATTAACCAATAGAATAGGCATTGAAACCTTAAGGCTAACATGGGAGGTGTGTGTGTGTGTGTGAGAGACAGAGACAAAGGTTTTATTTTTTAATGTTAAAAATGGTTTTTTTTTTTTTTTAATGTTAAAAATGTTTTATTTATTTATTATAATTTTTAAATTTTCATAAAATTGTATTAAATTATTTTTTCATTTTTATAATACACCTGACACGTTTCATAATTTGATTAGACCACTTAACACATATGTCAGGCTTAGTTGTCACTTAACGTTCAACGTTTTATGGATTGGAGGGCCAAAATCCAAACAGAACCAAACTAAGAGGGAGTTGATCAAAATTTTCAAACATCAGGGAACAAAATCAAAACTGGCAAAACCTAAAGGGTATATAGTGCATTTTAGTCTATCCTATAGTTCATGCCTTCAAACAGACTATACTCTCAATTGATTCATAGCATCACAATTTTATCTTAGAAAAGTAACTTGATGACATAACCACACAACCAACCCTTCTCTTGCTAGGTGCTTCAAGCCAACAGAAGCCCAAATAGAATGACTTGGATTCTATCGCACTTTTGTAAAAGACAAATTTGAGATTTTGTTTGAAGCAACTATGAAGGTGCTAAGATTTGAAATAAGAGGAAGGGAGAAGCTGCAAGGTATGGATCTTCCAGATTCGGGTTTGTTGATATGTGCTTCTTGAACTGCCGTGTGGGGTGGGTGGCGCAGGAAAGTGATGTGAGAACGCTGGTGGTTGAGGTGGCGCCGATGGTGGAGAACAGGTGAGGGTGGCGTCGCTTGGGTGGTCTGAACTGAGAATTTCTGGGTTTGGGAAAATAGTAATCTTCTTGGGGCTTAAGCAAATCGGGTAATTGGGTTATTGATGGGGGTAATTGGGTTATTGATGGATCCAAATCTTTCCATGTGTAATTTTCTTAGATGT
Source organism: Fagus sylvatica (assembly GCA_907173295.1). Classification (NCBI taxonomy): domain Eukaryota; kingdom Viridiplantae; phylum Streptophyta; class Magnoliopsida; order Fagales; family Fagaceae; genus Fagus; species Fagus sylvatica. The sequence continues at coordinate 34,703,523 of OU015762.1, read as the reverse complement.
TATTTTAAATTTAAAAATAATGTGCAACGTAATATTAAATATGTCAAATCATCTTTTCGTTAGCCATATAGGCAATTAAACTAACGAAATTGGATGGAGGGATTAATTACACTCATTTTGAAAAATGTTAAGGGCCAATAGCGCTCATTTCAAACTTCAAGAACTAAAAGCACTCACTGAAGAAACTTTAGGGACCAACAGTGTATTTTGGCCAAATAACTATCCATTACTTAAAACATTAATTAATATAAAATTATATTCTTGGAAATTATCTTGTGATTAATATTCACCATATTAGATATTTCAACCAATAGAATTAATTATAAATTAATATAATTTTAATATTTTAGAAGAGCAATCAAATTAATTTAAAAATAATCCGACACCGAGAAAGTTCTCATTTCACTACCATACTCACGTAGTAGTGATATGGTCTTTGCTTATTTATTTTTAATTTTTTTTTTTTTTTCATTTTCGGCTAGTACCGAAAGAGAGATAAAGATATCTAGGATATCTCTCCATTAAACAGAGCACATAGAGATAAAACTCTCTTCTCTCTTTAGACTACTTTACTAAAAAGTTTAAGGTAGGTGTTGAGGGCTAAGACATCGAATTTAAGATCAGAAAATATGTCGGAGTTGGGATGCTTTTAGGGTTTTTTGGCTTGTTGTGGCATATGGGTTTCAAGTGAGGTGTTTGGGTATGTTGGAGGCTCTGTGTTAGGTCAGTTGATGGAGATTTTGGGGTTTTAAGGTTGAGTTTTGTAATGGGTATGCTTAATTTGAGCTCATCGACGACTTGGGAGGTAAATTACCATAACCTTCTATTTCAAAATCATACTGTTGAAAGAGGTTGGGGAGATAGGGTGGTGGTGTTGAGAATCTTGTGTTACCTTCAATTGACAGATTCCATCTATTTAGACAGGATTTTGAGCCAAAAAACTTTTCCCCCTACTTTTGGCTATAAATCCCACACAAAAATTTGAAATTTTCTCAAATACCCCCAACGAAGCATTTGATAAAAAAAATAAATAAATAAAATAAAATAAAAAAGTCTTCTTAAATTTCGACTCTTCTCTAAATTATCTAACCAAAGACACGGTAAAAGTATGATTTACAAGCCAACCACTCTAAAGAGTTGAGGATGCTTTGGGTTCCTCAATAAAGAATAATAATTCTTATATCTCACTCTTTGTGTTTAATTTTATGCTCTACCAATGGAACAAAGATAGTGAGACAGTAGATTTATGAATTACTATTCGCAAACCCGTGCGATATACGGGAAAATTTTGTGATAAGGTATAATACATATATAGTTTTGATTGAATGTCATGATGTTAATAAGAAAGAAAAAAATTAACTGAAAAAATAAAATCTCCATTATAATGAATAAATCAATTTCAAGAAGTTAAGTCATGGAAATTTTCTATAAGATATCTCATATTATATTACCTGAAACTTACATTAATTTTTTTGTTAAATGGTAAAGAAATCACACATTTGAAAAGAGTATTGGGATTAACAGCGTACAAAAAAAAAAGTATTAACCACTATAGTAAGTATTACAGGTAAAAAAAAAATGCATACAAAACTTTGACATAGGCTGCTAGGAGTCTTGCTTCTGGTAGCACCTTTCTTCTATGTACAACATATAAATGTTTGCATTTCCTAAGCCAGCAAGCGTTAGATGTTTTCCATTATAGTTGTTATTTGCCAAGGGACAACACTATTTTCTTTAAATATATCATTTTCATGTCTATTGCCAATTGAGAAAATAATTCAATAGAAGTCTTGTTCTCTTGCCTTCTACATAACCTCCAATATTGCTACCACTCCAACCACCTGTTTTGAACAAAAATCATACTGCCCAATTGACATTTGGAAAGAAAAAAAAAATCCACATAACAAAACAAAACTTCAATTGTAGTATTATTTAATAACAATAATACTTTAATATCACATAGGCTCATACTATCATTCAACACTAGTAAGGGCAGGTGCGTTTTTGGCTTTAGAGAACAAATGCTTCTAGTAGAAAGGGAACAATGCTTAAATTCTTTTCCCTTTTCACTTAAAATTTCAACAACCATTATAAAAATTTAAAATAAAAAATTAACAATCAAATGTGGTAATTTACTCTTCCTCATCTTCTGCATTACCCAAAATTCAGGATCTATGATTATAGAAAGGATGCCTAAATACCGACTATTAGCTTCATTTATACTTCTAAGAACCATATTGTTAGCTCATTACAATATTATACTTGAGTAACATTGCACAGTAGCAACCTCATATGGACGTTACAATAGGGAGTGATATTAGATAAAGCATTTTAAATTATATAACATTTCTGAAAAGTATCAATATATGAGTTTCATTAAACATTACATTTATCAGGAATTCCATCAAACACTTGCTGGGCATTTTTAAATTGACAAACTTTACAAATTAAATAATAAAAATAAAACAGCCCAGATTTGTTAGCTAAATACACACCATGGTGTGAAACAATATTTTCACACTATGGATGTACCTGCTTGTGATTAGTCCACATAACAAAAGGTCCCACGGGTCCCACAAAGGAAAAAGCAACCAAGTTAAGCAAGAATTGAGTTAAACCTATTACCAAACACTATAAAAAGGATTGCATAAGTGAGAAGCAGTTGATCAGCGCTTCTCACTTAAGTTTTTGTTCTTCTCCTTCCCCACGCTAACTCTACGCAGAAGCCAAGAAAAAAGTTTAACTTTGGAAGCACAGAACAGAGAAGGACAATCCGGAAAAAAAGTCAGCACCGAGCCAAGAAAAGAACCCCATTTCTAAGGTTGGATCTTTGAAGCTATGTTCTGTGCATAAACACTATTTTCTAAGGTTGGATTGATGAAATAGTAATCCTTAAACATAGACACCATTTTCTGTTGCTGCCATTTTTGTAGAAGCTTGAACTTGAAACAGAGACACCATTTTGGAGCAGAGACAAAGACCACCCCACGGATTGAGTTTGAGTTTTGGAGCAGCATTACACTGGTACATTGAAGACCACTGTTCACGTGGTATGCATTTTTCTTTCTCTCTCTTTTTCTTTTCTCTTGCTTTTGTATATTATTTATGTTTAGTTTTAGTAAAAGTCTATACAAGTTGAATATATTTGTGTAATAAAAAATGAAAAAAAAAAAAAATTATGCTTGTTGTATATATTGTTTTTGCTCTAGCAAAACATTCATCATTGTTGTATCATGGCTACAGATGTTTAATAGGTTTTTTTAGGTTTTTTCACATTATCGTTTAATCATAATTTTAGTAAGAGTGTGTTGATGAATTTGAATGTTTTCTGTTATTGATAATGGTCACAATGTAATAGTTTAGGTTTAGGTTGTATATCAGTACTTTAGGTTTAGATTGTATATCAGTACAATGTAATACTTTATGTTTTTTATTATATCATAATGTTATTGATACTAGTATTGGTACATGGTAAAATATTTGGTAGAGTTTACATTACATGTCATTTTCTAATTTTGGTATTTGGTATATAGGTTGTTGCAGTTATGAGTACATTAGAGATTGATGTTGTTGGATCCTTTGTTGCTAGTGCTAGTATTGTGGAGAATTTACCACAGCTTGTTAATGGAAGCATGCAGGGTATACCGAAGAGTGTATTGAGGAATGTACTGAGTGAACCAATAGTTGGAATAGAGTTTGGTTCACTTGAAGAAGTCATTGAATTTTATAGGAAGTATGCATATTCAAAAGGATTTGCAACTATGACAAGGAATTCAAGGAGAAATAAGGGGTTCATAGAGACTTCTTATATCAACCTAAAATGTAACTGAGAGGGAACCTACACGAGTTCGATTGATGATGCTTCTAAGAAGAGGTCGACAATAAAGAATTCGTGTGAAGTTGGGATCAAAGCTTTGATGGATATTACCGATCGGAAATGAAGGATATTGGTCTTTACTGAGAATTATAATTATGAGTTGAGTCCAAATAAATCTAGAAATTTTGCTACGTATAGACGTATAAACACGGATACAAAAAGGAGACTATTGATAAATGATAATGTCGGTGTTCGGGTGAATAGTAGTATTAAATCTTCCATCGTTGAAGTAGAGAGTTATGAGAATGTGACCTACAATGAGAAAGATATCCACAACTTTCTCAATTAGCAACGACGTTTGAAGTGTAGGCAGGGTGACAGATAGGCCTTGCACGATTACTTTGTTAGGATGCAAGGTAAAAATTCTAACTTCTACCATGCATTGGATTTGGATGATGACCTATCTGTGTCAAATGTTTTTTAGGTTGATGCGAGGAGTAGGGCAGCGTATGAATCCTTTCATGATATGATCACATTTGACACCACATATCTAACAAACAAGTATGAAATGTCATTCACCCTATTTATTGGCATTAATCATCATGGTGAATCTATACTATTTGGTTGTGGGTTGTTGTCTTGTGAGGACACGGATTCGTTTGTTTGGATATTTAAGCAATGGTTGCAAAGTATGTGTGGCATTGCTCCAAAAGCCATTATCATGGACCAATGCCAAGCAATGCGGCAGGCCATTGAAATTGTTTTTCTGAAAACTATACATCGTTGGTGTATTTGACATATTACAATGAAATTGCCCCAGAAGCTTGTTGGATTGGAAGCTTATCACAATATAAAGCATTATTTGCTTAAAGTCGTGCATGATTCAATGACAGTGGAAGAGTTTGAAGAGTTGTGGAATCGTAACATCACTTCATATGATCCTGAGGAAAATGAGTGGTTGGTAATTGATATGAGGAACGGGAGCGATGGGTTCCTGCGTTTCTCAAAGGTAATTTCTTTGCAGGAATGTCCTCAACTCAGCGTTCTGAATCAATGAATTCCTTCTTTGATGGTTACTTACATAGCTCTACAACTTTGAAAGTATTCATGGAGCAATTCGAGAATGCGTTGTGGCATAAAGTAGAAAATGAGATAAAATCGGATTTTGAGTCTTTCAAAGGCAAGCTCGATTGTTTGTCATCATCTCCTATGGAGAAACAGTTCCAAGAAGTTTACACACATGAGGTTTTTAAGCGGGTGCGAATAGAATTTTCTGAAAGACAAGGTTGTATAGTCAAGGAGGTTGTTAGAGGTGGTGAAAAAGTGAAGTACAAGATTCAGGATGAAGCGGCGACAGGGAGGTTTTTTAAAGTTAATTTCAGTAGATCTGAATGCTTGGTTGGTTGTGTGTGTCGGATGTTTGAGTTTAGAGGCATATTATGTAGACATGCCTTATTTTTGCTTTCCCAGAAACCCGTCACTGTACTCCCCGAGAGGTACATACTAGACCAGTGGAGAAAGGATATAAAAAAAAACACACATATATCTCCACCTGTATAGATGATGTAAAACATCACCCTGCTTTAGAGAGGAACGAGAAGTTACACAGACTAGCAATCAGTGTACTAGAGGTAGGGGATGAATCTATAGAGAACTTCAATGTTATAGAGAAGTTGTTAATTGATTTGAAAGACAACTTTCTACGTTCATGTGATAAACATCTCTTACCTCAGAGAAACAATAGTGTTAGAGTAACAATTGATGTTTTTAGGACTAAAGTTGTAAGGAGTCCTAATATTGTAAGCCGTAAGGGTCGCCCTAGGACGAAACGGTTGAAATCATCAATGGAGCAAACGGTTCCAAAACCAAAGAAAAAAAAAAGGAACACTGCCACTGCTAGGAATGTTGCTCAAACTGGATCACCTGCTGAGGTACATAATTAAAACACCACACTTCTTTTAATATCTTAATTTATTAGTGTTTATGAATTTGTGTTTAATTGTGATTGGATGGCCTAGGTTGGAGGTACTCCTTTTGGAGACGGAGGTACTCCTTTTGGAGACAGCTCTACAATAAACATGGTAAGTGTAGGTCATGTGCACTGTTATTATTCATAAATGAGAGACCTTATTTTTGGGCTTTACTTGATTTGTTTTGTATTGTAGCAATATCCAATGTACATGTCACATTCAAATGATGAAGTTATAAACTTGACAAATCCAATACTTTCCCATAGCTTTACAGGTAAAGAAATTTGTAATGTACAATAAATGGTGATCATGTTATTAAATCATGTTTATTGTATACTTATTGTACAACGTTTTCTTTTACAATCAATGTCAGGGATTTAAGCTCATGGATACGAAGATGAAGCCTCAAACCTTATTTGATTAGATATATGTAAATCATTCTTTTTTGTTAAACAGTCCTCTTTTTTTGTATTATGGAAGGATGCGTTGGTAATTAGTTTTTTTGTATCATGGAAGGATCTGTCTCAATCTCCTATATCCTTACCGTTGTTGTTTTTGCAAGAGGAAGGAGAAAATATTGGTTATTTTCACTTCATTAATATACACCCATTGATTGTATTGTTTGTAGCTAGAGTGGAAAATTAATGTACTTTGTGGTCCCAATGCAATGATAATGGAAATGTATACATATTTGAGTTATTTATGTTTGGTCTTTCTAAGTTGTTATGTATTCAACTCATTGTGAATTTGATGAATATTGTAATTTGATGAAAGTTGCAATTTAATGAAAGTTATGTAAGAGTTACAGGGTGAACCAAGTTTGCAGAAAGAGTTCTGGGTAAGACTAGTACTATCATGGTATTTTCTGAGTAATCCTGATATTGTGCACCAAATTTGTAGAAAGTGTGGACAATATTGTCCACACTTTCTGGTAAATAGGAACACTGTTCATGGTAACCCTGTTCACCACACTGTTCACTCGTATAAAAATTGTCAACACTTTCTAGGCAAGAGTTACAATATTCACTATAACATTGTTCACCTTAGACACTATTCACCAATTTATAGAAGGTGTGGACAATACTATCCATACTCGTACCCAATTGTCCACACTTTCTGGTAAAGAGTTTTACTGTTCACATTAAATACTATTCACGTGTGACACTGTTCACCATTTCACAAAAAGTGTGGACAATGTGGGCAAGAGTTACACTGTTAACCTCAGACATTGTTCACTTATTTGGTAGAAACTTTGGACAATATTGTACACATTGGTATGAAATTGTCCATATTTTCTGTTTAGAGTTCAAACGTGCATGAATTTGTATGGAAATTGCAAGAAAATATGGTCATTAGTGTCCACACTTTGATGAAATTGTCCACATTTTCTAGGTAGACTTAAATGTTAAACTAAATTTTCTGGTCAAGACTCCATTTGTTCAAACATTTCAATACATTGGATGAGATAATAAGAGTGTAAATAACCATACACATTCATTCATATATTGTCTAATAATGATTTACAAAAGGTGGATGTTAATGACTACACTCTAAGTTCATTAAATTTGATACCATAATACAACAATAAGGCGCAAAATTACAGCAAGTCCTATTGTTACCAACTTCTTCATTGATTCGATGTCATTACGATGTACTAGTTGGACCATATCAGGCTTGCCACGCATATCTGCCCAAAGTTCGTGCAAGTCCATTAACAGTTGTGATGCATCAACCACAGATTTAGACCCGGTTGCTTGTGATACCTCATCTGCTCGTTGGTTGAAGGGCAAACATCAAGAAAATAAACCACATTGATTGGCAGCACAATAATAATACAATTTGTTCTTGTTTAAACTAGATTCCGAGATCTTGATAGATGCTCTTCAGCCACAACCACATTCTAGATTTTTATATCTCAGCCCATCCCTAATTACATTATTAATTGATGCGATAGACATTTACAAAGGTATTAAAAAATCAAAATAATATATTAGGTGATGTCAAAAAGCTAAGGGTTTTCAATATGATTTAATTTGAATATGATTTAATTTGGGTTTTGAATATTAAGGTTTTCAAATATGCATTGAAGAATGACTAAATTGATGAATTGAAGAATGAACAAAGAGAGAGAAAGAGATAGCATACCGATAACCTCAAGGATGAACAAAGGTTGAACAAACAGAGAGAGAAAAAATCTCACAAACAGCACCCCCACGAAAAATCGGTCACAGTACCAAACTAATTTCCTCATAGCCCAGTAACAAAATCATATCTCACTCTTGCCCATAAATAACATTAAAAAACAAAAGATAAAGGTGGATATTTTATTCGGTTTTAGAGGGATGGCGTGAGATTGAGACTATGAGTAAGTGATAAATCATGAAATATGACTTATTTACATGCAGTTCAGAGAGATTCTATTGGGATTGTGTTGCATTACATGTCTACTTACACTTAAATGGATGTTTGTTGTTCAATTCATTGAATTACATGACTTATGCATTGAATGTATTAATTTAATCCCTTAGATGTTACTTTGGGCTATGTTTGATTGTAGATACAAGCTGGATCAAATTGGAGTTAGATAACACAAGCTGGAAAGAGCAGAAGAGAAGAAAAGAGTGATAAATCACAATCCAACCAACTGGATTGGGACATCTAGGCGACTAGACTAAGCTCCAAGCACTTAAGTTTCCTTCAGTCGACTGCTCTCTTAGGTGGGGAGTCCAGAATTCAAATCTTGAAGGATCCAGTCAATTGGATGGTGATCCAGGCGACTGGATTAATTAATCCAAATCAGGCAGAAAGTCCAGGAGGCATTTTAAAGAAAAATCCAATCGACTGGATGGTGTTCCAGGCGACTAAATTCACGCAAATTGTCTTTTGAAGAAAGCTCATTTGTGTTTTAAAGCTCTCCCAATTCAAGGTCAATTGGACCCAATTTGTTTAGGGTCTGAAGTCCAAATTAGAGAGAAGGAATTAGGGTTCTTAATAGGTTTAAACTACACAGTTTAGAGATTAGATAGACTTACTCTCTCTCTCCCCCCCAAGCTTAGGTTTTCACTCCCATGGCCACCTAAACTCCTTGTTAGGGCTAGGGGCTATGTTTCCTTTGTAACAGTATGAGTACTTTGTAATTCCTTAGTGTTTATCGTTTAATTACATTTGATTATTGAGTATTTGATGCCTATTGATGTATGTTTTATTCCGTACTTTCTTTAAGTTCAATCATGTTTTTCTTATTATTAAAGGGAATATTTCATGGTTTCAATTAGGTATTGTGATTTATAAAATTGAAAGGTTTTTCTAAATATTACTCTAGTCATTTTATCTTCTCCGGTTATAAAGTGTTCCTGAGTTCTTTTAGTTCAACCAAATCAAAAGGTCTTTAAAGCAAAACAATCAATTGTATATTGTTATTTAGAACAAGGTTTTTACCAGGATTACAAAGGAATCATACTGATATAGAGAAACACCCCGAAACCCTAGTGCCTTTTATTTGTTGAATTTCTATAAACCAAATCCATTTTACCTTTATAAACAGTTATTTACATTGTCTTTTGGAAACAAAAACTCTGTGAGGATCGACAACCCTTTTCTTTGTACTACAAAATACAGCTTATTATTAAGCGACATCAGTAAGCATTAAATTGTTCTGCCAATCCTCACTGGCTCTTTTACATTTTCTATGGACAGCTAACAAAAGTTGAGAAGTGAAGAAAAGCTACACATGAGACAGCTAACAAAAGGAAGGGAAGATCGGGTATGGCTAACGCATGAGGTGTGATGTGTGATAGGCGAGCACTAGAGGACTCTACCATTTAGCATGAAATGAGACACTACCCAAGAAGACAGCAGTAGCTAGGAGTAGGGGGCGCAATACATGTTAGCCCACAAGGCCAATTTCTTTTCCAAGTTGACAGAAAGTGTGTCAGCACCTCCAAGAAGACTACAAGTTTGAAGTTGAATTTGCTCAATTTGGCGTGTCTCGTGTTAAAAATATGACACCACTGTGTAAAAAAATGATTATAAACAGATCATATGTCATGTAAACAATTGCTAGTGCAATTGCACATGCAATAGTTTAGTTCAAAATGCTCAAAAAGTATAAGGATAAAAGTGTAAAATACTAAAAAGTGATAAAGTTGGTTTAAATTTTTTTTATTCAAGGGTTGAGATTAAAAGTGAATGTTTCAACTTTTAATCTCAGCCATTCAAACCAATCGCATAGGTGCAATTGCCTAGCAATTGCCCATGATCTCAATCCGGTTTTAACACCAAGTTGCTTAAAAAAAATTGCTGGTATTAATACAATTAATGCATGGACTCTTAATACATTAACAATGATTTGTTTTTATGGTTATAAACACAATTTTATGTTAGTATTATAAAAATAATAATACTACAAGATAACCTCAACAACATTAAATTTGTTACAAAGATTTGGTATACATTTAATAATTATTGAGACAAAATGCATATATTATTGAGATTCAAAAGTTAATTTTATGCTAGAAAAATATTACAAAAATTAATTTTACGTATGTTAGATTCACAAATTGTAATAATCATGATTGAATATGTTAGATCAATATTTGTTGTTAACTAATTTAGAAATTACTTCGTTACAATTTAGAAATTGTTTTAACAATGATAAAACGTATAAAAATTAAAAATGTGACTTTAGAAAGTATTCTTAACTTATAGAAGTCAATATAAAGAATGTAGCAATAATAGGAATAATATAACAAATTTATTGAGTTTTTTCTGGTATAATAAAAAAACAAAGGTCATCCTAGTCATCCAGCACTTCCCCGTTTGGATTACCTCTTATCATTTGTCGTTATTAGTTATATCTCATACATTCAACAACTATCCTTTGTTCACACACAATTCGCTTCTTCTCATCAACCCTAAGCATATCATCCGCTATAGTACGATGCAAAGAAAGGTATTGATCGGTTGTTGGTCTCTTCCTTGCATCAACCGTAAGCATACCATCCGCTATACTACGATGCAAGGAAATGTATAGATCGGGTAGATCGAGTGTTGATTAGAACCATTCTAGTCATCCAACACTTTCCCGTCTGGATCAGATCTCCTGTTCACATACAATGTGGTGATTAGTATACTGTCATATACTTTAACTGTTAATGTTTGTTCAAAAACATATATGGTGAGCCAAAACATAGTAGCACTAGTGTATAGACCATTCTTAGTTAGATAGTAGTGTATGGACTATTCTTAGTTCAAAAACATTAGAGTTTACTGTTTCATTATGTCACTCAAATGTAATTGTAGTAGGTACAGACCATTCTTTGTTATATACAATACAAGTGTCTTTCCAAGGTGGTCAATTATTATAAAATGTATATACGAATAAGAAGAACATTGTATGACATATGTATTTAATACGTTATTTTGTATAATTAAATGTACAAAATATCAAGAAAAATTTTATAACCTTCATCTAAATTAGTCAATTCTAATGTTTTACTATTATTTTTGGAATTTAAATATTTTTATTATAATCTTGAATTTTTTATCCTTAATAATTTTTATATAATGGTGTGATTAGATCTTATTTCATATATAATATGTATGTACATTAGTGAAATGTTTTCATTGATTGAAGTGTAGTATTATAATTTTGCCCCCCTAACCAAAATTTTTCATTATATATTTTGTCTTCCATTTTTTTTTTAAATTAAAAATATTTTAATATTTACATGTAATTATATTTTATTGACTAATATTTGTGGCCTTCTTCCATTTGGGGGGTTAATGTCCAAATTTTATCACAAAGAAAGGAACTGGGATGAAAATTGGTTAATTTTTGGTGGGAGCACTGTAACGGAGGCGGGAAATTGAGGGGGGGACACTGTAATGGAAACGACGTCGTTTGGTCAGGCTGGAAATGAGTTTGCCAATTTTTGAAGCGACGTCGTTTTGGCCCACTTTTGGCATGAGCTATTGTCTTTAATGGCTAGCGACGTCTTTTTGGCACGTTCATTCATTCAGTTTTCCAGCCAACACTTCAAACTCCTAACATCCAAAACTCATTCTAAACACTCTTTCCTCTCCTTCTCTACCGTTTTTGTTTCAAACTTCCCCACGTTTTCTCTCAGATATCCCCATGTTTCCTCTCAAACTTCCTCAACCACAAACACGATTCCTCTCAAACTTCCCCAACGTCACCCATTTCCTTGCACTCATAGAGAGAAAAAGGCAAGAAACAAAGAAAGAAAGATCGAAAGATAAAGGTCAGTGGCCATTTCCATTTTGTTATGTTATTTTGCTTTTTTTTGTTCGTTGATACTATCATTGGACTAAGTTTGTGATATATTTTGACTGAAAATGTGTTGTTCATGATTGTTTGCAGGTTTTATAGAAAGTGCTTTTGTTTTTCGTAGTTTTCACCAGTGTTTTTGAATGTCACTTGGGTTTGTGTTAGATAAGTGTGGAATAATGTGGGTTTTCTGTGTAAGAATGTCACTTGGGTTCATGTTAGATAAGTGTGGACAATTTGTGGGATAAGTGTGGACAATTTTAGGGTTTTTTGTGCAATTTGTGGGTTTTTTTTGTGGATTTTTTGGGTTAATGTTAAATGGCAATTTCTTTCTTGTAAACATGTTTCTATTTATGTTAGGGCTTGAAACCACCCATATCATGTTGTTTTGGTTTGAAGCAGAATTTCAGATTCTATATCTTGCAACATTTCATGGAATTATTAACCAAATGTGAAATTGTGAATATTTCTTGTAAACATGCTTCTGTTTATATTAGGGCTTGAAACCAATAAATTGTTGTTTTGGTTTGAAGCCCAAATTCAGATTCTATATCTTGTTGCATTTCATCAATGTAACTGACATGGGTTTCAAATGGAATTGACTTTGATGATGGTTCTGGTTTCTTTCAATGACCAATGATTTTATGAAATATTCTAATTCTATGGATTTCCATTTTGCATGTTTAAAAGCAATGGCTACTACTGATGTGAACACACCCGCAAGCAACTCGCAACCAAGACAACGTGTTTGCCATCATTGCATTGTGACTAAATTGATGGAGGTTAAGTCAAGCATATCCGACCAATGTAAGGACCATCTTAGAAACACTCCATTTGGATGGTTGCTGAATCTACATTTTCACATTGAGGCTAGTGGAAGAATACTAGAAGTCATGTTTGCAAATTGGAATGCCGAGGAACATGCATTCAAAGTGGGTGATAAGCTCATACCCTTCACCCTCTATGATGTTGTCCTTATATTGGGGTTGCCCATGATGGGGGGGTCAATTGATTGTAGTAAGTATTATGGAAAAGGGTTGGTGGAACATTGCTGCTCAAAGAAGTAAAGATGACTTGCCTTGCTCAGACTAAATTGGTCACATTATGACCAAACCTTCTACAAAAGTGCCAGACAAGGTTAGGTTGTATATGACCCTCGTCTTTACATATTTTTTGTTTCCTACCAGCAATAAAAAAAAGTAAATACTAACATTTTAGCATTGCTTGACGATATACCCAAGCTAGGTACTTATGCGTGGGGGATTGCGATGTATGAGTATTTGATTTCTAGTTTAAACCACGCCGCAACATCAAAGAAAGTAGGAAATAATAGAAGTAATTTGCACATTCAAGGGTGCACTACCATGCTTCAGGTGAAATTTTTTTCTTAGAGTTGTTTAGTCCACATTATTTCTAACTTTGTTTTATTCTTAAACTGACCACTTATGTCATCATTTATGAAGATATGGGCATGTGAGCACTTGAGGATTAGTGAGAAGTATGATCAAATTAGTCAGCCTTTCCCAAGATTCTTAGCATAGTCCCACCAACGCATGTTTAGTGAAAAGGCAATGTCGGCCTTTAATAAGAGTGACAAGGTAAGTAGCTTACACAAAAGTTGAGTACTGATTTAATATCAATGTTAGTTAGTTATGAAGATGGTAATTAGTATTTCATTATTCTAATTCATATAGTGCATCTTTCAGGTGCTGTGCGTGCTTACACCCATGCCATGGGAGCAACAGGAATCTGTTGTACAGAAAGCCATGGAGACATTGAAAGAGAGCCATGTGGGTGAGCACACAACCGTTAGGAATGATGGGGTTGGACCAAGTAATACAGATCATATGTCGTCTAGCCAATGCCAACTACAGTTCCAAATTGAGAGGACGGAATGGGAAGCTCTAGCTCGCCATATGCAACAGTTAGAGAATGAGCTCAGCTGTGTCAAGGGTATGCTGGCCACGGTGATGGAGTTTGGGTAAAATGCTAATATTGGGACAGTTATGCCTGAAGAAAATGTCAAACAAAACCAACCACCCATTCCTACTGAAAAAACCTCCATTGTGAACTTGGTAAGCTCCCTGTCCAAGGTTGTCAAGAAAGGCAGACCTGCCAAAAAGCAACCCAAGGCAGCCATGGTGGACTTGAAAAGCTTATCGTCCAAGGCTATCAAGAGAGGCAAACCTGCCAAAAAGCAGCCCAAGGCAGGCATGGTGGACTTGGCAAACTCACCGTCCAAGGGACCCATGGTGGATTTGGTGAGTTCATCGACTAAGAGGGCTCATTTGTTAAGGTATACAAGGGGGGAAAAAACACGAGCCCAAAAGAATTTAATGTTAATACCCTTCCAATCGGAATTGGTCAAAAGCGAAAGTATGGAAACAAATGAGGTAGGTGTCTTGTTTAACGATAAAGTACTTAAGAAAATGCAAGTTTACTTTATGTTGGGTTCATGCTTTAACTTTTTTTTTGTTTAAAAATCACAAAATATATAATTCTTCATAAATTATTGTTTATACCAGCCCACATCTGATGATTATTGTTGCTCTAATTCTATGTTTTTAGCAGTGGGTGGATGCTCATTTTCTGTACCAGCCCACAGCTGATGACCAGGGCGTGTTGACTAATTTAGGGAGGAAAAGCTCGTTGGCGACAGCGCGGGTCACTAGGAGTAATAAGTTGTAACAACTTCTTTCTTTGAATTATATTTTCATCTATAAAGTGATTAAATATATTATTTGATACTGGTTTACCACTCATAACAAATTTCATATGGCCAGAGGAGTTAACAACGATGATGTTGCAATCTCAAATGACACATATGAGATAATGGGTCGAGATGTATCATTGTTATTAGGTGATCACGATCGGGAAGGCAATTCTAGTTGGCTATCCACCGCGGTATTTACATACACATTTTACATTTTAGATCAATTTCTTTACTGCATATTTGAAACATGAATTTTACAATTCAATATTGTTTACTAAGCAAGTGTGACACACATAGGTGGTGGATTGTTTCACGGATGTCCTAATGAAAAACCTCAATGAAAGAGGTCACCCTCCACCGCACATAAACTTTATAATAACTGTACACAGTGGGGTAAAATAAAAAACATTTCTAACTTACCCAATACTTGTTAATACTTTTACACTATGAATGATGTCAATACGGATAGCTCTTTTGTGGAAATAACATTTTATGGTTTATGTAAACTACGATCTTGACTTCAGCCCGGTCTACAAGAAAACCAAGAAACAAAAGACAAAAAAAGGGTACACAACCCACTAAGGATGACCAGGCTAAACCAGAGACTGCGTTTCGCAGCAGTTGGATACGCAAAATGCCAAAAGAATGCAACTGGGTGATTACAAAACATTTCCAACTTCATTTTGTCAAAGTGTGGCCTTACATATCTATCCAAAAAAAAATTGTGTATGAACTAAGCCTTTCGTTTTTCTTAATGCAGATTTTTGTTTTAGCTTGCCATAATGGCCATTTTGTAATTCTAATGGTAGATTGCATAGATAAAAAAATTCTATTTTTTTTATTCTCTACCTAGTGCGATATATAGAGCTTGGGCACTAATATTGGAACACACTTATTTTTCATTTCAGTTTTCTTGCTAACCCATGCAAATTAGTTACTCCTGCTGATACTACCTTGTGTTGCCTGTATCATAGCAAAAACCCATGGAACAGCTCTGCATACAGAATTTGGAGCATCAAGACGTCAACACATGGCTTCTAGAACACAAGCAGGACGTACCAAAGCAAGTTCGCTACACGTAAGTACCAATCTCTATCATGACCTTAAATATATTGAGACAAATTTGAGTGTACTGCCTGGAGGGATTTCTCATAAATCATAGACGGAAATTTATGATTTACCCTTCAAAATTTTATTGCCTTTTAATGTGGACTATGTAAGTAAGCTGATATTTCCTTTTAATGTGTTTTGATAACTCAAATGTAATTGTTGATTGTTATTTTGGTTGTTGGTGTTTTGATGACTCAGATGTAATTGAGATGTTGGTTGTTGGTTGCTATGTTGGTTGTTGGTACATGTTGATTTCTATGGATGTTATGAATCTGAATTTTTGGTGAAGTAAATTTCCATAAATTATGGTCATTAGTATTAATTCTGATGTACTTTTGCCTCATTTTTTCCAGCTCTGACTGTGGGATTTTCATGTTGACATACATGGAATCCTTGATTTTTAAAAACAAGATAATCTCCTTTGGAGAGGTATGATGTCCACACCTTCACTTGACAATGCGTTAAAACTAAGTGAAAGTGTTTATTTTAAGTGAAAACAACTAAAGAATATTTTTTGAATTTGTTTTATGTTTTGTGGGCCAATTTCCAAAGAATTCGACGACGAATTTTGCTTGAATTATATTACGAATGCTTGCTGTCCAAAGCTTAATTTTTCGTGCCCAAAGTTATCAAATGTGCCGTGCCTGCTGCCCAAAACTGCCAAGTTCTTTACCAAAATAGAGTTTTATGTTTGGCTAGACATTTGTTCTTTTTGTGTTTTGCTAGACGTTTGTTCATTTTGTATTTAATCTTTTGGTTGCTCTCTTTTTCTATTCTTGAGATTGTATTAAAGGTAGTTAACAACAACACTTTCTTGTAATTTTGTAAATGGAGTAAGCAAATTAAATGGTGAAATTGGTTGGCAACAGTTGTGTATATTTAAGGTTACCCATGAATAACCCATTACATAAAGTTTCTTTTATATTTAATGTTACCCATGAGTAACCTATTGCCATTGGAATCTTCACATTACTGATTGGGACAATAACAAAGATATAAAAAAAAAGAATGTCTAAAAATGTTCCTCAAATTGTGGTGAAACTCAATATGTTCAAACAACTATCCAAAAAGTGTGGACAACATTATCCAGACTTAAATAAAATTGTCCACATTTTCTGGGTACACTCGATTTTAAAATTTAATAATCCAAGCAACTGGATTAATTATACAGAATCAGGCAGGGACTCCATCATTGTTTTTAATGAGAATCCAGGCGCGTACACCCATCCAGGCGACTGGATTCGCGCGATTCCAGGTTTCCAAGAGGCGAATTTGTGTTTTAAAATTCGAAACAACTCCAAGACCCATTCGAAACGAAATTTTGAGACCAAATTTCCAGAAAACACTTTCTAGGTTCACTTGAATGTTCATGTGTAGACTTGAATGTTCATGCATAGACTCGAATGTTCATATTATTTTCCAGAAAGTGTGGTCAATATTGTCCATAATTATTAAATAATTGTCCACACTTTTTGGCTTCACTTGAATGTTCATAGTTAGACTCGAATGTTCATACTATTTTCCAGAAAGTGTGAACAATATTATCTATACGTATTAAATAATTGTCCACACTTTCTGGGTTCACTTGAATGTTCATGCGTAGACTCGAATGTTCATATTATTTTTCAAAGGTGTGGACAATATTGCTCATACTTAAATATAAGGGAAAATTACACTTGACCACCCTCAACTATCACCCTTTTTCACTTCACCCCCTAAACTTTAAAAAGTATCAATTGACCCCCTAAACTAATCCAATTGCACGGCCGTTACCCCCTGAGGCCAAAATCGAGTTAAAATAAACAGAATAGAACAACACGTGACACGCACGTGATCCAGGGCCCACCAGAACAGCTTTACCAATTTTATTTTTTGATAAACCTCGAAATGCCATTATCCCCTTTTAACCAAAATCCACATAAACACTGAACTTGTAACAAAGTGCCCCCCAAACTGAAACCCTCAACAGCAGCACCCCCCCAAACATCGGTTAACCCGATCAGTTCGAACCCCCAAACACCACGTTGACCCACTAATTCAACCCCAAAATCAAAACCGTAGAACACCAGCGTTGACCCACGACGACGATGCAGGGATCCCAATCACACGGTGGTGGAAATTCTAGGAGTGCACAGTCAGCAAGTTCTTGGAGATGCCGTGAAAATCTCCTAGCCACGGCGGAGCTATTTTGCTATTGTGGTATTCCAGCTCCGGTGAAAATCTCTCGCACTCCTAAAAATAATGGGCGTCGCTTTTGCAGTTGTGAAAATTTTAAGGTATGTACTAAAAATTTTGCAATTGTGAAAATTATTTGTGGTGGAATTGTAGTGAGTTTTTTTTAATGGGTTTTACTGGTTGTGGTGGAATTGTAGTGAGTTTTTTTTAATGAGTTTTACTGGTTGTTATGAATTGTAGTGAATTTTTTTTAATGGGTTTTACTGGTTGTTATGAATTGTAGTGTTTTAGTATACTTTTTTTTGAGACATGGTGATGGATACCTTTGTCAAAAGCTGAAGCAGCCAATGGATTTGTTGGATATGGACAGACAGAATGTAGATTGTAGCTTGGTTAGCTGTAAAAAGCTTGGAGTGCCACCTACAGCTCAATGTAGCCTTTTGCACTAAGAAATTTAGTTGTCAAGTACTAGAAATTTAGTTAATGAAATTTGGCTAGGAATTGAGAACCTTAAACCAAAATCCAGAAGCTTTTTAGCTAGGAATCTTGATTTTATGGTGATCGATCTACTCAGAGTCCAAAACATCTATTTTTAATATTTCTAGACACCATTTGGGTTGGGATTAAACAGCTGAGCACTGTTAAGATAGATGCCCTTACAAAATTTGAAAACCCTCCATGGTTCCTTCATTGAGGCACTTAATCAATTGCAGAGAAGTAAACAATCAAAATTCCATACATATATATATATATACACATGTAGACATATACGACAGAGATAAGTTATGATTGGGCACCACCCCATCCACATTTATAGGACCTCACCCATTTTTGTATCTATTGGTTAGATTAATGGTAGTCTGAATCCATATAAATAAATCTATAAACTATATAATTAGACATCTAAATTTGGTTTAAATTATTAGAGCAAGATAGTTTTTCTTTTTTGCTTGAATTTGAATGATGCATATATGGGAAAACATGGAGATAATATTCTTTCTAAAAGAACAACATTTAAATTACTCGTTTTCACCTTGTTTTCAATTGTAAAAGAGCCTTAACTTATTAAATATTTTAAATTATTACAAATTTTTAGTAATATATATGTTACAAAGATTCACCAATATTACAAGTGAAATGGGTGAGATGCTATCGAGATTGATAGCAAGGACTCCACCTATTGATATGTATTATAATTTATCTTCAATAAGAACATTACTTGGGGGAGTAGCTTAAAAATATTTCTTGTGACTCTTTGAAAGCAATAGCAGCTTTGATTCCTACAAAAAAGTTAGGAGCTATTGTAGTTGTGGTGAGAAAGCATGTATATTTACTTTTAAGTATATATTATATATATATATATATATATAGCTTAATTAATGTTTCGTTTTAGTTTTTAAAAGTAACACCCATCTAAATGTTTGAAAACATATGAGTCTAACCCATCACCATGACATTATTACAATTCATAACTATTAGCTTGCAATTAAGTCTATTTCTCTTTCTTTCTTTTTTTTGGATAAGTAGATGCAGTAGTATTTGTTATATATGTTACTGTGAACATTGTGTATGAACACACACTTATAGAGTCTATAGAGTAGAGTCTATAGATAAGGTTTTTATTTTTTTTAATGGATTAAGACTACTTTTTCTTAAAATGGACCAGTTAGTTGCAAACTATTATTACATCATCTAAAACGTAACATATGGAGTATTAGGTGTTTGGTAATTCACCATGTCTACTTCTAATGTTTTTGGTATTGGCTATTGGAATTGTGTTGTAGACTGATGCAATTACAAATGATTGTAGATAAACCGTTCTTGTAGATTCTTTGTTTGGATTGACCCTCCACTAGAAGGAGCCACACTTGAAGAAGAGTCAAAAGAAACTCAGAGATACAAGTTGGTTGCCATGAGGAATTGATGAAGATTCAGACTGCTAAACATGATGCAATTAGAGAGATTGATGCAATGAAGTATGAAGCACTGCTTCAAGTGGAAAGGGAAAATACTGCAAAGAAGTATGAAGCCTTTCTTCAAGATGAAATTGACAAATGCAAAACATTGTTGTTGAAGTTGAAGTTAGCTTTATTAAGGTCATGGGTGTTTTTTGTATTTGTGTTTAGTATGTATTAATAAAAACTGACTTGTAAAGTTATATTGTGAATTGGCTTGGGCTGCACATTTGTACTTGTGAAAATGATGTGAGATGTTGATTGGCTGCCTAAAAGTGGTGTTGTGTTAGTCTTTTATAATATAAGGAGAACTACTTTAAAGTGTAGTTGTGTTAGCAACCATGCAAGTGAATGTGAGATGTTAAAGTGAATAATTATACTTTAGAACCATGCATGCAACCATGCACGTTGTGCATAAATCCAAAAAACAACATGCAACCAGAAGGTACCAAAATATTCATACTTTAAAGTGTACTTGTGTTACCAAAATATAAAATCTGCACTTTATAGCTAATCAAGACCTGTGAATAAATCCTAATATATTGACAACACATTTACAATAGATACCAAAATATTCTTAAATCTGTTTTCAATTACAAATCCATGACATCACAATTTCCAAAATTAATAATCTCATGCCATCACAGTTGTTTTAAGTAAATTCCAACTTCCAGCTTGGGTATTCAGCATACTTCCAGCTTGGGTAAACAGTTTTTCCCAACAAAGACTAGTTTCCTAACAAACACCATACATATTCAACCTCATACTTCCAACTTGGGTAATGAGCAAAAATACTAACTGTTCTAACAATATTTCATACCAACACAGTTGTTTTATAATAAATACATATTAACTACAGTATTTTCTGCTTCTTGGCTGCAATTCTTGTCATGGCTTTTTCAACTGTTGGCACCACCACCACTTTGGCTTTTTTACTTGCAGCACCTCCAGCAGCAGCAGTTCCAGCAGCAACAGAAGTTCCAGTAGCAGCAGCAACAGTTCCAGTAGCAGCAGCAGTACCAATTCCAGCAGCAGCACCAGTAACAGTTCCAGCAGCAACACCAGTTCCAGCACCCACAGTAACAACAGACTTCTTCTTACCCTTTTGCAGCAAATATACTACATTAATACCATGCAACAAGTGTATAAATAATTAAATAAAGACAAGGTAATAATTAAATATATACCTTAGAACCAGTTCCAGTTGCACCAGCAGTACCAGTTGCACCACTAGCATTACCAGTTGCACCACCAGCAGATGCCAGTCTCCCACATACAACAGCTTGGCCACTAGTTCCAGCACCACAATAACAGCAGGCTTCTTCTTACCTTTTTGCAGCAACATATAATACATCAATACCATGCAATAAGTGTATAAATAATTAAATAAAGTAAATAAAGACAAGGTAATAATTAAATATAATACCTTAAAACCAGTTTTACTCTTCTACTTTTTGGCTAGTGGGCATGTTCTGCTGTTATACCCAAGTTTCTTGCAGTTTGAACATTTAATGTTTGTACCAACTTTACTAAACCTATATGGGTTGCTAGGTTCAATAGGGTCTCTTTTTCTCATTCTTTTGGGTCTGTCAGGGTGGCATCTCTCAAGTGGTGGGTCAACAGGATCATATTGAGTCTGAGTCCATTGTTCTATACTAGGCACAAGATGAATTATGGGCTCATATGACTTTTTGTACTTCTCAATAGTATAGCAATGCTCCACATAATCCTCAATTTTACTTCCCTGATGGAGAATGGCAGAAATGGCATGGTGACATGGAAGGCCAGTTATGTCCCACTTCTTACAACCACAAGTCTTCTCTCTCAAGTTCATTACAAACTTTTGTTGTTTATAGTCAACCTTATACTTCCCTTCTCCAGAATACATAAGCAATTATTCAATTGCTTTAACCCCTGCCTTCTCCACCTTAACCTGAATCTTAGGGCATAATTTCTCACTCATCTTTGCAATGGATACCCTATTCACTTGGAACCTTCTCATCAACTTCCTTCTAATTGTGTCAAGCATGGTTAAAATAGGCTTGTCCCTAGCATCCAATATATAAGAGTTGAAACACTCTGACAAATGGTTCACAATAAGATCACTCTTAGAATTTTTGGTAAATTTAGACATAGACCACGTGGCTACAGGAATCTTAGAAAGATATTCATATGTTGGAGGTGACAACTTCTTCAATTCAGACATATGGGCATCAAATTCAAACTCTGTATAGGATGATGCAGCACCCCACAACTTATCTTTTAATGCTTTCCCTCTATAGCCACTATCTCTAAAATTGGCATATATATGCCTAACACATGTCCTATGGTCCATATCAGGACAAACATCTTTAAAGCTTTTAGTCAAGCCCTACAAATATTAAAATAAACACTATAAACACTTTAAAGAACTTTAAACAAAAATATAATAATAATAAATAATAAACACAATTAAAGAAACATAAAAGATTAACAAATTACCTTCTGTCTATCAGAAATAATGGTCCATCCACCTGCCACCACCCCAATGTCCTTCAACAGTGTAGAAAGAAACCAAGACTAGCTTACCTTGCACTCAGATTCTACAACAGCCACACAAATAGGGTACATGTTATCATTAGCATATCTAGAAACAGCACTTAATTGATGCCCTTTATATGACCCCTTTAAAAAGCACCCATCCAATCCAATCAATGGTCAACACCCTTCTTTAAAACCAGTCCAAGCAAACATATAACCTCTGAAAAGTGACTGCCACATCAAGACAAGGTCTTTCCACATCTAGTAATGTAGTGGTCCCCACATTTGTCTCCTTCAAAGTCTCACAATAATCCTAAATTTTTTTGTATTGTTCCTTATGACTCCCTTGAATGTTTTTAGCTGCCCTTTTTCTTGCCTTATAGACTTGCATCCTGCTAACTTCAGCATTCCATGTACCCTTGATCTCTTGCTACAATGCAATGGTCGGTTTTTTTATATCATGTCTAAAAGTCTCTATATACCTCTTAGATATCCACTTTGAATTCATTGCACTATTCTTGTATGCTCTTGTGCAGGTGTGATTGGGATTATAAGTCTTAATCTGGAAGGTCATCTCATCCCTAACCTGAGAACCATAAACTCTATAATTACAGTGCTCATCCTTACACACTATAATTACCTTGTCTTTATCATTCTTCACAAATGATAAATCCTTCCCTATCTTCAAATTGTACTCTCTCCCAGCTTCTCTAAACTGATACACATCAGCAAACTTCATTCCATTTTCCAACACTGGATTACTCATATCAATCACATCAAACTCTACACTCTTAGGTTTTTGACCCTTTGGAACCTTTTCTTCATCACTTGTGGCCAATGGAGTTATCAACTCATCACTATTAGGCATTTCAGAATGCCAATCCTTTTCATTTTCTGGCTCTCTAACTTCTATTGTAATAGTTTCAGAAGCTGTATCTGTTACTGTTTGGTTGGCTAGTTGACTTGCTGGTTGACTTGTCATTCCTTGACTATAAGTAACAACAGCAGCATCAAGTAAGTCCTCATCACCACTAAGTAAACCATCCCAAAGATCCAACTCAAAACCCTCATCCTCCACCTCTAATCCAGCTTCATTTTCATTGTCAAAGTCAACACAGTCAACATCATCATCTGCATCATACTCTTTCTTAACAAAAACCTCAAAAATCTTCTCTTTCCCTTTGCCTTTACTCCTATTTGCCACTTCCTTCTCTTTCCTTTTGACTAGTGGTTGCCTATCAGTAATTTTAATACTTTTGTTTTTGTTTTTTCTACCAATTATTGGCAACTTGTCTCTCTTATTGCTAGTCCCACTTTCTTTCCCTTTTCCTTTTCTTTTACTCTTATCAACCACTAAAACTTCAGGAAGTGTAGGGGTTAATGGTATACAGTCATCAACATCAGCAGCACTTACTGTATATAATACAACAAACTTCTATGTCTTATGAGCATCCACCATTTTCAACACATCAGCATCTGTTTTTAGTAGCACTAAACCATTGTCAAGGCTCATGTCAGTAAGTTTGTAGTAAATAAGGTCCCACGTTGATACTCATATTTCCCTAAAATTGACTCCAGCTCAAACATGGACAAACAATCACTATCAAAAGGCTCATCATGCACAATAACATCACCATTAACATATACCACCCCATTTAAATTCTTGAATCTTCTCCCAAAGTGAATCTCAAATATAAAATAATCATCATCATCCATTTTTGGAATAAAGCACAGAATCTGAGCACAAAAATAATAGACTTTGTCAAACCAAATGACACAATAACCAAACCCTACAGGGACCTAGCACACAGATTCCACAAACACACACAAAGCATATGCACACACGTTGATACCCATATTAAATTATGGCACACACAAAGCACTAAATTATGACTATGTGGGGACCAAAGAGGCACTCCTACAAGGACCCAAACCACATATTCAACAAATCATGCAAAACGAGCAACACATTCAATAAAAATGTACCAAAAAGACAAACATTCAACACAATAACCAACCCCTACAGGGACCCAGTACACAAATTCCACAAACATCTTTCAAATTTTCACCATAAAAACCCATCACAACAACCAACATCTTTGCTTTTTGACTTCCCTTCTACCAAGACCCATCACAACAACCATAATACATCATTTTTCCAACAATCTTTAAAAAAAAAAAAAAAAAAAAAAAAAAAAAAAAAAAAAAAAAAAAAAAAGAGCTTACCGAGAATTGCAGCCGTCGTTTTGGCTATGGGGATCAGAGCTTCTGGTGGGTCAACGTTGGCTCGAGTCAGCGCCGATGTTTGAGTGTGGTTGATGAAGTCAGTGCCGGTGTTTGGAGGTTCGACGTCGTGGGTCAACGCCGGTGTTCTACGGTTTTGATTTTGGGGGTTCGACGTCGTGGGTCAACGCCGGTGTTCTACTGTTTTGATCTTGGGGTTGAATCAATGGGTCAAACCGATGTTTGGGGGTTCGACTGATCGGGTTAATGCCGATGTTTGGGGGTGCTGCTGTTGGAGGGTTTCAGTTTAGGGGGCATTTTGTTACGGGTTATGTGGATTTTGGTTAAAAGGGGATAAGGGCATTTCAGGGTTTATCAAAAAATAAAATTGGTAAAGCTGTTCTGGTGGGCCGCGTCACGTGTTGCTCTATTCCGTCTATTTTAACTCGATTTTGGCCTCAGGGGGTAACGGCCGTGCAATTAGATTAGTTTAGGGGGTCAACTGATACTTTTTAAAGTTTAGGGGGTGAAGTGAAAAAGGGGTGATAGTTGAGGGTGATAAAGTGTAATTTTCCCTAAATATAATTGTCTACACTTTCTGGGTTCTCTTGAATGTTCATGCATAGACTCAAATATTCATATTATTTTCCAGAAAGTGTGGACATTGTTGTTCATAATTTCATGTTTTTGTTCACATTTTTTAGAAATTTGTATGAACATTTGAACATGTTCATGTTAATTGGTCATGTTTCTTGGCATGTATTCAACATGTTCAAATATAATTGTCCACAATTTCTGGAAAATAATATTATGGTTCCATCTTTGTAACAATTTTATTATTTTTTTATCTTAACCAACCAAAATCACTTAAAAATTAAAAATAAAATAAAAAATAAAAAAACACCAAATTCTATTATTTCCAATCTCAACTAAAATCAATCAAACCCTCACAAATATTAAACCCAACAAGTTTTATTCCCAAATACATTCAAACCCCAACTTCAAACATCAAATCTTCCATCCGCGAAACCATTCCCAAACCCAAATAAAACTCAAATATTTAAATATCAAAAGGTCTCTCCATGAAACCATTCCCCTGCCAAAAGAAATCAACTCTTTCAAATATCAAACCCACACCCACACCTTCAAACATCAAGCCATGCCTTCATGAGGAGAGAGTTTCGGAGGAAAAAGCTTTAGGGGAGAGAGAGTTGAAGGGAGAGAGTGAAAGTTTGACTCAAATAGGTGAAATAAATTCATGCCTTAATGAGGAGAGAGCTTCGGAGGAGCAAAAATTCAATGGAAGATGAGAAAGCTTTTGAGGAGAGAGAGTTGAAAGGAGAGAGTGGAAGTTTGACTCAAATAGGTGTGTTTGGACGCAAGGATAGTGGAACTTGGAATAGCTAATTGGGAATAACCAGTCTGTCTTTAATGGTAGTGTGAAAGTGAACTTTGACACCATGGTGTCAAAGAATCATTTCCCTTACAATGTTATACTTGAGTAACACTGCACAATAGCAACCTTAGATGGACGTTACATTGGGGAGTGACATTATATAAAGCATTTTAAATTATATAACATTTCTGAAACGCATCAATATATGAAACAATATATGAGTTTCATTAAACATTACATTTATCAGGAATTTCATCGAACACTTGCTGGGCATTTTTAAATTAACAAATTTTGCAAATTAAATAATAAAAATAAAACAGCCCAAATTTGTTAGCTTTATATTTGAGTTACTACCATAAATTTTCAATTTCTTGTCTCTTCTTTAAAAAATATTTTTAATTGGGTTTCTTCATATTCAAATTATCATACTAAATCCCTAAAATTGAGTAACAAACTAAAATACTGATACCATCTAAAGGAAAAAATGAAGCAAACAAAGAAACCCAATTGAGGATAAGCCAACACTGGCCTCCACTGTAAACATCACCCTATCAAAGGTTGGGTCACAGAAGGATATTATATTTGTGTCTTCACAGAGTATTTTGAAGATGTTTATATAGAATATGAAACAGAGAAATACAAAGGAATAGTACAGAACATACCTGGTAGGTAGGAACCATTTTTTTTTTTTTTTTCTGAATCAAAATCTTATTGTATTCCTCAAATGCACCGACTGAAAGAGGATTCAAGACACAGACCATAAAAAATCCACTAGAAACATAAAAGAAATCAAAAAAATAAAAAGAAATAAAAAAGGTTCACCTTGGGTTGGTTGTTGTTGGGGTAGCGGGCACTGAAGGGATTAAATAGGAGAAAAGCATAGTAGAGATTTTTCGTTGGGCAAATCGGTTCAATTTTTTTGTAAGAAAACAGTTCTGGCCATGATTTAGTAAGCTTTAAAGAGGCCGAATTTAATGGGGAAGGGAAAAAATAATCAAAAAGAGAGATGAGAAGACGAGCGAGAGAGAGAGAGAGAGAGAGAGAGAGAGAGAGAGAGAAGAGGGGAAGGAAAATTAACGGCAAGGAAGGATAGCAAAGGTCAAGCCATTGAAGAAGAGAGATAAGGGAGAGAGAGGGTCTAGGAAGGGTTGTGACTAGAAGAGAAGAAGTTGAAGAAGTAGGAAAAGAGGGAGGGGGAGCAGTTACGGTAGGGTGAATTAAAGGGTGATGATGAGGATAGAAAGAGAGAGAAATAATGAGGAGAGAGAAACGATGATATGAATTTATAAGGGATGAGCAAGTCTGATGTGGCAGGTTTTGGGCAAGCCTAAAAATTTTCTCTCAGCTTCAACTTTTAACTTATATACTAGTCGTAAACCTGTGCGATGCACAGGAAAATTATTAAAAATAAAATTTAAATTAATTTTGATTCTTTTTACTTTTTTTGTTGAATATGTTTTTTTTTTTCTTTTTTCTTTTTTGTAGTTCAAAATGTTGTAGGCAAGATCGATAAAGAGATTTTACGAATCAGATTTAGGATAGATCTTACTTTTTTGTTTAAAAAAATAACTAAGAAAGTATTTACCATAAGATAATTAAAATTTAATATAATGTAATTTTTCTTTTGGCATAAGTTGAATATAGTCCAATTTTTATAAAACACGATTCATGTTTATATTTACCATATGGATCATGTTTCTATCCAAAAATAAAATAAAGGATACTTAAAATAAGAAGAAGGACAAATAAATACATGGGCACATGATTATATGATCAAACCTAAATAATTTTCATAACTCATTTCAAGCTCACATGATTTCATTATAACAAATCCATCCATTTTTCTCCATTGCCAACAACAAAATTAAATGAAATACATAAGAAAAAAAAAAAAAAAAACTCTAAAAATCTTGATGAAAATTGATAATTATGATTATTATTAAAAGATATTTATATTGTGTTTATATATGGAATATATTTTAGTATTAGACATTAATTATAATTGTGTTTTATATATGGAATAATATATTCTTATATTAAAGAAAATATGATGTGTCAAAATTCTAATGGAAGGTTTAATAATAGAATAAAATTTTAATTCAATTAGAAAATATATATTAAAATAATGAGGTGTAAAATTGTGAGATTTCAAAAGCTTATGTAGCGCAACATGATGAGGTCAATCAAAAGTTAAAAAGTTTCTGTTTTACATTATAGTATAGACTAGTCGTAAACCCGTGCGATGTACGGAAAAATTACTGAAAGTGAAATCTAAAGTATTATTAATCTAAATGTGATTTTTTCTATCTTTTATATTTTGTCTAAATATGAACATTAATAATTATGATGATTATTAAAAGGCATTTATAATTATTGTGTTTATATATAAAATATATTATAGTATTATGCATTTATTATGATTGTGTTTATATATATGGAACAATATATTATTTCTATTAAAGAAAATATAATGTGTCAAGATTCTAATGAGATGTTTAATTATAGAATAAAATTTAAATTTAATTAAAAATATATATATTAAAATAATGAGGTGTAAAATTGTGAGATCAACTTATATGAGCAATATTATGAAGTCAGCTAAAAAGTCAAAAAAGTTTTGATTTTACATTATATTATGGATTATGGATAGATTAGAAATATTATAGATTCATAGCATCTCCATAGTTAATTCCCTTCGTGCAACAAAAAAGGGTATTAACAACATTAGATTAACAACATGTATAATAAAATGTTGTGGAAGAATGATTTTACAATATTCATATTAGGCATGTTGTTAATGTAAAATACAGTAACTCCCTTTTACCACGTGCTATTTCGAGAATGTTGTTAGAACAAATAATAACAATGTTTTTAAAAAAAAAAAGTTGTTAATTTAAAGGTGTTTACAACCTCTAAAAAAAAGTTGTTAATTTAAAATGTTTTTACAACTTTTAAAAAAAGTTGTTAATTTAAAGGTTTTTATAACATTTAATGCATGTTGTGACAAGTATAAGTACTATATTTTCTCAAAAGAAAAAAAGACAAAGTGCTATAAAAAATTTTGCCGGGAAACAATTCCCGCTTGCGTGGGAAGCCAAAGTAAAAAAGAGCCCAAAAAATTTAAAACACCTAAACAAATCTAATTATTTGGCCGACCCTAATTCTCTCCCTCAACACACATACGCTCAAGTCTGTTTCTCTCTTCCTCTCCCCGTCTCTTCCTCTCCCTCTCACGATCTTCTTCCCTCCAGCCTCACCATCGCTCTCTCTCATTGCCAA
This sequence comes from Fagus sylvatica, assembly GCA_907173295.1. Classification (NCBI taxonomy): domain Eukaryota; kingdom Viridiplantae; phylum Streptophyta; class Magnoliopsida; order Fagales; family Fagaceae; genus Fagus; species Fagus sylvatica. The sequence continues at coordinate 34,674,076 of OU015762.1, read as the reverse complement.
TCTCTTCCTCTCACCTGCCGCTCTCCCTCTTACTATTGCTCAAGGATCCATTCTTTAGGTGTAAGTGGTAAGTGATATTTTAAACTCTTTACTTTCAATCCTTCATTTTTATTATATGTTGTTTTGGGGTTTCATTAGAATTTTTTATTTTTGTTTTCCTGTAAAGAGTCACTTGCAGGTGGGTATAAGTCTCTCTATTTCTTTGAACATATATATATTTTTAACTATTTAACAATAAAAAACGGAGCCTTGCATGCCAACTTTGTCATAACCCTATCTTATTGTATTTCAATAAGGTTTGCCGACTTTAATTGTTAGTTCTTAGGTTTGCCAGCATGCCGACTTTGTTAGTTCTTAGGTTTGCCATCTAATATCATCATGAACCCTAGAAAGTATACAAAGGACAAAACCTTATAAATACAAAACACCTTATAAATACAAAATCCTCCTTATCTTTATATATATCCTATATATACTGCAAGCTGGAAAGCCATATTGTACTTGCTCACGGTAAGCTGAAGTTACATTAATTTGTTATTTTTTTATTTTTTTGAGTCAAACATTAATTTGTTATTTACTTATCAATAACTTGATGATTTTGATAATATCTTAGTCCTTTTTCTTGCCGCAACCTAATGGAAAAGAAAAAAGAAAACTATAATAAACTTGAAGGAATCTGGGCAGTGGTTTTCAACGGTAAGGCTGGAGGAAAATAGGTGGAAGCCATAGACTTTTATTGCAAGAGTGAAATACAATAAACTACTATTGCAGATTTTTTATTTTTTATTGCAGAAAGCCATAGACTCACGTACATTTACACTTTTATTGCAGATTTTTTGCTCATCAGTGAAGCATAATATAACACTTCCAATTTCTGCAGTGAAACTTCGTAATAGATTCTTATACACTGCTGGTGAGTCTAGTACTTTTGATGCCAAACTCCAATCCTAAGCCTTTTTGCAAAAGAAATATTGCAAGAGTGAAATTTTATAAAAAAAAAAAATATGAATTATATTCTTAATATGTCCTATGTTTTATTGAATGCAGCTTTGGTCTCTTTGCAATTAACTCGGGTAATAGATTTAGATTTGCTCGTGCGTATTGTAAGGCAGGTGAGTTTTTTTTTTTTTTAATTCACAGAAAGTTTTCAATTTTGATATCATTATTGAATGTGCCAGAATTATGTTTAGAATTACTTTGTAACTTGTTTTGTTTGTATTAGTCTCTGCCATAAGGCTTTGGCTATGGTGCTTTCGAATGGATAAAAGTCATTTGTGTGTATGATTAGGTAAGAAACTTTCTTTGGTGTAGAGGAGATTCTGTTAATTGGGCTGCTCACGATGGATAAAGAATGGGTGCATCTTTCAAGTTTTTTTTTTTTTTTTTTTGAACCTTAAGCACTATATTGTGTAACTAATTAGTTGCACCAACGTGATTAGATTAATTAAATTAGGACTTTTGATTTGTAGAGTTACAGAGGAGTATAGAGTTGGAGCACGTAACTTTGTTAATATGGCTTGTGTGAATGAAGGGAATATAGATATAATCGTTTGCCCTAGTGTATTATGTAGAAACCTAAAACACCTACATTCTGAGGAAGTGTACGAACACTTAGTCATACATGGGATGGACTCTACATACACTACATGGGTCCTTCATGGAGAACGTCAGAGTGCATTTGTACAATGTGTAGATGTTAAAATGCCGGAGTCATATAATATATACAAAGAAGTGTTTTTCCAAGGTGATAATGTCGCAGAACCTACACATGAAAGAAGAGACGAGGAATTCACAAATTTGGTGGAAGATGCTGAAACTCCTTTTTATTCAGGTTGCAAAAAGTACACAAGGATGTCAGCAACAGTTGTATTATTCAAACATAAAGCTACAAATAGTCTATCAGACAAGAGTTTTAATGAACTTCTTGAGATTATTCGTGATATGCTTCCACAAGATAACACACTTCCTGATTCTTTGTATTCAACAAAAAAAATACTTGAGATATTTGATCAAGGGTATGAGAAGATAGATGCATGTCTCAATGACTGTTGTTTATTTAGAAAGGAGTTTGAGAATTTGGAAGCATGCCCAAAATGTAGATCTTCACGGTGGAAAGTTAACAAGCATAATAAAAAGATTTATTATGGAGTTCCTGCGAAGGTATTGCGGTATTTTCCTATAATACCAAGACTTAAAAGGATGTTTGGGTGACTTGAACTGGCAGAACAATTAACATGGCATGCCACTCACCAAAGTCAGGATAACAAGATTCGACATCTAGTTGATTCATTGGCATGAAAAACAATTAATAGTAAATGGCCTTCTTTTGCGTCAGATCCTCGAAATCTTAGATTTGGTCTTTCATCTGATGGGTTTAATCCTTTCAAAGATCTTAGCTCTAGATATAGTTGTTTGCCAGTAATTTTGGTTACATATAACCTGCCTCCATGGCTATGTATGGTGAAGGAAATTTTGATGTTAACATTACTGATCCCAGGGCCTAAGCAACCAGGCAACGACATTGATGTTTATTTAGAGCCATTAGTAGAAGATTTAAATGAGTTATGGAGCAATGGGGTTAATGTCTATGATGCGTTCAGTAAGTCCATGTTTAACTTGAAGGCTATATTGATGTGGACAATAAATGATTTTCCAGCATATGGAAACCTATCTGGGTATAGCACAAAGGGAAAGGTAGCATGTCCTGTGTGTCATGCAGAGACATGTTCAAAATACTTGAACCATAGTAAGAAGTTGGTGTACATGGGCCATAGGCGGTTTCTTGCTCCTAATCATCGATATCGAAAGAAAGCAAGTTGGTTTGATGGAAATAAGGAAAATAGACGGAAGCCTAAAATAGTCATGGGTGAAGAAGTTTTTCTTGGAGTCAAGGATTTCGTAAATGATAGGGTGAAAAATGGAAAGAAGAGAAAGAAGATAAATACAATCCAAATGTGGAAGAAGAAATAAATTTTTTTTTATTTGCCATATTGGAAGGTACGTTATGTAAAATAAATGGGTTTTTTGGTTATTCTTCATTTTTTATATTTGTGGTGTGGTGAAGTTCATTATAGCCAATGATGACTATTATAACTCGTGTAAATGATGTTTCAGACATTACTTGTGCGTCATAACTTGGATGTAATGCATATTGAGAAGAATATTTGTGAGAGCATTATCGGTACAGTTTTGAATGTGAAAGGAAAATCAAAGGATGGTCTTAAATCTCGCATGGACTTAGAAAACATGAAAATTAGGAATGAATTGTATCCAGAGATGAGAGGAACGCGATTTTACTTACCCGCAGCACCACACACGCTAACAAAGACAAAGAAGAAAATTTTTTGTGAAAGGCTTGCTCATTTAAAGTTACCTGATGGTTATAGCTCCAACATCAGGAATTGTATTTCATTAGAAGAATGCAAGATAATGGGCCTCAAGTCTCATGATTGTCACGTTCTATTGCAACAATTGTTTTTAGTAGGATTGAGAAGACTTCTACCAAAGGGGACAAGGAATGCAATTTTCCAACTTTGTGCATTTTTAATGAAATATGTCAAAGAGTTATTGATAGAAATAGATTGGAACAACTTGAGGAAGATGTTGTTGAAACTATGTGCATGTTGGAAAGGTATTTTCACCCTTCTTTCCTCGACATTATGGTTCATCTAACAATTCACCTAGGACGAGAAGCTCGTCTATGTGGGCCGATGCAATATTGTTGGATGTATCCATTTGAGAGATTGTTCCCTACCATTTTTTCTTGATGTTTATGTACGTGTAGGTGTTTCTAGCATTCATTTAATTTTACTTTGTTATTTAGATATATGAAGGTATTGAAAGGATATGTTTTGAATCATGCACAACCCGAAGGATGCATAGCAGAACGTTATCTAACGTCAGAGTGCTTGAAATTTTGTAATGGGTATATGAAACAAGCAGCTAAAATAGGTGCTCGACATACCCGCAATGAAGATTTTGAGAATGAAACAATATTAGAAGGGCGTCCAATTTCTGGTGGGAAAGATATACGAGTTCCTGATGGCATGTTAGAGATTGCTCATCGCTATGTGATTCTTAATAGTGCAGAAGTCGAACCATATATAGAGTATGAGCGATTACACTGATATTTCACTAGTTTTCAATTACTAATATCATGCATTTGTCTTAGCATCTTACTTGTTTTTTAGAATGCATATGAAGGAACTTAGGAATTTTGATATACGTCTTTTAAAGAATGAAACACTATTACAAAAAAAGCACAAGGTTACATTCAGTGCATGGTTAGATGATAAGGTTAGTGAAAATTTAATGTTACTCATCATGAGAGATGAAAATAATCATTAATAAATCTACAAATGTATACTTATTGTTTTTTGCTTGTTCAAATTTTTAACAGATCAAGACCCAGATTGACGGTGGTAATGTGTCAAATACTTTAAAATGGCTTGCACGTGGGCCTAGAGAGGAGGCAACATCATTTTCTGGTTATATTATAAACAATATTAAATTTAATACCAAAGATTGCGAAAATTCTAGACAAAATAGTGGTGTTTTAATCGAAGCAGAAATTATGTGTAGGTCAAGTGCTAGTGATATGAGACAAGTTGTTGGAAAAATATCTTACTATGGAGTTATAAGGGACGTTATTTTGTTAGACTATCACACATTTCGAGTCCCCATATTTAAGTGTGACTGGGCAAATATAGTAAATGGTCTTAAAGTTGATGATCATGGATTTACATTGGTTAACCTCCACCAAGGACAAGATCAATTTGCAAACGATCCCTTCATTTTGGCATCACAGGCTAAGCAAGTGTTTTATTCTAGGGAGAGTAATACATCAAATTGGTATGTTGTACTAAAAGCACCACCTAGAAGTTTTGACGAGTTGGAAATGTTTGATGAAAATACTTATATGTCATCTACACCACTTGATTTATCTAGACTTGATTTGAGCGTTGATGATGAAGATGAATGTTATCTAAGGATTGGTTGTGAGGGCATGTTGGTGAAGCCATGATGGACATGATATAATGAGATATTATTTCTATCATTCCTATGGATGCTACTACATTTTCTTGTGTAGCTTTCATTCTTGGAAAGCCTTTTGTTATGAGTTTTCTCATTGTAATGAACAAGATGTCATGAAGTTTTATTAATTGTTATCACTCCTATACTTGTTACTAAAATATCTTATGTTGTTTTCGTTTTTAAAAAGTCTTATGTTATGAGATTTGTCCATGCTAATGAACAAAATTGTTTATTTGTGTATAAAAATTTATAATATCTGTCAAGTTTCAGGAAAATATATTACAAGAAGATGAATCGTCTTCAAGTAAGTTGTAATTTATTTATTTAATTAATTTTTTTGAACTTATAGTGACAAAGTTGTTCTAATCTATTAATCATTTTATGTTGTATATATGATAAAGGTTGCTAAAAATATTTCAAAGAAAGCTAAAGCGCAACGTACAGCTGCAATTCTTTCAAAAGTGCAACAGGTCAATGAGAGGGTGAGAATATCAACGGAATGGTCTAATTCCCCCCTCACTCCATCCCCAGATATTCAAGCAATCCCTGAATCATCTAATGTGAATGCTAAAATACCGAAGAAGACACGGGGACCAAACAAATTGAAAGGATATGTCTCAAGTCAAAGCCCACGTTTGGAACTTTGACACAATGGAAGAGGTCAAGTAGTTGGGACCAATTCAAACGAATTTTCAACACATCTCGGGTGCTTAGTGCGTGAACATGTGCCTGTAGTAATTAAAAATTGGACAAAGGTTGATTCACGGACTAGGGACGATCTATGGACATTAGTTTAGGTATATAAAAAATTTATATAATATGTTACATTACAAATGATTTGTTTCTCGTTTTTCAAATTTGACTAACTTATTTCTTCTATATGCCAACACAGCAAAAATTCATTATCAATGAATGCCATAGAAAGATGACATTAAGAATGATGGGTGCAAAATGGAGACAATTCAAATCAAAAATAACTAAAGCAATCTTAGAGGCTGCCAAACATAGTGACACGTCATGTCGCATCTCCATTATTAGGCCTAAGAATGTAAAATCTCCTCAGGAATGGGTGGAATTTATTAGATATAGGCTTTCTTATGATTTTAAAGTAAAGAAGTTTTATTAGTAAATGAGTACAAAAAAATTTCATACGTACTATTTTGAAAGGTTTTCTTATATTTGTCTTATAGGTAAAGAGTGACAAATTTAGCGCAATGAGAAAGAAGCAACAACTCTTGCATACAATGAGTCGAAAAGGCTATGCCCGATTAGAGGATGAGATGGTATATGATTTGTTGTAAATTAATTTGATTTAGTTTTCATAATGTAAGAAGATAGTTAATCTTGTGCTGGTCATCTTGAGCCGGATATGTTATTTTGTAGATAAGTGTGAGTGAAACACCTTCAGTAGTTACAAGAGTAGATGTTTGGACACAAGGACACTTGAAGAAGAATGGTGAACCAGTTAATAAGGCAGTTGATGAAACTTTGGTAGTCACGAATCATACACTACAAAAGTTTATTTCATTAATTAACTTACTTTTATATCATTTCTGATCAGTACATAATGTTTGTGTATTCAGAAAAAAAAAATAATAAATAAAAAAATAAATAAAAATAATAAAATAAAAAATAAAAAATACAAGACTGTACTCAATTGTCTACTGCTCAACCAGTGGGGAATACTATAAAAGATGATGCTATAGCGCAGGTAGTTGGACCTGGACGTCGAGGTTATGTAATAGGACTTGGATTCGGGGCTACACCATCCCAAATACTTGCAGAAAAACGTGGCAATGAGATGGTGAGACAACTTCAATCCCAGCTAAAAGAACAAGCAAATGGAATGAAAAATCTTGAAGCACAAATTGAAAAATTGACTGCTATGGTCTCCAGTCAGTCACAACAGGTTGGACCCCAAATATATCTACAATAAGTATTTGTTATGTATATTTCTAGTATATATTTGATAAATCATTCAATTGTTACTTTTTTAGGGCATGAGATCTCTTTTTAATAGCCAAAGTAATACTCCTATAGAAACTCCTCATACCCCTCAGGTAAAAACTTTTGCATTTTCTAATTATAATATGACTTTTGTTGAAAAAAAATGTTTTTATTTCATCATCATTCATTCATTATGTTGATGACAGTCACAACAGGGCAGTGGTGCTATATTCAGTGATGCTAACCTTGAAAATGCACAATGTGAACTCTTGAATTGGTGCTTATTTGAGAAGGAAGAAGTAATTGCGAAAGGAAAAATTGCAACAACAGATCCTTATTCAAAAGTGCATCATGTGCCTCTTGGAATTGATTGTTGGAAAGTCTGGGTAGATGAAGTGAAATATTCAAATGTACCATTGTACCGGTCTACAAGTGAATTCTCATCGCTCAATGAAGCAGTAGGAAGTACAGTTGCTTGGCCAAAAAAATTCATTAAGTTGCTGTAATGGAGGTATAGTTTAAGCTCTCATCTTAGATATTTGTGATTCTAAGTTAATGTTATTGTTTGTATCCTACTATCATTAAATTTATGGATTTATGCTTCATTTTGCAGGTGTTAGTCAGTATGAAAGGAATTAAGAAAGAGGATTTCGTGGAGACATGTTGCTTGCGTAGGAGTTTGGAGCCCTTTACTTCTTGAATTGAAAATAGTTTAAACATTGATTGATTAAAGTTAAAGATCATCTAGCCAGTTTGATTTATTTGTTGAATATTATGTCTTTTTTTCTTTTGAAGCGAAATAGCTCACAGCGTACTGTTTAAATTGAAACTAGTTTACTATTCTAATTAAAATTAGACTTTGAAGTTTAATTATATAAAGTGTATGTGTGTTGGTAATCTTGTGTTGCTTTCTGTGTTGATATAATGTTTCGATTATGATTTATATAAACATGGAAACAGGTCTTCTTCTTTCCACAAAAAAAAAGTGTCTGTAGGTGTAACATCCCCCATGGTTCTACACATGGGGGACGCGCTCTGTGGGATTTAAGTTTGAGGAATAGCTATCCCACAGAGACAAAGCCTTGAGGGGGCAAGCCCCAAAGAGGACAATATTGAGTAGTACTCCAAGGGTATCAGAGCCAAGGATGTTACAGTAGGTAGCCATTAAAAGAATATAATTTAAAAAAAAAAAAAAAAAGGTGTATAACACAACGTTCTATGAATGTTGTCAAAATATATTCAAAACACTCTTCTACAACGTTTAGAAAATGTTGTTAAAGGAACAAATAGACAACATTATTTAATGTTGTACTAACATGTATAGACAATGTATAATAAATGTTGTCTAAGATATAAAGATCACATTCAGTAAACGTTGTAAAAAGATTTTTAACAACATTTTTTAAGTATGGTTTTTACATGTTACAAAAACATTTTTCGAACGTTGTTAATTAGATATTTAATAACATACTAGACAACATTAATTGAAAGTCGTTGAAAGTCTGACACTTTCCACAACACCTCATCCTACAACATGCGCTAAAATGTTGTAGAATCGTTTTAACAACATTTTTTACATGTTGTAAAAGACTTTTTTTGTTGTATTGTGTGGCAAATATGGGCTTGAAAATGGTTGGGCCTTGTTTCTCCCCTTATTGGACCAAAACAGCCCCCGACCCCACTTTCTCTCTGCGCAGCCGAACCCAAAACCTCTCCCTTCTCTCTGTCTCGCTCTCTCCGTGCGCGGCCGTCACCACCTTCGTTCAATTGACTGTAAGCGGCCCAAACCCATTTCTCTTTTTCCTCTCCATTTGCGCCGTTTACTTCGTAGGGGTTTGCTTCCTTATCTATTGTCACTGTTGTGTTAATAATGGTTGACGATTTTATTTTATTTTTGAGTTTATGTAAGTGTTACTTAATGTTACATTACATTACATTACATGGGGTCTCAATTATTTTACAGATAAAGTTGAAGTCTTGCTTGATTGCGTTGCCGTTTTTTTTTTGGTTTGTTAATCTCCATTTAAGAACATGAAGATTTACCGCTGGGATATCATTTTTTTCTTCTTTCTTTATATATATATATATATATATTGGTAAGTTTACACACGTATCCATTGGCTTTTGAAAGCATAACCTTATGGAAAGAGGTAGAGCTCATTGGCTTGGAATATGATATATAGTTAGGGGTGGTGCCATGTGGCCTTCTGGGCATGAGGATAAACTGTTTAGCCTGTTAGGGGTGAATGCCTCTGGATTACCCGGCAACTGGTTTTGGTGGGAAGATATAATGTCTGACAGTGTGAGATGGGTGCAATGTTCTGGCTGACTCACTCTATCATTTGACACTGTATGATGGTGCTAGACTGCTGGAGTCTTCATTCTGCACAGTGTATATAATGTGTAATCCCTATTCATTTCTGGAGTCCTCCTTCACATGGTTTATATTATGTAATCCCTAGATTGCAAAACTATTTCACTTTTATGTTCTGAACTCGTTCTTTTGTTGGTTCTTACAGTTGAATTCCGAGAGCAGAAATGATAAAGAGGCAGTTCTACCATCTAGAACATGCCAATAAAGATGAAGCCTCGGATTCATCTTCGTCTTCTGACTCCGAATTAGAAGCAGAAGCCACGGACGAATCAGAAGATGAAGCAGTTCCAGAAGTGGAAGGATCAGAAGATGACGCAGTTCCAGAAGTGCAAGAGAATGATGAATCTTGCTCTACCTCCTCTGGTTTGCTCTACTCTCTGGATTCCATTTACAGTAAAACTTATGCTCATATTCCTATTGTTGGTTATATCATACATGAATATTGGTGATGTTGGAAAACTTTTGTGGTAGGTTACCCCTGGGCGGGGTGCTCTACAATTGCTTTTCAATGGTGCATGTTATTCTTTGAGGTCTCTCTTGTCCTTGATTCACAAACTGTATTCTATATTCTTGCTTTGGGATTTTTTATGATTCTTTGAGGTCTCTCTTGTCCTTGATTCACAAACTGTATTCTATATTCTTGCTTTGGGATTTTTTATGATTCTTTGAGGTCTCTCTTGTCCTTGATTCACAAACTGTATTCTATATTCTTGCTTTGGGATTTTTTATGGTAGCCCAGCTGATTCATTGCATTAATGTAATTTATGTGCTCTTGTTGTTTATTCAATAGTTCTAATAGTAGAAGTAATAACTGCTGATTCTGCTGCTGGTTTTATTTCATATTATTTTCTTTTTCGAAAACTTCTGCTTATCCTCATCAGGAAAAAAAAAACCTTGTGTGTAATCTTCCTGTGATTTTTGTTTTGGGAACTTCATGTTGCTTCAACTAGAAGCAAAATGCCACAGATAGAATCTTTTACCAATGACAATCTCATTGCTTCCAATTTAAATATATGCTTCTTTTTTTTCCTGGTTTCAGGTTATGAGAGTGAGGATAGCTCGGTGAATGAGGTTGATCTGGACCCATCAGGTAGGATTTCTTTGTATTGTCTGCAATAATGGAATTCTCTAATCTTGTTGTTGAGATAAAGTGACATGCATTTATGATATCCACCATGCCTTTTGCTGGCTAAGCAACAGAAGCTATGTTGGAGTTTGATGTCGGCCCTCAAAGTATTGGACTGTCTTTCTATGACATTCTATGTATTATATTGGATTTTACAAGTTGTTTTAATGATGCACTGTACTAATTAGAACTTTGGCAACTCTAGCTGACAAAAACATGAATATGTTATACCTGTTAAGGTCTTTCTTTAGTGTCTTCAATATTTGTCTGTTTCAACTTTTTCAAAGTATTTGAAAGTACAACTAGAAGTTAGACAGTGTCACAACCCATGAACCAGGCTCTAAAATTTGAGGTTTCAAAAATTTATAAGGTTTACGTGGACTTCTTTTTTGCTCAAGTAGTAGGTCCAATGCTGTTGGTGTGATTATAACAGCATTGATATGTATGATTTCTTATGCACGGTGTAGTATATGGATGAAAATTAACATGATGGGTGATTTTTTTGGCCTTCTTATACACGGTGCATGCATATACATATTATTGTTCTACTAAATTACTAATGATTGGCCCGGACCTTTAGGAAAAGAATGCAACAAAAAATTTATAGGATTAGGATCCTCTAGAGTTCTTAGGGTAACTCTACCGTAGAGTACTAGAGTTCTTCAATCCTGTCCATTCATTGTAAATGAGTGGATTGGATTTTGCCACTTCATCAGGATTAAATAAATATTGACTAGTACTATTTCGGTATTCATTTAGAAGCATCAAACTAGGCAAAACCGGTCTAAACCAGTTCCTAGTTTTGATGGTTCGACTACCGGTTTGCTGGGTTTTTGAATATATTCAGGTTTAGGGTGTGGACGGGACTGGTATAGGTGTCGGTTCATAATTGACCCAATAAGACTGATCAGTGTAGTTAATCTGTGTTGGTCTAGTATATTCCTTATGTACTAGCTTTTCTTTCGATCAATAAAGTTTCTTATTAATTATCATTTATCAAAAAATAAATAAAGTTTCTTATTAATCAAAAAAAAAAAAAAAAAAGACTGATCGGCCCATTCCAGTTTTAGGTCCTTATGGTGGTTTGTATATGGAATTTCGTTATGAAGGTTTGGGTGCCTATAAGAAGTTTCAAACATTTAAGATAGGGGATGGAATTTTGGTGTGAGGTGGTTGATTTCCCTGTTTTATTTTCCAAATTCATGAGTACTCTTTATTGATTGTTCATAAGGAAATATGCATTGTTACCTATAAAAAAAATGAAATATGCATTGTTGCTTTATATCTAAATATTTATTAGGGTAGAGTTAGAGATGGTGGTATTTTTTTTGGCATTGTTATGTGATGCATGCTAGTGTTGCAAGAAAAAAAAAGGCGTTGGGGGGGGGGGGGGGGGGGGGGGGGGGGGGGGGGGGGGGATGGGTTGTTTGTTGGGCCTTGTTAAGCGGTACAAAAAGTAAGGATATTTCCTTGTACAGTATATGGCATTCTGCTGTTTCTTTGTTGCTTAGCTCATCAACCATTGTCTAGTTTTCGCTTCATTTGCCTATGGCCTTTTGAATATGGAGTGGTAGAAGGTCATGGTTCAAGTCCCATGGGGTATGTGAGTAATTTAATAATATGTATATGCATGCATGTATGTGTGTGTGTGTTTGTTTGTGTATTTGTTTTTCTTTTGTTTTGTAAGATGTGGGTACTGTCGAGGTCTGATTAGGTCCTATATGTTTGCTGTGGTGCATCTGGGATGAGCACAACAACAGGGCTTTGAGGTAATGAGATCCCACTTCTCAAACTCAAGATGGTCTTTATTTGATCACTATAGTCTTGGCTATTTCCAAAAACTCATTCTCAACTTGGATTGTAGGCTACAATGCATTTTGACTCTGTCATTTTTGAATTTCAATTTTTCATTCAATTTTAGGAGTTGATTTGTCTTTGTTACTAGGCAAAGGCTCCTGTTTACAATACATCCCTTTTCATCGTTCGTTGCCTTTATTCTACTTTCTGATAATATTTATTACTTATCAAAAGAAGAAAATTTGTACTCTTCTGTGCCCCTCCATTAACAATTAAGAATCATTTGCTAAAATTAAGCGTCAAGAATAAATCTGTAATTGAATGGAGTAACTAGTGGAATAAACTTGAAATATTAAAGTTCATAAATCTGGATTTGATGCTTGAGGGAGCTCTTGGTGTGGAAAACATGATTTTGGTCAGTGTACCAAGTTCTTTATTTTTTTGGCACCATTGCTTGTGTTTAGAAGGATAGGAGGGACTTGCTTTGGAAAAAATAATGAATTTAAATAAAAACTAGTAAGGTAGGATCAAGCATGTGCATTTGTGAGCTTGTTTTAAAAGTTGTCACCTCTTAAATGTAACTTATGTATTTTAGTTACAGGTAGTATTACATAAATGGTATGGAAGTCAAAGTTTGTGGAGGAAGTAACTGCAGCAACTACAGGTTACTAGGATTGGTGGGGATGCAAATTTTTTCCCACATAATCATGGCCTTAGAAGGATATCTTTAAAACTGCACTTCTCCTAGGGAGGTATTAGAAGTAGGTCATTCTTATAATCCTCTGTAGAACCCTTTCACAAGTCACAATCATAACACCCTAAAACTTTCTTAGAAGACAGGCCTGAAACCCAAGAATATGAGGCAGTCCTACGTTACATTATTTTCTAATTGTCTGTCTTTACTTCCATTATAGTCTTGTCTAGAACTTCAGGTATTAATGTATTTGTCCCACCGTTGTGATACTAAGCATGTACTTTATTTGCAATTCTTTTAGTCATGAAATTTGTGCTCCTAGTCATTTAAGCAATGTAAAATTATTACTATTTTCTATTATTACTATACAATATCTGTTAGTAGTATTGTCCTAATTGATTAAATACCTGAGAAGGAGTCAAAAGTTAATGCTCATTTCAGTTGCTTAGTATGATTTTCTTTTGTGAAATTATTTATGAAAATGTATACATTTATCTGCTTTCCTATTTCCTATATTTTGTTACAACATAGATATTGACTAGTAGAATTATAGTATCAAAATTTCCCTCTGCTTAATTTGGAATATTTGGAGAGAAGGGAATAGGCATTGTAACTTTGACGGAGAGAGTTATTTATAAAAAAAAAAAAAAAAAAAAAAAAAAAACTTTGACGGAGAGAGCATTAGGTAATACAGCTGAATTTCTTATTCCTCCAGTCTCTTTATGAGTGGGAATCAACTCCTACCACTTTCACCACTTCAAATTTTATCGACTTCCCAGCTGATATGAATTGTAGTTAATATTGGCACTTCCGCGATTATTAAATGAAATGGTTTACTTATTTTTTTTTTTTTAAATTATAGTATCAAAATTTATTGTTTTTGATGTGCTAGAGTACGTTGAATATCATAACAATTTTACTTATATAAAAAATTAATTATATCATAACAATTCTTCTTCAAAATGTGGGCTTCTCTTCATTCTGGAAGAATGTATTTTCCCTGGATGTTTGACATCATTTTTGTGTGGTAGATCTACCCATAAGCGATGATGATGATGAAACTGGAAATGAAAGACAGATCCTTGCTGACAGTCCGGTGTCTGGTAAACTTGGTTCCAAAAAACTGGAGATACAGTCTAATATCACGGGTCAAAAGGAATCAATACCAGAAGATCTTCCAGACTGTATATTAAAATGCAAATCAATTTTTAAGTGCAGGATATGCCCTAGAATTATCTGTTTGAATGAGGAGAGTCTAAGGGCTCATCTCAAGTCCAAGGTAAGATGTCTCTCTCTCTTAAAAATTAAATCAGCATTTACAATTCCTAACCCAACTGTGGCATTAACCACTTTAATTCTTGCCATATTTGAAAATAAAATCTTCAATTGTGACTCTGTAGATGTGAATATCCTCCTTTTCTTTCTCCCAGATCTCTAAAATTTAGGTGTTTTTCTATGCAGCTGCATCATCCCTACAAATCGTATATTGATCTATATATTTTAGTTATAGTTGCTGAATATTCCTCATCATTTTAATGAGGGTGTCGTAGATCATTCTCAACTTTCTTTGGCAAGGGTGGCTATTGATTTAAATGCTTAATGATAAGTTCATACACTAACACTCCTGCGTTAAACCTTTTATTCTAAGAGTAAGTGTGCTTGGACCTTTTAGGGTGCAGCCTAGTGGTAGGAGGCTTGGGATGAGCTGTAGACCTAGATATCCTAGATTCAATCTCCAATCCCCTGGATTTCCTAATATACGGTTCTGGTGGGTGAAGTTGTGTATCCGGGGTTTACTATCCAAGGGTGGGCCCGAAGGGCCCTTTCTTGATGAGGTTCCTCTTCATAAAAAATAAAAAATTAAAAAATTAAAAAAAAAAAGGTGCTTGGTTAATCATGTAGTCTTTGGTTTTAAAAATGAAGAATTCGATTTGGCGTAAAGAAGTTAGACAAAGGTTGTGCATCTGTGCACGGGCTCACGTCAGCCAGCCCTACCCTGCTGTGAAAAATTCCCCTTTATTCTAATGAGGGCAATAATTGATTTTTCTTATCATGCTTTGGCAATGATGATGATTCAAATGCTTAATGATGAGCTCAAGCATTAACCCTCCTCCCTTTACACCTTTTATTTCCAAGTATAAGAGCATTTGATCAATTGTGTAGCCTTTGGTTTAGTAAAAGGAGAATTCAAATTATTTATCAAAAAAAGAAAAAGAAGAATTCAAATTGGTGTGATGAAGCTAGACAAAATTTTAAGTGTCTTAGCATGACCTCACCTCAGTTGTCACCATCCTGGATTTGACTACACATGGTTCTGCTCAGCATCACAATTACAACTGCTAATTTCCCACATGGACTTATCAACTCCAGTACTGGGCGTTGGACCACACCGACCTGGTTATATCCGGGTTGGCCCAAAATAGGACCTCCAAACATGCAATTGAACTTTTATCAGATGGCCAAACTCAAATGAGTTGTAAGCCTATTTTGAGCTTCCTCCAAACTGTTTATATCCAATTTGACACAAAAGTAATAGCTGTAACTTCTGCGTTGATATTTCCTGATAAAACTAGAAATGCAGTTTCTTCAAAGATTGTGAACAACCTAATATGTGTAAGTAAGAATATCACACTAGTTGCCCGTAGGTTTTATTGCCTAGAGGCGAGTCCAAAGGGCTCTTCTTTAGAAAGGTTCCCTACGTTATCAAAAAAAAAAGAAAAAAGAATATCACACTGGTTGTCAGTATGTTGTGCCATAAGCCCTCAAGTTAATTCACATTGGGAGAATTGTCACCATTTGTATTGGATTATAAAGGCCTTCCATTGTTGACCTAATTATTACTTTTTTGATGTTTTAGAGACATTCTCGATCTGAGAAATTATTGGATGAAGGTAGGCTGAAGACCATGCTCAACAGTGATGGGGAAATTGAGAACCAAGAGACGGCTGCAGAGATGAACGCTCGAATTTTAGCTATTCCACTGGTTAGTTATTTTAATTGACAGAGTTCTGGCACAATGATCAAATTAACAGATCACAGATTAGATCTTTGGATAAGAAACTAATCCATCTCTGCTAATTTATGCCAGGGTAATCAAAAAAGGAAAAAAATAAGGAATGGTGAGAAAAAGAAAAAAACAAAGAAGGTAATAAACATTGTACCTTGATGATTGTATGTAATATGAGATTTAAGCTTATATATGATTTATCAAATTGCTTCGTGTGAGTTACAGGAAACAGGACATGACGAGAACATTAGCAAAGCAAGGCAATCGGCAAAAAGCCCGGCCAAGAAAAGGCGTAAAAACGAGAATTGAAGAAAGTTATGTTTTTTTGCTATACTGCTAGTGAGAATATGGCAGCAAGAAATGAATCAAAGGATTTGACCATTTCTGCAGAACCACTAAAATATGGCATCCTGTGTAAGACATTGCTTTGGTTTGATAAATTCCAAAATGATCACTTAATACTAGTTTTCTTCCAATCCTTTTTTCTTTTCCCTTCCCTCTGCTTCCATATCAGGGTGTGTAATTCATCTGGAACTGTATGCTTGTAGAAGGCAAGGCATTGGATTTTGGTTTAATCCAACTCCAAAATTCTTGTATTAAGAAAATCAAGACCATGGGATGCTGTGAACTTCTGCATTTGTTTTTAGCACTCATCATAGTCACTTGACATTCATCTTGCGTATGACTTTGATACTGTTTGGGAAATCTGTGTTATTATTTTTGGAAAAGAATACATATGGCGGATCCTGACTAATATGCTCAAAATTCATAGTCGATCCCAACCCAAAGCAGGCTAGGTCAAATTTTAAGTAGATAATTTTCTGATTTTCTGCCCTTGGATAATTACGACAAGCTTGGCATGGCTAAGGTTCCTTCTAGCATTTCCTTACAAAAAAATTAGTTAGATGTCAAGCATGTCAAATTTATGATAAAAAAATTATCATTTTTATTTGTTTTTTAGTGTAAAATAGAGTACTGATCTTTCTTACCATGCTTGCTATGAACAAGATCTTTTCTATTTCACTTGTAATGGAAATGATCTGTAAGTATTTCACGTAACAGTACATGCCACACTTGTATCATATGAGTTCTTAGAAATTCAGACCTATATAAGTATGAGGACTTTTTAAACTTGGCCAAATTACAAGTAGTTCAATTCAATCCTTTAACTTTTGACCGTTTCAATTAAGTCTTTTGTCTTTGGTTTTGTTCCAATTCGAGGATTCTGTTAAAGTTCCATTAAGTTTCCGTCCAAATAATAATAATAATAATAATTTTTGAAAAAAAATCCCTTAACAAAATTGATATAGCTCTATGAAAACACCACAACATCACCAAAACTAGAAACAAAAATCCCCAACACGACCAAAAGTCCATGAGAGAAAGCGAGAGAGAATCAAATCTTATCGTCAACATCATTGTTGGAACCAGTAGTTGCCTTGCCTCCCTACTCGACCCTACTCGACCACAGCACGAGTCCTTCAATCCATGAGAGAAAGCGAGAGAGAGAGAGAGAGAGAACCTACAATCCCCGACCTCAGCGCAACAAGTCAAGCTGGAGGAGTCCGATTCGCCTCCAGCCATCGTGCCGTTCTCGCTGCTCTTTTCTTGCGCCGACTGACCTCTCACGACTCTTTGCCTGCGTCGACTGACCTCTCACAGCACTCCTCTCGTCATCTATTTGATCCTTGTGGATGAAATCGAGGCGATGACTGGATTTGAGATTTGTTTTTTTTTTTTTTTTTTTTTTTTTTTTAATTTGAGTTTTGATTTGTGTTGTGATTGATTGATCTTCTGAGTTTTGATTTATGTTGTAATTATGGTTTTGGTCTGTGTTTGACCTGTTTTACCTCCGTTTGATTTGAAGAATTTTTATTTCTTTTTCAAAAAAATAAATCAAAAAATCCTTTTTTTTTTTTTTTTTTCTAGACAGAAACTTAATGGAGCTTTAACAAAATTATTAAATTGAACCAAAACCAAATATAAAAGACTGAATTGTAACGGTCAAAACTTAAAAAACTAAATTGAATTTTGATCAAAGTTAAAAAGTGTAACTTGTAATTTGGCCTTTAAACTTCTATGTTACCCAAAAGCTCTATGCTCATGCCAGAGGTCATTATGTTGTTTTCCCATGAAAGGTTTCAGCCGCAAATTGATACTAATTAACAACAAAATTGGTAATGCCAGAGGTCATTATGTTGTTTTCCCATGAAATGCCACTTCCAAGACTCAAATTAGGCATTTGTGACAAATGACAATATACAAAACATTGACAACAGAGTCAAATAGCCCTAATCGTTGGAGAAAGGAAGGTAATGCTTTGAAAAATGTCTGGACTCAAAAGCATCTCATCCCAATTAGTAGCGAAAATGCGGATTCCAACCTTCTCCCCACTAAATTGTGTTCAACTTACAATGATCCAATCTCTCAGTCGCAAACAATCATTCTACTTGATTCCAGAGCAATGCTAGAGACAAAAAAAATCATAAAACTTACGCAAAAAAAATTCATAACCTTTTTCTTAACATTACTTTTACATAGGCCCACTACTTAACACCAATTTTATTATAAATCAATCACGACAAACACATCAACAGTTGGGAAAATTTTGTATATTTAGATTTATTGTTCAATTATTGATCACAGATGTCCACCAAACTGGATTTTTGAACCACTAAAAAAGACTGGTTTGGCCCTCAGATATTTCCTGTTAATGGTTTTAAATCTGCAGATGATTTCCAAACTTGTGTATCAGGCTATCAGCTATTAAAGAAATCATTTTTTTTTTTTTCTCTCGGCTGCACCCTTGATCAAACCCCCTTGATAAATCATCTCCTTCACAAACTGTCCTTTTAACATTAGTAAGCCTCAACCACATTAAAAAAAAAAAAAAAAAGGCATTAGTCACAACAGAGCATCCAGCAAACATTGACAACTAAACACTAAAACTAGTAAGGCTCAAATTGATGAAAGCTAATGAAAATAGAATTTGCCTCTTTGGTATGAACATAACCAAAATTCAATCTGGAAGACAGTAATCAACTAAATGAAATAGTGTTTAACAACCCAAAACCTAACTAATCCCCAGAAATTCAAGCAGCACTTCCTCGAAGATCTCCTTCACATTATCGTAAAATGAAAATTCACTCAAAAGTTTGACCTCCAAAATGATAACACGGTACATACCTTGAGTGAGAAAATAAAAAAGACAGGATTCGGAAGGAGTTTGTGTGATTGCAAATCTAAGGTCCCTGTTCATCTGAAGGGTGATGATCTGTTGAAGCAGGCTGTTCTTCACCAGTTCCATCAGCCTCAGAAGGGTGATCAGGTGGAGGCGGTTGTTCTCCATTTTCACCGTCCTCTGGATGGAAATTGATGGGGAATTTTGTGACCCTCGGTTTGTCAGATAATATGTTTCTCTGAACCCTATCAATTAAGACCTTTGATGGAGGTTCCTCTCTCAGCTGCTCATCATCATAATCGTTGTTCACATAGTAGCCCACTCGGATAAATTCTTGACCCAGATAAGAGCATGTCAACAGAAGCACTGTCACACCAATAATATCTTCTTCACGAATTTTTGATGGGTCTGGCGGGTCTGCCTGCAAGTCCAACAAAAAGTTAATTCTATATGCAAATTTAACACAAAAATCCAAAAGAAATATATGGTACAAGAAGCCACTGAAGATTGCCTGTAAAATGAAACGATAGTTCCCCACATTGATAGGCCCAACAAGCACACTCTCTAATAGTTGGTCATAAGTCTCATCCTCAGCAGATCCCACATAGATGAGTTTCCATTCCAAATCTGTACCAAGACAAAAAAATGATGGTTGTTACCCTCAGAAAAGGCAGTTTGTAAGTCAACAAAGACCATATAATGAGATAAATTGAACAGATCAAACTTCCCAAAAAGTACAATCTAGTACCCACTTTGATAATATCCAAGTGTGTTTTTACACAAAAGTGAAACAGAAATCCTATAACACATAGAATCCTTAGTAAGGTCTTAAAGCTATCATTCAGATTTGGCACTCATTCCAAAAAATTACAGTTTTAGGAATATATAATTTTCTAAATCACTCACCTTCCAATTCTCCATGGCATATAAACTCACCATTTTATAATACACACACACACACACACACACACATATGAGAACAGCTTAACGCCTATGCTCAAAAAAAGAGAGCGGAGATATATAATATCTCTACATGTAACTCATTCCTCCTATGATGCCATAAACCTCAACTATAATGACAGATGCTTAAAAAGATTCAAATAGTTTGAAATTGATGATACATATCTTTCCTTTCATGCACGACAATGCTTATTTGACTTTGTGTAGGCCACACAATCAATCACCTGGGGGTAGTGGTGTTCTATCTTTAGAACTTTTTTTTTTTTTTTTTAATTGGTAAGTTACTCAAACAACCAATGAGACATGAATTCATAAACTCATCCTCCATGCCATTATTAAGGGAGGAGGAAGTTCCATTTGAACTAGAGGTCATAAGTTTAATACCTTTCGTTTATGAAAACGTGTCTTCTCATTGCGATTCCCTCAGTAATGTAAGCTAATTCTCGAATAAGGAAACAAGTATCTCTATCTAGGTATGTAAACAAGTCAAGTTGAGAAAAGGACTATGGTGTTCAAGCTTGGTTACTTGTAAACGTTCTCTTCCTTCTATTCCCCCATAATCTCATAAAGTTGCCACCTTACTCCTTAGGACACAAAAAAATTCCCCCAAAATACACAAAACTAGTTTCTTTTTTTCCAGCTTTCTCTTGAATGCACAATCAACTTAGCCACATGAAAATATGACTCATATTCCCAAAAATTAAGTCCTAAGCTGCTCAGGTAAGAACTTGAACCATTCTGATTCCACATTTCCACACATTCTTAGCGTCCTAATTTGTACATAGTCGGTTAACCATGCTCATTGTCTCAACACATTTCATCATCTCATCACTTCTTGACCCAAATATGAAATACAACATTACAAACCCTAGCTAACAATCCCCACCATAATGCAAATAGTGAATTCCATATCTACATCACCATTCAATATTTCTTGGCCCACTATCGGCCAAACCACCTGGGCACTGAGTAGGGACTACGGAGGTGCATTCAATCCTCAAAAAAGAGGATTTGATTAAGTATCGAGGAGTCAAAGAATTTAAGCAAAAATACCAAATGAAAATAGATCGATTTTTTTTTTTTTTCATTCCCCAAGGAAGTACATATTTTGCCCGAATCTTATAAACAACAATGAAATTGCAAACCCTAGCCACCTGTTTGGGTGCTGATAAATCACATAAAAACATAAACACAATTACTCAAATAGCAGAATTAAACAAAGCCCTCATTTTCCTCATCTAAAATACAGTTCATAAAAATAAACAAGTAAGTTTGGCTTATTTTCTTGCATTTTCTCACTAACCAAGCACACACAAAATGAACCCTAAACAAAAAAAAGTTAGTGAAAATGAGAGAGTACCGTCTTGGAGAGAGGTCAAGCACTCGTAGGAGATCTCGAACTGAAAGGGGGTCAAAAACGACGCCGGATTGTCGAGTACAGTAACGTTGGTGATATTCACAGCACTCATTCTTCTTCTTCTTGTTTCAGATTCTTTTTCTTTTGCAATTCGATATATATACTAGAAGCTTCCAGAACCTTCATCCGAACTTGACTTGCACAAAAGAATTAAAAAAAGAAACGGTTCTCGGAGATTTGTGATTTGGCGGGAGGGTGCTAGCTAAAACGGTCGCTTCTCGCCTTTTTCCAGACTAGGGCTTAAATTTTGAATGTGCCTAAAATTCACCTCCAATTCCAATATACATGAACAACACCTGCACTGCACGTGTCAACAGCCATTCTTTTCTTCTTCTTTTTTTTCTTTATTTTTTTCCTTTCCTTGCATAAAAACAAAGATTTGCAGGGTTTTATTTAGCCCCACATAAAGGATATAGTATATATTAAAATATTTTTCAAGTGTTTTATCTTACAAATTCTACACACGCACAAGGTGGTCACGATACATTTGAAGTCTAAGATGAAAATACTAATAAGATTACTAATTAAGTTTTCGTATTTAGGTTTTTTTAACGCCTTATTTTCAATTGATAATTGCTAAGCCACTTAATTTTTTTTGTGACATAATCAATCTTAAATATGAATTATCGATTTTAATTTTGAAAATTATTTTTTTGCATAAAGTGTAACAAGTATTGTGAGTAAAATTATGTAAGTGATATATGCACTTGTGAAAAAAATCTAGTCTTTTTAAATATATAATAAATAATTTTTATATTACATGTTTGAATATCATCATGATAATTTTCATTGTACATATCTTCTAACTTTTTTCTCTTTTTTTTTTTTTTTTGTTCATCTATGAGATTTTCATCTAAATTTTATGTTATATTTTTTATATTGCTAGTAACAAATTTATCAAGAGATTCTATTTAAGATTCAATTCATTTTTTCTTTTGATATTTCTTCTCTCTCCCTTTCTCCCTCTTTTTGAAGTTTTTCATATCTTTATTTAAATATTTCTAGTAGATATTAATGATTAAAATATTCACAGATAAAATAAAACACTATTTATAATATAAAATTATAATGTGACACGAATAAAATAATTTTTAAAACAAGGAACAATAGAGCCTAATTTATTAAAAGAATTATTGCAATTTCACTTAATCATATTATCAATCATTAGACTCAATATGCCATACAAAGAAAAATTAAACACTTAACTCAATGAATTAATAATAACTAAATCAAGATTAATTTCATATAAAGAATCAAATATCATGGTTCAAGCATAAAATTTTAACAAAAAGTAAATGATTTTTTTTTTTTTTTAATGAGGTTTACTTTACCTTGGGTAAGGCAATGCACAGTTAAGGAAACTTAAAATCTAATTTTCAATTTTGATTTTGATATTGAGAGAGAGGGAGAGATTGTTTGATGTGTGGCCGTGTGGGAGAGATTCATTCTCCACCTCTCGTGGTTGTGGAATAAAACGAGATAGGGAACTAATGCAGGAGCATCTTAGCTATCATATCTCTTTCTGCAGCTAACATCAGGCATTTTGGCAATCAATTGGGTTGTTTTGCTGACAGGTCAAAGTGGCTTTAAATTTCTCAATTGAAGACAACTTTCATTTCCCCTATTGCATCTCCATTACTCCGACTGCTTCTTCGATGGTGTAAATTAAGGGGAAATTCTGGACTACAAATAAATGCGTAGTCCCCCTCTCACAGAGTGGTAGTCCTGAACTACTAAATAATCACTCGTCAATTAAGTTGTCTCCGAGGAGCTTTTAATTTTCTAATTGAATGAGTTTAATTTAGGATATTAATGAGTGTGATTGTGTGTATTAAATTATGAGATTAAATTCAATAAGGAGCCGGTGTAAAACTGAGTTTTACACCCTCCAATCTTGAAGTGCCACATAAGCATTTTACAAATAAAACTAAAAACTCAACCACACACAATCAAACCCAATTTTTCTACAAAATTCTCTTCACCGTCTCCCATGGCTGCCCACACCCACCGAATCTCTCTTCCCCTCTTCCTCTCTCTCAAACCCACAAACCCATCTCTCTCTCTCCTCCAAAACCATGTTTCCCTCACCTCAAGTCCTCGCAAACCCATTGCTCTTCTGTCCTGGTTTTTTGTCTCTGTAAACCACCTGAAAATTTCACCATTCTTTCTCACACCAAGCTTTTTTTATTCAATGTTCTTAATTTCTCCGTATTCCATGGATTTTGTAAAACAAAACATGGAAATTGGATAGATCTGAGAGTGAAAGATGGTTTTGGAAGAGAGAAAGATGGGTTTGTGGGTTTTGAGAGAGAGGAAGAGAGGGAAGAGAGATTTCGGGTTGGGGCGGCCATGGTCTACGGTGAGAAAAGAAGAAGAAACAAAGTAAAAGATTTATGGGTTTGTGAGGACTTGAGGTAAAGGAATAATGGTTTTGGAGAGAGAGAGAGATGGGTTTATGGGTTTGAGAGAGAGGAAGAGGGGAAGAGAGATTTGAGGGTGTGACTGTGGGCAACCATGGGAGAGTGGAGACGGTGAAGAAATTTTTTGAGATAAATTGGATTTTGATTGTGTGTGGTTGAGTTTAAAGTTATATTTGTAAAATGCTTATTTGGCATTTCAAAATTGGAGGGTGTAAAACTCAGTTTTACACCGACTCCTTATTGAATTCAATCTCTTAAATTATTAATCTTATTCTTTTATTGCAAAACTTTGACGTGGCACATTGATATTGGAGTGCAAACAAGAAATTTACACCATATCCTTATTAAATTTAAGAGAATAAATTTAATAAGGATCAGGTGTAAACACCCATGTTTACACCCTCTAATAAAATGATGACACATCAGATTTTCTCAAATAAAAGAATAGGTTGTAACACATGTGATCACAACACTCCAAAATATTCTAGATAATAATAGTAAAATAATAATAATAATAAAAAGAAGGAAAAAGTTGGAGAATTGCTTGAACCAGCAACAACCTGATTGCCAAAGTTGACGGCAGAGATCCTTCTCCGACGCCGCCAGCCGCGGATTTTGGAAAAAGCGCCTGAATGTGCGTGGATTCTGGAAAAATCCATAAAACCCATCACCAGCCCAATCAAAATTTCAAAACCCACACCCTAAAAAAAAAATTTTAAAAAATTAAAAAAAAAATCAAACCCAAAGTCACCTAAATGAGCTTAAGCTGTACCCACAACAAACATCATCATTGAGTTCCACTCCAAACTCCAAAATTCCAATATTTGATTTTTTAATGTTTTATGCTATTTGTCTTTCACTTTTCATTCTTTTATTGCACAAACAAAAGAGAAATTTATTAGTGCTATTGTCGGAGTGGACTTAGATTAGATCGCCACCAAGGAGAGATCAAAGGTGATTCCCTGGATTTAGTCTCCTTTTAAGTTTTACGTCTAATACTTTTAAAGTTCTATCCCCAGGACCCCTACAATTGGTGAGTCATTATACTCATATGCATTAAGCAAGTTCTGGGTTTTGAAATTTTGGGGATGAAGGGATGAGAAAAAAAAGAAATAGTAGGAAATCTAACTTGATTCTTTTGCTTGATGTTGCTTCTTTTGCATCACACGCGAAGAAAAAAAAAAAAAAATCTAAATCTAAATTAAAACTTGTATCAAGTGCAGCTCTTATGGTTATAGCTTCTTTTTGTTTCCAATAGCATCTCCAACAATCTGACGGTGTGTTTACGACGACTAGGTGCTGGGTTTCAATTTATATGGGTTTTTATTTTTTATCATATTAATTGAATAGGATTTTAATGGGGTGTGATCGTATGCATTAAACCTTATTCTTTTATTTGTAAAATACTGATGTGTCATAGTGGTATTGGAGGGTGTAAATAAGGAGTTTACACCGGATCCTTATTGAATTTATTCTCTAAATTTAATGGAAATATTGCGTAAAGGTAAATGTGGTTACACCATATTAATATTAGCCGCACTGTGTAATTGTTGGCAAGGCGTAAATTATCAATGACAAAATGAGGCTAAGAGTCCATTCATTCGCGTTTGCACTAATAACTCCAACCTCAAATTCTTGACAAAATACAGTTGTTAAAAATTTAAAATGATGAAACCCTTTATCTACATGTTTACAAGGCTACAACATTAATCCCCAATCTTCTCGGGCTGTACATACAAAATTTGGAACTGCATCATCCTTTGTACACTATACATTAAACTGTTAGAACTAGAAAAGCAGCTAATTAACATGACCAAGAAAAATATTCAAACTTTGGATGTGACATCCATCTTTCGAGTCTGAGATTGAAACATTTCGGCTATATCTTCTGCTGTGCTACATTCTTCTGGATTTCTATCAGACACAGAGCAGATGAATCTGGGGAATCTTATTGAAATACCACGAGACGGATGAACTAATCCAATGGCAGCCTGGTGAACTGGTGAGACTGTGAAGTCTGCACCTCGTATTTGCCAAACAAGTTCTGATGAAAACCACATATCAGGCACCTCCGCTGTTCGATAATAAGGTGGCTTTCTGGATAGAATCTTGTCCCCAGAAAAGAAATCTTTCATCTGCATTTCAATGTAGAGATCCCTAGTTATTATGTTGAAGGGATGCGCATATTATATGAACTTAACCAGGAAAAAAGTTCACAAAAGGATAGAAATTATGTGCAATAGTCAGAATCCTTGGCCAAGGCAACAATTGGTTGTGGGCATAAGATCCAAAAACGGTTCTAGTAAAGGAGGGTGTATCCCTGTCAAGCAAGACTTGCTCATCAGTATAACGTCAGTGTTAGTTGCACTGAATGAGACGCTGATGACAGTGAAATTTAAGGTTGCCTCCAAAGAACTGGGAAATGCCTTGCATCCTTTCAAAGAAGAAATATGATACAAACAAAACCATCCAAGATTTTTTTTTTTCATGATCTAAAAAGCATACATCATATCTGCATCAGCACACACATTGCAGGTCAGATTATGACTCTTTAACTACTATCACAAATTCACAATCAGCACTCTTATTTTCATATGGAACTCCAAAACAGGCACTTGGTGATGAACCTATCACAATCAGCATTCTTAGGGTTGTCTTTATGGGGCTGCAGCTAGGGGGATGCTACCACCATCCCCTATGTTAGTTAACGCCGCCCCCCCCCCCCCCCCCCCCCCCCCCCCCCCCCCCCCCCCCCCCCCCCCCCCTGCCAAAAAAAAAAAAAAAAAAAAAAAAGAAGAGAAAGTTGGAAATTTTATCTTCATCAAAGTGAGTCACCAATTAACTTTATTTAACATTAGAATATTAAAAACTAGTGTCCCTGTAAGAAACATCAAAGTATATCATCACAGAAAATAAAATGATAAACTGTCAACATAGCTTAACTAGCATGCACATACAATGCAAAATAAGCAACAACCACATTTACCTCTTTGTAAAAAGAATCAGAGAACCCGGACATGACGCGGCATACGCTTTGAAATTCCTCTGTGTCAGGGTTGTAACATGCCATAAGAAACGGACTGTACCTGCAACATAAGAAAGTCAAATCAAAATCTCTGTAGAAGAACACTCTAACTCATCTCCAATTCAAATAGGAAGCATTGATATGCATGGCATCAAATCACTAAATATTGTTTTAGTAACAAAATAGATACTTTTCCACCACTTCTGTATGCGTTTATACACTTACGTGTCCCTATTGTTTATTTATATATTTATTTCGACACTACAATGTGAAACATACTACACCTCATACCTTCACTGGCCAACTTTTTGAACCTTATGAGTCCAGGAGGACACCAACAAGCAAACTACCGCTCCTTGTTAATTATTTTTATGATATCCAAACAAAATTTAGAATTCTTGTTACTGACAACACCTTTTCTCTGGTAAGTAAATTTTGTTTGTATTCTTTTCACAAGATGGAACTATTTCTAAATTCATGCAAATTCCAAATATGAGTGTTATAACTACTAACCACAGGCAGCATGAAGGGAAAATAAAAGTGAGGCATTACCATCCAGCTTTTCTCCCATTTCCATGCCAGGCACCAATTGGGACTAAATCAAGAGAATCACACAATCCTTCTACATAGTCTCGCTTGACCTTCAAAGAAAACAACAGTATCAATCAGAGGTCAATACTCTACTTCCTTTTTGTTGATTAGATACTGTTGTAACAATACAATCTCATTTTTGACAATAACCTTTAACCATGTGTCAGACCGCTTGGATGGAGAATATTCAGCATCAAAATCTAATAATTTAACCATGATCCCTTCACAAGAGGAGCGGAATGCATCTTCAAGAAAAGAGCTTATCTTACTTAACGTGGCTTCATTGGTCAAGCAAGCATCATCTGCTTCGACCTACAAAAGAATAATTTGTATAAACCACTGATTACAAAATGATAATTAGAAATAAAAGAATAAAAAGGTAAAATCAAGAACTTACTGTCATTTCCTTTGCATATTCAAAATATCCCAACTTCTCATCATGAAACAATTCCTTCAAATCTATGAGTTTTTGGCACAAGGGGATAAAGGTTTAGATTACAGTATACTTTCAGAAAATGAAGTTTCTTCAATCCAGAAAAATAGAATAACAATTTCATAGAATGTGCAGATGCATACATTTTCGTCTTTGGCGGAGAGAAGAACCCAACAGCCTGTAATAGAGTACTTTATCAGATATGCTTGTACATTATTCTAAACAAAAGCAACAAATTGGATGATAAGAATAAAAGCACTGGGCAGTGGCCCTTGTTGCCACGTGATATGTTTACCCCTCATGGTGAGGAGGTCTTGGGTTCAGGGAGGGATTTGGGAGGGGAAGGCTACCCCATGCTCTATAACCTACTTTTTCTTATTTGGCCAAGGCATCTGGGACACTTTGTGCAACACACCAATTCACCAGCACATGTAGACCCGTCCACATGTACCAAGCATATGTCTGGATAATTCCTTGGGGGTGACCACCAAATGGGAAGCAGTCAAACCCATATCAACGCTTCCTGAGAATACATTGAATGGCCTCCTGATCAAGAAATATCCTAATACTTTAACATTTCTGACATTGTATAATTGACTCCTATACTTTAACATTTCTGACATTATATTGGTGAGTAAAAGGAGAAATGTTGATGGAAATAAACTGCTAAACATACTATGATTCTTCCCTAAGCAAATTGCAGTGAACTTCATGCAGGCTGGATCTATTAAATAAATCAGATAGTAAATTGGTGGTAAATATGGGAATGGTCATAGTATTTTCTACCCAGGGCTTGGCTCAGGTATCCATGGATGGGTTGAGTTGGGATAGGATAAGGCCAAAATATTGTCCAGCCGCCAAAAAGAGAAAACGACATCTACAATGATGAATCTCAAATCTGCCCTTGTGAGAATATATGGAATCAATGATGGTGTACACATATGCACGCTGGTTTTTCCCTAAATTTTAATGAAAATATATGTGACAAACATGATGTCAAGGACAAATAAATTTTCAAGAGAAAGTTCTAGATAATTACTGCTGTCCATTAGCAAACATGATATCAAATACAAACACGCAAATGTCAACCTGCATGTAGAGAAAACATTAGAAGTATATTCAGAAATTTAAACAAGTTAATGAAGAAAAAAAAAAGGAAATAAAGACGGTAAATTTTACTGCAAATCAACAATATACATCATATTATAGAAATGCAAAGAAAACAGCTATAAGATCCATCACCAAGGCTTGGCACCTATTAGGTACTCTCTCTCTCTCCCCCTCTCTCTCTCTCTCACTTCTTAACACAGACATGCTATAGAACCATTGTACATTTCTTAGTCAGGTTCACTCTCTTAATAAATTTGCGAATTTCACAATCATTGGTCCGCCCACTGATTGAGATAAAGAAGAAATTCAATGGTTCATATATAACTAATCTGAAGTAAGTTTGAATTGCAGAATTGCATGGAAAGGAATTGATTATTCATCTTTCACCATCATAAAAGCTAACATTCTCACTCATTCCTTTTTACAAAATTTAACCCATGAACTACACATCGTGATTCAAGTTCTCTTCCCCTACTAAATTTACATCCACAAATCAAATTCCTTGATCTGATTCATTTAAATATTATTTTAAAGGTTCTGTTTAAGCTACTCATCTATCACAGTGCTGCTTGGTCCCACTCACCCCGAGAATTGGACCAATCCAACCTCAATGAATTCATTTAGCATGATCCCGATGATTTAGGGCATAAAGTAGTAAAAAGAAACTATGTTAGTTTGGATATCGACTGAGCAGACATGTAAAGAGAATCATTCAAGTGATTTTTTCATTTTGTAACCTGCATTGAAGAAAATCAAACCATGTTTTTTTTTTTAAGTAGAAAATCAAACCAGGTTGATTATTCTTGTGACCATATTTTAATTTAGTCAAATTGCACTAACATCTCTTGAACTTTCAATGAGCTGCAGTGATACCCTGTGAACCTTTCTTTTTATAGCAAATTTTACCCTCAAACTTTGAGCAAGGTGCAAATAGACCCTTGTGTTAGCTCCCATCCAATTGATAACGGCACATATAACAATCACATGTACAAAAACAAAAACAACAACCAAGCCTTAGTCCCAAAATCTTTGGGGTCGGCTATATAACAATCACGTGTAAAACTGAATAAAATAAATAAATACACCAAGGATGCCCATATATCAGGAAAGGTAATCAATTTTTATTGTTTGAAAGAAAAGGAAAAGGCAACCTTTGAATCAGTAGTAAATAAATACGTTGGCCTCAAATCAGAACTCAATCTATGAATTGAACTTTCTCCAGCATTAAAATTGAGATTGGTATGAGCATTTTCCAATCCATTAACAACACTTATCTCTGATGGGTTTCCCAGTTGAATGGCTAGGAGTACATTGATATATAAATTTTCGTTTGTATTGATAATTTCTTTTCTTTTCATTGATACTTGATACTTGATATCCTAGTTAATATTGTTGCTTTCTCTTTTCATTGTTGTACCAATATATAGCTTATATTCTAGAAGGCTCTATTTTTCTTTCTTTTTCTAATAAAGTTTATTATTCATCAAAAGGCTCTATTTTTCTTTCTTTTTCTAATAAAGTTTATTATTCATCAATTTCTTTTCATCACATTCACAGTTTTTTTTTTTTTATTAATACATCCTTGCACCCCCACTCATCAAGTACTAGACAGTAATGTTCCCCACTTCCTACATTCCAAGCCAGACCTATTAAACAGGGAATATCAGATCTGAGATCCTTTCATACAACCTGTAATTGACTACTAGTATCCATAGACTACACCTCAGTAATAAAAGGACAGAGACGAATGATAATATCCTAAAAACTCAGGGTAGGTAATCTGATGTCTAAATAATTTGTTTTCAAGAAGCATAAATATCCATTTCTGCTCTTACTTAAACCTGGCATACAGAACACAGAATTGGAAGAGAAGGTATGCACAAGAAAAACTGCATGGAAACTGCATCAAATTATTAAAATAAAGAAGGTGAATAAGAACACCATCTAGCAAACTACCACAAGTGCAACATCAATTTGGTGATTCTCTAATTAAATGAGTATGTGAGAAAATAGACAACATAAAATTTAAGGAGTGCAGAATAGAATCACGAAGAGAAAGGAGGATTACCCATGAGTACCTGATTTACAGCTAAAAATCCCATTAAGTAGCTACAATAAAAAACATGTCTACCAACCTGTTTTTTAAGCTTTCTGATTTTCCATCAAACTATCAAAAGATACATTCTCAGAACATGGACTACTTGATAGATGATAACTAAGATTTTATGATGGTCAAACCTCCAATCATTTTTTCTAAAACCAACCATCAGAAGTGGTTTGGACATTTGGGGTGGGAAAGTGAGTGGGTAACATGTTCAAATGACTATTTGGTTAAAACCCAAAAATTTCTTCACAAGCATGTTGAGCCCAGTTATATAGGCAACAGCCTTTTGATCATGATTGATAAGAACATAAAACACTGAATTTTATGAGCATAGACACAAAAAAACACATAGAACAATCACAAAATAAGGTTCAATTAAACCAATTTTAAGAATAGCAGTGTAACAGTAAACAGAATTCTATCTATAAATTATTTGAGCATCGTGGAAGGAATCACAAGTACTTGCAAACATCTTCTAATTTCTATTCCAAGCTTACAATGACACTAGCAACTACAAGTCTACACTATGTAAAAATAAGGAAACTTATTGGATTTTCTTTGGGAAAGATTGTAAACAATTATCAATACCCCCAACATAAAAAAATTGAATAGCAAGAAATTATGTTCAATAAATTGACATCAATGCTAAGAAAAATTGTCTTTAGCTTTTTACATTTAGGCATCAAACCACATCATGATGAAAAATAGGTAATGTACTAATGTATCAAACCTTTATGCTATCCACTGTAATCAAGGAATCTTTGCTCCCTCTCCCTCGTGAAGATAGTTCTTGGAAGGACATAAGTTTGAATCCATTCTTCCGATCAACAGCAACAACCTAAAACCAGAAAGAAGACATTTGGAATCATTTAGATAAATTTTCTTGGATTGGCAGTCCAAGGCTCTTAGAACACCTAACTAATCCTCCGAATGAGTGTAGTTCTCCGTCCCACACACACTAGGTAATTACAGTGAGAAATCCCTTGGGAATAGCACCAAAATGTTGCCTAGGAGACTTGAACCCAAGATCTCATGGATTGTATGAGGTCTGGGAACAATCCCAAGGGGTTGGTCTAGTGGTTCCTATGGCCTCATGAGATACATGAGGTCCTAGGTTTGAAACCTCTAGCCAACATCTTGGGGTCATTCCCACGGGATACCTCCCTGTAATTACCTGGTGTGTGTGGGATGGGGGGACTACACACACCAGGGGAATAATTAGGTGCTCAAAGAGTTCTAGATACCCTCGTCAGCCATAATATATATATATGTGTGTGAGGACTAGGAACCACTAGACCAATCCCTTGAGGTTAATCATGTACCACCTTGAAAATAAACAAGTGCTTACATACAAGAGAAAAGCAGGAAAAAAAAAAAATAGAAACAGAAGGTTCAATACCAAATAAACAAGTGCTTACATACAAGAGAAGAGCGGGAAAAAAAAAAAAAAAAAAACAGAAGGTTCAATACCCAAATGACAAAGAAGCATCTGGTAATAAGATGTTCCTAATAGGGGAAGATAACTAGAAGGAGTCCATTGGATAACTATTTTTGTTAGAACATCCCAAGATTGGGAGTTGGATTTATTTGCAAGTGTTTTTTTTTTAATGCTATATTCTTTTTGAATCCAAGTGGGCATGGAGGACAAAGTGTCTTGGAGATCGAACAAGAATGGGCAGTTTATTGTTCGATCTCATTATGAGGAGTTGAGAAGTGATGCCTACCTTGATTTCCCTTGGAAGGTAGTTTGGAGGATAAAAGCGCCCACAAAGGCTGCCTTTTTTATGTAGACTGCGGTTAGGGGGAGAATTCTCACTTGATTATCTTCTCCGAAGAGGTATGATGTTGGTAAACTGGGGACTTGCTTTTTTGCAATTGTAGTGATTAGTGAGGAAAGCGTGGACCACTTGCTTTTGAAATTGTCCTCTAGCTATGGAATTATGCCATTTTTTATTTGTAGCTTTAGGGGTGATGTGGGTGATGCCAAAGACAGTGAACAATTTGTTTCAATGTTGGTGCCAAAGTTCCAAGATTTTCCAGAACTCCATATTTAATGTGGCATGTTTCAAGAGGGATAAATAAAAGGACCCTTGAAACTATCAATAGAGAGATTCAAATCTCAGTTGCTGGGGCCATTATTCTACTGGCTGTCTTTGTATGCGAGTAGACCATCAACATTGCCTGATTTTATTGATGCATTGTATTTGTACCTGTTTGTAAAGAAACATGGGTATACAACCTATATACTCCATTAATTTCCCAGTACATTTCTTTAGTGTATTAGTAAAAAAATTATTACCTATAAAAAAAAAAAGATGTTCCTACCTCTGCGTCCAGTATGAAAGTCATTGCAGCAGGCCTACATGATTCCTTAATTATATTAATCAGATCCGGAAATCTTAATGTCGTTTCATCTCCATTTCGTGAAAATATGCGAACAGATCCATCAACTAATCTGTGAATTTGGGCACGCTGACCATCATATCTAAAATTGCAACCACAAAAATCAGCTCAGCAGGTAATGCAGCCAAATTACCAGATAAAAAAAGCATAGTAAAATGAACATAAAAAACTGATAAAATATTTCCAACTCAATCACCAACACCAAACTAATTCTGTTCATGAAGAAACTGCAAAATACTGACAGCACAAGCAAATAGCAACCTAATTGATCCTTTCTCTTCCTATAAGTAAATGAGACAAGAAACTGATATAAAAGCATAATGATTTTTGGGGGGGGGGAGCCCTCGCCCTCTCCTCCCTTAAAACTGTAAGTCTCTAGTACACGCCAAGGGAATATACAGCTCTGAATTTTTTTTTTTTTGATAAGTAAGAAGTTTTATTCAAAAAGGCTTAAAGTGCATAAAGCATGCACTCAAAGCAAGATTACAATGGAATATTTGAACTATTACAAGCAAATGACTCTAAAAACTCCCCCACTGAAGTAGAAGACGTGAGTCCCCAAGCCCTAGACCAATCAAACAAAGAGACAAAAAAGAGCTCTATGACTTTAGCCACCAGTGTTTCTATGTTCTCAAAAGTGCGATTGTTTCTTTCCCTCCAAATCGTCCACATAAGGCATGAAGGAATTAAGTTCCAAACACCCGAGGACCTCTTCCCAAACCAATTCCACCACCCAAATAATAGCTCTGAAACATGAAAC
Organism: Fagus sylvatica; assembly: GCA_907173295.1. Lineage (NCBI taxonomy): Eukaryota > Viridiplantae > Streptophyta > Magnoliopsida > Fagales > Fagaceae > Fagus > Fagus sylvatica. The sequence goes on along the minus strand of OU015762.1, from coordinate 34,639,693 downwards.
GGAAGCACCCAATCAATCCCCACAGTCTGGAACACAAAGGTCCAAAGCTGCCTTGCAAACCAGCAATGTAGCAACAAGTGATCCACCGTCTCCCCTGCGGTTTTGCACATGCAACACCAGCTGGCTAACATAAAACCCTTCTTTTGCAAATTATCCCCAGTGAGAATCCGGCCCCAAGTTGCTGACCACATAAAGAAGGCAACCCTAGGGGGAGCCTTCACTTTCCAAATACATTTCCAAGGGAAACAGATAGCTGGAGGATTATGCAACTCATGATAGAATGATCGAGAATCAAATATACCCTTCCTAGAAGGATCCCACACTAGCTTATCCACCCCATCACCCCGGGGAGTATGAGAATGAATAAGGGAAAGGAAGTTCGCCATCTCATCCAACTCCCAATCATTACAATCTCTCCCAAAAAGGACATTCCAAACCCGAGGTTGACCCATGCCTTGAGGAGTTAAAACCGAGGCCACAGTGTCATTCTGATTCAGGGAAAACTCAAACAATCTCGGGAAAAGGTCTTTCAAAGGACGATCCAAACACCATCGGTCATGCCAGAAAGAGACCCGGGAACCTAAGCCTACCTCAAAGTGAGTATGTCTAGAGAAATCCTCCCATCCCTTGCAGATGTGCTTCCACAGACCACATCCATGGGTGCCTCTTGGAGAGTTAGAGAACCAGCCTCCCCTACCCACCCCATACTTGGCAACCACCACCCGCCGCCAAAGGAGCGACTCCTCCAACCCAAAGCGCCATAACCATTTCCCCAAAAGAGCTTGGTTGAAGGGGGTCAAATGACGGACTCCTAATCCTCCCTGGGGAATAGGAGTACAAACCCTATCCCAAGCCACCAGGTGAAGCTTTTGCTCCTCCCCCATCCCACCCCAAAGAAAATTTCGCTGAAGACTTTCAATCCTCTTAGCAACACTGACAGGGATGGGGAAAAGGGATAGATAATAAGTGGGTAAACTAGATAAAGTACTTTTTAGCAACGTCAACCGACCCCCTTTGGACAAGTACAACTTCTGCCACCCTGCTAACCTACGCTCAACCTTCTCAATAATGGGATTCCAAATCTCCAAGGCTCTATAAGGAGCCCCCAAAGGCATGCCAAGATATTGCATTGGCAGAGAGCCAATCTGACAATAGAGAAGCTCTGCCATAGCACTTAGACCTTGCACCTCCCCAATAGGAACCATTTCGCTCTTAGTCATATTCACTTTAAGGCCGGTGACCGCCTCAAAGCAAGTGAGAGCCATACGAATATAAAGGATCTGCTCAGGAATAGCATCACAAAACAAGATAGTGTCATCAGCATACAGAAGATGGGAAACACTGACACTAGAATGCCTATCTCGACCCACCTGGAAACCCTTTATGAAACCCCTCTCAACCGATCTCCGAAGCATACGACTAAGCACCTCCATAATCAAAAGGAAGAGTAAAGGAGACAAAGGATCACCTTGCCTCAATCCACGACTACTATCAAAAAAGCCAGTTGGAGAGCCATTGACAATCACTGAGAAACGAACTGTGGATATGCAGGCTCTCATCCAGCTGATCCCTTTGGGTCCAAATCCCATCCTGTCCAACAGAAAGTAAAGGCAGTCCCAATTCACATGATCATAAGCCTTCTCAATGTCTAGCTTGCAAATGAGACCTGGACTATGACTTTTCAGCCGACTGTCCAAACACTCATTTGCTATTAGCACTGAATCCAATATCTTCCTTCCACCAACAAAAGAGTTCTGAGATTCAGAAATGAGACCGTCTAGAACCAGAGCCAACCTATTGGCCAGCACTTTGGCTAACAGCTTATACATGCACCCAACCAGGCTAATAGGCCGAAAGTCTCGAATATTCACCGCATTAAGCTTCTTAGGGATCAATGAAATAAATGTAGCGTTAAGAGATCTCTCAAACTTACCATACTCATGGACCTCCCCAAAAAAAGCCATAACATCCGCCTCAACAGTCCTCCAACACTTCTGAAAGAATGACATGGTGAATCCATCTGGCCCAGGAGCTTTATCCCCCTCCATATTCTGAAGAACCTGAACCACTTCCTCTCTGTCAAAAGGTCTTTCCATCACCTCCCGATCAATGGGGTCAATGAAATCAAAGTCAAGACCATCTGCCTCCGGTCTCCAGGTCTCACTCTCTTGATAAAGAGACTGATAAAATTGCTCCACCTGAACTTTAATATCTTCCTTATCCTCAAAAACCCGACCTTCAACCTCTAAACTGCCCAAGTAATTCTTTCTTCTATTCGAATTAGCCATGTGGTGGAAGAAACTAGTGTTATTGTCCCCTTCCTTGAGCCACACGGCTCTGGATTTCTGTCTCCACGAAGTTTCCGCCATATGAGCTAGCTGGACCACTTCACCCTTTAGCACCTCCCGCAAATTCTGCTCATCCACCGAAAGGCCCTCCCTCCCCTCTTTCACATCCAAATCCAGAATATCCTTCATCCGACAAGCCTTCCTGTAGTGGACATCCCCAAAAGTATCACTGTTCCACTTCTTCAAATCCTCCTTCAAAGTCTTAAGCTTGCAAGCTAGCACAAAACTCGGAGTTCCAGTGAATTCATAACCAGACCACCAACTATGCACTTTGTCAGCAAACCCTGCTTCCTTTAGCCACATGTTCTCAAACTTGAAAGAGCTTTTCCCCCCTGCCATACCCCCAGCAACCACTAGAAGAGGGTGATGATCTGAGATAGGCTTAGGAAGAAGTTTCAGGAGAACATCTTGATAGTGAGCCTCCCACTCTAAAGAGACCAACACCCTATCAATCCTGGACATAGAGGGGGAAGAATTGCCACTGCTCCAGGTATAACTACCCCCAACCAGCGGAAGATCAACCAAATGATTAGCATCAATCCAATCTGAAAAAGCAAACATATCTGGGCTAAATCTTGTACAGCCTGACCGCTCACTAGGAAACCGAACAGCATTGAAGTCTCCTACGATGCACCATGGAGCCGCCCAACGTTGCCTAACAGAGGATAACTCCTCCCAACACAACTGACGACTCTCCACAGTATGGGGCCCATACACACCCGAACAAACCCAGTCAAAGCCATCAACCAATCCATGCCAATAACAAGATACTGAAAATTGACCCACCTGAACATCGACTCGTTCCACAACACGAGTGTCCCACATAATTAAAATTCCTCCAGCAGTGTTGATGGCATCGAGAGCCACCCAATCAACATGCTGTTTCCCCCAAAGGCTCCTGACCAGCCGAAGATCTATGCAGTCCAGCTTTGTCTCCTGCAAACAAACCATGTCACACCGCCACTCCCGCAACAAGTGCTTCACTACCTCCCGTTTCTGGGGATTATTTAAACCCCGCACATTCCAACTGATAAATCTTAAGTTCATTAAAAACAAAGGGCCCAACATCCAACAACCGAGATTAACAACAGCTAAGCTGCTTGCCACTATAGTTCACTGAAGATGCCAGGTTCTTCAACTCCCTGAGTCCCTTTTTTGACTGTCTTCCTAACACTAGTGTTGATTTTTTTGGCTTCCTGTCTACCTCAATCTTGCGGAGTAATGCCAAACACTCCACTTCGTGGCCCTTGATGGAAACTCCAACTTGCTTACGGAACATATTCATTTGCATAGCAACCCATTGCGATGGTTTATAGAGGGCATCTGCTCCATCTCCAATAAGCTCCATCCCAGGTGAGTTCATAGGAGGCCCCAACATCGTTATCGGACTGCAAGTCAAGGGGCTGAGAGGACCCTCACCCTCACCCCCTTCAGCAATAGCCAAAGAAAAAGCCGCCGGAGTGAACATTGGAGGCTCGACCTCACTAACAATCACAGTCGCCCTCTCCTGAACCAGCGCCGATCCTAATCCATGCTCGGAATCGGCCTCGGCAGCTCTCTCTAAGTAACTGGTCTCTTTTTGCTCTTCCAGAAACATCGATCGGAGCTTGAGGCTTACCTCTTCTGCTTCCTCCGCCGCCGGCAGTTCTTGCCACAAGTCAACCACCTGATTCTGAGCTTCATCGGCCGGCAAATCCATCCTACCGTGCTCGCAGAACAACCCCGTCCCTCTCCCCTCGTCAACGCTCGGATTTGTATCCAACCTCTCCGTCGAGATCACCGGGTTATGGGTTTCACACCCTTTATCCTGAGTTTGGACCTCTAACCGGGCCGGTTCTGGATCCACAATTGATTGGGCTTTCTCAGATTGAGGCCCATCAGTTTTAAAAACTGTTTCTGTCTTCTGGGCCTTAGGCCCAGCTACTTCCTGCACATCCACCCAACTCACTTGTCTTCTAGACCCATGATCCAACATAACCCGGAGAGTTCTAGACTTCGGTTTCCACTTGAAATGGGTTTGCCGGGTCGGGCGAGGCTCATTAAGAGCCAATTTCGGAATTTCATCCCTCAAATTAAGCAGCGTAATTGACGGTTGCAAATCTGGCGTAGATTTGGTACGCCGTGATTTACGCGATTTCCATTCCCATCTTTTGACCTCTTTCCGAGAAGGCCCAGCCCTCACCGCCACCTCCCCATCATCGGAATCTCGACGTGATATTGCTGGGACTGTCGAGGGCTTCTGGGTTGCACCCAAAAAGCACTTTCGAACCTGAAACTCGAAGACTGACCACCCTGCACCTTTTCTGCCCTCCGGAATTCTAATGCCACCTCGATGAGTTCCGCTGTGATACTCCGTAATTTCCACAAATCTACCACCCCGGTTGGCAAGGCAGCTAAATTCGAGAACTCTATATCCATCTCTGTGGAACACAAAGAAGCCTTCGAGTGTTTGGTTCGTATTTTTAATCGTAACAAAATTGTCTAACATCCACCTTAAGCCCGTTATGCCAATCCACAGAGACCCTCTAAATCGGCCTCTGCGTTCCATGATGTGGTAAGGGTCGACTCTACCCCCATCAAATGCAAGCTTAAATGCCTTTGAATCTATGCAAAACTCATTCCCAATAGTCACAGCACCTCCCCTGTTTTCAACTCCCTGAACAGGGGCGGTGGAGTTAAGGTTTGGTGGGGATGATTTGAGTCTGGTGGGTCCTGGGAATGATGCAATGGTATTAGGATGAATGACGTCTAAAGGTGTGTTTTGTAATATCTGGGAATATGGTATAGGGGGATGCAGGGCAGGAAAAGGTGTTTGATAAGGATAGTATATAGGGTGGGAAAAATATGGGTGGGGGAAGGGAGGTTGTGAAATGGGTTGAGGAGGAGAGGAATTTGGTTGGGGGTATGTGGTTGGGGGTATGGAGGGGGGGGGGGAGGGAGCATCCTATACAGCTCTGAATTATAATGACAATTAAAAGCTACAGGAACAAAAAATGAACAACCATTAGAAGTTGAGAACTTCTATATCTACTAGACTGCCGTCACTAGTGAATATAATATTTCTGCCAATGATGTAAAATGAGATTGCTATATGCAATACTTAATATTGTCTCCAACCAAGAATTTCAACATCACCACTGTGACCTGTCCATACATAACAAACCTAATTTATGACATGCTTCGTCAATACTCTAAAGAACTGCATGTGGGAAATCAAAAGAGCATGAGAAAAGAAACTTATATATTTGAAAGAAAAACGCATACTTGTATTCACATGAAAAAGGTTTATTTTGGAAGAGCTTCAGTGCTTGCGGAACACCATTTGTGATTCTAGCACAAAGGAAAAGACAATACAAATAAGTAGCCAGCGCACTGGTATGCATCCTGCATAAATTAAAAAGAAAAGGCATAAGCATATCCAAGAATATGTACTTTGCAAGCATAGGCTTGATGGGTATTCCTGGAACCATTGACAAAGTCAAAGAAGAAAATTCGACACCTTTGTTCATGAGAGAAGGAACAACCAGATCCTGCTTATAATTTCACAGACGACAAGTGTTACATTTTGAAACAGTGATTGCAGCAAGATGTCCAAGATTATCTTAGAAAGTGCGTCACAAGAAAAAAAAAGTATATATGTGTTTCTTTAAAACAAAGGAAATAGTAATTAAAGCAAAAATATATTTCTTGTGTGAGATGGGATATAGCTTTTAAAATCATATGGACATGCAATCAAGACGAATTCTAAAATATTTAACAAAAAGAAATCAGCAACACAGCTATATGTATATTACAACTTTTACATAATAATAATATTAAACAGGACAAAGATTAATCTTGTTATTTTGTTAATCATTCTTGACATACAACTCACATCAATTAATAACCACATACGATGTCAAATATTAGTCATCAAATATGAGGCATAAAATAAAGAAGAGAGAACCATATAAACTATACAAATTAGTTATATTAATCCCTCAGTCTCGAAAATATATCCCATTTGACCAAACAGATATTTTAAGTAAAGAATATTAAAAATATTAATCTATTAACCATATTTCTATTTTTCCAATATTACACTTTTGATTAAAATTGAAAAACTACCACAGTTTGAATTCAAATTTAAATTAAATATGATAAAAAGGATATTATTGGAAAGTGAATGACTTTTGTATTTTGAATTTTTGATCATGGATAAATAATATGGGGCATCCCAAAATGGCAACGTGGACTATATGGAACATAGTGAGTATATTATAGTAACCAAGACCATAACATAACATAAGAAAATCAAATTGGCGTATATGCAATTTTATTACTGAAAATTACACCATGCCAACATCCCTTTCCTACTCAAAGGGCCACAACCCACTATACCAAGAAAATATATTAGAGCTAACTGACCATAACATTTATTGGCAGCACTATAACATCACTGTCCATAAAAGTGGGAACAAGAAGGTTGTAAAAGATTTTGGCACCATATCAAATCCTTACTTCACTATGAATGACAAAAAAAAGTACATATGACTGATCCTAATTAGTCTGTTGAGTATCCATAACTAACTCCAAAATTTTGGACAAAGGCTTGGTTGTTATTTTCTCACCTTCAACCAAGACATTCTTTTTTCTTTTCTTTTTTTGACAAGTAAAGATCAAAATGTTATTAGAATAGAGCCACCTTCAGTACACATGATGTGTACTAAAGACAGCAAACCATTAAGACAAATTACAAGAGTCCAAGAACTCCTCAAAAGATAAAAGCTCAGGACTGGTGGTTATAGACACCCACTCAAACAAAGTCCTAAGAAATTTGGATTTAAGATCCATTGAAGTAACCTACTGACCCTCAAAAACACGGTTATTGCGTTCACGCCAAAGCAACCACATAACACAATGCAACACTGCACCCCAAACCAAAGCCAAGCGACATTTACTGAACCCTCCCATCCAACTGGTGAAAAGATCAATGATCCGAGCCAGCATAACCCAAGAAATTCCAAATAAGCCCAAGACATTTTTTTTTTTTTTTTTTTTTATATAAGTAATACTTCATTAAAAGAAAAAAAGGACATAGTCCATGTACACAAAGACGTGTAAACTAGACATGTCAGAATTACAAAGCAAAGGAGCAAAAATTAATAAAATCTAGCAAAGGAGAGTAGGGAATAAATCCCAAAGCAGCAGCCCATTCCAACAGAGTATAAAGAAAAAGCATCTTCAAATCATGAATAGATTTCTCACACCCCTCAAAACATCTAGCATTTCTTTCTCTCCACAAGCTCCACATGATGCAATGGGGAATCATACGCCATATCGATCCTGCAGCCTGCTTGGAGAATCGAGGCCAGCAACACAATAATCCCATAACACTTCTCGGCATCACCCAAACTACCCCAAAAAACAAAAAAAAAGCTAAATCCCATAATTCTCACGCCATTGAACAATGAAGAAGCAAGTGGCAATGGTTTCTCCATCCCGTTTACACATACAGCACCAATCAAGTACAATCAAACGTCTTTGGCAAAGGTTATCGGTTGTAAGTACCTTCCCCAACACTGCTGTCCAAAGGAAGAAGCTCACCTTAGAGGGGGTTTTGGATTTCCAAACAGATTTCCAAGGGAAGTGTTGTGCAGCACCAGTATGGAGAACGTTATAAAAGGATTTCAAATAAAAAAATATCTCGAGAGGAAGGATTCCAGCACAATACGTCATCCTTGTCTCTACTTATCTTCACTGAGTAAAGTAATTCCATGAACTCAGTGACAGTATCCTTCTCCCAATCCTGCGCTTCACGGATAAAGCAAACATCCCAATGTAAAGTAGTGTTGTGATAAGACAACAAATCCTTTACCGAGGCATCCTTGAAACTAGCAATCTGATACAGATTGGGGAACCTTACTCTCAAAGAAGGCTCACCACACCACCTATCCGTCCAAAACTTGATTGTAACAACCTAAGGAAAGCGTTGGCCACATCCACGCTTATACCCCAAAAGGACAAGTTACAATTGGGACTCCTTGCAATTATTAATAAAGTCCAGTTTGACTCAGTATATGCTCGTTGTGGAACTCAGCGAACACACACACTTATCAAATTTTGAGGCAGACATTCTCAAATAAAATACATTTGTATTAACAATATATGCAAAGATTTATCTTATTTTAATAACAAAACAAAATAAATAGATGGAGCGCATATAGCTAAAAGAATTTCAACAAATTTAGTCTCCAAAGAAGAAAAACAAGAATAGCTAAGAATTGTAGTGCCAAAAACATAAATACTAACCAAATTGGGAAGTATATTATAGGCTTCAACTACAGCGGCAGAAAGGCACTGAAGAAACCAAAACAGCAGATAAATAATCAACAGAAATTCTATAACAAACAACCCATTCTAAAAAAATAATAATAATAAAATTCATTTAGCTCAAAGATGTATTTTAATAAATAAAAATATAGAAAATAATATGTTTCTTAAACTTATCTGAAAGCTGTGGCACTTTTAAAAACATGAATTGAACACTTGAAATTTTGGTATCTACTCAACCATCTAAGACAAAACCTCTCTTGTCCGGCACAAAAGCCTCAACCAAAGGAACAACAATCCTTGTATCCCTCACTGGAAAGGTCATCGTCAAACACCTAATTACTTTAAAAGCAGGGATTTAGCACAAAAAGAACACTTCCCTTCATGAATTACCCTCAAAAGCTGATCCAACACCGTCTTCTGGCTGGTGAATTAGTCTTAAAAATGACTTGGCGCATGCTAAAGAACAGGATTGGATTCCGCCACGACTGCTGTCTCCATCACAGTCATCAAACAACTGTCCCAATCATCCCACACAGAACCTACTTATTGGAGACACTCAAAACCCAAACCCCACAACTAAAACGCCACCAAACTCAAACCCTACCACCATGAGACACCCAAAACGCCAAATGCCAGCAGCCAAACCCAAGGCCAAAGACGCTTCAAACTTCCACAAACAACCATCAACAACTTAAGCCACATCTGCCACCAGTAAAAAACCCATCCACCGTGAACAAGCAAGTGACTCGGTAAAATGGCCAAGGAAGAGGGCTAGCAATTTTTTATTTTTTATTTTATCTCAATAAGTCTAGGCTTGAAGTCAAGCCTGCCAAGTCAGCTGAAATTGTGAGTTGAACTCATGATTTCAGGCCTTGAAATCATGATTGAACTCCCAATTTAAAACTGCCACAGTTTTCAGATAAGTTTCAGACAGACAGCATTTTAATAATTTTTTATTAAAACAAAATTGTGAGCCAAATGACTCACAAAATAAGTATGCCCACATTAAATAATTAAATAAATTCACATGAATTTTTTCAAGAAAAATGAAAAAGAGAAAAGAACAAGACGACAATAACACTTTCATTATGAAACTCTTTAAAAAAAAGTTCAAATACTTTGCCAAAACCTCATTCATTTGAATCATGATAGCATAAGGTGAGATCCAACGAAATGAACCAATAAAAAGAGGAAAGGATGAAAAAATGGCAGAGTTTGTAAAAAATAATGCAAAATTAACCTGAAGCTTCTCCTTCAAATTTTCAACTTTCCCTTCATGGTAAAAGTTCGGAGAGGAATTAAAAACAACAGCTTGAGCTAAAGCGGGCAAAACTGTTCTCATCATTGCTCCAATCCGTAAATTTCTGACCTGCATAGAAATGATATTAAAACTGGGCACATAAAATAGCTCAGTACTATAATTAAACCACGTATTTAAGTTCTACATTCATCATACTCAATCATAAATAATATTTCTTTTTTCAGTAATCTGCTAGATTCAAATGTGAAGACATGAGTTCCTAAAAAATAAAAAAGTAAAAGACCATGAGAAAGGGAAAGGAAGGCAAAACACACTTTGCTCTGAAAATCAATAGCAAATGACAGGTAAAGCAACTACAGCTCCACCCTTCCTACAACAGCTATCTCTATCTATTGTACAGCAATAAATCCTATTCTGCCTTAAGAAACCACGTTTTCTCATCTTAAAAAAAATGCTCAACTTTTCAATTTAAATAGATAATATGGCCCTCTAATGATAGTTGATTAAGATGTTAGTGAACTAGAAGTATACAATAGAAAGCATAAGGAGAAATAAATAAGAAGCGCTTGGTTACATGGCGGTGCTACAATCTGGAATGAGAAATTTAAAACTCAACTGCTAGACCAACAATACAGTACTCCTCAATAGTGCAAAAGGTAGTTAAACATGATCATTTCCACAGCCTTATTCTCAAGAAACTTAAACCTCAAGCCATTGATGCATGTGAAATGTCAATAAAGTTAGGGACCTGTACATCCAAGAGCATAAAGACCAAAATGAGGAGTACAACAGTGAGTAATAAATGCTTAGAAAATTTCTTCTTTACAAGACGCAGCTGTTTGCGGAATCTCTCTTTAACAATGAGATCAACTTCCAGTAGAGTAGATGAAGCAGTGATTTTATTTTATTTTTTATTTAATTAGGCGTGGGGGGGGGGGGGGGACAGAGAGAGAGAGAGAAAAAAAACACTTAAATCGTCTAATTTTATTTTATGCTATTCCTATTTACCTAAGTTCCTACCAAGTGTATAAACAGTTATCCAAAAGAAACCTCCTGCTAATATTATGCGCATTCATTTAAAATTAATCACAACACAAGCTCGTAAAACAAAGGGCATGAATAAAAATTTCAAATTACACACTCTCCAAATATAAAATTAATTACAACTCAAGCTGTAATAACAGAAAAAATGACAGCAGAAAAAAGAGCACAAAATTCTCAAAATAAATTTGCAAGGAAAAATAAAATAAACCCAGGAATCCACACCTAGGATTGCTTGGAATCAGCACTAAGCAGGAAAACAGAACATATGAATCAACACCTAGAGTAGGCTGGAGTTTACACCTAGCCATTGGAAAAATTCCAACTTTAATTTTATTCATCATAAACTTGTCTCTATAGGAGTACAATAGCATGCTTATATACTAGGACTAAACCCTAATACTAATTGACTTGGGTCAAAGCCCAATAATTGAATTACGAAAATAACTTGCTCTCAGAAAATAAAACAATGATTACCTATTTAACCGATGAGATCTAAAATAAAATCCAACAAACTAATAACAAAAAATACAATTGACTTAGTTTTTTGATAGGTACAATTAAACAAAAGTAAACTAAAATAAAATAAAATATCCTCGTGCTCCCTGCATCAAAATATGGAAGAGTTCTTGTAATCTCACATTACACCACTTAAAACTAACATCACACAATTGAAAGCAATGGCTATATAAGATCAAACCAAATATATATACCAATTAAAAAAAGAAAGCACTAGTTACAATCCCAAGATCTAAAACCATCATCTCTGATCACCCACTAAAACATTTTTCCCAACCCTGAAAATGCTCTTCCTCATGCCAAAACTATGAGCTTTCTTGGCTCTAAACTCACCTAAACAAGTTCCCTACCCCATAATTTATTTTAGAAGTAAATTTCCAAAAGAATCATATTTCAACCAATGCCCGTGGTGAATGGCCACTTGCTTAGCCTACTTTGCTTTATTCAAGATATTAAAACTGGAAAAATGATTACATATTTACGTTGTTCTCACCCACAGAGCTGAACCACTCCACCATTTGATATTTAACCTCCTCCTTAAACAACCCAGGATAAATTACCACTTATCCTAAAACCTTAATTTGTTTGTTTCAATATAAAATGTTTTCCAAAAAATGCTTTTTTTCTTATGTTTTCTTATGTTTCGTGCAACTGAAAATTGCAAGTCAATGAAAAACACTTTTTTGATCAACAGAAAATTACACCGAAATGGTGAAAAATAGTGTAGGCTTTTCAAAAGCGTAAACCATTTCTTGGAGCAAGCTTGTGTCCCCACTCTGCCTCCCATTCCTCTGCGCCACCACCACTACCTTCCTCCTCCCCCTCCTCCTTAGTGCCACGAACACCTCACTCCCTTGGGCTGCCACCACCACCTCCTTCCCCCTTCCCCACTGCTCTACACCAACAACACCGCCATCCCCCACCTGCCCCCCCCCCCCTCCAAACGTGCTGATACCACCACTTGCCTCCCCACCCCCACTCCCGCACCGCCACTATCAGGAATAAAAAATTTAGTGCAACCAAACACTAAAATATTTTCAGGCTCTAACCAAACAACAGAAAACAAATTATTTTCCTTCAAATAAATTTCTATTGAAAACATTTTTGTCAGGAAAATGGTTTACATCAAATCAAATGGAACTTAAAGAGGGTAAAATTTCCAACAAAAGATCCATATTCTCCTCCCAACACAAATTGCTCAAAGTCTAAACTGATTGAAGATTTATGTTTCTAAATTAAATTCTCAACAGCCAACCTTGACGTAACCACATGTGCCCCATTTTATGCTCCATAAGGATACAGGGCAGATAATAATAAAATCAATAACTTTAAAAAAAGAAAAAGAAAAAAGGATGATCATATTCTAGCTTTTTATTAAGATTGATGCACCTACACTGACAATACTTCAAGTCAATACGTGCAAGATGAAGATAAACGCTGAAAATAAAAAATGAGATAATTATTATTAAACACCATTTTCAACAAAACACATATAAATATACCATCACACATTGAGAAGAACAAACGAGATATAGCTTAGCAAAAAACAGCTAAAAGTATTTCCAAGCAAGGCATGGTCCTAGTTTACATTAACTTCAAAGATAATTCTAAATCATATATGACAAAACCAAATAAGTTGTTTGATTTCAATCCTACCCAGAAAGGTAAACAGTCAGCGCAAATAGACAGGTTACAAAAAGAGAATTGGAGATTAAATTGATTTAAAGACAGAGACTAGAGGGGCTGTCCACGTCACATAGCAAAACAAAACAAGCTCTGGTTCAAGTAGGTAATTTGAAGATTAGAAGTTTTGGTAAAATCAACTTTGGTATTCATAAAAAGAGCAAAGATCACTATTTAGATAAATGTAGACATGTTCAAGCAAAAATATATTAGGAGTCTTACCAAAGTTCTAACAAGAAACTTCATCTCCTTCTCTCTACAAGAACACATGAGATTCACAATAAGGTTTTTCTTTCTAATAGTACTTCCACTGCCTGTTTGCACACTGATGAATACCATATAAGAAGACCAAGAATTAAAATAATTTCACATAACAAAGTGCGCAATTAGTGTCTCAATTTTAAATATTCAATCAATAAAACAATTTAAAATAAATTATATAATACAAATCATAAAAATTAGCCACATAATATAAAATAAAATTAGAACAATTTTTCTACAAATCCTACACGAGCTAATAAGCTAAGAGGCCTACAAGTATAATCAAATCCCTTACAGTGTCAAGTGTATAATGGGTGCAACCTGTAAATGATTCCATAGCCACATCCAGAATATACAAACTTTGAGGACAAATTCCCTTGCCCATCACCATATGCCTAATAAGGTTGTTTCTGTTAAAATTACTTCTTTTAAAGACTCAGAATGAGGCCCTGTTTGGTGGGGTTTCTCGAGGGGCACTTAAGCCTTTAAAAAGCAAAAGTTACCTGAAGCTGTTTAGTAACCCAAAGAGACTTCTGCTCTTTAGGAGTTTGAAAGGCAGCTTGGGCTTTTTAGGTGGCTTTTGAAGCTACTCAGCTTCTTATAAAAAATAAAAATAAAAAGAGATAGCTGCAGCTTTTAAAAGCTCAAGCCCTCCTAAACTGGCCCTAAATGCTGTGACCAACTGTCCGGATAAAATAGTAGGGAAAAAGACAACTTTAACTGTTTAACCGGATAGATTTTAACAAACTCCAAACTTCCTACCCTTGATGCGTACTTAATCTTAAGAAACAGTTCATTATGTGTCTATGTGTCTGTTCCTACCATGCACACTAAAAACATTAGGCACTTTAAATAATACCACTGTTTAAATATTTTAATAAAATATTATATCTTTGTATTTTTCAGAGTTTCCAGCTAAACACCTAAAACAAAATATAATAAGGGAAAAATAAAAAAACTAAAAGTCAAATTGACAAAAAGGGTTTGACATTGGAAATATTTTATAACATAAACTGTTTTGCATCACAATAAAAGGAACTTAAGTGAAAAAAAGAAAAAAAACATCTCAGGTGATGAACTTTCTTCTTCTTCTTTTATTATCCCCGTTTTGGACAGGCTGGTAAAAGCACATACCAGTTTGTTCAAAAACTATGACACCTACCCCTAGGCATTACATATATCGCTAACACTATTATCTAATTAGTGCTATCATTTGACAAATTATTCTCTATAATTTCAGAGATCCACCACAAGGTAGTCACCAATATGTCCATTAAGCTCATAATTCTGTCATGAATGAAAAACCAAGATGGATAACTTAAACCTTATCTTTCGGAGTGCAGAAAATACATCTTTAATTAGAAGCGGAGAAGGAGGGGCAAGTAATGTCTGTGTTTGTCGGCAGTCTTGAGCAACATCACCTTTAAGCAGAATAGACTATTTCATGGATTGTACAAAAACCTTGCAGAAAGAAATAGCTCTGCACACCATATATAAAATATGAGAAAAAAACATTTGACACTACCAAGATCACCAAACTTGTTATACATCTCCCTGAGTTTGGACCGGTTTGTACCACATGCCTCTTCTATTGCTGAGGAGACCAAACTTCCACCAATGTTTAGTTCCTGCACCATAGTTATGACATTCGGACATTTTGTTTTCTTGCACACAAGGCACATAAGAGAATATGCTTAATGCCTAAAGAAAAATAATAATAAGCACAAATCTAGAAAAGCAAGAGAAACATTTTTAAGGAAAACAGCAAGACAACCAAAGTGCGTTGTTATGTCTTCTAGAAACATTATTCCCTTCATTTTCCTTCAATATTCAATGATTCTTCTTTTTCTAGGGAGAGGAGGGATAATTAAGGAACCTGAGTTATAAGTTATAGCACACAAAACATGGACCATACTAACAATCAAAAAACTGCAAATGATCTCTTAGGCTGCTGTGGAATTAACCTACTATGTTAATTAGAAACTAGACAAAAGAACGTTACCAATTATAATCTACCCAAAATCAAAAAGTTTCACTCCATCCAAAACAAGCTTTATGGAGCGTAAAACATGATACAAAATTTTGTGGTCAGCTACACAGTCTTACCACTCTACTTATCAAAACATAGTCTTACCTCTATGCTCTAACTGGGTCACCATGCTTTCTAGCACACAGTAAGGCAATATATCTTTTCAAAATGTAGTGGAACTTGATAAAGCTAGTTAAATTACGTTACACTTAAAACATTGAAGATAGATTTTAACATCAAATTTACTAGTTCCAAACATATTCCTCTGTTGTGATTAGTGGCCAAGAAAGGTAACATAAGCTCCAACTCTAGAACAGGATAAAGAAGCGTCAAAACAAAGCCACGAATTTGAATAAGCAGGCGACGGGGAAAAGGAGGGAAATCAAGGCCACAATTCAATTGGTCAAAATGAACTCTTGTAATATCAAGTGCACCCAATAATATAAAATTATTTAATAATTTTGTATAAAAAAATTTTAAAAAAAAAAAAAAAAAATCGCTCATAACTAAAAGAAAATTGACACTTAAGAGGATAGAAAATAAAACTTGAATATGGTATCAACAGACATACATTGATTGGAGAAAAGGTACAAAGACCACGGATGGAAGAGACTCACTATATTTTCATGGTCTGCAGAAATCTTATTTGTGCACAAATACACGGCAGGCAGCACATCCTCAGGAGACAAGGCCAGTAAACTTTGTCATAAAAACCGGTGCAAGCAAAATTGTACCCAATCAGCTAAGACTAATAAAAAGCAACCCTTGATACCAAGAAAAAACAAAAATAATATCAAAGATGCAATCTGCAGCAACAGACCTTCTGAACATATTGCACAACATAGACGTAGCTTTTATCTTTCCTTTTTCATCCTCTAGCTGATCAAAAGTTCTTGCAAGATGTATATATGGAGCAGCTTGTCCACTTCTCCAGCATGCTGCACAGGTATCTCAGCAATGTTAAGGATTGCCATCTAGAAAATGTTCAAAATTTAAAGATATTTACAAGAAAGCTCAATATGTTGAACAACTTCAAAATGTAAAATAACCAACCATGCTCTTTAGGGTTGTATTTTTCTGGTGGTAGTGATACAAGAGTTGCATCCACGTCCTTTCTTAACAATGACTGCACAGAGATATCAGGAACATGTTCTTTCTCTGGCACATTCTTCTTATGGGCAGGAGAGCAGTTGACAACACTCTGTGCCAGAACTGATTTGCCAGAGTCACCAAGGCCATCCTCAGGATTACAGAAGTATATATCCAGTGCCTTATTAATATCTCCTTTTGTCTTCTCTAGGATGGTGGCAGCACAGCTTCTGGATGATACATCGCCATTTATTATTTGAATAAACTGATCTATTTCATCCCTGTAAAATTTGGCAGAATCATCAGGCAACAGATTTTCATCTATAGGGCTCTGCTCAAACATAGTTCCAACATTACCACCTTGAGAAACATCTGGCGAAACTTTACTGAAGAAACTTGTTATTGTAGGTTGTTTTGACCCACCAGATCTGGACTTTGAATTGACCTTTACATTCTTGTTTGGCTTACTCTCAACATTCATCTTCCTTTTTCCAGGAGAAGTGCCACTCTTAATTGAATTGACTTTAACTTTCTTGTTTGGCTTATTGTCAAGAGTCCTCTTCCCTTTGCCAGGGGAAAAGCCACTCTTAAAAGAATGCATAATGTTGGCTGACTTATAGACTTTGCTTAAAGAATTGTCAACACTTCCAACAGGACTGCTCGTAACAAAACCTTCTTTTGAAATTGATGTGGAGTCATTAAGTAAGCTGTTTTGAGAAGTGGACACAGAATTCGGACTTGTACAAGCGAAGATTTGCTCATGAAATTCAGTTTCACGTTCATAGAAATTAGACACCGCTTCAACAATATTCCTTCCTGAGCTGTTAATCAGATCTAATATCTGGTTCTGAGTGACCCATGTGGGCAAACAATCACGAAGCTCCTGAATGACTTTCTCCATGTCCTCATCATTCAGCAGAACTGGATCTTGTGAACTGGGTTGTTTAAGAGAAGATGTATCCTCATCATTCAAGACAACTGGATCTTGTGTACCAGGTTTTTTCAGAGAAGATGACGAATCCAAAACAAAACACAGATCATTAATTTCAATGCCCTTTGCCTCAAATGCCTTCATCACGTTCTCCTTGTCCAGCCCCTCATTGGAGGCATTGCTGGAATCCTTTTCAACCCTGTCAACCATTTCACAGGACCCTCGATAAAAACCTCTTAAGAACTCTTGCTTATTGGCGGTTTCATCAACTAATCCTGCAAAATGTTTCCGCATTTTATCAGCATGCTTGCTATCAAGGTTTTCAACATCCAAACCCACCGTAGGAATAACCTGCTTCGGTTTCAAAAACTTCACATATTCCCTAAGTTCATCATAGTTTGAATGTTCACTATACGGCACAAGATGAATTTCAAACGAATCCTTAGTCCTCACTGCAAACTTATTGCGCTTCACTTCATAAGTCCAGCCCGTCGGAACAAAACCCACAACCTTAGAGTACCCTCTTTCCTCCATGATCTCCTTCATTTTCACGAAATTAGGCCTAAAATACGGCCATGTCTCACCCAACACATTCCACCCAACAACATGAACATCACTTTCACACACATCCTCCGTAAACAACCCACTCTCACCATACCCCAAAACACGCAAAACCTCCATTTTCCTAGCATCCACATGTATCTTGCGATTACACCTCCGCGCAATCTCGAACAAAATCCTCTCTTTCCCAACAACATAAGTAGCCACAAGAAACAAAACATCCCTCATTGAATTCGAACCACCCTTATAATCACCTCCTACTCTCTCTATCACACTAACAACATAATCAATAGACTCTTCTTGCAACGGAAACACGAATTTCGGATTACAATACGTAGTATCCAAGAATATAGCATCGGAACCGATAAATTCAGTTAAAACAGGGTCTAATTTCATGGAATCAGAAAATCGAAAATCGCCGGTGTGAACATACCTCTCAGTGTTGGGGCCCGGAATGTTGAACAAGAACTGGACAGCACCGGGGCAATGGTTGGCGTCTACGAGCGTGACCTCGCAGCCGTCGATGACGACGGTTTCACGGAGCGGCAAGGAGACTACGAAAGAGGAAGGGACGCGGAGGACTTGGGTGAGGAGAAGAGAGGTGGTGTGGGAGCAGAAGATAATGCCTTTGGACCAATTGGGGGAGAGGCCGGCGTAGTGATCGGAGTGGAAGTGGGAGAGGAAGTAGGAGAGGGAGAAATCGGAATTGGCGAGGCGGAAGGCGTCGACAAGGAAACGGGTGTTGGGGATGAGTTTGGAGTGAGGGAAAGAGGAGGGAATGGGAGAAAGAGAGAGTTGTTGTGGTGGGGATTGGAGAGCAGTGTGGAAGAGCTGGATCGAGTCTAGGGTTTGGGTTTTGGTTTTTGGGGATTGGATTTCGGAGGCCATTTGGCTGACTGTCTCAGAGACAATCTCCAAATTCATGTTTTCTTTTTCTTTTTTAAAAGTGTTTATTAACTTCATACCCAATTAGGGAGCAAACAATTAGGGACTAAACAGAGGAAAGTCTTGATTTTAATCCTCAATACAAACATCAACCCACAACAAGTTCTTAGAGACCGCTCTCCTAAATATTAATTTGAAGAGGGAAACTTTATAAAAGATCTCTTACTATTTCTTTATCAAAAAAAAAAGATCTCTTACTATTTATGTACAAGTTCTAGGGTGTAAGCTTCACCGACACAACCGACCAAACCGCAAGAACCGCACCTCACCAAACCGCACCGAACCGCACCTTACCAAACCGCAACCGATCTTTATAAGTGCAGGTGCAGGTGCGTGTAATAGGAAAACCGCACTATAAGATGTAAGTGCAGATACGTGTAATAGGAAAACCGCACCACACCTCTCCGATTACACCCTTAATATATTATACTTGTATGTTAATGCTATATGTAGGTGATGTCACATTATATTTGTATACTAATGGTATGTGAAGGTTGAGGTTGAGCTATATTTGTATAAGGGTGATATATATGTACAGGTTGAGATTTAAAATTATGATTCATTCTATGAGATATATATGTTATAATTTTTTTTTTCTTAAATATTCAGGTTGAGATTGGAAACTATGATTTATATTTGTATGCTATAGTTAGCCAAATTTTTGAGTTGTTGTAAAGGTGGATTTTTTAAATTCAAATTGACATTTGGACTAGTCCAATCCGACCCAAATGAGTCCAGCCCAAACCGCAAAACCGCACCTACACCGCACCACACCAAACCGCACCGCACCACGCCAAAACCGATCTTAATAGGTGCAGGTGTAGGTGTAGGTGTAGGTACAGGTGCATATAATAAAAAAACCGCACTATAAGGTGTAGGTGCATAAATCCGGAAAAAACCGCACCGCATCTCACCGATTACATCCCTATGTACAACTATATCACACTCTATTTTCTTTATCTATTCTTATTTTAATATTTATTTATTCTTTTGTTATTATTTTTTCCAGCTCCCAAAATACTCTATCTCTGGCTTGAGGAGAGCGAAATCGATTATAAAATGGATTTTTTTTTGGTTTGTTAATGAATAGTAGCCCATAGTATTGGGTGAGCTACTGTTTAAAAATTACTTTTTGATGAGCCCTGATGCAGGTGTGTTATGAGGGATTATAGTTAAAATTTGACAAATTTTTGGGTTTGGAGAGTCAAATGAGAATGCTCTTAGCTACCACACCTGAATACAATATACCAATTGTTGCATCACATTTAAATTTGACAGATCCAAATCAGTTTCAGCCAAACTTCTTCCCTTCTAGGGGCAATACAAAGGCTACTTCTTCAGGCCTGGTGCTCGCTCCCAAGGGAAGTTAGGTTCTCACAATCTTCTCCTCTTTCCATGCAAGGATGGAAACAAAAAATTATTTTGGGGTTGGCAAGATCTAGAAAGATTAAGTAAATCTTTACAATATTAGATAATTTTATTTAATAAAAAAAATAAAATAAAAAAAGGTAAATTATACTCACACTCTCTTGTTTTAACAAAATTAAATTCGACACACCCTAATTTAGAAAATTAACACTCCACTTCACTTTTTTGAAAATAATAGACACTTTATCTCATTTTTATCAAGTTTGATTATTGGTGTTAGTTTTTTTAACTTAGTGCATTTTTAAGTTAAGAACAGTGACTTTTAATAAGAACCAGCACTGTTCATTTTCTTACTTTACTGTTTCTTTTTCCTTTCTTCTTCATCATTTCCTATAACACTCAACTATCTTCTCTTTTCTCTCCTCTCTTTTGTTGATGGAGCAGAGTGGCGGTGGCGGTGGTAGAAGGAAGAAAAAAGAAGTGAGCTCCGAGGATGAGTCTTCGAAGTTGGTTTCCACTATTAGTGCCAATGACTTTTTCTTCAAGATTTTTCAGCTTTTGAACCGTCGTTTTCATCGCTGGATCCAACAAGTCTCATCCTTTTACCATTTGATTCACTCTTTTCCAAGTGAATAAAAATTGTCAAAATATAGCTTAAAAAATATAACCATAAAAATTAAGCACATTCACAAACTAAATTAGTTTCCCAAATCACACCCTCCCCATTTCATCTTAGTCACATAGTTCTTTTAATTCCATACAATTCTCTAAATTTTCCGCTCAAAAAAGAACAAAAAAAAAATTGTTGCCAGATCAAGTTCCCAAAAGCAAAAAATCTCAATCACACACAAATTACAGAAAGACCCAATTAAATTCCCAGAAAATGTAATAAAAGAAACCATTCAAATCCAAATATTTCCATACCAACTCATCCTTAGCCTCACACTAAAACCATTCAGCATAAGTGCACAACTTTCTTTTCTCTCCATATCCTTCAATTCCCAGATACCAAACAAAGAAAAGTGGAAACCAAAAATCACAAAAACTAAAAATCTCGTTTCATTACTTTACACCTAGTTCTCAATTAAGCTTGAACGTTATTTCCACTTATCCGAAAACCATGAAAACAAAAACAAAAAGACTGAACGATTCAATCTTTCACTTTTCTCCATTTTCTCGGGAACCAAAAAGAGATACGAGTAAGAGAGCAAAAGCAAGAGAATGAAAGCGCGAGAGACGAACCAACAAGTCATTGGCACTACTAGTGGAAACCAACTTCGAAGACTCATCCTCGGAGCTCACTTCTTTTCTCTTCTTTCTACCACCCACCGCCACTCTGCTGCGTCAGCAAAAGAGAGAAGAGAGAAAAGAGAAGACAGTAGAGTGTTATAGGAAATGATGAAGAAGAAAGAAAAAAGAAACAGTTAAGTAAGAAAATGAACGGTACTGGTTCTTATCAGGGCTTTAAAAGTCACTGTTCTTAACTTAAAAATGACTACTCAATTAAAAAATTAAAGCTAAATTATAAATTATATCCTTTAAGTTTGGTTAAAGTTAAATTCAGTTCTCTAAGTTTTGACCGTATCAATTCAGTCCTTTAAATTTCATTCCATTTCAATTCACTATTTCCGTCAGTATTTCTGTTATCTATTTTACTTTTCCAGTTACATTTTTTTTTTTTTCCCAGTTTCTTTAATATAAAATCCAGAAAATTCATAAAAAATATTTTTCAAAAAAGAGAAAAATTTAATGATGAACACAAGAAAATTAACAATTAATTCCAAAACAATGAAACAATCTAAACATCCTACAATCATCTCAACAATTAAACAATTACACAATCTAAACATCTTACAATCAGACCCAAGGTACAACCCAACAACAATAAGACTTACAAGAGAAGCAAGAACACTAAGAAACCCAGAAAAATTCAGATTGACTTCGTGACCCATCCAACCACAAACCTAGATCTTCTAGCCTTAATCACCTCTGACAAACCCCAATTGCCCAAAACATAACCAAACCCACCGTTTTTGTCCCTCAAATCCATCCAACAGTCCCTCAAACCTTGCCAATCGTTCCCCAAAACCATCACCAGTCCGTCAAACCCAGCCCGTCGCGTGGCCCAACACCATGAGCATGAACACCCTCTGTTAAACGACATCGCCGCCAACACCAGTAGGTGCCCCGAATGTGGACAATCGTTGGCCGCATTTCCTCTGTGACGTGGACAACCCCGAACATGGTGGAGTGCCATGGAATTTTTGACCCCAACAACGAAATCCAGATCTTGATCCTCGCGTGACTAGCTCTTTTCTTTGCGATCTGAACATCGTGCGTGGTGTTAGTGCCGCCGTGAATGATGGTGAAGAGGGTGATTGTGTAGGAGAGAGAGAGAGAGAGAGAGAGAGAGAGAGAGAGAGAGAGAGAGAGAGAGAGAGAGAGAGATAAAAGAAAGAAATAAAGAAAATAAATGGTGGGTTTGATTATGTTTTGGGCAACTGGGGTTTGCCAATCGTGATTAAGGCATTTGGGTTTTTTCTGGGTTTCTCAATGTTCTTGTTTCTATCAGTTCTATGTTCTTTTGAGTGTTTTTGACTTCTTGTTGTTGGGTTGTAACTTGGGTCTGATTATTATCTTATTTGGGATGTTTAGATTGTTGAGATTGTTTCATTGTTTTGGAATTCATCGTTAATTTTCATGTGTTCATCATTAAATTTTATTTATTTATTTTTTCTAAAAAAATATCTTTTATGAATTTTCTGGGTTTTTTATTAAAGAAACAGGAAATAAAAAATAAAAAATTTAACGGCAAAAGCAAAATAGATAACGGAAATATTAACAGAAATAATGAATTGAAATGGAACGAAACTTAGAGGACTGAATTGACATGGTCAAAACTTAGAGGACTAAATTGAATTTTGACCAAACTTAAAAGATGTAATTTGTAATTTGGCCAAAAATTAACACCGTAAGTCAAACTTGGCCAAAATGGGACGGAGTGTCTATTATTTTCAAAAAAGTGGAGCGGAGTGTCAATTTTCGAAACTAGTGTGTGTCGAGTCTAGTTTCGTTAAAACAAAGGGGTATCAGTATAATTTACAAAAAAAAAAAAAAAGTATACCTAGTCTAGTGGCGACTTTAGGACTTTTTCTAGGATAGTCAATAAAAAGCTTAAATTGTACAAGGCATCTTAGAGGGTTTTCTTAAGGGACTTAATGAGGTTGGGTCTATTGGAATCTCAAGTCAAGGATATTCAATATTGTATTTGAGGATGTTCAATTTGGGTTAGGACTTAAAGGTGGGTTAATGAATTAATTGAATTGGGCTAAATTATAAAGGTAAAATAAAATAAAAATGCTGTTGTTATAGCCTAGCCTAGCCAACAACTAGTTTTCTCTTTGTCTCCATGGGACAACCTTCATGAACCCCTCATATTCCAAATCTTCCATATCCAATTCAAGATCAGAACCCTCATTCTCGATAGCAATACTATGAGTCTGCGTCATCATCATAATTGAAATGAATATCATCAATCCCACTTTTTGTGTTCCATTTATGATCTACCAACTACATTATACCATGTGTCGGATTGTGTTTGATTTGTTTCGATTTTAAATCTTAGTTTTTTTTTATAAGGAAAAAAAAAAAAAAAAAAAAAAACACTTGGTGAGTTGTGTTTGATGAAGTATAAAGTGAAACACAAAAAGTGGAATAAAAGATTTGTATTCATCAAATAAGAGTTTCAAACTTTTTTGTATCCCAACTGGATTTGTATAATTTCTTCTATCAATCTCACGTATATTTAAGCGAATACAAATCTTCTATCCCACTTTTTATATTTCACTTTATAGTTTATACTTCATCAATTATAACTCACCATGTTTTTTTTTTTTTTTTTTTCCTTATAAAATAATTAAGATTTAAAATGGAAACAAATCAAACACAATCTGACATATGGTATATTATAGTTGATAAAACATAAAATGGAATACAAAAAGTGAAATAGATGATATTTATCCTATTTAAGCATGCAATGGGTAATCTTTGTTGCAATGCCAATTAAATTACAAAAGCGAGTGAAGTACAATTTCAATTCTTATGTCTTTTATAGGTCAGTTCTTAACTAATAAAATTGGCCAGACTTTTGAACAAAGGCCCAAAATGATTAAAAGAATAGTTGAGAAATTGTGATTAGAGCCTTAAATCATCAAGCATGGCATGACGTCCTTGTTGTGTTTCCTTTATGTTGCAATTATTTTCAATATATTGCATGTCAAATTTCACATATTTTGTGCGTCAAATTATAACAGGATAACATCATTTAATACACATCCAAAACATTAAATAATCATATTAATTTATAGAATATATATATATATATTCATCTTCACTAGAACCTTTTTTTTAAGAAGAATTTACAATTTCCATATTAAATCAACAATCATATCATATAATTAAACAATTAAATTTTCACAGCTGTCTGAAATACCATATTCATATACAACAATCTCAATCATGCATAAAGTTTTTCCCTTTGATTTTTTGTTAACATACGTAATATTTAACCTAAAACATGATCTAACCATCAAATCAGTTCTTCCAACTATCCATATATATAACTTTGTATATCCAGTGCAGACCTAAGAAAAAATCGAACTCAACATCTACAAACTTCAAACCACATCAACTCACTCTAAAGTTTCATACAAATTAATTTCTCACTCACTTTTTAACCTACCTTATAAAAAGCCAATGGTATTTTTTTTTTTTTTTTTTTTTTTAAATTGTCTTTAACGGAGACGGTGGACTTTTAATACCCCCTCTTACACTTAAAAGGTATTTAAAAAAAAAAAAAAAAAAAAAGAACTACCTTTGTGAAAAGGGTAATACTAACAATGTACTATTTGACACGACTATTGAAAAGAGACCCTAATTTAACGTGAACAAACCGGCTCCTCTGCTATGGTCTCTAACAATGGTTTCTTTGACCTGCACATGGACAACCTATGCATAAACTCCGGCGACGAAAACTCCTCAATATCATCCAAATTCAACCTTGGCACCGCCTCCATGGCGCCTGTCTCATTTTCCCGCCAATCATCAACTGTTTCTCCATCCACCAACTTTGCAACATCACCGGACTCCAGCAATGCCTTTATGTTGGCTCCACCGGAACCACCACGCTTGGCTGCAGAATTGGCAGTGAGGAACAAGGCACCCATGTCAGCTGCTGTGATAATAGAGTTGAGTCTCTTCATGGGGAACATGACATAAACATTGGCCATCTCTAAGTCTTCATCAGCGTTTAGTGCAGAAAACCTTCGTCCCATTTGGAGAGACATGGAGTTTACGACAAAGAAATTTGGCATTTCGAGCATGAGTTCAGCTGCTTTAATGGGTGCATGGAATTCTTGGATTTGGCCACTTGGGAAGATCACTTTTGTGGCTCTAGAATGCTTGCCTCCTGGGTTGGACAAGGCACAAGAAACGTAGTTCCCCATATGTGTTGTGTATGTGTTTGCAAGAGAAATGTAAATAAGCAAGCTCTTAATATTAGTACTAGCTAGATATGATTATATGTGGCCTAATTTGAAGAATTTAGAGAAAGAGAGAGAGGTGGGTTTGTGTTGGGGTTGGGGTTGGAGAAGTTTGAAGGAGAGGAGGTATAAAAGTTGGTTTTGGAAGGGAGGGTTGGAGCCTTGAGGGGACTTTGTCTTGGGATTAAGTCAATTGGGAAGTGGCAGGGGTTAATGAAGAGGGATCAGTTGGGGATTGAGTCAATTTTATAAGGCAATAGAGGAAGTCTATGTACCAGAAACATAAATAAATATATTAGTAGAAGATTCTAATAAGGAAGGAACCAGTTGTGTAAAGGAGTTGAAGTTGACATTGCTGTGAGTCCGCGTAGGGAATTAAGAAAGTATCAAAAGAATACTATTATGCGTAGGGAATTAAGAAAGTATCAAAAGAATACTATTCTTTAAAAGAAACATAGTGGAAGGTACATTTCCAGTTGGTAATTTATTCTTCCTTATTTATTTATTACATGACTTATCATTTCCAACAATTATCCTATCTTAACGTGTGAGACCCACTACCTTTGCCTTTGTAATGAGATTTTTTTATTTATTTTTCCTTTTTTCAGGGGTGTTTCTTGATCTTAGGAGACTTGAGTTTTGCATAAGGATAGGTAATAAATACAAACCTTTAATCAGGAGTCATACTAATATTTTTCAAGTCTTCAATAAATGTAGAGCTTTCTTTTCAACATGGACTTGGGACTAATATTTGTAAGTCTCATTTAATTTTGTCCTTTATATGAATAAAAAGTTTCTTTAATGGTTGGATTTCAAGCACGGAATATGTTTTTTTTGGGATCAATAATATAATTAATTAAAAAGAATAGGAAAGCATGTGAGCTATGAATTTGACCAATTAATGAATAGTAAAGCTTTGCGTGAACTTTTTGATAATTTTTGTTTCTGGGAAGGAAGCTGTGGCGGTGTCGGTTACGCTAGTCCGTGCTCTAACTTCAGCTCATCATAAGCTTGCTGCGTCACGGGAACGTTGGTGCCACATTTCCAAGTATTTTTCCCAGTCTTTCTCAATCATTCTTTAGGAGTAATATATCACAATGCAGTATTATTATCCACAATTTAGCAGAAAAATACTATTATTATCCATATAAGCCAATGCTAACATATTAACTATAATTTATTATAAGCATCTTTTCCATTCATCTAGTGTCATTTTTATGGTAGCTTTTTGCTTTTTACTGTTTTCTTATTTCCACTTCTTGTCTCTCTTTTTAATTCAAAATTTAAATAAACTAGTTTATTTTAAATTTTTTTAAAATAGACCAATTTATTTTTATTTTGAATTAAAAAGAGAAAAATGAAAAAAAAAAAAAAAAAAAAAAAAAAAAAAAAAAAAAAAAAAACTAGGCAAAACGGACACCTAATACAACCTCCTATTTATTGGACTACATCTCATTCTTACAAAGACAGCACTCACTGGCATTGAGGATTTTAAAATCTGTTACACTAAAAGTTATGCTTCCGTACCAGATTAGGTGTCCCATTATCTTATGCCACCAGACCGCATTTCAGCTGTTCGCTTTTGAGGGATGGAACGACACGGTATTCAACAACTGGATCAGATATATTATAATAATCATTTGTAAACCATACCACCTACTTTTTTTTTTTTTTTGAATGAATAAAATCATCAACCAATTTTAGTTACACATATAATTCATGACTTATATTCAACATTGTAATTATATTTTAGTTTAGAGAGGATTGGGGTTTAGGGAGGATAAATATTCTTCTATGATTTGGGACAAAAAAAGAGAGAAAAAATAAAAAGAGAGAAAAAAAATTGCTATTGACTGATGAAAGCATTCCCATCCGCTCATGTAAATTTTATCTATTATACCTCTCCAAAAAATTACTTTTTATATTTAGCCTATTAACTTTACAAAACATCTCATATCTCATTATCTATTTTACACTACATCCTATTAAAATATTATAAAACAATCTTTTATTATTATAATTTTTCCCATACACCTCAAACACCAGCAAATTCACCAGCAACCACCACAAACCACGTCAACAAAGTTTCAATACTACGACAACCACTAGAAAATGCAAAGAATTAAACACAAATCTTCAACCTATACCCATAACCACCACAAATGTAGAGAATCAACCATGCCACTCAATCCACCATAATACAGACCATCACACATTGCAAACCCACACCGCCAAGCATCACACATCGCAAACCAAAAACCCACAACCGCTACACATCGCAAACCCAAACAACGCAACCCATGGGAGCAAACCCAAATTCCACAACCCATCAGAACAAGCCAAAACCCATCACTACAAGAAAGGACAGATTGGAGCACACCAAAACCCATCATTATAGATTGGACAGATTGGAGATCAGAGCAAACCAAAACCCATTAAAATTGGTCATGGAATGTAAACTCCTTGCCTGACGATGATGATGACTGGGGCTTGCTTGGGAAGATGAATCATTGCCGCAGATTCATGAGAGTGAGATTTTGAGAGAGAACAAAAACAAAAGTGAGAGAGAGTTTCTGATTTTTTATCAAGAGGAGAGAGAAAGGGATGAATAAGAGAGAGAGAGAGAGAGAGAGAGAGAGAGAGAGAGAGAGAGAGAGAGAGAGAGAGAGAGAGAGGTATGAATAAAAGAGAATAAAAAATAGATTTAGGCTCAGTTTGTTTCGACTAAAAACGTTTTCCGTAAAACGTTTTCAGCATTTACAGACGTTTGTTGCGACGTAAAATAAAAGTCAAATTGAAAACGTTTATTTTTTACCGTAAAAATGCGAAGGAAAAAAAGGAAAACGGTTTACGGAAAAAATTTCCGTAAACCATTTTCCAAAACACGCGAGGAGCTCTCGACCATTTCACTTCGTGCATCTCTCTTCTCACTCTCTGCTCTCTGCTCACTCTCTGCTCTCTGCCGTCCCGAGCCACCCCGTGCCACCCCCAACCACGCCTGCTCGTTCTCTGTTCTATTTCTCTCTCTCTGCTCAAGAAGAAAGTAGAACCGGAAATAGAACCAGCCGAGCCAGCCCGTCGCACCGATCCCACCGATCCCACTGTCGCACCGATCACAGAGTCGCACCGTCGCACCCTCCCCTCCCTGCACCGATCTGCTTCTCCCACGGTAAACCCCCACCCCCTCCGATTGATCTGATCAGATGATTGATCTGATCAAATCAAGATCTGATCTAATCTTGATCTGATCCGATCTTGATCTGATCAGATCAGATCTGATCCGATCTGATTTTTTTTTTTTTTTATATATATTTGGGAATTGTTGATTTTTTTTTTTTGCTGAGTATGAGTTTTAATTTTGTGGATTGATTGGTTTTGGGTTTTTGTGGGGAAGATTATGCCTGCTGTGATATTGACTGTGCATGTATTTCTCAACTGTTTTGTGACTGAAATCTGAGTTGAGTTGCAACTGGTTAATGTGATTGAAATATGTAGACGGATAACAGATTAATATTAACTGTGCATTTATTTTGGTTAATATTGACTGTGCATTTAACAGATTAACAAATTAATATTGACTGAAATCTGAGTTGAGTTGAGTTGCAACTGGTTAATATTGAGTGTGCATTTATTTTGGTTTTATTCTGGAGATGGATAAGCACTGAAGGTTTTGCTGAAGAGATGCTTACTTCAGCTTTCGATTATATGATTCAAGAAGAGAAGGTTGGCAGAGCTTTTATGGCTAAGGCTCCTAAACTAAGAAAGCTTTGGTTGGAAAACTATTTTACCAAAAATATGTAATATTATGAAACAATGGTTATGTATTTATGAACTATGTTTAGTATTTTGATTATGTATTAAAAATTGGATAAGTAGTGTTATGGTTATATATGTTATGGGAATGGTTATGAACTATAATTTTGGATGGTGTCCATTGTTTATTGCTTTCATTTATTATATGAAAAAACTTGTATTAAGTTTCACAATGTTGTGATAGATGGGTGTTTACACTTTTAAAATAAATACCTTTTTATTTTAGGTTTTTAAAAAAAAAAAAAATTCATTTTACGTCGCGCCAAACACTGTAAAATATTTTCCGGAACATTTTCCAAAATACAATTAAACACTGAAAAAACAAACATTTTCCTAAAAATCATTTGCATTTATAAATATTTTACAGTGGAGAATGTTTTACGTCGAAACAAACGGAGCCTTACATGATGAATCAATATCGAGTACTGTAACATCTTATATTTTTTTGAACTAAAGTAAAGCACCAGATGGGAGCCCTCTTTTAGTGACGTTTTGCCACAGTAATATGTAAAATAGATAAAAGGCTTGTTTACCTCACGGGTTGGAAATGCTCTGACTATCACTATTTTTTTTTTTTCTTTTTGCTAACTAAAGTGTCCATAACTCTTTGAGCACTTGACTATTCTTCCGGAAATGTATAATCCTCCATCTCTCACACACACACCAGGATATTACATGAAATTTTGATAATTGTGTCAAATGGTGTGTATATTTTCTTCAGCTACATTTGTCTTCTCCTATCTCAAAAGAGCCCTAGCAATGCACAGTATGCACACTGACAAGTGCAAAGATATTAGTGTTGATAAAGAAAGAACAAACAAACAAACAACCAAAAAAAAAAAAAAAAAACCTCATTTTTCACTGTATTGGGTAAAAAAAAAAGAAAAAAAAAAGAAAGAAAAAAGAAAGATAAATCTCAAAATTCTATAACAAAAATAAGATAAATAAATTACAACCCCCAAAAGAATAACTTTGGAGCAATTCAACAATTCTGTTCCTCAAGAAGCCTCATGCAAACGGTAACTGACTAAGATGTGTGAGTGCAACATAAAATGCTAAAGGCCATCCAAAATTAAAAATAAAAACAGCGTCCCCAACCCTGGAGTGACATCTTCAAAATTAATCTCTACCTCAATGAGTCCACTGGATAAGTGAGCAGCATTACCTTACATTAAACCGCCTGAGCCACAGGTTCAGATGCACTGGATTCTTCCAGCCTGCAAATTACAGGTAAGCAAGTACTAAAAATTATAGGATGAGACAAATCAGGCCATGTGCTGGAAAAGGCAAAAAATATTTTTTCTGCAGGATTTAAGGTGCATAATACAGCTCAGGCACCAAGCAAAATGAACTGAAAAATGAGCATACAATAAAGACTGATAATCATAGGCAAGACAACATGTGCATTAATTTACCCTGAAGTCCCAGCATGTCCAAATGATAAGAAACTTTCACCCATTAATAGCAGCAACAATGACTACAAATTAATCAAGGCAGCCTCCCAAAAATCAACAGAAACTTACTAAACAAAATGAAATTCAGAGATGAAGAAACCAATAGTTACATTTCACAAGCTGGGTCATATCATGTTATATGTTACATTGCGTTTGTCTCAAAATCTACTCTGGTAATTCTCAATTTTGTCATTACTGGCTAAGCCTATGTAAGTGCTGCATGGAAAAAAGTAACCTTATCCCAGAATTTTATTTCTTTAGGCTTCTAAAAGAAGATATGCCAGACAAGGCAGTGAAATCAAGGAAGTACCCTGCCATGAAGAAGAATGGAATAGCATAAGAAAGAAGGGAGGTGATCAGGTAGACGTTATGACTTATGAATATGGAACTAATGGTGGAATTTTGAATGTGGAAGAAAAGGTTAATCAGGTAGATGCCTTATTGATGCTCAATCAAGGAGCTGTCAAAGCGTTTTCATAAATGTCAACAATGAGAATTGACAAGTATGTTTTAGGGATACATTTGATATGCACAAACATGCTCGGATAATTGAGCTCCCAATGGAAGTGTTTATGGTGCAATTTCTACCTAGTAGGATGGAGCATCAATATGAGAAACTTATGAGCAACATTCAGTATGTTCAAACATAATGATAACTACAATCTTGACAGGGTCCATGGCTATAGCTGAAGAACTGTATGGAAAACACACGCAGATTAAATTTTACTCGATAAGTTTCTCTTTGTATTTTTTGTTTTCTCTCTCTATTTCTTTATGTTTTTTTACTTTTTTTCTTTGCAATTCTTTTGTATACCTCCAGTGGATATTGCTGTATTTTGCATTTTTTTTTTTAACAAAATTGATATTACTTATCAAAACAAAGGCTACACAGCTGATGCCGAAGTAAAACTAATATGAACACCATTTCAGATGCCACACATTACATTTAATACTAATAGTAGTAAAAAAGTTACATTGACACCAAGAACCTTGTGACTTAATGGCATTGCACGACCACCCCCCCCAAAAAAAAAAAAAAAAAGTTACATAGACACAGAAAAAGCTAGTTAGCCTGGTGGGAAAGTCTTCACTGGGTTGTACATCATACTATACACCTGCATTTTTTCTCATAAAGAGAATAAAAACAGCACATACATTGAGAAAAGTGTATGGTTTCTACCTTTGAATTCCTTCTCCAACTTCCATCCTGAAAAAACTCCCTATCTTCACAGGTGAGCCCACTTCTGAGGATAGATTATTTAACAGTGTCTGTAGAGTAATGTATAAAACATAAGTCAACCACAAGATATCAAATAATAATACACATGAAACTTGCCAACAGTTGTGCATGTCTGCATATTATAGATACTTAAACCAAGTCCTTAGATTCGTTAAGGATGCAGGTGAAGTGGTTAATAGTCCAAACATCTGAAGGCAATAACGGTTGTGACGAGGTCTTATAAATCAAGATTAAGCTAAACTTTTTTTCTTATAGTATAGATTCTTCTATACTCATCACACTGTATGAAGTTTTTGAAGCGAGAAGCACAAGGAATATTTTATTTTATTTTAGTCTTATTTAATTTTGGAGTTAATTGTAATTTTTATTGGTCAATTGTATTTTATTTTATTTTAGGTCCTAATATTTAATTAGGTTATTGGTATTTTATTTTAGGGGAAAGTACACTTAACCCACCAGTGGTTTGACTCATTTACAAGTTGCCTACCCATAGTTTTAATTTTGACCCTTTGCCACCTGAGGTTTGTTAACTCCCGTTAGAAAAATCTCACTTCCCATTAACACTAAACAAAATAAAATAAAAACCAGTTGGCTCTCCTTGTCTCTCACGCTCGATAAACCCACAATCTTCACCGGACTCTCACTGTGGTTTCAATTTTGACACTTTCCCCTTTATTTTATTAGAATCAATGTTATTTTTATATTTAATAATTGGGTTTTCTTATGTCAGTTAGAATTAGGGTTTAGTATCCTATATAAACAAAGTATTGTACTCCTTTGAAAGGGGGGATTATTTTGAAGAATAAAAATTTCTATTGAGATTGTCCCAATCTGGTGCCAACTACAGCGCAACCCTAGGTGCTGACTCCTAGTGGTTTTCTACTACTTGGTGCCTCTAAACAGGCCTAGGTGCTGACTCCTAGGTTCTCTATCCTTTAATTTTTTGTTGCATCGTTCTGGCTTGTCCAACGTCAATTATAGCGCTACACAAAGATCACATAACAAGCGTAGCATATGGATTATGGCATCAACATCTTTTTTATGCTTTTTCTTTTCTTTTATTTTTGTGTGATTGAATAGATATTCTTTAGCAATAATAATAAAAATAAATAAATAAATAAAAATAAAAAATAAAAAATAAAAAAATAGAAATCCATATAACAGTCAAGATATGATGATACAGTAGGTACACCACGCCACAAACTAGCTTGAAACAACAAAGTCCATTGTGAAAATACTCCAGACCACCATCAATACAACAATGAAAAGCTAAAATATTGGCATGGACATAAATAAAATGGACCACTCCATATGACAACAGCTAAAATGGAATCCTGTCATCCTCAGTGAGCAAGATAATCTAGCATAATCCTGACATTGGACAGCAATATTAGGTGAAATGTTATTTTGCATTCTTTTCATATTATAAATCTCCAAGAGGAATCTAGTGGTTCTCCATGCCACTTTCACTGCTTCACTTCCAAGATCTAAAAACCAATGAAGATGTAGGAGGATTTAAGGACATGTAAGGAAGTTAAATACAGCTTATGAGGTTTGTCAGAAACTACCTTCCGATCCCTCTCCCTACCTTCTAATATAGTAACACTTAAATTCCCCTTCTCAAATACTTACTTAGAATCTAGACATCCTACCCTTTCGTCACTATCAAGTGTCAAGCACTATTTCATCCCAAATCCAAATTCTTACAAGACATTGAATTATTGACTATGGTGATACCTTATGCACTGGTTACAACCTTTTTATTGAATATGGTGATACACCACATGCATTACTACCCGTAGTATTAAAGATAAGAAATCAGTGGACAAAATGGAATGCAATTCATGCAACTCTTTTTTCTTCTTCTTCTCCTTCTTTTTTTGGCTAGAAATCTCATTCTCCAAAAAGGTGATTAATTTGTTTTTATCTTTCCTACTTTATCAAAAAATATATATTTGTTTTTATCTTTCCCATGATGTTATCTGAATTTAAGGTCCATTTTCTTAAAATCAAATTTCAAATTTTCAAATAATACAAGCTGACCTCACATACCTTTACATTAATGGTATCATTGATAATGAATTTTTGCTCCATTAGAACGACATCCTCAAAGTATTTACGTAGTCGACCTTCTACCATTTTTTCTATGGCCATCGGAGGCTTCCCACTGGTTTCAGCCTGTAAAGAAAAACCATATAAATAATTTAAAAACTAAAACTACAAGAATGAACATTACTATGACAAGTAGCTCGATGGTACGTAACATCTTAGCAGAAAACTAATAATTTGAGAAGATTGAGAGAGGGAATAGATCAGCATAATCAGCATTGAAAAGTTACATTTTTACAGCATCCAATAGAGGATAAGAAAAAAGCTTATCAACATGCTTTAATCGATCTATCTGAAAAGGGGGGGGCTAAAGCCCAAGGGATAGCACAATCAACTAGGGACCATGCACGCCTCAGGAAGCAAAGGTCACTAGGTCGAATCTCCCCTTTCCCTCCCCTTGGGCCAAACATATAAAAAAATGGCCCTGTAATATCTGGGGGGTTCAAACTTTTTACATTCCTATGAATTGCTGGGCAGAAATCATTTGAAGTAACCAAAGTCTAACAAAATTAAACCAAGGGAAAAACAAAGCATACAACCATGGAAAAAATATTTAGCCAATCATAACTTAGAGAAAAGACTAAACAAAAAGAAAAATATATGAGAATGCCACCAAGCCTGCACTGGAGATCAAGCACATATATGTCTACTCAACAACACATACATATTATAGTAGAGCGACGGGGGATCACTACAGCAAGTTTCCAGTGGCATGCATTTGCTAGAAACAGCCTTTGCCCAAAACAATAAAAAGCTACCTGGAGTCGGTTACATCAGTCCTTTCCTATCAATGAGCCTCCTTTGAGTCAAAGTCTTCTATTCAAGCAATTCTTATCCAATCTTGGGGTCATTGATCTTGATGCAAACACCATCATGAAAAATTTCACCACCATTTTCTAAAAGAATATATCAAAAAACATAATGGTTTTCTGTAATCCATTTAACATTTTCTTTCAGCTATACTCGTTCAATAGGTAATGTCTCCTTTATTTCCTAGCATAGAACACAATAAAGAACTGTACCCCTAGTCTTTTCTCCAATTTGGGGTCTTTATTAATCGCACATTAACTAAAGCACATAGTTATCCCTCGGGAAGTAAAAAGGACGCCCATTGATGAAATTACAGGATTGAAAACAAGAGACTTTGAAGTTAAAAGCAAGTGTGATTATAAATTGATTATAACTGAATGGCATCGAAGATAATAGAGTTTAAAATAACCGTGGCCACCATCCGTTGATTAGCCCATTGACACCTTTGATTACATCCAAGGAAAAAAAAATAATAATAATAAAATAAAAAAAACCACATCCATATAGAATCTTAGTTGGCATCACACATAACAACAATGACGATATTTATTGAATAAGCCAACAGACAGATTCTGGACTACATTTCAATGCTTTAAAAGTCACTTTATTGACTAAGTCAACATACAGCTTTAACTGTTTATCTCATGTTTAGCATAGTGCCAACTACGAGTGCTTAATGATATCACAAAGTACCTGAGACTTAAGAATTTCCCGTTCACTTTCTAATGCATCAGAAGAAACAAGCTCCTTTGTCAAGAACAATGGCTTGGCTGCTACTATATGCATTGCCAATTCTGATCCAACACGCTGAAGAGCATCCAGTTGAGAATTCCCATCCTCTGCTTCAAGAGTTAAAATTCCAGCCATACGACCCAAACCTGTTTCCAGGTCAAACATTTAATAGTGCAAGCCAAATGAGATAATCCTCTTAGTCCTGCCAAGTTTAGCAACTTAACATCTACATAGTATCACAGAAGATAGCATTCCATTTTAGGACCTGTGTGTGTGCAATTTTTCCAAGAAAGGGAAGGAAAGCGGTTTAAAAGAACTGGCCAATGAGCTCCAGCCTCCTCCCTCCGTAAGGATGGGGTATAGGGTGAAGTTATGGGCTCAAAACCCGGTGGTGCTTTTTTTGAAAAAAAAAAAAAAAAAAACATACTTTGATATTACTGTACCTGGTTGAGGACTTGTATGGAGGTAGGTAGAAAGAACACCATTTGAAGATGTAGACATCACAAATCCCCTTCTAAGTCTGACATTTTCTCCCATCATTGCAGCCACTTCTGATATCGCATTTTGAACAGTTGTTTCTCCACTAATCTTTGGATGTTCAAGAGATAACTTCAACTCCTGGTACAATTGAAGATCAATTTAATCACTGGTACAACTCTGATTTTTTCTGATGCAAATCCAGCTCATATTTTTAATCTTCGGGTCTTATTCACATGGTTTGAGGCTATTTCTGGTTTGAAGATTAATTTCAACAAGTCTGAAATGGCTCCAGTGGGTAATGTTCCTGACTTGGGTAATTTGGCGGATATTTTGAGATGCAAAACAGTCCAGCTGCCTATAAACTACTTGGGTCTTCCTTTGGGAGCTAAGGCTAAGTCCAAGGCTATTTGGGATCCTATTTTGGAGAAGATGGAACGAAAGTTGGCTGGTTGGCAGCGTATGTATCTCCCCAAGGGGGGTCGGGTTACTTTGATCAAGAGCACTCTCTCGAGCCTCCCAACATATTATCTCTCTCTTTTTCCTATTCCTTCGTCGGTGGCCCTTCGCATTGATAAAATTCAGAGGGACTTTTTGTGGGGTGGAATAGGCGATGGGAAAAGGTTCCATTTGATTAATTGGCACCAGGTTTGTCAACCTCTCAAATTTGGTGGTCTTGGATTTCGGAATATTAGAATCTTCAATCAAGCCTTGTTGGGCAAATGGTTATGGAGATATGGGACTGAGACGGATGCGTTTTGGAGGAGTATTATCTTTTCTAAATATGGAGATTCGCAGGGGGGTTGGATCACTAGGGAGGTTCATGGGCCTCATGGGGTCAGCCTTTGGAAGCATATTAGGAAAGATTGGGGGCGTTTTGCTAGGCATGTATATGTTGAGGTGGGGGATGGGGCCAAGACCAGATTCTGAACTGATAGTTGGTGTGGGCAGGGTAGTCTTAAGGATGGTTATCCGGAATTATACCGTATAGCAAGGAATAAGGAGGCCCTTGTTAAGGACCATATGCAGTACCATAATGAGAGAGTGTCTTGGGATTTTAATTTCACCCGTCATGCTCAAGATTGGGAGTTAGATGCTGTAGCTTCTTTCTTGGAGTTGCTGTCTTCGAGCTCAGTCAAAGGATATGGGGAGGATAGGCTATGTTGGAGAGGGTCTTCCAAGGAGGGTTTCAAGGTGAGGAGTTATTACAAGTACCTTTCATCTAGTGCTGGTATAGCAGTTCCTTGGAAGAGGATTTGGAAGACTAATGCTCCTCCGTGTGTGGCTTTCTTTGTTTGGGTTGCTGCAATGGGGCGTATTCTAACCATTGATAATTTGAGGAGACGACATGTCATGGTGCTTGATTGGTGTTGCATGTGTAAGGAGAATGGCGAATCTATCTCTCATTTATTATTGCATTGCTCGGCTGCTATGGAGATTTGGTACTTCATGTTCAGTATCTTTGGCATTCAATGGGTGATGCCAGGTGGGGTGATTGCTTTGTTATCTTGTTGGGGAGACAGTTGCCATAGCACCAGAATTAGGAAGGTGTGGGACATGGTTCCCCCTTGTGTGTTTTGGTGTATTTGGTGGGAAAGAAACTCTAGAAGTTTCGAGGGAAAGGAAAGAAATCTGATGGAAGTTAAAGGAACGGTCCTTCGAACCTTGCTGGACTGGTCTAAGGCTGCTGGAATAGTTTCTTCTTCTTCTGTTTTAGAGTTTTTAGGCTTCTGTATTGCTTGAGTGGTTTTTCTGTTTTGTACACTTCCTGTGTACCTTTCTTTTTCTCTTTTGCAATAAATTTCTTATTTACTGATAAAAAATAAATAAATAAACTCCCAACAACTTCCAAAAAAAAAATATATTCCCAGAAACAAATTTTGAAAAAGTTACCTGTTTTTCACTATTTCCTTACAAAAAATAAACTTTCACAATGCATAGACTAAAACAGGTACCAAAAAAATAAAAAAAATGAAAAGAACAAGTTTTTTTAATCAACATTATGAACTAAAACCAGCCAGTACATAAATATGATAGTCAGCTGTAACAACAAAGGTTTTGGAGTCAGTTTTTCAAAGTCCTCGACTGCCATACAATACAATTACTAGGTGATATTCTCAAAACATGATCTCTAGCTCATATAGCTCTTCCTCCCCTTCTAAAAACAGGGCACAAGCTGAGGCCATCGTAAATTGAAAACTCCTTCGATTTATGTATAACTCACCAATCAAGAGAAACATGGCTCGTGATCAAAGCAAAGCGCTAGGACTAGGAGTAGTTTTCTATAAATGATTACTCCAATTAAGAACAAAACAATCACTACAATATAAATACGAACTACGACATAATTAACGACCTAACAACAGGTTATCTATCTATCCATATTCTTCAAATTCAGAATAAGCGAAAACACGATAGAATTACGTAATAGAGACTCCATACCTTGAGATTCTCAGCTCCAACATGAAAACCCCCCGCACCACCACTCTGCTGAGTACCATTTTCAACCAACAAAGTCTGCTTAGCCAAACACAAAGCCTACACCAAAAACCAAAACCAAAACCAAAACCAAAACCAAAACCATGAGCATCAAAATCGAACAAATATATAAAGAGAATTGTGAAATAGACTAACCAAATGCTGAAAAATATCGTTTCTGGCAACGAAATCGGTCTCGCAGTTGAGTTCGATAAGAGCAGCCCTGTTGTGAGTGTGAGCGAGAGCAAGCAAACCCTCGGTGGCCGTACGAGCGGATTTCTTGGACGCAAGAACTTTTCCTCTTTTCCTGAGCTCTGTCTGCGCGGCGTCGATATCCCAATTTGAATCCATGAGTGCAGCCTTCACGTCTTTGATAGGCGCGCTTGTTCTTTCTCTCAATTGCTTTATCAGATTCATTTGGTTTGAAGAAGAAGAAGAAGAAGAAGATGAGGCTTCGGAGGTGAAGGTTCTAGAACAAGTATTGGGAAGAAGCCTGTTGTAGAGGATGGCTCCGATAGAGCGAGAGCGTTTTGTTGCGGCGGAGAAAGCCATGATGAGCTTAAGAAAGAGAAACGGTGTCGTTTTAGTCACAAATGGATCTGAGAGAGTGTGTGCTGAGTGCGGCGTCGCTGCTTGTTCCAAAACAACTGTGTCTGTGACATGAATGAAGGAAACAAGAGTGACTTTGCTTCGTGTTTACAAAGAAACATTTTTTTTTTTTTTTAAACCTTAGAATTTTTTGTGTATTTATTTAAATCTTAAAATTTTAAAATAATAATAACTACTCCATACCCCTTGCATATAATATGGATTTTTCTATTTTATCCAAAAAAAAAAAAAAAAAATGATTTTTTCTTTTTATATTTTTAAATATGAAAATTGATAATTATTAAAAGATATTTATTATTATTGTGTTTATATATAGAATATATTCTAGTATTAGACATTTATTATGATTGTGTTTATATATATATTCTATTAAAAAATATGATGTGTCAATATTCTAAAAGTTTAATAATAGAATAAAATTTAAATTCAATTAAAATATATATTAAAATAATAAGGTGTAAAATTATGATACTTTAAAAATTTATGTGACACAATATTATGAGGTCAATCAAATCCAAGTGTAATCTTTAATTGACTCATCGACTAAGACCTCTCCTTAAAAAAATCATAATAATCCTTAGACTCAAAAAAAGAAATTGTAATGAGTTTACAATAGGAAGAGTAAATTGCATAAGTTGTGTTGAGGACTCTTTTTGGTGTTGTATGATTGTATCACAAAGGCCTATTAAAATACTTTTTTTAACCAAAAAAAAAAATACGAAACCTAAAGGAATGGATCAAGTTTATGTATAAATTCTCGAGAAAGAAATAGGAGTTGTGGTTTAGAGGACATAAAACACCAAGGGGTTGACCCAAGTGGTAAAGGCCTTGGTCTGAGAGGTATGTTTCCTTCAAGATCCAAGGTTCAACATCTCTTGGGTGCAAACAATTTCTTGGGGCTACACCACCTGATGAAAAACCAACGATTTACTCTAATTCGTGTAGGGAAACTTCCAAGGTGTAATGCACGGATCCCTTGGGATTAGTCGAAGTGCGTGCAAGCTATCTCGGACACTCAAGGTTAAAAAAAAAAAAAAAAAAAAAAAAAATTTAGAGGGCATAAAACGACCTTTTGATAACCTTGGGCTTCATGAATAGTCTTGTGAATAGGCTTGAAATCCTTGTAATCCAATGAGAGTTCATAACAAGTACACACTGCAAAAAACTAACGAAATCATCCATTATTCGCTAGAAAATAATATTTTAATTTAGCCTTTTATTTGCTATTAAGGATGCCTCCATTAGTCTTTAGTATTTCCTTCCTCGGGTCCCACAAATCGATAACTTAAAATCATTTCATTCTATCAAAAGCTTTGTAGCTCAATTCATTAATTGGCATATTATAATGTTTTTTAATGTAGACATCTACGATACAAATCTTCATTCTCTTAGTTATCGAATTATTAAAAGTAAAAATACTCTCATTCATTTTATAGAGAAAATTAGTCCCAGTTGCTCTTGCCAATCAAAGATTGGCAACGAGTCCATCGCTGAGTTCTTTAACTTGGAAGTCCCAATCTGCAACCGAGTTATCAAATTCCTCGACTCAGCTCAACACTCTCTCTTCAACAACCCAGAAACAGAAACGACACTATCTTGATGAGGTTTGGGTTTTGATAGGGCTTGTGGGTATGCTATTGGGGAGGTTGGTTGTGGAGTGATGTTGATGGTGGGTTTTTGAGAGGTTGGTGGTGATTATGGTGGATTCGCGGCAAAGGAGATTGGTGGTGTTATGGTAAGAGAGAGAGAGATGCTGTGGTTTTGTCTTGGTTTAATCGGGTTAGCTTAATGGGTTGAGTATGGTTTAATCGGATTTTTGTTTTTTAATATTTTATTAAAAAAATCTGAAAAATCAAATTTAAATAAAAAACTAACGGTGTTAACAAAATTTAACGGAAAATTGTCAATTGCAACAGAATGAAACTTAGAGGACTGAATTGAACTTAGACCAAACATAAAGGGTGTAATGTGTAATTTGACCTAGATATAATCACACATTTTGATCTCCTACCGAATGCTTTATATCCTAATTAGTTTCATGAAGGAAAAGCTCTTCTTACCCTACATCACTTCTCTCCAACATTTTAGAACCCCAAAAAAAAAAATCTTCATCATTTATGATCTCATTTTCTTACTCATCAGCTCATCAGCTCTTCACGTTATTTTATTGTTCAAGGTAAAACACAACAATAGTGATAGTAGCCAACAGACCACCCATTGACATGAGTTCCAAACTTGACACCCAAAAGAATCCAAGTCTAATTGCCAACGTATCCAAATGTGACACCTGTTCCGACCAAAAAACACCCCAACATGTGGCAAAAAGATATAATTACAAGAAGTTTTTATTATTATTATTATTATTATTATTATTAATAAATCAAACTATACAAATAGAACCTAAAAAGAGACATGAATTCATTTTGGTATAAGAAGAATATTTAAACTTTCCACGCTAAATCAATGCTAACCATTTTGGAAGCATCGAAATTATGACTTGAGAAAATTACCATTCACCAAGGACATGAAAAATAGTATAGCATATATCCCAAGGAACCTAAAATTTAGAAAGAGAACAAATAAAATACCTTGAAAATGTAAGCAGTGAGTTTAACTGGAGGGGAAAAAAAAAAAAACTCCATATGATTCATATGCCAAAACCCAAGAAACAAGATGAATCCCTCACGGTTAAGCTTTCTTCTTTCCTGCAACAGGAATCGCCTTACCCTTCAAGGTCCGGGCATTGGTGTGTGTGCGCTGTCCTCTACAAGGCAACCCCTGACTATGCCTTATCCCTCTGTAGCACTGAATCGCCATCAATCTCGATATATCTTTTGAAACTTGGTTGTTCTGAAAACCCAAAATCAATTTTTTGTGAATAACATAATAAATTTTAAACTTTTATTGTTTGATATCCTTGCATTGAAAATTAGAGCAAGAATAAACCAAATCCTTGGTTTGTCATACACCAAAACTTGTTTACTATTGAATATCTAAACAAGCTGCATATAAGTCTAAACGAGTTTAAAATTGAGTTAATTTATCTTTCTTAATGCATCAAAACTATCACTGAATCCCCATTTGCTAAACACTCCCAAGCTTCTTAAGGGAGAGAGAGGAAGAGAGATTTACCAATTCATGCGCGCACATATAATTATTGAGTTCCTCACGGAGAGCATAGAGTTCTCTCCCTGTTAACTCCCTGGCAAGTTTGTTCTCAATGCTGAGCTTGTTGAGAATTTGGCGAGATCTGGAGCGGCCAATTCCATGAATGTGCTGAAGAGAAATTTGCAGGCGTTTGTTGTCTGGAATTTCCCCTTTTCCTCCTCCAATGTTAATGCATTGGACACGTACACCATGAAACTGCACACAGAAAACACCAAAATAACACTAAAAATGTAATCTTCCACTTGAATGAGAATAAAATCCAGGAAAAGAAAATCTTCACAATTTAGAAATCTTATATTTTTAATTTATTGGAACCTTGAATATCTAAAGCCTTAACCAATCTAAGCTTACTTGAACAACTTTGCTTAGGCAGAGAACAGAAAGAGGACATATGGAAATAAAATGGATACCAAATCATAAATTGTGACCCTATTAGTCCATTTGCTATAATATTATTTTTCATTAGTACAATAAAATCATTAATCAAATTCAATTTAATTCTATTAATAGAATTTAGTTCAATTGATTTATGAGTTGAATTCAAGCGTTTGGAATAATAACAGATAAAAAAAAAGAAAAAAGAAATGAATTTCATCTTAACTAATTGTTAAAAAATTTATATATGATAATTACTGGTTGAGACAACATCCAGCAACATGAACTCACTTTTCACCATCTCCAACCCACTGTAAGACTTTCATCCTGGATGTATATAGAGAGTGCGTGAGCTTTAGGCATCTCCCAAATCCTAAAATGGTCTTCTACATTGCCTCCACCACATTCTTTTCCTCCAACCTCAGGGCTTTCTTTAACACATTAGCCATTTACATGGCCTCCATTTTGAAGCCCTTCTATCAACCTAACCATGCCCAACCTTCAACAAACTCAATAGAGTGACAGACACATCAAATCCTGAATCCCTCAACGACTTCATTGACTCATAAATCCCATTCTTGGTGGAGCTTCATTGTCCTAATCCCCCCCCCCCAAAAAAAAAAAAAAAAAAAACTATGTGGCAAGGTACATAATCCTTTATTCTCCAAACTCATTATCTGGACGACACTGTCTTGTGCCAGCTAGGCGAACAGGAAAGTCTATTCCATAGAACAAACTTTTTAGCATCCTTGTGCTATCAATCATATTTTCAATGATGACAGCCAATATCTACAAAATCCATTACTTAGCTTTCAAGAGATCATGCTAAAAAATTGATTCATCATCAAGCTTGTTATTTCGTGCTAAGTCAAAATTACAACAAACAACAACAATAATTTTTAAGAATAAATGTAAGTATTAGCCAAAGACTAATAGAATCAAATCCCTCAACAAACATAGCTAAACTTTTTCCAACAAGATAAATCAACCAATTCAGAATACCCATCTCAAAAAGCAAAAAAGTACCCACATTACCCAATAAAACGAGATGCATCATGCATTGCAGCCAGTA
The DNA here is from genome assembly GCA_907173295.1 of Fagus sylvatica. NCBI lineage: Eukaryota > Viridiplantae > Streptophyta > Magnoliopsida > Fagales > Fagaceae > Fagus > Fagus sylvatica. Next base: position 34,595,465 of record OU015762.1, on the reverse strand, counting down.
ATAAGACCAGTGATAACAAAACCCATAAGGGATTATGAAACTAACCGATAAATTTGGAAGGAGTCGAAGGCCAATATCAGAAATTGTTCCTACAGAAGTGATCGCATTTGCGAGGCCGCATGATTTTTGGGATTGGGAGGCACAACCACTATTCAGCAGATTACTGTAGAGGATTGTACCGAGAGAGCCAGAGCGCTTTGTTGCGCCAGGGAAAGCCATAACCGATCACCTGTATGTGTGCAAAAAAATATTTTATTCAGCGGAAGGAAATTAAATGAATAACCTCGTTTTCCTGATGAGAGTCAGTCACATTGAGCGACTTTGAGTGTCAACTGTATTCCGTTGGTTTCGACAAAAAACGTTTTTTAGAGAATGACTTGTTTTCTAGAAAATATTTTCTGGAAAACTAATTTGTTTTCCGGTGTTTGTTTGCAACATTGAAAATGAGCTGGAAAACATTTTCTTGTGTTTTGTATGCATGGAAAATCAATAATATTTTCTACAATTCCAAATAGTTATATGAATCAAAACTAAAATTTATCATACACATATAATGTAGATCAGGTACATAATCAACCTAAAATAGTTCACAAAACTTAAAAAAGAAAAAAAGAAAAATAGAAGAAGAAGATGAATTGTTCATATTATTTCACATCCGTGATCTTATTTTATTTCCTTTATAAGGCAAAACTTATATCTAATGCTTATCACGGATGTACTTGTCGAAAACTTGAGAAGCATGGGTACCAGTATCGGTACAGTATGATGGCACAACAATTCTTAGAAGTACGGGTATGGCGGGGATATATTTTTTATTAAACTTTTTATATATTATCATGCATATGTTTTTCATATATTGTTAAGCGTATGTGAATTTAAGAGCAATTATGGATAAGAAAGTACATCCATTGCCATTAAATGGTTTTTAAATTACAAACCAAGATCCAAAAGAGTAAATGAAATAAGTGTGCATCCACATAGTTACACCTAAAGTTCATGTTTCCACCACTTTCATTACTTTAATTTATTTTTGTGACATATCCAAAAGAAAAAATGAAAGAAAATGATTTTTTTGTTGTTGAAATTTTTTAGGTACACCTAAGGTGCGCAGGCAACAATTTTCCAAGAGTACGAGTACCCAAAAAGTATCCGGTACAGGTACAGCTCCATTTTTGGAGTACCCGTGCTTCATGGCAGAAAACAGACGCTATTGGCTTGTCTTTAGAATTATACTTTTAAGATGACAATTGCTTAAAATATAATTGGGAAGCAAAGGAGCTAGTTAGTTGAGATGGGCAAACAAAGCTAAAATCCGACTTATTCTTGGCACAAACCAAGGAAGCGAAAAAGCTCCTTAAAGTTACCAAACAAAGGAAGAAATAAGAACAAAAAATGAATAAATAATAGTTCAAAATATTTTATAAGCATAAGCCCAAACCAACTGTAATCCAAATCACAAAGGCATTAAACCAAAATTGTTTAAAATATAACCACCCACGTAACCATCCAAAGTAGTTCAAAATATAACCATCTAACGAAATATCCAAAATAGTTCGAAATGCCAAATTTTCCAAATGGTTTAAACCCAAATTCAACAAATTAAACCATTCACATAGTCAAAATAGTTCAACCTAGTAATCTTCATATCCTTATACAAATCAACCATTAGTTTCAACTTTCAACTATTGGTAGAAGAAATTCTCCAACCATTGTCTCAAAATCTAGCATTCTTTAACAAGAATGACACAGCTAGTTTTTATGTATTAGATAGTCAAAGACTATTTTGGTTGAAGAAATTATCCAACCATTGTCTACGGAGTCTAGCATTCTTCAACAAGAATGACATAGCTAGTTTTCATTATGTATCAGATAGTTAAAGGCAGAAGCAAGCATAGACTCGTCAAACACTTGAATATGTATGAATTCTTCATAAAGATTACTCATATTAAGTTGACTTTCAGCAAATTTTTCCAAAGCTATTGCAACTTTTCCAATTCGGATGGCTTATTTCCCTTGTGAGCCTTATGAGTAAGTATCTCAAGCAATATACTCTACATAGGATGTGTCCATCTAAAGTTCTTGACATTTTCTTTCTGAAAATCCCTCTTTAATCCCATTGCTGAGTAATAGTGTCAACAAAATAAGATATAATTAAAGAAAAAGATAACATCACAAGATAACACATAACACAAGTAAAAGAGATGACTCTCATTAAGTCTCATGATGTTGCAGATAAACTCAAAATGAGGCATGGTCATATGCTCATAATACAGATAGGTTTCTTCTATCTTGTATTATGCTTTTCATAGTTGTATTTTCCCAACTTTTATTAACATTAGCAAGCTCAATCCAAAGGAAACAACAACCAAGAAGTGTGAAAATATATGCAGACATATTACTTCAAATGCAAAATCTGTCAAAACCTCTTCAAAGTCACACTGAGTAACTAAAAACAAAAGGATAAAGAAACCACCCTATGGGGTATAGTCAATGCTATAATTAGGCCAGCCCGTTAATTTATCAAATTTTGACCAGATGGAGGAGAACTTCTCTCAAAAGAAGACAGTGATTTGTTAATTGTTTTTCTTAGTACAATTAAGCAAAATGTTTTTTATTTATGGAATCTACCACAAAAGAACAGAATTGCATCAACATCCGACTGAATACAAACAAATTTACCTCCTGTACAAAATTCTATAATTTGGGATTGATAGACTTGAATTCTAGTGGCTCTTTTAGTTCAGCACAAAGGAGTTCAAATACAATTAAACTGAGTTCCTGATTCCAACCACACTATTACTTTCCCAAATATCATCAGAAAAAGATATGGCAAACAGGTTTGATGGAATTGCTATTTTCCAAACATTATGACACCAAAAGACAAAGAAAAAAATAAAACCAGCATTAGATCAAAGAGGCATGAAAAACCACACTAAACCATCTAACGTCCATAATTGAGTTATAGCCAGACATACATCATGTAAAGGAAAAATTGACAAACAACCCTAAATGACTTTAATCTTATCACCTCCTCTCTTCACTTTAAAAAAAAAAAAAAAAAAAAAAAAAAAAAAAAAAAAAAAAAAACTCCAATCTCTCAAGTGCAATTTCAAGAAGACCTCTAGATGCTTGTCTATCAAACTGCACCAAACCATTCATCAATGAATTACAAAGACAGCACTCAATCTCCTCTAACCCAAAACTCCAAATTGCCAAAGCACCAAGCTCAACCCACAACCAAATCAAAATCATAGCAACACTCAATGCCTACCAAATCTAACACTCAAGTTCACCCATTACAGCAAGTCCATAACAAGAACCTATTCAAGACCCAAGAAAGCATTTCAACAAACAGATTGTAGGCAATAGTAAAAAATCCACAACAGCATACATCCGGGATTTTGCATAGCTCAAAAGCAAGAGCAACACTCAATAACTAGCCAAACTACGAATACCTATTTGAGAAAAGTTGATAAAAAATACAAATAATGTTAAAAATTTCACAAAGCAAAAGCGAGAAGTGAAAGACTGTGACATAAATTCATATATCTGTGCACAAAATGTATAGAGCCAAACTCAAACTCAATTAAAAAAAAAAAAAAAAACGCTTTTAATTCAACAACAAGAATTGAAGCACAGACCCTTCTCACTCCTCGAGATACACTACCAAAACCCCAAAAGCCAGAAACCAGAAACATTAAAAGAATAGCCTACCTCCTTGAGCCAATCTCCACCTTTGGCAGCTTGTAATACACGGAGATACTCAAAAAAGAGAGAAGAGAGAGATACTCACGGAATCACGAGTCTGGGGCGGTGAGCGGCGGGGCCGGCGATCAAAGAGGGGCAGAGAGAGACGAGAGAGAAAGCAGCTGAGTGAGGAGATAGAGAGAGAGTGTGTTTGAAAAATGAATTCAGCAAGGACCGGCTGTAAAACATCTCTTTCACACCCTCCAATAAGGCGACGCCACATCAGATTTTTCTTTTTTTTTTTTTAATTGTGATTTCAATTGTAAAGCTAAAACTATGTACTAAACATAATTTTTTTTACAATCCTGAATTCAAATCAGGATTAAAGTTCCAAGTTGGATACTCACGAAACCAAAGCAGAAAATGAAAACATGTACCAAACAGGTCCTTAAAATCTCATTTATTATCTTTTCAAAAATGAAAAGAAAATACAAATCCATCCAGACCCGAGATCCCATACAATACTAAAAAGCAAGCAATTTTTGCCCAATAACGCATATTTTAGAGTTATTTTGCCAAATAGTCTCATTTTAAACTTATATCTAAACATAGACCAGTTTCAAAATGAAGAGACGATTGCCTAAAATAGTCATCCACTTGTTCATTTCGTCAAGCTTATAAAGATTCGAGAAGGAGTTATTGTGGTCGGCCATTTAGATTGTGGAAACTTTAATTCTAGCTGTGGCGACTGAAACGAAGAGGGAGATGAGGGGAAGGGAGAGAGAGAGTCAGACACGCGTGAAGAAGAAAGCAAACGCGAAACTCTAGTGGTTTTTTTATTTTTATTTTTAACGTGAAACTCCCAAAACGACGTCGTTTTGGGAGACTTTACGTGTATAACAGTGTAACCAAAAAGGTTAACGTAAAAAAGGTTTAAAAATTATTTTTTTTTTTTTTTTTTTTAAAGAGCATTTATTTGTACATTTAAGAGCATAACTTTATTCATTTAAATTTATTATTGACACAGGTTTAAAAAATTATTATTTTTGCTCAATTTTTTTAAGAGCATTTATTTGTTCATTTAAGAGCATAACTTTATTTATTTAAATTTATTATTAACACATGGTAAAGATTTGACATGTACCAATAAATTGATGACATATGACTTAATATATCCACATGTGCCTATAGATATACCACGTGTCGAGCAGAAGGCATTGCCATACATGTCACATGGCAAATATAGTTAATAGATTAATAGATTATAGATTCTTAGAAGAAAAAAAGTTACAAATTTGTCAAGTTGACTTGGTCAAAGTAACATTAGTCTTTGGCACAGTGTGAACTTCAACTATTATAATTTCTAATGCCTAAGACTCCAAATATAGCATAATCCTGTCAATGAACTGTTAGTCGTATTAGAGTGCACATCTTGAACTTCAAGTGAATAATTTTCTTTCCTGTATATTTTTTAACTCTCAACTCCTACAAATTCAACCAAACAGAGATGGCCTGCATACCAACTGGATCAAGACCGATGAAAGGGGGAGATGGGCGGTATAGTTACACACAAAATTCCTTACATCATATACTATATATCTTTAACAGATGAATTAGGTACTACAACAATTAATTCAGATGACCAATTCTCTCTGGTTTGCACTAGTTTCTATAGTGAAGACAGCCTAAAGCCATGAAAATCTGTCATTTGAAGTTTTGAACTAATGAACTTGTAAGAGGGTATTGGTCATATTGTTAAATTTTGTTAGAATTTTACATTTTGCAGAGACAAGGATTGGAGAAAGCCAAGGTCTTGATCAATGAGCTATGAAACACAGGTACGTTTTCGGGTACGGGTACGGTACGGCAGTATTCCAATTCCTAAAAACTAGGGTACGAGTATGGCGGGGTATTTTTTTATTATACATTTTTATATATTATTATACATATATTTTTAAATATATGTGAACTTAAAAACAAATATGGATAATAAGATACATCAATTGCCATTGAATTGTCTTTATATTACAAACCAACATTCAAAAGAGTAAATGCAATAAGTGCTTAACATTGAAACCAAAATAAAATAAAATTCTAGTGTTCAAGATTATCCAAGAACAACATCTTCCTGATCATCCTCATCTCCAACACTTTCACTATCATCAGGTGCACTAGAACTAACAGTTTCACTAGTAGCCCCCATAATTTCTTCCTCCAATTCCGGCTCATCAAGTGTAAGACTTGCAATCTCAAGCATCTCAGCTCCTCCATATGGGTCCTCCCAACTATCACCTGCAATATCCTACATCTTTGTTGGTCCTTTAATGTACTCCTCATTGCTCCTTGATAGAAGTCGAAGATTAGAGTGCACATGCAAATACCAAATCTTGAGCACGTGCAGGAGTCATTTTGTTCTTCCTCAATGAATGAATAAATGAGTATGTGCTCCAATTCCTCTTACAACATGAGGATGAACAAGGTTGTACAAGAAGCTTCGAGGCAATAGATTGAAGCTTCGGGAAATAAGCTCCATAGCAACACCACCAATCAATGGCATCTATTTCCGATCTATCTTTAACCATTGCAACGTGAATCTTACCTCCAATTATGCCTCTTGAAAACTTACCAAACTCAGTTTTGGCTAATTTTCTTTCATGGTCATCTAGAAAGAATCTCTCCAAACACTTGTTTCTTTCTTCAGAAATTTCAAGATCTTGATGTGGAGGGACACGATTTGCAGACAACTCAAGCCATTCGGTGGAATAGTACCTAGTTAAAATTAAAAAATAAAATGACAAGGGAGGAATCAATGTTTTTAAATTTTACTAAAGGAATGAGAGAAATCTAAAATAAATGAAAGTACTTACTTAGGATTCAAGGAATGAGCCATGCAATGAAGTGTGGTACAATTTTTGGTCCACCGATCAATGAGTATGTCATACATCACGTTATAAAAGGTGGAGACCTCGCCTTCTTGCTTGCCTTCATGCCGAAATATTATTGCCTTCACTTTTTCTATTATTGTTATCCACATATCATACACAAGATGAAGAGTGGGCCTATCCGTGTCAGCTGCTCGAAGCATGTCATAGATAGGTGATGTGAATAGAATAATGTAATCAACCCTATCCCACCACAAATCATCTAAAATAATATCTCTCACACGTGTAGCTTTTCCAACGTCATCCTCCTTATAAGAAGTCCATTGCTCACTAATAACCATAGATTGCAGACTTCTTTTTATTAGCTTCATCCTTTTAAGGATGACCAATATTAATGTTAATCTTGTATCAGTAACAGCAAGCAATTTTAAAGGACAAATTTCATTAAACATTGCCAACCTCATGGAGTGGTTCATGATAAAAACACGTATGAAAGATGCATCATCAGCAATTTGTGCAATCCAATTACATTAAGCATATGTAACTGCATTCCTTTCAGTAATTTTTGGTACACAAATATTCTTCAAGGCAAGATTAAGAGTATGGACAACATATGGTGTCCAAAAGATATGAGGATACTCAGCGTCAATAAGAGATCTAGCAGCCTTCATCATATAAGCATTATCATTTATCACTTGAAAAACTTTCTCAGGTCCATTCTCTTTAATAACATTCATCAAGAACTTAGAAATATAATACTTGTCTTTGTACTCCTTTGTCCCATCAATTTCCTTTAAAAAAACCAGAGCCCCTTCAGATGTAGCCATAAAATTAATAAGAGGCCTTCTCTGTGGATCTGTCCAACCATCAGATATTACACTCACACCTTTTTCTTTTCAACCATCTTTAATTGGATTCAACATTCTTTCAACATTGGCTCTTTCTTTTTGCAAAAGAGTTGTTCTCAAAGCATTATACCCCGGAGGCGTATAACCCACAATCATATTGTTAGCTACATACTTATAAGAATTAATATAATGTAGGTTCCTCGCAAAGTGAAATGGTATGCCGCCAGAATAAAACATCCTAGCAATTAGACTTGTCAAATGTTCTTTACAACCATTATTAAATGTCCTTTCCAAAGGAGATTTCCCAGTCAACCTCTTCTTCCTAACCCCAAACATACTACTACTAATACTTTCACTCCCATCCCCGGGTGGTAAAGGGATCGTAGATTCTTTACGTATCTTCTTTTGGTCAGCTGCATCTTGCAATTTTTGTATTTCCAACTTATGTTCAGCTGTCACCTTAGGACATCCTTTAATCCTAACATTGCAAATTCTTAATAAATGGGCTTTGACCCTAGAATAGGAACCCTTGTAAATTTCATGACAATAATTGCACTTAAAACTCATGTTTCCCCCGCCTCGACTACTTTTTTCTATTTTTGTGACATATGTTCATAGAGGAGCATTGCCATCTGGCATAGAAGTACCAAAACCACCAGAACTAGAAGTATTCTCCATTATCCTACAAACCCACATAAAAACCAAACATTCACCGCAATCACAAACCCATAACATATTAAGTTATTAACACTAAAATCAATACCCATAAGGCCATAACATGTTAACAGAGCAAACACAAACCCATACATATTATCATTTATCACAGAGACACAAACCCATAGCATATTAACAAAAATACCACAAACCCATACCACAATCAGAGCAATCAAATCCAAAATGAGAAAAGAAATCAGAAAATACCATAATAAGGGAAGTCCTCGCATCGCCGGCTCGCCGTAAGTCTCAGATCCACAATTGCCACTGCCGTTCTGTCGCCCGTCGCCGGTAGAGTGAGGAAATGAGAAAGAGAGAACCGAGTGCACCGGCGGTGGAGTGAGGAAGTGAGAGACAGAAAGAATCGAGCAGAGAAGAGAGAGAATTGGGTTGTAGAGAAAGAGAAGAGAATCAAGTTGAGTGGCTGAGAAGCTAAATAGGGTTTCAGTTTTAAGCCTAAAACGACGCCGTTTTGGCTTGGTTTTACCCCGCCTCGTATCAGACCCAACCCGACCCGTACTGGAATTTTTTTTTTTTTTTTTTTTTTTTTTTTTTTTTTTTTTTTTTTTTTTTTTTTTTTTTTTTTTTTTTTTTTTTTTTTTTTGGCCGAAAACGGGTATGCCGGGGGTACGCATGCAGCGGTACCCCGGCAGTATCCGTACCCACGAGGTACCTGGTACAAGTACGGCGGAGTTTTTGTCATACCGGTGCTTCCTTGTCAATGAGGCTATTGCAGAGAAACTTGATATAAACCAACTTGTTTTTTCTTTATCTTCTTCGAAGTTATTCACTATTGCGGATTTGGGATGTTTTGTTGGACCTAACACATTGATTGTGGTGGAAAATATTATAAATTATGTGAAACTGAAGTACCAATTTTTTGGTTCCAATCAAGAAGCTCTTGAATTTCAAGTTTTTTTTTAATGACTAATTAACCATGCCTCAAATGATTTTAACACACTATTCACGTCTCTTCCTTTTGATAAGCAATACTTTGCAGCCGGTGTACCTGGCGTTTTCCAAGGTCGCTTGTTTCCCAAGGCTTCTCTCCATTTTGTCCACTCCTCATATGCAGTTCACTGTCTCTCAAAGGTTTCAAAAGAGTTGGCAGATAAGAACTCACCTGCATGGAATTCCTTTCTAAATGCTAGGGGGCAAGAGTTGATCTTTGGAGGGCTCATGATCCTTATTATACCATGTCTACCCGATGAGATTCCTTCATAATGTCCTACAATTGCATTGACAGATCTTTTTCAAAGTTGCCTTCAGGAAATGGTTGATGTGGTAAAATTTTGATCAAACTCATTAAGCCTAATAAAGTATTGTAGCAATGACAGTCTGTTGTAAAATGGTAGTTTATAGTGATATAGAAGTAGGGGCTTATGTACTTGTCCCACATTGAAAACATACAAAGCCTTGAAAGTGTTTATAAGGTGATACACACACCAACACTTTAAATGAATAAAGTGGAGTTATGGACATGTGGCTTTACTATTCGCACACGCGCGCGTGGCATGTGGCGTAATGTAGCGCATTTGACACTTGGCACGTGTGATTAAGATCGAACAAGTTATTTCTGTGTATAGAAATAATTGTTTATGACAGTTATTAATTGTTTTGAACAGTTATATTGTTGTGGAATAATGCCAATTAATTTCTATAAATTAAGGAACCTAATTAACTGTCAAATACACAGTTTTGTTTTGAATACTCTTTAAGGGATTACCGAAATTTGCTTTATGTAATTAGTGATTTTGTTGTATCCTGGAGGTGAATTGCCTTAACCCGGAAGCAAAACTCGTTTAGAGTGAAGGCAATTATCACCTTAAAGATAGTGTTATCACGCCTCAAAGTCACATCATTTTTTTTTATCTTATCAAAATCTTCAACAATTTTAAGGTGATAATCACAATGGAGTCAGAATCTGAGATGACGACTTTCAAAATGATGAATCAAGACTTCGTGAAATTGGACAGGTTTGATGGGACGAATTTCACTCGCTGGAAGGATAAGTTGATGTTTCTGCTTACTACATTGAAGATTGCATATGTTCTGGATCCGAATCTGTCAAAACTTCCTGAACCAACTGACAACGATTCTGATCAACTTAAGGCAGAACACAAGAAACGCGAAGAAGATGAAGTGGTATGCAGGGGACATATTTTGAACACTCCGTCTAATCGTTTGTATGATTTATTCACATCAATGAAGTCATTAAAGGAAATCTGGGAGGCTCTGGAATTCAAGTACAAAATTGAAAAACAAGGTCCAGATAAATTTCTCATAATGAAATATTTTGAGTTTGCTATGGTTGATAATATTTCTGTTATGAATCAAGTTCATGAATTGCAAGTTCTGGTGAATAAACTTAGAGATCTTAAAGTAGTTGTTGCTGAAAATTTGCAAGTTGGTGCTATTATTGCCAAACTTCCTCCTAGTTGGAATGATTATAGAAAGAAACTGATGCACACAACAGAAGATTTCACTATAGAGCAAATTCAAAAACATTTACGAATTGAAGAGGAAACTCGAATTTGTGATAAGAAAATGTTTGCACTGAGTAGCTCTAAAGTGAATTATATTGATTCTAAAAATCTTTCTGGTGGAGGAAATAAGAGGAAATTTAGTAACAGCAATCCCTCCAACTATAGTAACAATAAGCAAAATAAAACTTGTTACAATTGTGGAAAGAAGGGACATTTTAAGCGTGAGTGCAGAAACAAGAAGAAGCAAAAGAAGGATGATTATAAAGTCCCTAATAAAGCCAATATGGTTGAGGAGAATTCTGATATTGTAGCCATGGTTTCTAATTTGCATATAAGCATGATTTCTGAATTGAATATGGCTGATACAAAATCAAAGTCTCCTGATTAGTGGTATGATATTGGCGCTATTGTTCATGTTTGCAACAACAAATCTCACTTCAAGAGTTTAGAAGATGCATCGGTTGGACAGCAAGTGCAGATGGGAAATAATGACACTGTAAAATTTGAAGGAAAATGGATTGTTGAACTTCAGTTTACTTCTGGAAAGAAACTTATTCTGATTAATGTACTCTATGTTCCTGAAATTAGGAAAAATCTTGTATCTGCAAATCTGCTTTGTAAGAATGGTGTCAAGGCTGTTATAGAGTCTGACAATCTGATTCTGTCCAAGGGAGGGGTGTTTGTTGGGAAGGGATATTCTTGTGATGGCATGTACAAACTAAGCATTAATAAGATTATTACTAATTCTGCTTATATTGTTAAGTCTTCTTCTTTATGGCATTATCGTTTAGCACATTTGAATTATAGATCTTTAAAGTTTATGTCTAAGCATGGTTTAATTTCATATAAAGATGATCATAGTGCTAAATGTGAAATTTGCATTCAAGAAAAAATGACAAAGAAATCTTTTTCTAAAGTTAATAGAAATTCACAATTGCTGGAACTTGTGCATTATGATATTTGTGAACTTAATGGAATTTTAACTAGAGGAGGCAACAGATATTTCATTACTTTCATTGATGATTGTTCTAGATATACATATGTATATTTAGTGAGAAGTAAAGACAAAGCATTTAACAAGTTTAAATGCTACAAATCTGTTGTTGAGAATCAAATGGAAAAGAAAATAAAGATACTTCGTAGTGATAGAGGTGGAGAATATTTTCCTACTGAATTTATCTTATACTGCAAAGAAAATGGCATTTATATATCAAAGGAGTGCACCCTATAGCCCACAACAAAATGGTCTTGCAAAAAGAAAAAATAGGACACTAGTTGAAATGATAAATGCCATGATTTTGAATGCAAAATTGAGTTTCAATTTATGGGGAAAGGCTTTGCTTACAGCTTGCCATGTACATAATAGAATACCTTCTAGAAAATTTAAAGTTTCACCATATGAGTTGTGAAAAGGTAGAAAACCAAATCTGGGATACCTACGGGTATGGGGCTGTTTAGCCTTTTATAGGGTTACGGACCCAAAGAGAACAAAGTTAGGACCAAAAGCTATAAAGAGTGTATTTGTAGGATATGCAGAAAATTCAAAAGCATATAGGCTTTTGGATTTGGACTCTAATATCATAGTAGAATCAAAGGATGTTGAATTTATTAAAGATAAATTCTATAATGATTCCAAACTTGTTGCAAATCCTACACCAATTCAAGAAAATGACTTAAATCCTAGTAGAAGTCGAGAAAAAAAAAAAATTACATGATTTATCGACTGAACCTAGGAGAAGTCAAAGAGTTAGGAAAGAAAAGAATTTAGGTCCAGATTTTGTGTCATCTCAAGCTATTGTTTTTCTGATGGAAGGAAATAGAGACAATGTTCTTAACAAAATTCTCATTTTATTAAATATAGAGGAAGATCCAAAAACATTTAAAGAAGCTATGGCTTCTAGGGATGTTGCATTTTGTAAAGAGGCAATTAATGATGAAATTGATTCAATTTTGTCAAATAATACTTGGATATTAGTTGATTTGCCTCCGGGATCTAAACCTATTGGATGTAAATGGGTGCTTAGAAGAAAATATAATACTGATGGGTCTCTTCAAACTTTCAAAGCCAGATTGGTAGCTTAAGGATTTAGAAAAAAAGAAGGCATAGATTATTTTGATACCTATGCACCAGTAGCTAGAATAGCATCCATTCGAGTGCTATTGGCACTAGCTTTAATTTTTAATTTGTATGTACATCAAATGGATGTCAAGACTACCTTTCTAAATGGTGATTTAGATGAAGAGGTGTACATGGAACAACCAGAAGGTTTTATTATGCATGGACATGAAAAGAAAGTTTGCAAGTTAGTTAAGTCATTATATGGACTAAAACAAGCACCAAAACAAAGGCATGAGAAATTTGATTATGTTATTTTATCTCATGGATTTAAGCATAACAATGCTGATAAATGCATTTATTCTAAATTCTCTGATTGTTATGGTGTTATTATTTGTCTTTATGTGGATGACATGCTTATATTTGGAACAAATATGAAAGGAATATCTGAAGCTAAGAAGTATCTAACTTCAAGATTTAAGATGAAAGATCTTAAGGAAGTTGATACTATCTTAGGCATTAAAGTGAAGAAACACAGTGGGGGGTATGCTTTGTGCCAATCTCATTATATTGAGAAAATACTTTTTAAATTTCAATACTTGAGAATTAAAGAAGTGACTACCCCATATGATTTTTCAGTTAAATTAACCAAAAACTCTGGAAGAGCAGTTGCTCAATTGGAGTATGCTAGTGCGATTGAAAGCTTGATGTATGCAATGCATGGTACTAGACCAGATATTTCCTTTGCTGTTTGCAAACTTTCTAGATATACAAACAATCCTAGTACGGAGCATTGGAAAGCAATTGGTAGAGTCCTTGGATATCTAAAGCTAACTATTGGATTAGGACTGTATTATACCAATTTTCCATTAGTACTAGAAGGTTATATTGATGCTAGTTGGATCACTAGTGCCAGTGATAACAAGGCAACGTCTAGCTGGGTCTTTACCCTTGGTGGTGGAGCTGTTTCATGGGCTTCTAAGAAACAGATGTGTATTTCACATTCCACAATGTAATCTGAATTTATAGCCTTGGTAGCAGCAGGCAAAGAGGCAAAATGGCTGATGAATTTATTATTGGATATAAAGTTGTGGCCACAACCGATGCCAGCCATTTCTTTGTACTGTGATAGTGAATCTACTATGTCTAAGGCACATAGTAAAGTTTACAATGGAAAGTCTAGGTACATTAGCTTGTGACATGAATATGTCAGACAACTGATAGTACACAGAGTAATTACCATTGTGTTTGTACGGTCAAGTAAAAACTTGGCGGATCCGTTCACTAAGGGACTCTCAAGAGATTTAGTGAAAAGTACATCTAGTGGAATGGGTTCGAAACCTTTTGTGTAAAAGTCACCTGTGATGGGAACCTAACCTTATATTATTGAACAAATAATTTTAAAGTTTAATAAGTAATAACAAGTTACAGTTATATGGTTAGGATAGCATTGAAACATGTATTTTTTGTGATAAACCCGTTTTAGGATATTCAGTGCAGACTGTTACGGTAATTTGAGGATGAGTGTCTACTCTTAATGAAGTTTATGTTATTTTTAAATATCTAAAGTAACAGGGACATGAAAAGGAACTTCACCTATATGAACATAGGAAGTGGAATAACTTCTGATAAAAGTTTAAGGTTTACTTTTGGAAATGTTCATGAAATGCCAAGATGGAGCACTTGGTTAAGTGAAATTTTTTATTATTTTTGTGAGTTTATTCGTTGAAATTGGATGGAGTCATGTGTATGGTATTTTCCGTTTCTGACACAAAAAGTCTTGGTTTAAGCTGAGGCCACCATTGACTTTGTCAAAAATTTGAGATGCTTACACTAATTAAGGCTTAAATCGAGAAATACCTTCTTGTATGCATGATGACATCAGTATTTGACTAAACACTTCATATCACTAAGTGGGGGATTGTTGTAAAATGGTAGTTTATAGTGATATAGAAGTGGGGGCTTATGCACTTGTTCCACATTGAAAACATATAAAGCCTTGAAAGTATTTATAAGATGGTACACACACCAACACTTTAAATGAATAAAGTGGAGTTATGGACATGTGGTTTTACTATTTGCACACGCGCACGCGCACGTGGAGTGTGGCGTTTTAGTGGCACTTGCACGTGTGATTAAGATTGGACGGTCATCTTTTAGTTTATTTAAATTAAATAAGATGCACTAGATCATAACCCATAAAAGTTATTTTTGTGTATAGAAATAACTGTTTATGACAGTTATTAATTGTTTTGAATAATTATATTGTTGTGGAATAGTGCCAATTAAAGTCTATAAATTAAGGAGCCTAATTAACTGTCAAATACACAGTTTCGTTTTGAATACTCTTTAAGGGATTACCGAAATTTGCTTTCTGTAATTGGTGACTTTGTTGTATTCTGGAGGTGAATTGCCTTAATCAGGAAGCAAAACTTGTTTAGAGTGAGAGCAATTATTACCTTAAAGATAGTGTTATCACGCTTCAAAGTCACATCATTTTTTCTAATCTTATCAAAATCTTCAACACAGTCTGGATTTGACATGATAGATTATGATTGGTATTGAGTGTACACATAAAATTTCTTGCAATAACATCGTGATCTTATGCTAAAACCATGCAACTTAAACACCGTAATTCATTTTCTTTGGCTCTACTTAAATTGCTTTATTTCACTTTAGGGATTGCTTACCGAGGATAAAGTGGACTCCTTCAACATCCCAACTCAAAAAGAGTTGTTGACTTTGGTAGAAAGAAATTCGTGCTTCAGCTTTGAAAGAATGGAACCATTAGTCTTTCCTGAAAGAATTGGAATGGCTCTTAATTTCCAAATGATAATCTTGCACTTAAGTGCAGCTTGGGAAGAACTTATTAAAGGTCACTTCGGAACTGATATCATTGATGAGTTGTTTGATCTGGTCGAGAAGGAAATGGTAGAGTCCTCCATCTTGTCAGAATCTAGCAACAAGCCGTTGATTGAATTAGTTGTTCTTCTCAAATGCAAAATATGTTAATTTTTATTGTTGGTTTGGAATTATGCACTAGGCCTTTTTTTTTTTTATTTAATTTATATATATATATATTTTTTAAGTGCATATCAGTATCATATGTATCATGATGCTACAGATATTGTGTTTAAGTTACATAAAAAAATTTCTATTGGTACTTTGGTTGATTGAGTAAGGATTTCGAATAATATATCTTATATAATGATGGAATTCCCATCCATTTTTGTTGCGTTTAACTAAGTTTTCAAATTTATCTATGAGAATGGAAAAGTGGGTCATTGTGGAAATTAAGTGGGAGTGGTTGTTGAAATAGGCGGGATAAAAAAGAAATTTAAAAGATGTTTTTAATGGTATTACTATTAAAATTCATGACTAGGTTAGCATAAGATTTATTTATTTATTTTTAATTCATGACTATTAGCACAACTTTTATATTAATTCATGGAAATAGTTTTCCTCTAATCCAGTTTGGAAGAATCCTTCTCTAACCCACTAAGTGACAAGTAAATACACCATTCACATGTACTTTTAGTCACATGACTTTTTTAATGAGTTATGTGACTTTTTCAAATAATACATGTAGATGGTCTATTTAATTGACATGTAGTGGGTTGAACGAGAATTCCTTCAAACCAGGTTGGAGGTAAACTATGTCTTAATCCATAGCATTGACTTGCGATCAAAGGTTTGGACTACCAAAATAATAAATTACTAGGATTTACAATTTTTCAGTCTTATCCGTCTTCTTTCTTGGGAGGTAATCCTCTTTTCCTTGAGCCCTTTCCTTTTCAGGTTTGTACAAACTGTTTATATTCTTTAAGAAAAAATTTTCCCATTTTTGCTTAAAAAAAAGTCTTTCTCCCCTCAAAAACTAACAATTGGCCGAGCCATGATTCTAGAAATAATCTTGGCAACACCTAAGGACTAAATTTTGGAAATGCAGCAATACTCTTATAAGTTGAGTGCACAGAGTGTGGTCTAGTAAAAGATGGATCATCTCCAACCATGTCTTAAAGTGTGACTAATCACATCCATTCATTAAATATTAATAAATTGTTTATCATCATCCAGTATCCACTGCTGAAAACATAGTCTCTTACTTGGGGGATTTAATGTAGCAGTTGAGTTACAGTTTTTGAAAGAGACACTGGATTTAATAAACTTTTGGCCGGAAAACATTAGAGTTCTTCATATCTTCCTATTGGCCAAATTATAAACAATTGCACCCAAAATTAGTTCACATTAGGTATTAGAAATGGCAAGCAGTCATATGAACAAAAAAGAAGAAAGAAAGAGAGAGAGAGAGAAACACTGGAGAGCGATTAGAATGCCTGCTTGATTAATTTAGAAGAAACAATTCTGTTTATATACAAACTGGAAAACAGAGGCTTCAACAAGAATCTTAACCAAATAACCACCTCCACTAACAACAAAATAAAACAAACTCCACTAACTATCTAACCAATAACTACATTACACGTGTACAATGAAAATAACTAATTATACTACATGTAGCTTAGAGATCATTGTGATGATATTGCGTTGTAGACTACATGTCGTGTAGTGTTGCTCTTCCAGTAACAAAGTAGTAGCAGCAGTAGCTTGATCTGAGCAGCAGCAGCTTGATCTGAGTGAGCTGCACAATTCCAAATTCATCTATAACATTTAATACTCCCCCTCAAGATAGAGCATAGATATTATGAACTCCTATCTTGCCAACTAGAAATTGGAATTGTTGAGAACCCAAGGCTTTGATGTTAGTCACAGTTATATTTTGTGAGAATTTTACGTTTTGCAGCGACAAGGAGTTGAGATTGCCACGGTTCTGATCAATGAAGCTATTGCTGAGAAACTTGATATAAATCCATTTTTTGTCTTCTTCAACTTCTTCGAAATGATTCAATATTGCAGATTTGGAATGTTCTATTGGACCTAACACAATCATTGCGGTGGAATTCTGTGAAACTCAAGTAACAATCTTTTGGCCCCAATCAAGAAGTTATTGAATTCCAGGTGTTTTTTAATGACCATGCCTCAAACGATTTTAACAGGTTGTTTGAGTCTCTTCCTTCTGAAAAACAATACTTTGCAGCAGGTATGCCAGGCCTTTTTCAAGGCCGCTTATTTCCTAAGGCATCTCTCCATTTTTTCCACTCCTCATATGCACTTCACTGGCTTTCAAAGGTTCCAAAAGAGCTAGTAGATAAGAAATCACCAACATGGAACAAAGGGAGGATTTACTATACTAATGCCCCAAATTAAATGAAGTTAGAGAGGATTACTCGGCTCAGTTTTTTGAGGACATATAATCCCTTTTGAATGCTAGGGCACAAGAGCTGATCTCTGGAGGGCTCATGACCCTGATTATAACATTGTCCACCCGATGGGAATCCTTCGCAATGTCCTATGATTGCATTGACAGATATTTTTCAAACTTGCCTCGAGGAAATGGTTGATGTGGTAACATTTAGATCAAACTCATTAAGCCTAATAAATTATTATAGCAATGGCTGTATGGATTTGACACTATTCTGATTGGTTGGGATGTATTATTTGTTCAGCATTGTTGTATTAAGTAGAGGTTTAATTGGAAGCTTTAAGAGTAAAGTTTTTGCAATATATAGCTTTAATTGATAAGTTCTTTGGCGTTTTGAGTGTTCGATAAATTACAATGAAAAATACTTTAAAGTTTTTAATTTATTAAGCATGAAAAGTAAATTTAAAGCTTTTTCCTAGTTAAAAGCTCCAAATTATAGTTTTAACTTTAACTTTTTTATTGTTTTATTTTAGCTCCCAGAAGATCCCCCTAAAGCTCTTCAGCGAAATTGTCAAACGTTTGACAATTTCACCTTAAAAAAAAATTAACCCCTTAAAGAACTTCTTTATCGATCTAAAGAAAGGAATTAATAATAATGATGATGATAATGATAAATCTTCTTTTTGTATATATAGATTTTTTTTTGATAATGGTATATATAGATGAATGTACTAAACATAGAGTTCTCAGTTTGGTACTGAGTGTACACATATAATTTCTTGCAATAACATCGTAATCTTATGTTAAAACCATGCAACTTAATTATTCTTTTGGAATCGTAGTTCATTTTCTTTGGCTCTACTGAAATTGCTTTATTTTACTTTATGGATTGCTTACAGAAGATAAATTGGACTCCTTCAACATCCCAAATTACTTCCCAACTCAAAAAAAGTTTAGACTTTGGTAGAAAGAAATTTGTGCTTCAACATTGAAAGAATGGAACCATAGTGTTCCCTGAAAGAATTGGAAGGGCTCTTAATGTCCAAATGGTGATCTTGCACGTAAGAGCAGCTTGGGAAGAACATTTTAAAGGCCACTTTGGAAAAGATATCATTGATGAGTTTTTTGATCTGCTAGAGAAGAAAATGGTAGAGTCCTCCATCTTGTCACAATCTTGCAACAAGCCGTTGATTGAATTATTTTTTCTTCTCAAGCGCAAAATATGTTAATCATTATTGTTATATGATGCTCTCTGGGGTTTGGAATTATGTACTATGTTTTTTATTTTTATTTTTAAGTGCATATATATCCGTATCACATGCATCTTGATGCTATAGATGTTTGTGTATAAGTTATATCTGTATAAAAAAATTCTATTGGTTATTTGATTGGTTGAGTGAAGATTTGAATAAGAGAATACATTCAATTGACTGAGCAGCCTACTAGCTTGTTGGAAGAAAAGATAGAAAAGAGAAGAAGGGAACGAAAGCACGAGAAGCACATCCTAGTTTCAGCAGGAAAGAGAGGGCTAGATCTAAGAGGTGCTAATTGGGTGTAAAACTCATCTTTTATATCCTCCAATAAAGAGCAACCACATCAACATTTTCCATTTCAATATTTCAGCCACACACACTCTATTGCAATAAAGAGAAACCGATCTGGAGAGACAGAGAGCGGCAAGCAAAGAGTGGGTCCAGAGTGGGGCAATCGTGGGCAATCTCAACTCCTTTTCTTTGTAAAAATACATTTTATTGGTACTTTGGTTGATTGAGTGAGGATTTGAATAATATATCTTATATAATAATGACATTCCAATTCATTTTTGTTGTGTTTATACTAAGTCTCATATTTATCTATGAGAATGGCAAGTGGGTCATTGTGGAAATTAAGTGGGAGTGGTTGTTGAAATAGGGAGAGAAAAAAGATAAGAAAAGGATGTTTTAATTGGTATTAATATTAAAATTCATGACTAGGTTAGCATAACATATTTTATTTATTTATTTTTAATTCATGACTAGGTTAGCTCATCATTTATATTAATCCATAACATGGACTTGAGATCAAAGGTTTGGACTACCAAATAGTAAATTACTAGGATTTGGAATTTTTTAGTCTTATCGATCTTTCTTTTCTTGGGAGGCAATCCTCTTTTCCAGTTTCCTTGAGCCCTTTCGTGTTCAGGTTTATTAACAATTTAGATTCTTTAATAATATTTTGCCCATTTTTATTAAAAAAAAAAGTCTTCCTCTCCTAAAAATTTTTTCAATTGGCCGAGCCATGATTTTAGAAATGCATGTCATAAATATTTTTGGCAACACCTAAGGACTAAATTCTGAAAATGAGCAATACTGTGATAAGTTGGGTGCATAGACTATGGTCTAGTAAAAGATGGATCATCTCCAACCATGTCTTAAAGTGTGACTTAATCATATCCATCATTAAATATTATTAAAATGTTTATCATCACCAACTGCGGAAAATATAGTCTCTTACTTGGGAGTTTTAATGTAGGAGTTGGGTTAAGGTTGTCGATGAATGAGACATTGGATTTGATAAACTTTTGGCCGGTAAACATTAGCCCATTTTTGTAGTCAATACCAATGTCACTTTGTGTAGAAATGTTATTAAACCAATTTTTCCAAAAAAATTGTGAATTTGTCAAGCTGACTTGCCAAAGAAAATGTCAGTCTTTGGCACTAGGGTCGGCCCAAGATATTTAGGGACCTAAAGCAAGAACCCTAAATGAGACCTTTTTAGCTGGAAAAAAAAATGGTTATAAGTAAAGTTTTTTTTTTTTAAATTGCAATATTGTTTTATAATTTTTTGTGGGTTAAATACATTGTTAGTTTCTAACGTTTACACAAGTTTCACTTTTGGTTCCTAATGTTTCAAACATGCACAATTGGTCCCTAACGTTTCAAAAATGTGCATCATTGGTACCTATGGTGATTTTTAGCCTCTAAGTATAAAAAAGTGAACGCAATTAGTCCCTCAAGTTTTAAAAAGTGAGTGATATTGATCTTTAGATGGTACTATTTAAGGGCCAAAAACGCTTATTTTTTAGTTCCTAAAGTTTTAAAAAAATCAGTGTTATAGGTCCCTTGGGACCAACGGTGCACTTTTTTGAAATGTTAGGGACCAATTATGTGCGTTTGAAACATTGGGGACCGAATGTGCAATCTGTGTAAACGTTAAGAACCAATATTTAATTCATACAATTGATATCATTTCAATTTTTAACATATTTATAATATAAAAAAATTGAACAAATCCAAATTTCAGTTTTCTTTTCAACATATTTCAACAATAGCTCAAAGCCTAAAATTCTCAAATTAATTAGCTTCAATGCTCAACTTCACAAAGTTCACAAAATAATAGAACAAAACAAATAGCACAACTTCACTACAATAGAACAAAAAACAAATTAAAAAAAAAAAAAGAGTGAAATTTTGTAGTTTAGGAAGGATAAAATTGTTATAAAATGAGTAAAAATAGGGGGGAAAAAAGTCCAGAAAAAACACCAACATGAAGACCTTCTAAATATTACTTTTAAAAGTGTGGGGCCTTTTAAAGAAAACATGCAGTGTGAGGCCTTCAGTGACCTTCAATTTTTTTTTTTTTAAATTGGTGGGCCTCAAGCGTCTGCTTTAGTTGCTTAACACTAGGGCCGACCCTGTTTGGCACAATGTGAACTAAAGCTCTTATAAATTCTGATGCCTGAGATTCCTATGAAAGCACAATCCTGTCAATATACTTCAAGGGAAATATTTTTCAAATCCAACTGGAGGAGGATGGCCTGCACACCTACCGAATCAACTCCGATGAAAGGAGGAGATGGGCCGTATAGTTACGCTCATAATTCCTCATATCAGGTACTACTTTCTAGCAAGATACAATAACTTTGATGATCTATCATTTGGACTAATGAACTTGCATGATGATATTAGTCAAGGTTATATTTTGTGAGAATTTTACGTTTTGCAGAGACAAGGAGTTGAGATTGCCAGGGTCCTGATCAATGAAGCTATTGCTGAGAAACTTGATATCGATCAGTTTTTTTCTTCTTCAACTTCTTCAAAATTATTCAATATTGCGGATTTGGGATGTTCTGTTGGACCTAACACAATCATTGCGGTGGAAAACATTATAAATTCTGTGAAACTCAAGTACCAATCTTTTGGCCCCAATCAAGAAGTTCTTGAATTCCAAGTGTTTTTTAATGACCATGCCTCAAACGATTTTAACACGCTATTCAAGTCTCTTCCTTCTGATAAAAAATATTTTGCAGCAGGCGTGCCAGGCCTTTTTCAAGGTCGCTTGTTTCCCAAGGCATCTCTCCATTTTGTCCACTCCTCATATGCACTTCACTGGCTTTCAAAGGTTCCAAAAGAGCTAATAGATAAGAAATCACCAGCATGGAATAAAGGAAGGATATTCTATAATAATGCCCCAAATGAAGTTAGAGAGGCTTACTCGGCTCAGTTTTCCAAGGACATAGAATCCTTTCTGAATGTTAGGGCACAAGAGCTTATCACGGGAGGGCTCATGACCCTTATCATATTGTGTGTTCCGGATGGGAGTTCTTCACAATGTTCTAAATTTGCATTATTTGATCTTCTTGGAGCTTGTCTCAACGAAATGTCTGATGTGGTAACATTTTATCAAACTCTATAAACCTCATAAATTACTATAGTAAGGCAACATGGATTTGGCACTATAGATTATGATTGGTACAATATAGAATCTAACCAAAATGTCCTTGACATTGAGCCCTAAATTTGGTGTTAGAGCACATATATAATTTCTTACAATAACAAAATTAAGTCCTCTTATGTTAAAACCTACTTAAATTATTTCCTTTTGGCATCTAAGTTCATTTTTCTTTGACTTAATTTACTGAAATTCCTTTATTATACTTTAGGGATTACTATCTGAAGATAAAGTGGACTCCTTCAACTTCCCACAATACCACCCAACTCGACAAGAGCTGGAGACTCTGGTAAAAAGAAATTCGTGTTTCAGCATTGAAAGAATGGAACCATTAATCTTCCCTGAAAGAATTCGCATGGCTCTTGATGTCCAAATGGTGATCTTGCAATTAAGAGCAGCTTGGGAAGAACTTATCAAAGGCCACTTTGGAAATGACATCATTGATGAGTTGTTTGATCTATTCAAGAAGAAAATTGTAGAGTCCTCCTTCTTGTCACAATCTAGTGTCATGCCTATGCTTGAAATATATGTCCTTCTCAAGCGCAAAATATATTAATCATTATTGTTATAATTAATATGCCCTTGTTGTCAAGTATGTACCTTCTTTTTTTTTGGGTGTTTGGAATATACATGTTTTGCTTCAAGTACATGTCACATGTTTTCTGATACGAAACATATTTGTATATCTTCTTATTATAATTTTAGTTTTTCTAATAGGTATGATAGAATGAGGGAGCATGTGAACAAATGAGAAAATTTCACTAACCTCCCCTGATGTTTGCTGATATTATACTGACCTCCCTCCTGATTTTGAATTGTACACAGAGCTCCCTTTTCAAAATAATTTTCACTGAACTCCCCTACAACTTTACACCATTAAATCAACTAACGGAAACGGGGAAAGAACCCTCCCCTGAGTTGGACTAGTCACTTAGACAAAATTTGTAGATCATGAGATCCAAGCAACCAATGTGCATACCTAATTTCAAAGACATTACTAGGAACTTGGTTTGATATCCATAATTTCTCATATGTTTTCTCTTTGAATAACAAACCCATTGATTCATTGGCATTTCCTTGCCATTTCAAATCATTATCTCCAAGAATAAAGTCATATATTTTTTATCCTTGAATAACAACATCGAATCTAGTCGCTTATTTTCAACTATCAAATCATTGACGTTCCCTTCCCATTTAAAATCACTTTTCTCAATATTAAAATAATAAGGCATTTCATGATCTTCCGAGTTTTGATTCTTGAGTTAAATCATTGATGAATTTTTCATCACTCAACTATTCGTCTCTTGCAAGTTGATCGTTATTTTTCCTAGAAAAATTATTTTTCTCAAGATTAACCTCTCCCCCCTCCCTGAGTTTTAATTCTTGAGTTATAATGGATTTTTCCTCAAATAACTTTTCATTTCTGGAAATTTGATCTTCGAGACTTTTGTTCATCTTTTCCAAGGATTCCAACCATGGTGCAATTTCTTTTTGAAATTCTTTACAAAATTCTTGTGAAAATATCTCCATAAAAATTTTCAATTAATCTCAATAGTGGATTTTCCCCTATCCCAACTCTTGAGTATAAGTGGGATTTTCTTTTTTCCAATCAAGATGAGATTCATAAGTCATTTCATTCCCATTAATTGATCATTTTGATCATAGAAATCTTGGACGATGGGGTTATTATCTCACAAAGTATGAATTTCAATTTGATCCAATTTGACATCATTTAATTCAATTTGGCCATAGATTTTATCAAGTGAAAATCTAGAGGATCTTTTCATGAAGTTTTCCAACATTTTTCATCATGGATAAAACTTAGGTACAGTTCCTTAGGTCAAGTATATTAGGTTCCCTAATTGAATTCAAACACATTGTTGCATTAACCAATGAAACACAAATAATGTTATCTTTTCCAAGAATATTTAAATTCAATGTATTTGAATTCAACTAGGAACCAATGTATTTGACCTAAGGAACTGTACCTAAGTTTTACCCTTTCATCATTCTATTACTTAATGGCATGTACTCCCACCATGGTTGCCAATTTGTTCGTAGCAAACTCGAATTTATCATGGTTGGACGCTAATTGTTTGAAGGAAACAAAAAACTATTTCGAGGTTTTTGCAACTTCAAATTATTTTAAGTAATCTGACTTTGATATAAAAGGAAAGGTTCATAATTGAGTCAATTATGAGAACTTTTTGTGAATAATGCTAAATTAACTAGAGAAGAATGAAATGTAAATGCAATTAACTAAAAATAAGAGGAGCTCGAAGTAAAATCTAAGTCATCTCCAAAGCCATTATTACCTCGAGTTGACAATAAAATGAGTAAAAAAATTTATTAAATTTAATGCAACGCATTAACATGGAATAGCATCGAAGTGGACAGTCATAACAACTAAGTACTTGCATTAAAATTTACAAAGGAATAATACCAAAAAAAAAAAAAAAAAAAAAACTTACAAGCATGTAACTCTTGAAACTAAAGAATAGATTGCCTATGCCAACACTAAACTACACTACAGATGTCTCCAATCTAAAGTTCTCATTATAATCTCAAATGTTCTTCAATATGCTTAGTTTTTTCTAGGTTTCTTTCATTTCTTGTTGCAATGGTGTTTGATTGTTGTCAAAATGAGTGAAAATCTAGGAAGTTGGATTTTGAATCATGGGCTTTCATATTTTTCTTTCATTCAATTGAGGTTTAATTTATTTGTTGGGTTCATTGGTGCTGTTGGGTTCTGAGAAGCAAGTGGGAGTTAGGAAAGCAAAGGCGAATAGCAGTAGAGATGTGTTTGTTGCCAAACTAGAAATTATAAAAGAATGGTCGCCGATTTGTTTGAAGGGAACAAATAACTAAACTTGTTCTTATTTGCAGAGGGTTAGCCTTGAAGCAAGCTTTAGAACCACAATCTGACTTCGATCTAAAAGGTTTATAGACTCGGTGATTGCCTTTGTCCAAAAGACTTTAAAATAAAATGCAAGTAAAACGAAAAATAAACCGCTCGAAAAGTAAAGTGTAATAAGTAAATGGACTAATTAATTAGCTAGACCCCAAACAAGAGCACCATGGTAGACATAGTGATCAAATTGAACCTTAAAAGCATAAAACAGTGCATATCAAGGATAAGAGAAATCTAAATGAAGTAACGTTGGAGCAAATCTAGGTAAGTAGGCATATGAGTTGAGGTAACAATCACGTTAAATTCAATATATTTAAAGACATTCATCATATCGAGGGAATACTTACAAGCATCTAAACTAATTAATCACAAAAAGTGTTCTACAGGACAACTCTTCTCTCAGCAAGATTAAAGATCTAAAAACTCAAGTTCTCTCTTAAGATAAAAGCTCTCAAAGTTCTCAAACGTTCTCAGGTGTTCTCTTAAAATGTTCTCTTTGGGGGGGTTCTCTAGGAGGTTCGTGGTGTCCTTTTCTTAATGCTTGAGTCCTCTATTTATAGATCGATCTTGACGGTTATCTTTCACCTTGATTTGCTCTCCGAATCCCACGTAAATAGTATTTGTTGCTTGATAACTGTTTCAATCGTGGCCCATTCCTTGTACGGTTAGAGTTTTTAAGATCGCGCTTTTAATTCTACAACGTGCTTAATTCCAATTGTCAGATGTCATCTATGTGGCTATTTGGTCCACGTGTCTACCATTCACAGGCGCCCTTGCTAGCTCGTCACGTCAAGAAATTTGAATTTTGTACCAACAAGATGATCATGGAGAGTTTGAATGTAAAGGTTTAGTTAGGCGAGGGGTGAGGGTAGGGGGTAGGGGTGAGGGCATTTTTGGAATTTGAAAGAAAATAACTGTGGTTGTTTGCTGGTTTTGTGGGCCATGTGTAACGTTTGTCACACGCGAGTTACATTTTTGTCAAGTTTAACAATAATTTTGACAGAGGGGGTACCAAACGTGCAATTGAGGGATAAATTGGTCAAATCGAAAGTTTGCGGGGGCATTGCACTGGTTCTATTCTATCAATTTTTACCATAACAAAAAGTGAAAAAATGATGTATCACTTTCATAATCATACTAAAACTTATAACATTAACCGCGAATCACGCGGGTTCTATTATAGTTAAATTAAGGCCAAATTACACAATACACCCTTTATGTTTGGTCAAAGTTCAATTCAGTCTTCTAAGTTTTGATCATTTCAATTCAGTCCTCTAAGTTTCATTTTGTTTTAATTGACCATTTTCCGTTAATTTTTGTTAACATCGTTAGTTTTTAATTTAAAATTGAATTTTTAAATTATTAATTAAACATTAAAAACCAACAAAGAAACCCAATTAAACCCATACCCAACCCGATTAAACCAAAAAAAAAAAAAAATCACAGTAAAACAATATGATATTACCATCAATTCATTCCGAAATCCCTAAAATATGCAATGATGATCAACTGAAACTCCTTCCTATCTTTGGATGACTCGGTTTTAATCCACTGAAAGAGGAGAGCGCTTGATAAACTCCAAGCAATCTGCAACAGCTTCGGCATAGAAAGAATTGGACCTCCCAAAATAAGGAAATTCATCATTTTTTTCCAAATTTCTTGTAGCAGAGTTTGGTTTGGTAAACCCTCCTCTACGTAGTCAGTTCAACAAACACCTAGTGCACCAAAACCAAAACCCCCATGTACAAAACCCATTTGTCAAATTGAGAGTTTAAGAGAGAGAGAAATGGCCAAGTGAGCAAAATCTGTAGCGGAGCTCAAAACACCCAAATCTTTCACAACAATCCCAAACCCCACAAACCCAAATCTCTGAGTTCCATATTTGAGGTTTAGCCTGAAACCTCTGCTTCCATACTTCCATTGCATCCTGCCGTTGGGTACCTTGTTGTAGCTCATATAACCCATTTTGAGACCAACCACTTTCTAAGGCAATCTCTGTTGTGGGCTTATAATTTTTAAATGGAACAAGTTAATGGATGACCTTTTAGAGGGAAGGAACTTGGAAACTTGTGCTGAAGGTAGAGGAAACAAAGATGGTTGGATCGGATTTCAGAACGAATTTTGGGATATTAGATATCGTTTTACTGTGATGATTTTTATTTTGTTTAATCGGGTTGGTTATGGGTTTAATTGGGTTTAGTTGTTGGTTTTTAATGTTTGATTAATAATTTAAAATTTTAATTTTAAATTAAAACTTACAGTGTTAACAAAAATTAATATGATTCAATTGAAACAACATAAAACTTAGAGGACCGAATTGAAACGGTCAAAACTTAGAGGATTGAATTGAACTTTGACCAAACATAAAATGTGCATTGTGTAATTTGACCTTAAATTAATTATGGGACTTACCATTCATATGAGAAGAAGGAATACGTCATTAATATAATCCGGAAGTATTTTATAATTTTCCGAATAACAAAATAATAGCCAAGCATATAAACTCTAGGCTAAAATGCATTGTTGGTTCCTAAAGTTTAGTTATTGAGCGTTATTAATCCCTGAAGTTTGAAATAAGTGCTATTAGTTCCTAAAGTTTCCAAAATGAATGCTAACAGTCCTTCCATCCAATTCTGTTAATTTATTGCATATGTGGCTAACGGAAATGTGACATGTCATTTTTAATATTATATGACATTTTTTTTAATTATAAATTATTACTAAGCAAAATAGCTGTCCTGGATCCATTCCTAACCTATATACCCATCCGATAGCAGACACAGAAGAGAGAGCAAAGCAAACCCCAACCCACCGACGGCACCTCCGACTCCCACCACTAGAGCAACCCACACACGACAAGCTATTTCTTTGCTATAAGCTGCACCTGATTTTCATTCATCTATTCTATAAAAACGTTGAATTGGGAAAGGCGTTGGGAATCACGATAAGGACCTGAAGACAATTTTGAATAAAATCCAAAAAAACTTTCAAATCTAAGAAAACCAAAACCAAAACCCTCCTTCCCAAAATAAAACAAAGATTCAATCTTTTTTGTTCAAGCTTTATATTAATGTTCAAGTTCAAAACAGAGCTGCGCTAAATTTGCAAAACTCTAGTTCATCTACGCCTTCCAAGTTCAAATTCCTTCAGTAACAAAATGAAAAGTTTTATATTCCTATCCGTTAAACAACAGAACAGAACAGAACAAGAAGTTTAACAACCTCAAAATCAAAGAAAAAGCTTGCGCCAATGTTGGGGGACCAGAGGTGGCGCCAGCTTAACAACCTTTCTTTTTTGTCTGCAATTGGGTCGTGAATATGGGTTAGAAATGGATACGGGTTAACATATGTGTATTTTGCTTAGTAATAATTTATAATTAAAAAATAATATGTCATATGATATTAAAAATGACAAGTCACCTTTCCGTTAGCCACATACGCAATAAACTAACAGAATTGGATGGAAGGACAATTAGAGTTCATTTTGGAAACTTTAGGGACCAATATCGCTCATTTCAAACTTCAGGGACTAATAGTTCAATGGGTAAACTTTAAGAACCAACAATGCATTTTAGCCTAAACTCTACAACAGCAATAAAGTAAGGCCTTGACCCTGCTGAGTTGTATTTTTTTTTTTTTTGGGTGAATTGCTGAGTTGTACTTTCAACCAGCCAAGCTTGCTTAGCTATACACAAAGGTTACAAACAAAACATAAACTGTACCAGCAAACACTTTTAGCCGAAGACAGAGCCTACAAACAAGACCTAAACGCTTTGTAAACACGAGCATCGAAATTTACCAATAGAAACAAAGCAGAATTAAGAATACAATATGGCAGGCTCATTCAGATTAATTAACCAAGTAGCTAGATACATATCGTCCTTACATAATAAAAAAAAACAGTACTGGCAAAAAAATATATCTTATGTCCCTAAACTTGACGTGTCTTTGAAATGTAGCAATAATTAATGTGATAAGTAGGGTGTATAGTGAAAGATGGAATAATTTCCAAAGACGTCTTATACACCAACAAACTTAATCGTATCAGCAATAATGTAGCAATAATGCAGATTTGGGGTTTTTAATGTAGCAGTTTGGGATTTCCGTACGTTGATGTTGTCCATTTAAAGCGACATGGTATACACACTTCGCCGGCCAACAATTTAAGTTTAACTAGTCACTCTCATATTACACCACATTGGTTAGAAATATTATTAAACCATTAAAAAACTTGTTCATAGAAAAATATCTGTGTTTGGCACCAGGCCGTCCCAATCATTTTGGAGACTCAAGCCAAATCCCAATTTAGAACTTTTAACCTATTTTATATTATATTAAATTAATATTTGTTAAATTTCTTTTATTGAAATCTTATTCTTGCTAATTATTGATCATATTTGCATTTTGGCACTTAAGGAATTTGTAAATCTGAGGATAAAAAAATGTAATAGATTTTTTTTTTTTTTTTTTTTTTTTTTTTTTAAAGTGAGATTTAGAAAAAAAAAAATTATATGGCTTAAAGAAAGAGAAAAATTATATTATAATATCATATTTTAATCACTCATTGATCCAATAAATTAGTCCAATAATAATAATAGAGTTTGTTAAGGAATCCCACATAGGTTAGATAAGAGAGTTGTGTTAGTAGTTCTATATATAAATAGGACACCTCACAACACATTGTAATCATCCAAAAACATCATACAGAGAATATAATAAAGATGTAACCCATTGGCTACATCATGTGGACGTAGGCTCACATAGCCGAACCACTTGAAAAATCCTAGCCTCCATTCTCTTTCTCTCTCTCTCTCAATCTCTTTTATATTCCATTGTCATTAGATTTAGGTTTTCTACATGGTATCAGAACCCTCGAGCTCTAACGAGCAACTCAATCCTTCCACTTCTGCATTTCAAAAAAAAAAAATTCCATCCAAAAGGCCCCTCACCATAAATCTCATTTTTTTTTTTTAAAAAAATCTGATTGCATAGATCAGTAGAATATCAAGAGCTCAGGAAAACGACGGGAACCAGAGTCCAGTCGGACAATGAACGCGCCACCACGCGCGTCCTGAAGATTCGGACAGATCTCCAGAATTTCCCACGCGCCGCCGAGACCACCAGTTTCATATCTACCTCTTACCAACACTGAATCAAAAATCAAACACCATCAATCAACAGATCGGAAGCCGATCTATCTGAAGCCGCGAAAATCAACTAGATCCAACGGTGGACGCACCTCCCCGTGCCGAGCAAATCTCCTGATTTCCTCCAGCAACACCGGAACCACCATATCACCGATCTGCCATCTCCGTGTAGCGATTCAAAAAACGGCCACCATCACCTCATTTTTTGCCACCCGATATACCACCCCAGAAATCTCGCTACCAAAAATTGTTGGACGCGCCTGCATGCGCCGGTTCACTCAACGGGTACCCGTGCCCACGGTTTGACCCGTGACCCGAAGTTGAGATCCGTAACTTTGACCCGCGCAGCCTTACCTATGATGACATCAGCCCTAGGTGCTGTTGACGTCAGCAGACCTGGAAAAAAAAGAAAAAAAGGTCATTTTATTTTCTTTTGTATGCCTTTTTATTTTATTTGCAATATTCAAAATTTTTTTTGTTAAGAAAACTGGCATTGACCAGTAAAAAAAAAAAAATTTGTGGGATTTACTTTTTGATTCTATTTTAATGAGCTGAGATCGAGCCAAGCCATCGAGCCACTGAGTTGAGATCTCGAGCCAAGACCATTTCAAGATCTGAGCCTCTAAGCCACTGAGTTGCGATTCGAGCCATTGAGCCATGATCCGACCAAGCCAAGCCGAGATCTACTTCAAGCCAAAATCCAAGCCACCGAGCCTCTGAGCCGAGATCCAAGCCATCGAGCCGAGATATGAGCCAAGCCGAGTTGAGTCAAGATATTTGAGCTATTCTATTGTTACCAAACTCAAAGGCTACATTAAAAATTATGAGTTTGAGAAGGAATGTTAAGGAATCCCACATAGGTTAGATATGAGAGTTGTGTTAGTAGTCCTATGTATAAATAGGACACTTTCACAACACATTGTAATCATCCAAAATATATTATACACAGTGAATTAATAAAGATGTAGTCCATTGGCTACATCATGTGGACGTAGGCTCACATAGCCGAACCACTTGAAAACCCTAGTTTCCATTCTCTTTCTCAATCACTTTTATTTCTCAATAGTCATTAGATTTAGGTCTTCTACACAATATTGTCAAGAAAGCTTTTGAATGGACAGCTTAAATCAAGTACCATGGAAAACTTTTGATGAGAGTCTGCTTCAGTTCCCTAAGTGTAAATTTCATGATAGGTTGTGACTGTGTGTCAAAAAGAAAAGTGATAATAATCAACGGTATTGCCAAGACTTTAATTTACATTAAATAGCATTTCTTGGTATTTCTAACGGAGATATCCAAGATTCAAATCCCTCTCCCTCACTTAAAATGTATCCAAAAAAAGAATAATGAACGGTATAGGTAACACAAAAGGATTTTATTACCCTTATGCTTTCTACATCATTTTACAGAATAAGTTTGTGGCACATAGCAAGCTTAGTCACTTAGTTTGAAACCTATGCTCATATATTTGCATCTTGTTGCTATTCTCCTTTGCTGCTTGTGATTGATTTGGTGAGTTTTCTGGCTATGAGACATAACCAATATGGTCAATAATATTGAAGGGTTTAATGGAAGAAGACAAAGTAGATTCCTTCAACTTGCCTATCTACCTCCCAACACCACTGGAGTTAGAGGCCTTGATCCAGAGAAATGGGAATTTCAGGAAAGAATAGAACCGCTTGTTCCAAAGACGTGTGCTCACAAACTAGATGTTGATATGGCCATATTTCACTTGAGGGCTGGATGGGAAGGGCCAGTCAGGAAACACTTTGGAAGTGAGATAGTTGGTAAGGTGTTTGAGCAATTTAAGAAGAAACTTGCAGAATCCTCCATTATTTCATACTTGAGCTACAAGCGAATGGTTTAATTATTTGTCCTTCTAAAGCACAAATTGGACTAGATGAGATAGAGTTTTATGAATCACATTTAGGTAGCAACAATAACTCTTCTGTTCTGGAGGAATGCAAAATAGACTTCACGCCAGAACTACTGCTTTGAAAGCAATGAGAAAGTTTAAGTTGCCTTGTCGAATTCAAAATTTATTTCTCAAAAACCATTGAAGTAGTGACAACTGGTTATACTTTATATGACTAATAATGCAAAGCCATGCTTACAACTTTACGTTGCCACTGGTATTATGCCCGAAATAAAATAAAAAAAATTTAAATAGTATAATTAATATTGAATAATTTTTTAAATAAATAGTTAATATTGAATAATAAAATCGATTGTAAAATAAAAAAAATATTTTAAATTTATATAATGAATGCATATAGTGTAAGACCCTTTTTTTTTTTTTTTTTTTTCAAAACCAAGATTATAATAGATTAAAAAATAATTTAAAATAAATAATGAAACTCTTTTTAAAAAATATTTAAAACTTTTATAATTGAGTTTTAGTCGGAATAGTATTTTGATTTTTTCTAAAACTTTGATAGTAAAATTTCACTTAAGTAAACTATATTAATAATTTTAGGGTAAATTACACTGACATCCCCTTTTTTTGGGAAAATGACACTCCGATCCTAAATTTGCAAAATAATTAACACTCAGTTCCCTTTTTCTTTTCTTTTTTTTGTTTATTTTTTAACTAATGCCTAACTAACCAGAGTGAAAAAGAAAAATTATATTCCAATTATTTTAAGTTTAAGTGGGAATATTCTTTTAAAAATGGGGAAATGGAGGCGAAGTGTTAATTATTTTTGTAAATTTGGGTACAAAGTGTCATTTTTCTAAAATAGGATGTAGTGAGTGTAGTTTTCCAAAATAATGGAATGTCAATGTAATTTACTCGTAATTTTAATATACATATAATGAGTCACATGAGAAATTATATCATACAATGTTTAATACTTACTTTGAGCCACCTAATGCAAGCACGGCGTGTAAGACCAAACTTTTATAACTATAAAAAATTTAGGGTATTTCATCAAAAAAATAAAAAAATTTGGGGTAGATTATTAAAACAATATAAAATAAATAATTAAACTTCTTTTAAATTTCCAAAAATTCTTGGTATAATGAGTCACGTGACGCCAAGAGTCTTGTAGCTCCGTGTCATTGTCTGTTCACCTTTATGAGGTGAAAATCTTTCCTCCCCCATTGTTGTAATTATCGAATTATTAACAATAAAAAATTGAATCACGTGAAACAATTATGTTACAAAACATCTAGTACTTATATTACTTTTTGCGAACCTTAGAGTTTGTGAGGGGGTTTTATTGCTATGCCACGTGTCATAATGAGATTGGTTGGAACGTTGACCGAGCTTTTGAGGGTAAGAGAGTTGAATCCAAAATTCAACCAAAGGACCCAAAAGTTGGCCTAAGGGCTAATGGGGTAGCTTCCTAGAAGAAATAAGAGCCAAATCTGCCAAGGCCCAATGTTAAGTGAACAACAGTAGTAAAAGTAGCCAAATAGCCCAACAAGAGGGTTTTGTTGATAAAAGCCCAAAATAACAACGGAATAAGGCTTCCACTGCTTTATAAAGAATCTGGACTTAAAATATAACAACTTGAACCCAAAATGGACTTAAAATCATTGGAGACATGGATTCATCACTGATATCTGCTGCAACAAATAGAACTATTAATAAGGAACTTGTAGACACTAAAAAGAGTTTGACTAAGTGGGAGAGAGTCAGTCATATGAAGCATGCATGGGGGGTAGAGTGAAAGTGTTTAGGCTTTTGTGGGGTGAGTCTTAAGGTTGAAGAAGACCAAGACATCAATATAGCATTTACTGTTGTAACCCGGATATCTGCCAGGAGACACTTTTGGAAATATGAGCTTAGATCATGGTGTTTCGAGTTTGAGTTGGTGTTTAGGGTTAAAGATCAGAGTTTTAAGGATGAAGATGACCTTAGAACTCTCTGTTTGAGGAAACATACTAGAGGGTGCTCTAGAAGATGGTTTTTGGTGGAAAATCAAGTCTCTTGATTTCCTTTAATCATGAGATTTCAAATATCAGATGGAAGAGATAAGATTCCCTTGATGATGGGTTGGTTATACATGCTTCTTAGCTTTGGTTTCCATGAAATGACAGTCATGCCTCCTAGTAGCCATAGGGTAATTATTCCGGTGGAAATCTAGGCTTGTAGGACTAACTCCCCTCCTCCAAATTAAACTCCCTAAGTCTTAACAAGTGGAGGAGTGAACCTATCACAGATCTGGCTTGTGGTGGTCACTCCATCAGCCTTCATTGGATGGTTATGTGATAATTATGAAGATTAAATATGGTTTTCCATGCTGCCATGCATTACTGCCACGTCTGGTGGCCAATGGTGGTCGAAGCTCTTATCATAAAAAGAAATAAGAAATAAGTAAACATATTATCAAAAAAAAATAAAAAAAATAAGAAATAAGGAAACAGTAAACAGTAAACAAGCTGATTAATTGATCAAGATTACTATTTCGGTGACCAATGCATGGGTGCAGAGCTTTATTGGTCTGAATAAGATAAACCATTCATGAAAGCTTGCTTACTTCAATGGATCTTCATGCATGTGGGCTGAGTTGGCTTGTAAGTCTATGTTACTAGATTCTTGCTGTTGAGCATTCTACCAATAGCCATGATTCCCAGCTACACTTTGGACCAATGGATGAGCTTGTTTGTGTCTCCAATGTCTCAAATACATTAAAAGATGAATTAGAGCACGTTCCCCCATTGCTATAAAAGCAGGAGAGAGAAAATGTGGGCCCCATGGATAGTTATTCTTTATTTCAGCTTTAATTAAATGATGTTCAAACTTATGGGACTCATGGACAGGCTGTCCAAGCTGGCCAAGGCTAAATTAAGGCTTTGGGCTTCCACTTGGGCCTTAGTTATTCAATAAATTTCCCTTTTAGGCCCGAAATAGTGTGTTGGAGCTAACAGCATGAGTATTTGGGCTGGGCTTCCAATTGGACATAGCTAAGCACTCCGTAATGGGCTTCAATAATTCATTTAATACCAAATCTTTGAGGCCTATCTCGGCTGGTTAGTGGGTAGCAATGACAAGTGCCAAACCTTCAAGTTGTGCTTACTACTGGGCTTTAGCAGTAATTACATTATTTGAGCCCAAGCACTTGGTGGGGGGTCAATTCATATTTGGGCCCAAAAAAATGGGCATCTACATTTAGCCCCCCGAGCCCGTGGCTCACTTGTGGTGAGACACGTGCAAACAATAAGAGAAACAAAAAACTGTTGCACTCCCTTCTTCCTTGAACCGGCGAGTGTCTTTTTGAAAAAGTGAGACTCTATTCTTGTGAGTTTTGCGGGGGAGTGGAAGAGTCACGTTTAGTTAGTGGCAGTTGCCATAGGGTAGCCATGATTTCTCTATTAAGGTGGCTGAGCCATTATGACGTCCCCTTTAAATACCCATTGACCTTGGTTGAAGCTCCTCACATCCTCTTCCATTGCTTTCTTCTCCAAGTTCAAAATACTCAGAAAAATACTAGCTTATCTCTTCTCTTCCCATTCTTTTTTTTTTTCTTCATTTTCCTTCTCTTTTTTCTTCCTTTTTCGTTGGTCATGGATTCTACTTCCAAAGCCCAAGTTGCAACCCCTAGTGGTTCACCCATAGACGAAGAAAATCCACCAACCACTGAGGCGTTGCCCATGGTGGCATTGGAGGAGGAAGAAAGCGAGACCCAAAATGATTCCGACCCCTATTCCTGCTGGTTTAGACCCTCTTGAAGAGGTTTTGTCTCGTCCAACCCTTGATCTGTGGTACGAGAGTGGGAGTTTATTCCCTTCAATCCCAGCAAATGTGTGACTCCCACCAGTAGGTTGGGGGCGGTAAGGAAGGAGGATGCCACAGCAGTTGCTATTTGGATCCCTCATTTTTAGGAAATTTTAGACTTGAAGATTTAGAGAAAGGATATTCTGGCCGTGCCTTTCAAATTTGATTTTAAATGTTCAAGGGCTCATAGTTGGGAAGCATGGGTGGACAATGAATTTGCTGATGAAGAGTTTTGTGCACTCTTGGAGCAAGTCGGAGTGCTCCAAGCTATTCTGATCTTGAGAAGTTCATACATGTATTGAGACATGGAAGCTCTACAACAAATGATTCGGAGGTGGTGTCCTTCTATCCACACATTTTTCTTTGCTCATGGTGAGCTCACTGTCACTCTTGAAGATATTGAGAACCATTGGATGCTCTCCCCATCTTGGGTGATTGTGATCCTTTTGAAATCGAGTTATCTTTGAAGGAGCTTGATGTCGGGTCAATTTTGATGAGGGATGGATAGTATAGTAGTGAAGAGGGTTGTCGAACCACAGGGAGATTGGAATTCAAAAGACACTTTTAAAAGGGTAAAAATAAAGAAAATAATATTTTGAGGTTTGTAGAAAACTAATAATTAAAATTAAGAAAAATACAATGAATAAAAATGCTTAGACTTTAGGTTCATCCACTTTATAAGAATACTATAAATTCAATTTTACCATGTCATAACTCAATTGATGGTTTCTCATCCCAAACCATCAATCGGAAGATTTGCAATAAAGACTTTATAAATAATTCTAATATAAATTTTTCTAAAGATTGTCCATTGATTAAAGCATGAAATCAATAACTACACTAGAAAAATCATAAGACGACGATATACTCTCAAGCAATAACGCAGCAAACAATAATATCTAATGCAATTAAGGTTTTGTATTTGATAAATCTAGGGTTCTTACATAACTATAAGAAAAGCCTGACTGAACTTATGAAACGGTTCAAACCCTAAAAGTTTCAAATAAAAATAATAATATAATACGTATGAACAATCAATAGAAGAAATTATAAACATTGAAACACATTCATGGCATTAAAAGAATAAATAGTATTTTACAAAGGGGAATCCCCCTTAGTCTAAGCTAAGGTTTTAGCCTTCCATAAAAAATACTAAACAAAAATCTAAAGAAAACATTGGGGGAGAGAGGCAAGGAGAGACTGAG
This sequence comes from Fagus sylvatica, assembly GCA_907173295.1. Lineage (NCBI taxonomy): Eukaryota > Viridiplantae > Streptophyta > Magnoliopsida > Fagales > Fagaceae > Fagus > Fagus sylvatica. Next base: position 34,557,835 of record OU015762.1, on the reverse strand, counting down.
AAAGACTAAGAGAGAAGAGTGAAGAGTGCTCTTAAATTTGACCTAATGAACCTTTAAATAGGTCTAGAAATCCTAATAAAACTAAAATTTTCGTAGGTTTAAAATCCCAGATTTTTAGGCTTTACTTGACCGCCACGTTTGGCCCCTTATAAGTCCGAATTAGGAAATTCTCATTAGACACAAAATTGTATCCCTTTGAATCACCTTTCCAGCCCAACTTGAATCGCATCAATCCGATATTTGAGTTGAAAGTTACGGCCCAAATATGAAGACATATGCAAGCTGAAATCCTAGTACGAATTGGACTGCGATTTTTCTTTGATTCCTTGTTTTATTTGGACTCCAATTGAATTGGGCTGACCTTCTTTTGCTTCATTAAGACCTACAAATATAACAAACTAAGTTAACACTCTATGGGATCAATATAACTCACATAAATGGTAAATTTCATGCGATGCAATGAAATTAAAGAATTGTAGAAATTAAAGAATTGTATAACTTATGTGTAATTCAAAGTATCATGCATAATAATCCCATTAAATTCTCTCTAAAACATAGGTAAATAAGTCATATTTCATGACTTATCAGAGCTTAAGGCAGAAACAATCTTGTCGAATTATGTCGGGAAGAACACTTCCTTGGGTACTCATGCAGCAAGATTCACAAATTGGCCACAAAAATTTTTCGAGGAAGAAGATGATGCACTCCATCGTGTTGCCTTTGTTGCGTACTAGCTATGTAAATGTGTATTCGGTGAGTATCCTTATTACACTGTGAAACCACTTTACTTTTGACTTGCTGTGAAAATTTCTACTAGAACAGGTTTTCCTTTGGCTACCATGTTTCTTGGCCAATTTTATACTCTGCTGGATTTATTGCATACTAACGAGATGGCTGGTGGGTCTTGTCACACTGTGGCTTCTCTTTTCAACTCATCCAATGTTGCAAACGTTTCTTTGGGAGCATGCCAAAGGTTATCGTACTGATGGCAAGAAACCTTCTAAGTCGCGGTAGAAATTTGCAAAAATTCCGAAAGTTGTTGTTGCTCTGTTTTGATTTCTTGAAGACCAGTGTGCCTATTGTATATCGCTGGATTGGCTTTAAATTTTATGATTTAGAGCTGGTTCCTTGGTTGGCCAATGAAGAATCAGTGATTTGGAGGCCGTATGGCACATCTCATAAATGTTATTCCTAGGCAGGGTTTCGCTCCTCTAAAACTACCTATTTCTTCTACTCTATGCTTCTACTTCAGTAGAGCTTCGCTACTCTAGGACTACTTCTTCATAACTCTCTCTATTCTACTTATACCAGTGCTTCTTGATATTTTTCAGTGTTTCTGTGGAGATTCTCCAGTATGATTTGTTTGTGAGGTATGGAGGCTCCTTTTATAGTGATAAAAGGGCTTGGGTTTGCTTGAAGAAGGGGAAAACTGACATGTTCCCGTAGGAATCAACCAGTCTCCACGAATTAAGGTTTCTGCCTGGCGGAACTGGCGCACGCCTCTTCACTACAGATGTGCACCACCTCCAATGGGGCGTACGCCTATTAGGTTAAAAGGCAACTTCTCGAACTCGTTTTCTAGAACTTTCCGGGTGGTTTTCAACACACATTCGCCTTATAAGAGATCTTAATTATCATTATTGAGACTAGGGATCAGGAGTATCAACCGGTACAAATTGGGGTGTCTACATGGTATTTGCGCCTAGCCAAAGAATCACACCATCTTATATAGAAGTAAACAAAATTTTACACCATTCTTACACCACTTTTTCATATCTTTCAAAGATGACTAAAAGACAAATAAAAAGAGAAACAATGCTAGATTATTTTGTTTAAAGAAGTAAAATTTTAAATCTTAAAACAACCAGATAGAGATGACTGAAAATTTTTAAAAAAAAAAAAAAACAAAAAAGAAAAGAGAGAAAAATGAAATTTTCCCAAAAAATGGAGGAATATAGAATTTTTCCCAAAAATAAAAAGAACCTCTAAACACGAGTGGAGCACGTGTGGAAGTGGCTAATATATACTATCTGTCATAACCCCATTTTTACCTTAAGGATTTTCCCTGGGAATCTGGCACACAAACCAAGGCAGTCCGATTAATGCGAGAATCGGCTAAAACTACCTGAACATGTTGAAATCCGTCAATCCAAGACCGTGTTTCAAGGATAGGAGGATTTTGATGAGTTTGACCAAGTTTGACTAGGTTTGACTGGGTTTGACCAAGTTTGATCAGAGTTTGACCGAAGCCATGGCTGAGCTCCGTCAAGAGTTGGTTGACTGTTTTAACGTCTTTCAGAAGAGTACTTGAAGATCTTCAGTTTGATAGTTCACGGGCCTAGAACGGATTTAAAACGAAGGAGTTATGGCCAAAATCGTTGAAAAAGGCCTAACACTTAGTGAAATTTCACTAAGTATTTTGGACATAAAGAGACCCATTTTGAAACTGCATTTTTGTGCAGAGTCTTCTCAATCTACTCCATGAGTTTCCTGAAGGCAGGTAGATTTTCGAAAATAAGAAGTTTATCTAGAAGCAGGTTCTTTCAGCTCGTCCAAAGCATACCCGAGTTGCCCAGAATTAGCATTGGAAGACGGACCGCCAACAAGGAAACCTCTCCGGCAGCCCCTATTCCAAAGCCCGCAATTTCTCAATCGAAACTTAGAATGACACAAGATTTATTCCATGGGAAATTAGACATTACAAGATTTCCGGAAATACCAAGTTTTCCCAAATCCGACATCGGGAGCTAGGTCAACCGAAAGCGGGAAAAATGACGAAAATAAGCTAAAGTGCTGGAAAATTGCCAACAACAGCTATCCGACATACCACCTTTGCGCACAGAGTCTTCCCAACCCTTACCATGAGTTTCCGAAAAGCTCACACCATTTCGAAGAGGGCAACTTCGTCTACGATAAGGTTCTTTTAGTTCACCAAGAGCTTATCCGAGCTGATCAGAATCTGTGCCGAAAAACTGGAAATAACCATCTTGAATACAGAAAACAGTCTGATTGCTCTACTTCCAAGAGCTACAGTTTTCTGCACAGGAGTCAAAATCGCACAAGGTCAGTTCCGTTGGAAAGTAAACAGTGTAGGCTTTCCATAGAAACCAGTTTTGACCATATCCGAGCACTGGAAGGCCCTCAACCATCAATCCAAAAAAGGGTGCTCAAAGGGCCAAAAACTCGTTCAAAATCTCGTTGAAATCGGACAAAACGCGCTGAGCAAGCAACTAGAGCAGCTAACGCAAGCACCATGCTACGTGAGGCTCTCTATAAATATGGCTTCAAATTTCGAGGCATGAGAGAGGGAATTGGTAGAGAGATAAGGAGGTTCTAATAGTCTAGAGAGAGAAAGGCTCAAAAAATCGAGAGAAACACCGTTATAATCGAGAAATCGAGTCAGAAATCTGAGCCACTTTCTTCTTCTTCCAAGCTCGAGTCTCAACCTGGTGAAGAAGCTTCTCTCGGATTCCAAGCACGCCGAATTCGGGACCCTTGGGTCAAGTCATCCATTCTTAAGCCGGAGTGCCGCACAATTTTCTGAAGATTCAAGCTGGATCCTCACCACTACGTGGAAGCGCCGTCGGATTCCCGACTCTCCAAAGCCTAGTTTTCCACCACTACCGGAAGCGCCGCCTAATTTCCGACTCCACACTAGGTGAGTTTCTATGGTGTGTTCTTAATATGAATATGCCATGATTAGGTAACTTTTAGAATCACATATCTAAACTTTCCTATTCTACCATGTTTGTATCAATTCTAGCATGTTTACCTCATTTCAACATTCTTGATTCTATGCCTAAACCTTAGAATGCACTTCTAAGTCTCTTTGCATATTTCATACATGTTGATGCATGCCATATTCATCCATTTTTATATTACTTCATATACTTGACATATGCCATATTCATGTGTATTTAAGCCTAGAATCCTTTTCTAATTTACCTTTCTTAATAATGTCTAATATGCCTTGAATACATTTCATATCTCTTTATGTATGTGTTTCATTAAATCCTAGCATGCATGCCGAGGTCCTTTCTATGTTTAATGTGTATAAATGAGCCTTTTTATATGACATTATGCATAAAGCCCAAAGTCACACTTTGGACCATTACATCATTTTAAATATGCTATCTCATCCAAAGCCCTAATAACATATTTAAGCCCATTCATTTAAAATCCTAGCATCACATGTCTAGGTACACTCATTTAAAGCCCTAATCTCATATTAGGCACACTTATTCTCACATGCTATTTGGTTTGCCCATTTGTCCAATAAATTGTGCAATTGTTTAAATCATGTAAAATACTTAAACAACTTTCCATGTTAGCCTTAATAATATCAAAAACATTGTTCTATAAGCAATACAACGCACCTTGATTGGTCCATCCTAATCCTGAGGCTGAGCCTCATTTTAGGACGCCATGATACGGGTATTCGATATATGTTGAGACGTTTCGGTGTTAATACATGTAAAGAATGCTTGCGCGTTGTATTCCTTATGAAATCATGTAATTAATCAGAACTCAACAAAACTATTACTTTCATTTGTACCTACAACGAATCATGGGAATTCCTAGCATGTGCGAATGCGGATAGGAAACCCATTTGTATTCGGGGTTCAAACAAGTGAAGAGAATAGCCCAAAAATAAAAAGGTTAATCCAAGCCACCATACGACGGACCGCTCTACCCTTGCAACCCAAGGGTAAGTGAGGTCCTGATCATGGCCCAACCTAACTCAACTATATTCTAGTGAATAGTGTTGGGATTTCAAGTACACCCTGCCATTGTTTCACCAAGAACCCTAAATGAAACAAGATATTCAAAAGGCGAACAAAGGATAACAAAACCAACCACGTCGAATGCATGCATCACCAATTGATGTACGCCGGAACTACGTCAGGACATTGGTGCCTAATAATAATCCAACATTAATTTGTTTGATCAAACACACACACAAGAGCACATGGAGGGAGGTAACCGTCTACAGACGGATGTCGTGGGGTGCCTAACACCTTCCCCATGCATAACCAAATCCTCGAATCCAAATCAAGATAATAAAACCAGTAGACATAGGTGACCAATCACACCTCATAATTTCCCGATGATTGGTGGCGACTCCAAATCTCATGTTGTCTGTCCCTATTGCCATGTCCATTAACATGTCGGGGCGCGCACACACACACACACACATTTGCACATGTTTACATAATATGTTAACTCCAGCACATAACACACTAAAAAATGAGATTTCGTTGAGCCCAATGGGGGTCAGAGTTGGGAAACATAAAATCAATCCACAATCTAGTAAAATAAATAGGAAAACGACATATATATATATATATTTTTTTGGTGCCGACACTATCTTTATACTCATTGGTCATTTGGCCCAGTGGAGAACTCTATATTCTCCATCCAATTAAAGGTGGGTTCGTTAATTAAAAAAAAAAAATGCATTATACCTGATGTTTGAAAATTTGGATATGCTAACTTGAGGTTTGGTTTTGTTTTGATATTAGCCCTTTCGTCCAAAAAAGTTAACCCCTGACCGTTAAGTACAAGCTAGTTGGCCTAAAATCATGCGTGTATTATAAAAATTAAAAAAACTTAAAAAAAGAAAAAGAAAAAAGAGATTAAAATAAATTCTTTAATATATAAAAAATTACATAAAGTAAAAAATTCAATTTAATTTAAAATTTGCATAAAATAATTTAATTAATTTTTTTCATACCTTTTTTTTTTTTTTTTTTTTTTTTTTCCTTTCTACATTTTTTTTCTTTAATAATTTATAATTTGCATAAAATAATTTAATAATTTTTTTTTGTTTTAAAATTAAATTAAAATTTTTATTTTATATCATTTTTATATTTTAAAAAATTTATTTTATTATTTTATTTTTAATTTTTTTAATACACTTGACACGTGACATGATTTTATTATGCCAACCAACATATGTGTCAAATCTAAATGACACTTAAGACAAACTTACTAATATCGAAACAAAACCAACTGAGGTAACGGCTGGATCCAGATTAAACAAAAATGAGGAAACAAACTCCAAATAATAGACCAAACTAGGGTGTAGAGTGCATTTTAGAGAGAGAAAAAGAAAAGAAAAAAAATTGGAGTCAAATAGAGAAGTATCGAAAAATGCGAACCGAAAGTTGAAAGTTGAAACATAGAAAGAGTCGAGTGGTCTGTACTCTCTAGTAGTCCATCCAGTAAGAAAAGAACAGAGAGTCCCAAACTTTCATTTCCCAATCTCTCTCTTCCTATTTGCAAAAGAAAAAGAAAAAGAGAAAGAGAAATACAAATGGCTGGTATCCGATTGGCTCCGGAGGACTCAGACCTCTCCTCGCAGCAGCAACAACAAACCCGAGGCGTGGTCGTCGGCGATCTCATCTCCGACGACGAGCGCTCCGTTGCCGCCGACTCCTGGTCCATCAAGAGCGAATACGGCAGTACTCTCGACGACGACCAGCGCCAGACCGACGCCGCCGACGCTCTCTCAGCCGCCAACTTCCCCGCCCCTTCCTCCGATTACAGGTCTCTCTCTCTGTTTGTTTCCCGAGATAAATAAAATTTAAATACGTCTATCACGGAATTAGGAATTCCAATGCTAGGTTTTTGGTTTCGCTTCTAGAATTTTTTTTTTTGATAAGTAATAATTTTATTGAAAAGAACCAAGTACACTAGGCGTATACTAGGCGAAAGAATACAAGGTCAAAAACAACAAGAATCTATAAATTCTAAAAAAGAAGAGAAACCAAATAATCTCGTGGATGCCATCCACTCAAACAATGTACGCAGGAACAGCAGCTTGAGCTCAGCCACATGCTGCTCACAACCCTCAAAGGTACGCAAATTCCGTTCCCTCCACAAACACCACATCAAGCAATGGGGAACAGCTCTCCAAATCATATGAATGGGATATTTCCCCATCTTCCCCAGCCAGCAATCAAACAAATCTCTAACTCTTGCAGGCATCACCCAAGATATCCCAAACATCGCAAACACCAAGTCCCATAATTCATTGGCATAAGCGCAATGGAGGAGCAAATGATCAACCGATTCCCCATCCATTTTGCACAAACAGCACCAACTGACTATAATAACCCTCCTCCTGCTTAAATTCTCCTCTGTTAAGATTCTCCCCAACGCAGCTGTCCAAGAAAAGAAAGCAACCCAAGGAGGAACCTTTGCCTTCCATATGCTCTTCCAAGGAAAACAGTCTTCCCCATTAGAAGTAAGAGACTTATAATAGGACTTTACCTGGAAGTTTTTAGATTGAGAGGGCTTCCAACACACCTTGTCCTCCCCACTACTTGTGCCAGTGAAAGAATACAGGAGCTCCAGAAAAGATGAGAATGATTCCAACTCCCAATCTTGAGCCAACCTAGTAAAAGTCACCTCCCAATGAATGGAATCGCCTCTACACTGAAAATTATCTGCCACAAAAGCATCTTTGGCTCTAGCGATGTGATACAACTCCAGATAGGCACTCTTCAGAGGACCATCATTGCACCACATATCATCCCAAAAACGGATACGAGTACCATCCCCCACCTCAAATTGCAGCAGTCGAGAAAATTTATTCGACGCAGAATGAATAAATTTCCACAACCCCACCCCATAAGTCCCAGTGGGCATCTTGGAAGTCCAACCGCCCTCCAAAGCTCCATATTTCACCATCACCACCTGTCTCCACAACGCCTCCCTTTCCACCCCAAACCATAACCACTTCCCTAATAATGCTTCATTGAAATGCCTCAAACTGCGAATATTCAACCCACCATTCGAGAAAGAAGTACAGATAAGATCCCAATTTACCAGGTGAAATTTAGTTATCTCTTCAAAATCTCCCCAAAGAAAATTCCTCTGAACTGTCTCAATTCTCTTTGCCACAGCAGTAGGAATAGGAAAAAGAGACAGATAATATGTTGGCAAATTTGAAAGAGTGCTCTTAATTAAAGTGAGACGCCCCCCTTTCGAGAGATACAGCCGCTTCCACCCTGCTAAATGGCGTTCCATCTTTTCCACAATTGAGTCCTAAATGGATTGCACTTTAAAGTGAGCCCCCAACGGAAGCCCCAAATATTTCATAGGAAAAGCTGAAGTTTTACACCTCAAAATCTCTGCTAGGAGCTCCAAATGAGGCACCTCACCCCCTTGAGCCAATTCAGATTTTCCCAAATTCACACGGAGACCTGAAGTAGCTTCAAACCAAGTAAGAATAGCCCGCAGATAGATAAGGTTGTCTGGAGACGCTTCACAAAAAATGAGGGTGTCATCAGCAAACAAAAGATGAGATATCTTCAAAGGATCAGAAACCTCCTCACCCACAGAAAAACCAGATAAAAGACCAACGGCACTAGCCTTATCAACCATTCTACTCAAGGCTTCCATGACTATCACAAACAAGAGAGGAGACAAAGGGTTCCCTTGCCGAATACCCTGGGAGCTCTGAAAGAAACCACACGGGTTGCCATTAATCAATATGGAAAACCGGACAGAAGAGATACAGAAAGAGATCCACCTCCTCCACTTCTCCGAAAACCCACATCTCTGAAGTAAATACAGCAAGAACTCCCAGTTGACATGATCATAAGCCTTCTCCAAATCCAGCTTACAAATCACACCCAGCTCTTCAGCTTTCAATCTGCTATCTAAGCACTCATTAGCAATAAGCACAGAGTCTAGAATTTGCCTACCCTTCACAAAAGCATTCTGAGAGGGAGAGATGATCTTCCCCAAGACAACACTCAGCCTAATTGCCAACATCTTGGCAATAATCTTATATATACCTCCAACCAGACTAATAGGACGGAAATCTTTGATCTCATCCGCCCTATGTTTCTTAGGAATGAGCGAGACAAAAGTTGCATTGAGACTTCTTTCGAAATGGCAATGCTCATGAAATTCCTGACACACAGCGAACACCTCACCCCTCACAACACTCTAGCACAGCTGAAAAAAAGCCAAAGAGAACCCATCTGGACCCGGGGCCTTATCCCCATTAAAGCCTTGCACCACACCAGCAATCTCTTCTTCATCAAAAGGACGCTCTAACCACACAGCATTCTCCCCAGAAATAGCAAAAAACTACATCCCATCCAGCAAAGGCCGTCTATGCCCCGTCTCCAAATATAAGTGCTCATAAAAGGAGGCAATATGATCCCTAATAACATCTTGATTGGAAGAAAGAATGCCATTGATATTCAGCTTAGCAATGGAATTGGTATTCCAATGCGAATTTGCTAACCTGTGAAAGAATTTAGAATTCTTGTCTCCTTCTTGAAGCCATAAAGCTCGTGACTTTTGTCTCCAACAAATTTCTTCTATCAGAATAAGCTTGTCCAGCTCTACACTAGTTAGCTCTTGCTTACCCTTTTCCTCCACCGATAAAGGCCGACTTTCCTCCACCACATCCAGCTCCCTCAACTCAGCCATCATCATATTCTTTTTCATTGTAACATGCCCAAATTCCTCTACATTCCATTTCTTCAAGTCCCCCTTCAGAGCTTTCAACTTGTGTGCAAAAACAAAACTCAGAGTGCCAGTGAATTGATAGGAACCCCACCAATCACGAACCCGCTCCAAAAATCCATCCGCTTTTAACCACATGTTCTCAAACCGAAACAGTCATCTGCCCCTAGGAACACTTCCACACTCTAGCATAACAGGAAAATGATCAGAGGTCAATCTCACCAACCTCTTTTGAGAGATGGTAATAAAGCCCTCTTCCCAATCAGCTGTGTATAAAAACCGATCAATTCTCGACATAGAAGCCACTTCCCGATTATTCGACCAGGTAAAGTTACCCCCAGACAAAGGAATGTCAATCAAACCATTAGCAAATATAAAGTCAGAAAAATCATGCATTGCAGGGGAAAAGCCCACAGAACCTAACCTTTCCGACGGGAAACGCACCACATTAAAATCTCCTCCCACAACCCAAGGCACGCCCCACCAGCTGCGAATCCCAGCAAGCTCATCCCACAGAAGACCCCTCTCTCTGTCTACATTAGGCCCATAAACTCCACTATATATCCAAACATGCTGATCTGCCACATTTTTGAATTTACAAGAAACTGAAAAAGACCCAACCGCTTCTAGAATTCAAGTAGTATCACACTTGCTTTTTGCTGATGACACCTTGATTTTCTGCCCAGCTGATCCCAGGCAATTGGAACATCTTCGAGCGGTTTTTACATGGTTTGAGGTTGTTTCCGGCTTGAAAGTTAACTTGGGGAAATCTGAAATGGTTCCGGTGGGTGAGGTCTCTAACTTGGAGGAGTTGGTGGAGATTTTGGGGTGTAATCATCGTTCACTTCCGATGACTTATCTGGGCCTTCCTTTGGGAGCCAAATTTAACTCGAAGATCATATGGAACACTGTTCTGGAAAAGATGGAGAAAAGGTTAGGCGGGTGGAAGCGATTATATCTTTCTAAGGGCGGTAAGCTTACTCTTCTTAAGAGCACCTTATCTAATATCCCTACTGATTTTCTGTCTCTATTCCATATTCCGGCTGGGGTGGCATCTCGTTTGGAGCGCATCCAACGAGACTTCCTTTGGAGTGGTTTAGGTGAGTCGAAGAAACTGCACCTTGTCAAGTGGTCCCAGGTCTGCACGCCTATTCAAAGTGGTGGGTTGGGAGTAAAAAATTTACGCCGTTTTAACCAAGCTTTGCTCGGGAAGTGGCTTTGGAGATATGGGATGGAGAGGGATGCTTATTGGCGAAAGGTGGTGGAGGCCAAGTATGGCAATATGTGGGGGGGCTGGTGTACTAAAGTTGTTAAAGGATCTTATGGGGTTAGCTTATGGAAATCCATTAGACAAGGCTGGGTTCGTTTTTCGCCTTTCATATCCTACTTAGTGGGTACTGGGGATTCTGTGCAATTCTGGCATCATAATTGGTGCAGTCCTCTGCCTTTAAAGTTGCTGTACCCGGGGTTATTTTCTATTGCTCGAGAAGGAGAGGCTTCGGTGGCAACCCTTATGTCCACTAGCAATGGAGCTTTACATTGGGATATTAATTTCTTACGGAATATTCAGGATTGGGAATTAGAGCCGCTTTGTTCTTTCATGGATGTGATATATTCTCTCCAGATTGATGGTAGTGGGGTGGATAAATTGTGTTGGAATGGAAGTAAGTCGCTGGGATTTACTGTGAAGTCCTACTATCGCTGCCTGAGTCCTCCCCCTTCAACTTTCCCATGGAAGAGCCTTTGGAAATCAAAAGTTCCCCCTCGAGTAGCTTTCTTCACCTGGACTGCAGTGCTGGGCAAGCTTCCTACTATTGATAATTTGAGGAGAAGAGGCATGGTGCTGGTTAATAGGTGCTGTATGTGCAAGGCAGCCGCTGAATCCGATGATCATCTGTTTCTCCACTGCCCTTTGGCCAAAGATCTATGGGACACGGCCCTCTCTCTGTTTGGAGTTCCTTGGGTTATGCCTCGGCAAGTTAGGGGGCTTTTTGATTGTTGGACGAGGGGTTTGATTAGGCATCAATATTCTTTGATTTGGAAAGCCCTCCCCCACTGTCTCATGTGGTGCTTGTGGCGAGAGCGTAATTTGAGACGTTTTGAAGATGTTGAGTTGGGTAGTCTAGATCTCAAGATCCTTTTCGTTCGGACTCTTTATGAGTGGATTAAGGCGTTAGGATTATTCTCTTTCTCTTCTCTCCATGATTTTCTCTCTTCTTGTAATTCTTTGAATCATCAAGTATACCCCTAGTATACTTGCTGTTTCCTTTTCAATAAATCAATATTATTTATCCAAAAAAAAAAAAGAATTCATCAATGAGGTTTTCTGAATATGATATAAACAACAAGATGTGAGACTACTGCACGATGGAATTTGAAATTTGATTGGCTCTGTCAAATTCATTGCTTTCAATTCGATGAATATTAGATGTAAATTGTCTATTTCTAAAAGAAGTAACTCTTGGTGTAGGTGATTTGTTGAAGCTTGTTTATTAGTTGATTAATATCTTATATTGCATGTGTGTGTATTGGTTTTCAAATCATGTGTTGTGTGTATCTATGCAGTTCTGACAAGGAGGAAGTGGAGGCTGAAGAAGCGGAGCAATCAATGCTAGGGCTTCAGAGTTACTGGGATGCTGCATATGCAGATGAGTTGACAAATTTTCGCGAACATGGCCATTCCGGTGAAGTTTGGTAAGATTTTATTTTCATATATCATATCATCCAATGTTTGTTGTGACTAGTGGGCATAGCAATAGAGACTTAGAGAATCTAGTACAATACTTACGCTACCCTTTCTTTCTTTTTTTTTTATATAGCTTTAGTTTCATTATGGATATTTCTATTTAGTGCTGTTTTCTTATAAATTATTGGGTTGGTGATGAAAGTAGAATCACTTTGGTGAGAAAAAACATGAACAATCAAAGACTGGGAGGATATCACATTCACTGGAATTCATCACTTTGTTTGTTTTCCTCTATTTCTATAGGTTTGGAGCTAATGTCATGGAAGTAGTTGCCTCTTGGACCAAAAGTTTGTGTATTGACATTTCTCGTGGTCACTTACCAAATCATGTTGATGATATCAAGTCTGAGCCGGTTGACCAGGGTGATAAATATCTGTCTGCATGGAGTGTTCTTGATATTGGGACTGGCAATGGTTTGCTTCTTCAAGAAATCGCTAAGCAGGGGTATGCTTTGAAATTTTGAATGCATTTCTGGTATTTTATGCTTCATAAATATACAAAAGATATTATGATCATCATTTTAAAGGAAACATGGTTGATGGTACGTGTGCTGTGCAGATTGATGTATGATATTGATAATCCTAGGTGAACCATATCTAGAACTGGGAAAAATCTAGATAACAGATAGCAGGTCTTTAGCAAATGATGCTCTAGAATTTATGTAGCCTTTATTTGGTGACTTTGGTATCTATATGTGGACACATGTGATGCAGCACAAAATTCTCAAAGGAATTTGAGAATAAACAAAAAAGAAAGGAAGAATGTAGGAATCAACACCTAGGGTTGCCTAGAATCGTCCTCTTTCTCGTGAGCTCCTCTAAAGCTAAGTCAAGACTGTGGATAATGAAACCTACAGCTACCTTCTCTTTGTTAGGTGAGTTCTTTCTCCTATCTCTGACTGAACAACCCCTAGCTATTGGAAGAAATTCCAACAAAAATTTTATTAATTTAGTCAAGCATGAGACCTTTAAATAGGGTTCCCCAAGTCACATCAGTGAAGGAAAGTAACTAACTTTCTGACCAAGTAAGGAAGGAAAGGAGTTATAAATGAAGTAGGAACGAAAATACTCATAAACAATTACATAAAGTCAAAAAAAAAAAAAAAAATCCCTAAATTATATAAGTTCCATTAAATGAATTGAGCCCATTCGAAGCGGGCCTCCATCATCCATCCATAAAGTCACTTGGTAGGCTGCCTTCTTGCATTGACATCCATAAACTCATGTGATCAGGGGCCTACATCTGGTGTTCACACCAATATGTTTATAGCATTCTAGAAAATAGTTTACCTTTAACAAAGATAAGGTAGCTATGTATGTATTGGAGGACTAGGGTGCCATCTAGAGTCTCTATTCGTTTCATGGACCATAGGTTTGGAGAAAATTCTGACAATTGATAATCTGTGGAAGACGCATGTTATTGTGATAGATTGGTGTTATATGTGCAAATGTGGTGGGAAGACCGTGAATCATTTACTTCTCCATTGGCCTATAGCTCGGGAGTTGTGGATTTTGATATTCGGCTTGTTTGGAGTTTCAATGGGTTATGCTGAAGAGTGTTATGGATATGTTAGCTTGTTGGCAAGGTTGGTTTGGTCGTCATCAGAGTATAGAAATTTGGAAAGTTCCTTCATTGTTTGATGTGGAGTATCTAGCGGGAACGAAATGCTAGAAGCTTTGAGGATGTGAACAGACTATTCTCAATCTAAAGTTGTTGTTTTTCAAATCTTTGTTTGATTGGATGCTAGTGTTGGACTCATTTTCCTTTTCTTCACTATTAGATTTGAATGATCTTTGTAATTTAAGAGTTTGATTTTGATGTACCCACAGTATACTCCCTGTGTACTTGGGACCCATTTTCTCATATTATTAAATTCTGTTTTTGTAATAAATTCTTTTTTTTTTTAATCAATTAAAAAAAGTTTTCCAATGAAGAAATTATACATATATACATCAGAGCATCAACAAAAATTAGGACTTTATAAAATTCTTCTTATTGCAGAATTTATCTCAAGAAGTGGACATTGATTTGAATTGTCAAAAATACATACATACATCCACACGCACTCACCAAACACACATATACTTGTCATTTTGTGTTGGACACATGTAAGAGCGATTAATTCAAATAGTCTTGCTATATTGAATGTCAATGATATTCTTAGATTAATAAAAAATGGGTTAGTTGCATTTTTCCACTCTAAAAAGTATTGGAAAATTTGCAATGTTCTCCTTAAATTATAAATACAATCAACACCGTAATTTTAAAATGATGTGCAGTGTCTCCTCTATAGTTTAGCTGTTTAAATTGACATTAAAAAAAAAAAAACACTTGATCATGTGCTGGGCATGTGACTGTAGATTTAGTACATTGACTCATTTACTCACTACTAATCACACAAACCCTTCCTTTCAAACCCAAAATGGCCATCTTTGCTATGAAAACAACCACGTTTCTCCTCACTACTTGTTGATCTCTGAAACCAATTTTCCCCTCACTACTTTTCTCCAAAACCAACCTCCCCAATGAGCTCTACCCAAAATACACTATCCAATACCCCCTCTCTCAACAAAGCTCTAACCATAATCTTTATCCTTTTATGGGCCCACTAAGTTGCCACTTAGGAACTATTTAGTAAGTGTGGACATCTTCAGGTCCTGTCACTTGTTGCCTGTGCCTTATACGGGGTTGATGAGGATCTACTCAAAGATCTTGTGGTGATTAGGGACGAAGGTGACGGGGTTGTGGACCATTTGATCATTTGGATTTATTTTTGGGTGCACTCTTTAGGCCTTAAGGGTAATAACTTTATTTCTCCTTTGTGCTGAGTCTTGCACAAACTTATCAAGTAGTTGGACGGGGAAAAGGTGTTCATCAACAAAAATTAAGAATTGGTTTAAATTTTTATATGTATGTTCGGACTTCATTGATTGATATTGTATATGAAATACAATTTAAGGGATGCTCATAAGTTGTTTGATATAATGACTATATGAAATATTTCATCTTGGAATGCTTTGGTTGCGAGATATTTGAAGGATTGGGAATTTTATTTTGCTGAGGATTTGTTTAGTAGAATGTTGTGTAGGAATGTTACTTTTTGTGTCTACTTGAGAGAGAGGGGGTGTTTGCAGAGAGAAAATGGGGAAACAAGTTACTTGTTTCCAAATTCTATAACAAAAAGGGAAATTTCACAACTTCGTAGTGGGTTGAGGTGATTTTGTTCCATAGGGGACCACATTGAGATGGAATTCCTTAGTGCTTGCAAAAAGAGGAGGGGGGGAGGGATAAGGGGAGGTATTCAGTGACATGTCAAGGACAGGATCACTCAAGTGTCATTTTTAAGGCTAATTTAAATGGTAGGGAGAGCATTACAAATTATTTTGAACTTAGAGAAAATCGTAAATGTTCTTCTAGTTTTAAGCTGGAAAAATGCAATCAAGGCAAACCCAAATGTGTACTGATTTTCTTTTATTTAATTCATTTTTCATAAACAATTTAGAAAAGGAGCTGGGGCTCCCACTATATGTCTGTCTCAGACAGTCACCCTTGAACCCTAAAGACATGATTCATCTTTTTATTTAATTTTGATTTACTACAGATTTTGTTTGAGGAAATAACTAAAATTGTGGACTTTAGAATCAAAGGCTTTCATGTCTCCCTGCTAGAGGGGCGTATACTTAATCAAATAATGGCGAGCCTTATCTCTGTGTCCCGCATCAATTGTATATTAGTGAGTAGATGAATAAAAACTTGAAAAGGTGGAAAATCTAGAAGTGACAAGCTCAAGTTAATGGATATTGGAGTATGTTAAATAGAACTTTTTAATTGATACATTTAACCTTAGTAAGGATATCTCTTTCACAATGTTATCTGCAGGCTGTACTTCCAAGATATTGTAATATTTTGGGTAATTTTTTATGTAGCTTTCTAAATATTAGTTAACAATAAAATGATTGTACTAATGACGTTTTTGGCTTCAGGTTCTCTGATTTAACTGGAACTGATTATAGTGAAGGGGCAGTTCAGCTTGCTCGAAGCCTTGCTGATCGTGATGGATTTCCCAACATTAATTTTTTGGTATGACTAAACTTTGAAATATTTTGGAGTTGTGATTGTTTATAATCCTGCATGGAATTTTTACCAATTCTAATTGTTAGTTGTTTGTGAAATGGTTTGTTTTGTACCCAATATATTGACTTTATAATCCTTCTAAGCCTCGGCTTTGGACACAAAAGAGTAATTATTCTTTTCATTAAAACCTTGTATATTTCATGATTCTCTTCAACTTCGAAATATACAAAGTACGTGGAATGGTGGATCTCCTTGCTAAAATTGTGGATTGTAAACAATGATAAAACAGAATAATGAATTGGAAATTATTTGGTGCTTCACAGCTAAATTTTCCCTTTTTGTTCTTACTGGAAGAATTTCATTGTATACAACCTATATACATAAGTTAATCCCTCTGATTTTTGTATACTGCAATTGCTTTTTGTTTAATAAAATTCTCTGTACTTGACAAAAACAAGCAGAGGAAAAAGAGCAAATGTTCTTTTTCAAATCCAACACGAGTCCTTTCATTTGTAATTCTCTTGGATACTAATACAATGAACAATTAATGTCTTGGGCTGCTTTGACATCAACAAAATCTAAATGCTCTAGTTACTGGTAATTCTCTTTGATTAAAAGCTCAGTTTAAGTGATATTAGTTTCCTAGAACCCTAAGACTTGTTTCATATGTATTTCAAATTGGATCCGTTTCATGTCCTGTGTTTTATAAGATTTTATGTCACAGTTCAAACCTTATACACCCACATACCCACATAAATCACAGTTTATTTGCAAACCAGAAAGGCTTTCTATTTGTTGATACAAGTCTATGTAACAAATTAAACTCTTATATTTGAAGCTTTTGCATGTGAATCTTTTTTATTATAATTTGAGACAAATTTAATAGTGTCACCTTATTTGCTTGTAAGGTTGATGATGTTCTTGAGACAAAGTTGGAAAGACAGTTTCAACTCGTCATGGACAAAGGAACTTTAGACGCCATTGGGTTGCATCCTGATGGTCCTGTCAAAAGGTAATGTATAGCCTCGTGTTTTCTGCGGTGCTACAAATTTAGTCTTTCAAAAGAAAAGCTGTATATGGATTCAAAATAAAAGACAAAAGTAGAAAGATCCACTGAATTATAAAAGTGATTACTGCACTGTGAATTCTAGTATTCGGATTCCATTTGATCACCTACCAGTAAAAGTAGGACGGAAATTATGGACTTGATGATTTCTGATTTTCAGGATGATGTATTGGGATTCAGTTTCAAGATTGGTGGCTTCGGGTGGAATATTAGTAAGCATTTCACTATAGCCAATATTTGTTACTGGAATCATGCCCTTGAAGTTTCTTTTACATGTACGAAGTAATTTGGACAATGCCTCATTTTTATGGAGATTCCATGGGAAGGATCGTGATTACCTTTTATATTGTAGCATTTTGTGGCTTTATGTTTTCAAGATTTTGTTGAGAATTTAAAAAAATTGTTTTCAAAATTTTTTATACTCCACTGGATGTTGTCTCTTTTCTTAATGATCATGGTGGTGCTTTCGTAGGTGATCACATCGTGTAATAGTACAAAAGATGAATTGGTGCAAGAAGTGGAAAGTTTCAATCAGAGAAGGATTGGTATGTCCCAGGAACATGAGACACCAAAGGATGAAGAAGCAGGCAGAGAGCCTCCATTTCGATATCTGAGTCACGTTCGTTCATATCCAACATTCATGTTTGGTGGATCTGAGGGATCCCGTGTTGCCACTGTGGCATTTTCCCGGAGCTGAAATTGCAAGTCTTTTGTCATTGCTGGATAAATTCCTGGTCAAATGGTTTGATACAGTTTATGCTTGTGTGAGTGCATGGTAAGAAAGTGAAAAGTTCATCACTTATGGAAGTTCTTTTGTTTGAGACCATGAAATTTGGTGATTCATGTGAAAAAAGTGAGGTTTGTCCAGGCTTTACTTTGGTAGGGAACTTATGACTTCTATTTGTAATTAAGGAAATTGAATTATATTGTTTTTTTTTTTTTTTTTTTAATCGAAAGAAGAAGAAAAAAAAAAAAAAAAAAAATTGAAGTATATTGGGCTTTTTTTCTTTTTTGTGCTGATTGAAGTATATTGTTATTTCGTATTATTAAATTTAGGTTACCACTGAGAATATTTCACTCACTAACTTGATTAGCCATTGCATTTAACTATAAGATCGCTAATATGTTATATAGTAGTGTTCAGGGAGGTTTCTGAGATCAACAATACCGTAGATATGTAAGAAACATGTATCTACGTGTGTTATTAGAGCATTCACATCCGGTACTTTAAAACACTCTATTAGCTACAATAGATAATACTATTCACAAAATTCATCAAAAAAACACTCTCATCCGGTCTTTTATAATTGCTAAAATTTTTACACAATTGAACAGTACTCGGTATTGATACCGAGTACTATTGAAGAGCAAAACAAATAAAATACGCATTTTTTATTCAAGACACTCTCTCTCCTCTGATTAAAAAAACTTTACCAAAATTTTCTCTCTCTCTCTCTCGGCAGACCTCTCGCACCGCTCTGTGCTCTCTCTGGGTTTGGATTGGTTTATGGTTATGGTGGAAAGCTGTAGACGGTGATTTTTGCTGGGAAGCAGTTGAAAGATGGGAGGACTTTGGTTGATTACAACATCCAGAAGGAGTCCACCCTTTACCTTGTCCTTCGTCACCGTGGTGGTGATTTTTAAGGATTATGAATTTGGTCCTTTTATATGAATGATTCTGGTTTTATAATTCTGGTTATGTTTGTGTTGTTGTTTCTGCATTAATGGCGGAAACATAAAAACTTGCAGTAATATGTGTGGCCCTGATGTGTGAAGTATGAAGTATGGACTTGGTTTCTGAGTAAGACTGAAAAAAGTGGTGGTTGCCGGCGTGGGATTTGGGAGAGTGTTGGAAAAAATAATAATAAAATAAAAATTATTTTATAATATTTTAATAAGATGTATGGTAAAATAAAGAATGGGATGTGAGTGTTTTGTAAAAATTGATAGTTAAAATAAAAAAGTGGGTTTTTAAAGAGCTAAAATAGCTAATTTTTTACTAACCGGATGTGAATGCTCTTAGATTTTCGTGCCTGCCACTCCTTGTTAGCCCATTCTGAGTCCAAAGTCTGGCGTGGAAGGGTATCACAAATTCTAGCTTTAGAATGGATCTCTATTTTCTAACAAGTCGACGCTAGCTTGGTAAAGTTTCTTTTTCTTGCCATTATCATTGATTATATTCTGTCTTCAATGGGGATCATGTGGGAAAAAGAATAATGCTACATACACAATATTTTCACAACAATATTGAGTTGGCAAATTTTTATTAGTTATTATTTGGACCCATCACTTACTACACTATCATTTATAGCTTGATACTTCATCATTGTTGTGAAATTGTTTTAAAAATGTTTTGTCTACCTTTATTGGTCGGAAAAAAGTTGCTTCCCATTATGTTGTCCATGCTTAATAAATCTCCAATATACTGAATAATGTAATATTCATAATAATGATGTTTAGGACCCTGTAACATTATATTGAGTTAATACTAGTAGTGAAGAGTCTTTGTACCTCAACTAGTTGGTACCTTTCTCAACTATTGAATGTTATATTATTATTTCAGTAAAAGACTTGAGCTTTTGTGTTTTCCAAAACCACTGCTTTTATATATGGTATTGAACTGGTGACAATCAATCCTCATACTAAAAATAGTTATGAAAATTATTATTCCTATAACATTACTTTTGCAGCCTTTGTAATGTCATAATGTTTACCAATTATTATTTGTTACTCAAGTGACTTAAATATTCAGGGCACGTTCGGTATACTGTAATAGATCTTGTAATGTAATAGCTATTCCTAAAAAATAACTATTCGGTTGTTTTGTTTCGTTTTCATTACAGTGAATAATTATTCCTTAAGAATGGTTATTCTTTAAAATGAGGGATAGCTATTTCTTATCAAAATGATCGTAATAGCTATTCCTTAGATCACGTAATATCTCAAAAAAATTAAAAATTAAAAAATTCCAACAACCATAATTGACTATCACTTTTTTTTAAATCTCTCTCTCTCTCTCTCTCTCTCTCTCTCTCTCTCTCTCTCTCTCTCTCTCTCTCTCTCTATATATATATATATATATATATATATATATATACTCAAGTCTCCATTTTTTTTTACAAAAAAAAAAAAAAAAAAAAAAAATTGCCTATATATATATATATATAACATTCAAAATCCAAGTCTCCTAAAATGTTTTAAAATTATTAATACTCGTATAATAAGCAATGCTCGTATATTATTCATGTTTTAGTAAAATATAAAATTTAGATTCAGGATTCTATTCATGTGTTGTCACCAAACAGATGAATGATAATAGTTATTATATTACAGCTTCTTTTATTCCTTGTAATATTGATTCCTATTACAGTATAATAGACGTACTCCTAAAATTGTGAATGACCACTTAAAAGAAATAAATTCTATATAGTATAATCTTGTTCTAATATTTCTTTTATTTATTAGCACAAGATTATAGCCAATTCTTCAAAATCTAGAAGAAAAATTCAATTTTAAGGATCTATATTGTAATGATTATCATATTAAAATCAATAATGAAAGTAGTAAAGAATATTTTATATCACTTCAATGGTTTCAAATTGGAAGCACATATTTAAAAATATATATATATAAAAAATAAAAAAAGGTTAGCTTTCTCTTATGGGGTTATAGTTATAGACCATAAGAAGAGTTGAACATATGTTGCTGTAAACAATAAAATCTCAGGTCTTAAATTGACTCGAAAATAATTTGCAAACAAATATTTTATTGATTTGAATAGTAGATTACAATCTCATTTGTTCCTCTGATTCTTCTCTTCAAAATTGATTTCAACTCAAAAGCTTCACGAAATGTATTCTTGGATCAAATTGAGTTGATAAACGAATTTCTAGGCTTTGACTTGTTTAGAAATTTTATGTTCTTCGCATTCTTTGTGTTCTTCGAATGATCTTCGTATTCAAAGGCTTGTGTGTTGAAGTTCTTCGGGGCTTTTGGGCTTGAATCCAATGAATCTTCAATTGATCAAATTTCTTAAACTTTCTAGAGGCTTTAGGGCTTGATTCCAATATAACTTTAAAGTTTGGAAGAATTATTTGAATGAATCTTCTTCGTTTGTTCTTCGAAGTTTTTTTAATGTTCTTCAAATACTTTTGTAGCAATTTTGACAGAGTTTTGATACTTGGAGAATTGATGTAGAATGAGCTAGGGGTGCCTCTATTTATAGTGGTCTCATGAAGAAGAGTTCACTTGAAACTAGTCTTTTTGAGGAAGAGTCTTTTTGAAACTAGTATTTTAGAAGACACATGGTCAATTTTGATTGGTCAAAAATTTAAGAGTCCCACTAGGACTCGTTGATATTTATCTCCATCTTTATATATTTTATTGGAGATAATTATCAATTACAAATGTCCCAATATAATTGGAAGAAATACTTATCTTGATTTTGTAGGCCCAAGTGACACGTGGCAATTTTTAATTTGCCGATTTGATGACACATGTTACCATTTAATTTGCTCTTTGATATTTAATTTCAATTAATTTAGTGACACAAGTAAATTTAAGATTTGTCACTAAATTTGACATGGAAATTTGTAATTGGCTTTCGAATTTTTGCTTCTTACAGTTGTGATACACTATAAGTACTCTTACTCAAACATCTTTATGTTTTGGCATGATTTTTTGTTTTTTCTTTGCCAAAAGCCCGAGAGATTACTTGAATTGTTTTGACGTTATCTCATCTTAATCCTAGTACAAATCAATGTAAACTAGAAGTTCAAAAATTTATTTACTTACAAGTTTTTGCAAACCATTTACTAGATGTAATCACTAATAGTAAGAAAATGGTGAAATCTCACTTTAAAACCAATTGTTAACACTTTAGCCAAAATTTAAATCTCTATAGGACAACAGATTAATATAGAAGCTATCTGAGGCATGCCTAAAGCGTGGAAGACCTTTCTATGCTAAGGAAAATATTCCCCAAAAGAGAAAAACACAAGAAAAAGAAATTGATGCCCCCAAAGAGGCCAAACCCATGAAACATGCAACAAAAATAATTGAACCATTCAAACTTTACGAACAAAAACATCTTGGAAATGAATTCCCCGAAGAGGAGCTTCTCGAAAGAATTATTCCCTACAAATGAGCAACTATCAAAAACTGACAAGATCTTGTTACATTATGTAAACACATGAGAAATATATCGTATAAATAAAATTGCTTTCGACAACATAGTTTTATTTAAAGTTGTCATTGACATTACCAAAAGTAATGATGAAATTGAACCATAGAACATGGAAGAATGTTAACCTAGAAATTAATGCCCAAAGTGAAAAGAAGTAATTCAAGTAGAATTAAACTCACTAGAAAACCACCAACAACGCTTTTATTTGGGTGTAGAACATTTTGCACCTCTCAAAATTGCATTTTCCTAGTCATCCCAAAACATTTTCGGTTTGACCAAGATTTTACGTCATGAAAACCTAAATACCCAAAAATATTGAAAACGTTTTGCACTGCGCCAAAGGTAGCCTTAGTCCTCTCTAATAAGTCCAATTTTCAGCTATGATTTGGTCAAGTATTTCCGGAATTCGTGAAAAGGGAGATGTCTTCTACCAAGCATTGAAATAATTAAAAGTTGTAATATTAATATAAAAATCAGAACCAAATTTTAAGTAAAGAATTAGGTTAGTGGTATACAACAAGGAATTAAGTGGGGTGTATTTTTAATGGGTTTTACCAGGTCTTAATTATCATCCGTTGGCTTGTATAATAAATTTCTCAACACAAAAAGAAACAGTCATCATTATATATGAGTCAAAAGATTATATTGATTCAAGTATTATTATTATTATTATTATTATTTAACATCAGAGTTTGAAGACGATTTTATGATAATTTTTCTTTATCATCAAATCAAGACACCAATAAATTTTTTTTTTGGGTGTGTATAGATGAGATTCAATCCCAAATATTTAATTCGACCATAATATATTTAACCGATAACTGTAATCTACACATCAATAAGTTCTTAAAAGAATTATGATGCAAGAATATATAATATATAGCATGTATGACTAAGAGATGCATCTGCATGCAAGCATGAAAACTCTTATCTTTAACCAACTAATTCATTCTGTTAGATTGGCCACATGCAAATGATTGAAAGTATCAATATTATTATTTTTCTTTAAATTAATTCTAACTTTCCTTTTGTTATACGCAAGAGTATGTCAGCAGCAAATAATTCAGTATCCTTAATTTAAGGATCCATGTTTCATAAGATATTCAAAATGACATTAAGGAAACTTACAATATTAATGATCATGTTATAAGGCTCTACTGATGCAATATTTTATAAGTCAAATAACTCTACAACTTGACAAAGATGTCTTTAGCAAGGCACTAAATTATTGTAGATCCAAACAAAGTTGTTTGGTAATAAACAACATAAAAACATCGTGGAAGGATATACATGCACTTCTTTATAAATTATAATAAGTCTTTTTTTTTCTTTTTTCTTTTTATAAATTATAGTAAGTCAAATCTCTAATATGTTTAATTACATCTTCTCAATTTTCATCAGCTTATATATATGAATGAATCATAACCTATTTCAATAACTACGATTTTTTTTTTTTTTTTTTTTTTTTAATGGTGACGGTGTACCGTGAAATAAGAATTTCCGTATACTGCGTATGGACTAGAGATTTTCGGTGGCAGCGTTAAAAAATTTATTTAAAAGGATCAAGCTAAATATGTTAAGAAAAATTAAATTCGAAGAATAACTTATTTTATTTTATATATAAAAAATATTTATATCAAGTTAGGCTTTACATAATTCAATAATTTTTTTCATCCAATCAATTTGTAAACTATATCTTTTAAATCATATTTATAACAATTAATATTCTTAAACATTTTAAATCAATTTTTTTGTTAATATTTAGAGATTACACAATTAGAATATACTAATAGTTTAAAAAATATGAAATATATAAATTAATTAATTTTAAATAATTTAATAATAACATCACATTCTAAATATATACAAGTATATATATATATATATATATATATATATATAATATATATATATATATATATATATATATATATAATATATTATATTAATAAACAATATGACTCTTATTATTCATAGATAACAAATGCAATAAAGATATCTAAGCCCTTACAATGAAATCCGTAATTGTCCATTGTCAACACCATAGCCATTGTCGTCGTCATCATCACTACACTTATCACCATGGCCACCATGGTACCATCACCACCCACTGCCACCACTAACACCCCCACACATCAAAGCCATCACAGCAACCAGCAATACGACACCAAGTTATTACCATCGGCATTACTAATTTACTAATTACTATAATCATTGCAACTTCTGTAATAAATAATATTCCCTTGACGTTTATTGAAATGGCACTCACCTCCGAATGTTTTCATACATGACATTCCCTTTTTGAGGTTTGTATAAATGAACAATTAAGTCCATATCCTCTCAAACTATGGATGAAATGCTTGAGATTTGTAGATGTATGACACTCCCCCGTGAGGTAGTTATAAATTAATATGAATCTTTAAAAAAAAAAAAAATATTATGTTAGTGAAAATTTAATTGTTGCACTTGCATGTATACAAACCTCAAGGGGGAGAATGTTATTTTATTAAATGTTTGGGGTGAGTGTCATTTAGTAAAATACCTCAAGGGAGATTGGTGTAAGTTATCATTATAAATATAGTTATCTCAACAATAGATATATAAATTAATGTAATACAAATGGCCATAAATTTAAATCTTATCATTTTTTTTTTTTTTAATTCTTCGTTTAAATAGAACCTTACCAAATATGGGGTACTACTAGTCTACTACTAGTGCTAGTCAAATGGTAAATTCATTGTCATTGTAAAACGGACCTGTGATTCAAATCGTACATTTTCAATACATGTGATAGGTAGTGCTATAACATTGTGTAAACAACTCAACAAGCCCCTAAATCTTAAAGTACTAATAACAATATGCAGTCACCAACCTAAGGGATATACATGAGAGACAGAGAGACTTTTTTTCTTTTTTCTTTTTTATTCTTGAACATAGAGAGAGATTCTATACACTTTGTACAAAATCTAACTCATTGCATCAAACGAAGAAAGAAGGAAACAAGGCAGAGACAAACTGTACCACTAAGAAAGGTGAAACCAAGAGTCCCACAAATCAAACCTACAAGCTCAAAGAAGTGTGACATCTCTTTGTTTCTCTTGAGTTTATAATCATAACCACCCACATAATTCCATCCATTTTCACATTTACAACACCTCTCCAGCCTCTCCTTCATCTTAATCACTTCTATCTTCTCTCTAAGAACACTCAAATTTGCATCTACATTATTACTTGGTCTCCCTGTACCAAACAAATGAAATAACATCAAAGTTGAGCTATATATATTACTTGTAATGATAAACATAAATTAATGGCATGGCTAGCAAAAAGAGAGTTACCTTCATCACTAAAGCTCTGAGATCTTATTTGCACTCCTTGACGAGTATTATTGTGCTTATTGAGAGATGGTTTTATTGAAACACAAAAAGAAAATAGACAAGAAGCCATATTGCTTTAGATTTTACATGTATAAGTAGTTGCAATTCAATAACATAATTTAAAGAGTGCAATGTTGAGCTTTTTTTTGTTTGTTTGTTTGTGCTAGAAAATAAATTTATTTAATTTATAAAAATAAAATAAATACCACAAAACTACGCTTGAAGAGCTTGGTCAAGAACCTTTGAGAGGTGGCCGGGAAGCATTAACCAACCTAGAAAACAAACAAGTAGTAATTCATGAGCGGCAAAGAAAAGAGTTGTATCCCTATAATATCTTGATTATGCACATGTGCATATGTGCTTCTTTGGTATATATATATTAGATAGAAGAGTCGGTAATGTGGTCAATTAAAATAAAAATATTAGTTCTCCAACGTAGAAAACTGTATGACAGCCGCTGAATCAATCTTTAAATTATAGGGCCAAATTTGTATAAACAAGTTATAAATTGCTGGCTTTGGAGTTACGTATTTGGACTAATTGTACAAGTGGCAATTATGCATGACATTCATCTTCACAGTTGTTGGATGATTTGCATTGCATATATATAAGATAATCTAATGTAATAAGTGACGGTCAATTTTATCAATGTAGGGGACCTAATGGTTTTAAATAGTAGGACATATCTAACCATTTGAATGATGCAGACTTTTGGAAGGTGGAAATGAGATTTAAGAGATGAGGGAAGATCTGATTCATCTTGTTGGCCATGAATTTCTATTTCTAAAAAGAATTTTGCAAGTTCAGAAAAGGAAATTTAAAATATTAAAATATAAGAAAAGCTACTAAAAAAATTTCCCCTCTTTTAACAGTTTATTTTTCAAGATTTTGAGGATTTATTTCGAATAAACTTTCTATTACCAGACGCTTGTTGAATTATTTTTTTAGGAAGAAATGAGCTTTCCAACCCAATCCTCTCACTTCAAAAGCATTAAAAAAATGAAGTTAATCCTATCATCTCGAAATTGAAAGTTTAATTTGGTACAATAGTAGTTTCCATGAAATTGTTAGTGTAAGCTTACCAAATCTATATTGGTCAATAAAATATGGGAGAACTCTCATATTCATATCTTAAATGATATCCTTATGATTTGGATCTTGATAAATTATCACTTGTTCCAAACACTTAAATTAAAAAAGAAAAGATAATTTTAATCATTAAATCTTAATATTAATTATATGGGATTAACCCAAAAAAGAAGAAGGACATTTCGTTCAACAAGAATTGTCCTTTTTTATCTTTTTCTTTTTAATCTTTCCAATGGTCCAATGATGAATGCATCTAACCCCTTTTTTTCTTTTCTTTTTTGAATCAAGAGTGCATCTAGCCTTTAGACGGCCAAAGTTGCTAAAAAATGTATTTTTTTTTTAAGTTTTTGGGTCAAATATGACTTTTGTGATGTTTATTTGAAAAATGAACTGATTCAAAATCGTCTTTGTGAAAGACGATTTTGAACGTGAAAATCGTCTTTGTGAAAGACGCTTTCTGACCAAATTTTTCGTTTATAATTTACTGATGTGGCCATTTTTTGCCACCTTGACATTACTAGAAGTCGTCTTTAGAAAAGACGACTTTTGACAAAAATTTTATATTTCTAAAAATCGTCTTTTCTAAAGACAACATCTGATCAAAATATGAGAAAAAAGTTTCAAATTGTGTACCTTTGAAAATATGAAAGTCTTCTTTTGTAAAGACAACTTTTAGATAATTTTTTTGAAATCTTATCTAAAAGTTGTCTTTACAAAAGACGACTTTTGACTAAATTTTTTTTAAAAACGTGAAAATCGTCTTTTGTGAAAACAACTTTTAGAAAAAAAAAAAAAATTTTGAAATCATATCTAAAAGTTGTCCTTACAAAAGATAACTTTTGACCAAATTTTTCTTAAATTTTTTTAAAAAACGTGAAAGTCGTCTTTTGTAAAGACAACTTTTAGATATATTTTTTTAAAATCATATCTAAAAGTTGTCTTTTCAAAAGACGACTTTTGATCAAATGTTTCTTAAATTTTTTTTAAAAACGTGAAAGTTGTCTTTTGTAAAGACAACTTTTAGAATTTTTTTTTTTTTTTAAAATCAGACGTGAAAGTTGTCTTTACAAAAGAGATTTTGACCAAATTTTTTTAAAAAACGTGAAAGTCGTTTTTTGTAAAGACGACTTTCAGATAATTTTTTTTTTTTAAATTAGACTTAAAAGTTGTCTTTGCAAAAAACGATTTTTAACCAAATTTGTAAAAGTTGTCTTTTGTAAAGACGACTTTTAGTTTTTTTTTTTTTTTTTAAATCAGACATGAAAGTCACCTAGAACAATAATGTAGTAAAGACAACTTTCACGTCTGATTTAAAAAAAAATAATAATAAATAAATAAATAAATTTAAGAAAAATTTGGTCAAAAGTCATCTTTTGTAAAGACAACTTTCACGTCTGATTTCAAAAAAAAATTATCTAAAAGTCGTCTTTTACAAAAGACAACTTTCACGTTTTTAAAAAAAATTTAAGAAACATTTGGTCAAAAGTCGTCTTTTGTAAAGACAACTTTTAGATATGATTTCAAAAAAAAAAATTCTAAAAGTTGTCTTTACAAAAGATGACTTTCACGTTTTTTAAAAAAAAATTTAAGAAAGATTTAGTCAAAAGTCGTCTTTTGTAAAGACAACTTTTAGATAAGATTTCAAAAAAATTATCTAAAAGATGACTTTCACATTTTTAAAGGTGCACAATCTGAAACGTTTTTCTCATATTTTGATCAGATGTTGTCTTTAGAAAAGAAGATTTTTAGAAATATAAAAATTTTGTCAAAAGTCGTCTTTTCTAAAGATGACTTTTAGTAATGTCCAAGTAGCAAAAAATGGCAATGTCAGTAAATTATAAACGAAAAATTTGGTCAAAAAGCATCTTTCATAAAGACGATTTTGAATCAGTCTATTTTTCAAATAAACATCACAAGAGTTATGTTTGGTCCAAAAACTAAAAAAAAATGCAGTTTTTAGCAACTTTGGCCGCCTTTTGACATGTATATTTTATTTCCTTTCTGACGCATGCACTATGAGAATAGTGAAATTTGGCCCTTTGGTGAACCATATCCTTTTGACACTTTTGGAATAACCTTTGGTATTACAATTTACATGTCCAGCAAAATTTTTAAAAGGAGATATTTGGCTTTAAATAAAGGAACTACTAAATTTGGAAGTGGTGGTTAACACATGCCCATCTCTTGTTATATACGGAGAATAGCGAAACTAGAAATAAAATAAAATAATTCTTTTGGCTGGCAACTAGAAAACCTTGGAGAGAATTGGTTGTCATATTGTAATCCCAAACGGAACAAGGCATACCAAGGTACATTTCTCCTTTTCTTTTCTTTTTTTCTTTTTTTTTTTTTTTTTTAATTTTAATCTTTCTCATATAATAATGGTTCGAATACTTTGGATTCTACCCTAATCGGATCGTTAGGAACATATAGATTATGTGTACGTAACAATTTGATGAACTTCAAATAAACAAAAAAAGAAAACTAGTCAAACTTGTAATTCATGAAAGACCCGAACATTGTTTTCATGTCTGCAGTACTCTACATGTGAAAGATGGCCTTAATTTGTCAATATCTCATTGCTTCTTCTTTTTCCCTGAATTAATTAGTCAATATCTCAAGACGTTTTTCTGCTTCTGTAACAATAACATTGTCTACGGCTTTCTACCAAAAAGAAACTATATTTCCCTCCATTAGAACCTGAACGTAAAGTTCAGTTCATACAAGATCCAAGGACGGGTAAATTTCGGTCATTCATAAATTTTGATACATATGATTTACAAGAAAGCCCAAATTTAAGCTCATATAAACTACCTTGATGAATAGCAACATCAAATTCTTTTACGAGTAAATTTCCATCCAGCTACTGGGAAAATTTTGCAGATATTTCAAAGCTGCCTTGATGATTTCCCCTTACATTTGTTGGAACTTTTTTTTTTTTTCCCGAGGTAGCAAATACCATGAGCGTTCCAATATCTCTCACATGTCAAAACTATTAATCCTAAATCAGTGCATACGGTTCTCCTTTCAAAATACTTTACTTAATTAGCTCCTTGGTGATTATAAGTTTAAGACAAGCATATGTAGCTAGTAGTTCATTCAATAAAAGAGAATACCTTGAGAAAATAAGTAAAAAAGAAACTTTCAGCCAAAAAGCTTTGTCCAATACTTCTTGTTTATCTTTCAAGGGTGGACATGAGATTTTACTTATTGGTGTTGGAGTGGTGTTGGAGTTACGGAGTGTTTGACTAGAAAATGAATTACAGTTATTATACATGACTCAACTAAGTTAAAAATGTAACCCATTTGTACCTAGGATGGCACGTTCCAAGGAAAGACTTGCTCAAATGTGAAATCAAATTGAAGATCAGAAGGAACCAGATTATGAGAGAGCTGTAAACAATCTGATTTACAGAGTCGTAAAAAAGGCCCCAAAGGTTGAAAGTTTTCACACCAATGACAAAACATGTGAATGATATTATACAATTTATTCTAGATGAAAACATTATGTAAATCTTTTTGTCATTAAGTTTAAAAGAGACTAGTCAATTCCTTTTTTTTTTTTTATTGGCAAAGTTACTCATGCACCCTATAAGTCTTAAACCCTTGCTCTTATAAGTTTGAGTCCATTTGAACTAGAGTTCATTGGCAACAATTGTCAATTCCTAAGTAAAATAGGAAGGACCCATTCAATTTCAACAGTACAAGCAGACACCCCAATAAAAATAAAAGACAGGTAAAGTATCTTGCTAGGAACAGCAGAAACTAAAGATTCATAAATCTCAATTGCATTATCATTATAGTTTGTTCTTTTAGGCTAACAACAAATCATTTTCACCAACTTTATTCTGGAAAACCACAGAAAAGTCTCATTACCAATGTAGGTACCAGAATAACAATCAGCAGTCCTCAGATTAAAAGACCAACAGAAGTGTCTCATACATTGGTAGTCCCATCCTCAGATGGAGCACTTCCTCCATCTACAAAACGAGAACAGGAGTTAATTTTTGTTCCCTTGTGAGAAAATATAATATGGTACAAAATTGTTATAAAGCATAACGACTTTTCAGCAACGTTAACAGTTAGGCATACCTTCACCATCTGATGGAGCATAAGGAGACTTCCGGTATCTTGTTTGCTGCTGTGTGGGCTAAAAAATATAAAGCATCAAGAATAAGATGTCATTATCATTATTCAGATTTCAAAATAGAAATAAAAGTTCACTCATTTTAAATGTTAGCTCTTGTATGTTGATACAATAGGTAAACATGTCCAATTAGCTCTTTTTAATCTGATTTATAATGCTAAACATTAGATAGGCATGCCATCACTAGCCTCAACAACTCAACCCATGTCGGCATTTTGAACCTTCATGTTGGATTTACCACCTTGCTTCAATCGGTATCATCTAATCAGACTTTTCTTGTATGCTTGATGCGCCTTGTGCATAGAGCATACAAGCTTGCACAGATGCGTGCTCACGACTCAAGCACCATGTGCATAGTTAGCAATACAATATTGCTAAACATTCCTCCAACAGATGGCTCCACCACCTAGTGGTGAACACATATTTTGACACAGTCCTACGAGAATTACGATTAGACTGGAATTTAGAGCCTGGAAAACTAGTAACTATCAAATCCTCACTAAGGACATGGTTGTCAAACTAGTCTGTTATGAAGGACTAACGAGAAGCCAGTCA
The DNA here is from genome assembly GCA_907173295.1 of Fagus sylvatica. NCBI lineage: Eukaryota > Viridiplantae > Streptophyta > Magnoliopsida > Fagales > Fagaceae > Fagus > Fagus sylvatica. The sequence continues at coordinate 34,526,107 of OU015762.1, read as the reverse complement.
CATCTTATAGATCATGCTTTATACAAGGTTGGAGAAATAGAATGTTAGGCTTATCCTAAACTATTTTTTTTTTTTTTTTTTGATCAGTAAATAAGAAATTTTATTGCAAAAGAGAGAAAAAAGGTACACAGGAAGTGTACAAAACAGAACAGAGCAGCACACTCAAGCAATACAGAAGCCTAACAAACTCTAACAACAGAAGAAGAAGAAACTATTCCAGCAGCCTTGGACCAGTCCAGCAATGTTCGAAGGACCGTTCCTTTAACTTCCATCAGATTTCCTTTCCTTTCCCCTCAAAACTTCTAGAGTTTCTTTCCCACCAAATACACCAAAACACACAATGGGGGAACCATGTCCCACACCTTCCTAATTCTGGTGCTATGGCAACTGTTTCCCCAGCTAGATAACAAAGCAAGCACCCCATCTGGCATAACCCATTGAATGCCAAAAATACTAAACATGAAAGTACCAAATCTCCATAGCAGCCGAGCAATGCAACAATAAAGTGAGAGATAGACTCGCCATTCTCCTTACACATGCAACACCAATCAAGCACCTATTACATGCCGTCTCCTTAAGTTATCAGTGGTTGAGAATACGCCCCATTGCAGCAACCCAAACAAAAAAAGCCACACGTGGAGGAGTATTAGTTTTCCAAATCCTCTTCCAAGGAACTGCCATATCAGCACTAGAGGAAGTAGGCTGCTTGTAATATACTCCTCACCTGGAAACCCTCCTTAGAAGACCCTCTCCAACATAACCTATCCTCCCCATAACCTTTGACCGAACTGGAAGACAGCAACTCCAAGAAAGAAGGCTACGGCATCTAAGCTCCCAATCTTGAACGTAACGGTGTGAAAGTTAAAAGTCCCAAGATACACTCTCATTACGGTATTGCATATGATCCTTTACAAAAGCCTCCTTATTCCTTGCTAGACGGTATAATTCCGGAAAACCATCCTTAAGACTACCGCTGCCCACACCAAGTATCAGTCCAGAATCTGGTCCTGGCCCCCTCCCCCACCTCAACATACACATGCCTCGCAAACTGCCCCCAATCTTTCCTAATATGCTTCCAAAGGCTGACCCCATGAGGCCCATGAACCTCCCTTGTGACCCAACCCCCCTGCGAATCGCCATATTTAGAAAATATAACACTCCTCCAAAATGCATCCGTCTCAACCCCATATCTCCATAACCATTTGCCCAACAAGGCTTGATTGAAAACTCTTATGTTCCGAAACCCAAGGCCCCCAAATTTGAGAGGTTGACAAACTTGATGCCAATTAACCAAATGAAATTTCTTCCCTTCACCTATTCCACCCCACAAAAAGTCCCTTTGCATTTTATCAATACGAAGGGCCACCGACGAAGGAATAGGAAAGAGAGAAAGATAATAAGTTGGAAGGCTCGAGAGAGTGCTCTTGATCAAAGTAACCCGACCCCCCTTGGAGAGGTACATACGCTGCCAAGCCAGCCAACTTTCGTTGCCATCTTCTCCAAAATAGGATCCCAAATAGCCTTGGACTTAGCCTTAGCTCCCAAAGGAAGACCCAAGTAGTTTATAGGCAGCTGGAACTGTTTTGCACCCCAAAATAGCCGCCAAAAGACCCAACTCAGGAACATTACCCACTGGAGCCATTTCAGATTTGTTGAAATTAATCTTCAAACCAGAAATAGCCTCAAACCAAGTGAATAAGAGCCGAAGATTAAAAATATGAGCTGGATTTGCATCAGAAAAAATTAGACGTATCATCCGCAAACAAAAGATGAGACACATGAACCATAGCACTGATCCCTAGAACCCACCTGGAAGCTCGACAAAAGACCACCCTCCACCTGCTTTATTCATCATTTTACTTAAATGCCTCCATAACAATAACAAACAGAAGAGGGGAGAGAGAATCTCCTTGACGAAGACCCCGAGAACTCCCAAAAGAAGCCTTCTGGGCTGCCATTTATAAGAACTGAGAACCGAACAGTGCATATGCAGTAATGAATCCACCTACGCCACTTCAGAGAAAAACCACACCTTTCCAACAAATAAAGAAGGAAACCCCAATTCACATGATCATATGCCTTTTCCACATCCAACTTGCAAATGACCCCAGGCTGACCATCCTTCAACTTGGAATCAAGACATTCATTCGCCACTAACACCCAATCCGTAATTTGACGGCCTTGAATAAATGCATTTTGAGAGGGGGAAATAACCGTAGCCAACACCACGCTCAAACGGTTAGCTAGCACCTTCCCCAAAATTTTGTATACGCTACCCACCAAACTTATAGGCCGGAAATCCTTTACCTCAACAGCATTAACCTTTTTCGGGATAAGCGATAAGAAGGTAGCATTCAGACTGCGCACAAAAGAATAGATGGGATTGTGACCAAGTTTAGCATGCACCACTCCAAGAAAGGATCACTGATACAAGCTTGTGTGTGTGTGTGTGTGTTTACACACTCAATGTTGCTAAATGTGAGAGGTGACCTCAAGGCACCAAGTCTTTATATGGCCCAAAGTGCAAAGTGCAAAGTGCAAGGTGCAAGGCGCTAAAAAGATGCCTGCTGAAGTGAAGACGCCAATTTCTAAAATATGTGTATTATACATATTATAAACTCAAATTATAACCTAAAGTAATCAATTCCAATCTAATTCAATTGTTTCCCAGAAATTTAATTTTCAATTATAACTTATAAATGTTCTACAGAATAAGATTTGGTATTTTGTTAAATACTTTTGTTAAGGAAAAGAAAAAAGAAACATTAGGTGTTAAGAGATTTTGACTAAAATAAAGGATTTTAAAAAATAAAACAGAAAAAAAAAAAAATTATATAATATATATTATATATATATATATAATAAACCAGTTTATTTTATTTTATAGGGTAAAAATGAAGAAAATTTGGGTTATAAAATACGTGAACACCATTTATAAGTAAAATAAAAGTTTGGCACAGAAAGCAATCACCATGGAGAACGAGTCAAAGTAGAACTGGATAAAGAAAAAGAAAAGGAAAAATCCCCATATAGAGAGATGTCCCCAAAAGGAATTGGGGGAGGGGGGGCACTTGTGGTACCTAGAGGGGGGAGAGAGAGGAGAAAACAAGACAAAACTGATTCTAGTGCCCCACACCTTTGTTTTATGACAATTGACAAACAAAACAATTCAGCCAAGCAGACCAAATCGTCTTTCTATTAAATTGTTCTTTTAAGGGTCTATTTTGTCTATCTATAAAATATAGGGAATTTTACAGAGGCGCTCACCTCAAGGGCCTGAGACTCTATGCAAGGCACTCGAATAAGCGCCAAGAGGCAAGCACCTCAATAAACGCACCTCACCTTGAGTCTTCAGAGGTGCCTTGGTAAAATACTAGAATAAGTTTCAAAATTTAAACTATAAAATTAGTCATTCAAAAGTCAGGGCAAGGATGATATGGACACTTTGGAACCAAAAGATTCACATTGTAGCATGGTTAGAGACCACATAAATATCCTGGACATGTGAATTGTTTGACGAAAATTTTGCAGGCCAACAGAAGGGAAGAGATTGTGGGACCTCAAGCCAAGAACAATCTGGATGCCAAACCCACTGTACAGAAAACACAGCACCCACGCCACTAACTATTAAACAAATGTTAATATATATAACCTATCCCACCAAACATTAATATATAACCCATCCCACCCCACCAGCATGTGGATTAAAGGAGGAAAAAAAAAAAAAAGAGAGAGAGAGAGAACAGATGAGAAATCGAGAACAACGAGAAACAGCAGAGAAGATCCGCGAGAGTGAACAGCAGAGGCAAAAAACCAAAAAACAAAAGAGAGCAAGCAACAGATGACAGACAGAGAGAGGGAGATCTGAGAAGCTGATGAAGAGATGAGTCTGAGAGTAAATCTTCCATTGGTAAAAGGTGAGATCTGACCTAAATACTTTAACTCTGATGATGGACAGCTCAGATGCAGCTAGCTTGGCAGATTTCCTTTATTTTCATCTCTTTTTTTCAATTTTTACGTTGCTGTGTCGCAACCATGTCCAGAACATGTTGTGACTGTGTCAGAATTAAACATTAATTTTTTTTTTGCCCGACACGCCACGGACACGCAGGCAGTCGTGTCCGTGTCTGACATGGACACGCTGGGCTTTTAGACGTGTCCGTGCTTCCTAGCCTTTAAGGGACAAAGCAAATATATCAACTTTTTTTTCTTCAAATCAAAATATTTTATAATTAGTGAATTCTTCTTCCAATTAAAGTGATGCTTTTAAATTATCTGTTCTGCATCCAAGAGTCTGGGAATGAAATAGCTTCCTTAGCTTCTCAAGCAGTTTGACGTTCAGTGATAATAATACGTCAACACTAATTATTTTACAATTAGTGAATTCTCCTCCTTCTGATATTTTCCTCTTCCACTTAAAAATATGCTTTTGAATTATCTGTTCTGCCTTCAAGAGTCTGGAAATGAAGTAACTTGCATACCTTCTTGAGCAGTTTGAAGTTGTGTAGGCCACATAAGGTCTAGGCTAATAATATGTCGAATTTAGCTACTTCTATTTCCGTCAAATCTGTGTTGACATCTTATTACCACTGAAGTTATACTGCACATGAAACTTGTTGGGTATGCTGACACACAATTCCACTATCTAGTTGGTTATTTCTATATTATATACTCCAAAACTTGGCTATAATCATCTAGGTCCTCAAGACAAGCTTGCTTAATTCCAGATTCACCTAACATTCAAGAAAAGCATTATCTGTTGGTAATAACTAAGCACCCCAAGCCCATCCTAAATCCAAATTTTTTATAAGTCCATCCAGAATCCATCCAAATCCAATTGAAAACTCTGATCCATGATTTGAGGAATTGTCCTAATTGATTGGATGAGCTCAGTGAGTGGTTCTAATTTCAACATAAGTTCCATCTGGCAGCATCTAGATGACAATGAACATTTTCAGTATAGTACACTACATGGTCTTAAAAAGCAGCGAACATCACAGAATTCAACTTTAAATGCAAAAACTCGAAATATATTAATCAGAGCTCTATGACAATCTCATTCAAAAAGGTAAATGCCTATCATGCAATCTAGCAAGCAGTAGCACAGTATCTACACATTATTGACCATCACAATACATAAAGAACAGCAATCCATGCAAACTAAGCACAACCATAAAACAAGGCAAATTAAACTAATACCTGCAATTTGGGCCGGAGGGCTTCAAGTGGTCCTTTGGGCTTCTCAACGCCTTGCTGTTATCATCCAAAGCATAGAAGATATTAGTTAATGCATATTTTCCACTACTGTCAAGGACAAGCAAACTGATTAAGATAATGTGCCTACCTTTCCCAGAGCCCAATCAGCTGAATCAAAGTAAGCACGTTCATGGTCCTGACATCAAAGCCAAAACATTATATGGAAATCAACTCAAACAGGTATCTCTTCCAAAATCCAAGTGAGATGAGCCATAAGCAATTTCAAAATCAGAAATCACCTTAGAAATGAGTGGTGGTTTCTTGGGCAATATTCCACCGTATTTCTTCTTTACTGCCGCCTCCTACAAAAATCATAATGAGTCAACCACAAGTTTTGAGGAATTTTAAAATACCTTGGATTTAAAGGCTCTCTGTGAATGCAATATAAGGTCATTTATAGATCAAGTGTGTAAAGAAATCCAAAATCCGAACACAACCTCCTCTTGAGACAACGGCATGGATTTTTCAGACTCCATGGGGACATCTCCATCCACTCGTTCCTGCTTTTTGAGATCCTCCACGCCTGACATAATGACCTTGCACCACCCAACCAAACAGCTGCAACGGCAAACCAGTTGTACCCATCAACAATTTAGTAGAATTATTAAATTCTGACAGTCTGACAGATGCTTTTTTTTATAAATGACAGTCTGACAGATGCTAAAGGGCTAACGGCTACAAAAGCGATTTTGCTGATATTAAACCAATTAAGTTGATTCACAAGGTATAAAGAAGAGATAGAATCTTAAATCATGGAGATAATTAAAAGGTATAAATAAGAGTTGCCACATATGCGAGGGCACCTTTTGGTTCAACCCGCTTCCATGGCATAAAGCAGTGACATTGCAAATCTATTCCAAAAGGAGAAAATGAAATAAAATTCAAAAGGACAATTTAATTCAAAAAGTGGGGAAAAGGCACATTCTTAAAAAAGGTCATACTCATACCCAATGCACAAGACTCCCGCTTATGTGGGGCTATGAGAGGAGGTTGGTAGACAACCGTAAGGCACTTGGGCAAAACCGTAAGGCACTCGGGAATTAGCCTCAATATTTGGTGAGGCTAATTCCCGAACTCAAAACCTTGACACATTACTTGGGCAAAAGGCACTTGCCATCACACCAAGGTCTGACCTTTACGATGTTGTCCAAAATAGACACACATTCTTAAACAAAGGCTCTCTTTTTATGAGCTCAATGTTAGCCAAAATGGATGTCATCAACAGAAAAAACTACAATATCTCAGCCTTTATTTCCTTCAGTACATGATTTAAATTTTTTTTTTTTTTTTGATAAATAATAATGTTTTAATGATCAATAAAGCGTTATTATTTATAAAAAAATTAAAAGATAAATAGTTCCTCCAAATTGAAAGAAAGCACTAAAAAAATTAAAAAAATATATATATACAAGATTTGTACAGGGCCAAAATCCGCATAAGCCCTAAGTAACAAAATGAAACTACGATGGCATCTACATTTTATATATATATATATTTTATATATATATATATATATATAAATATAAGTAAGTTTTGGGCCTAAAGGGAGGGGAGGGGAGGGGAGATTCGAACTAATGACCTCCGTTTCATGAGGCATCCCCAGTCGATTGTGCTACACACCTTGGGTTATGATGACATCTACATTATAAGAATATGGTACCATCTTGAAAAAGAAGCAGAATATGAATCAATTGATCCAGGAATTTAACAACCACTACAATACGTTACAACCCCCTCCCTATAGGCTATAGCAAGTCTTGATCTGGTTGAGTGCATATACTATATATGTCCTTACTCCATCACAACTTTTTCTTTCTTTAAGCCCAAAAATAAGGGCACCAAAATTCAATTTTGTGTGGAAGAAACACAATATCTAAGGGTATGAAAAGGAAAAGAGACTGCAAATGTGAAGACCTGTATAACATTCAATTTCCTAATAGACATTGATATTTACAGAAAGAGACTCAAATAATATACTAATATTGTTGGGGGGTTGAGACCAGAGATGAAATATCCATTCAGTCATAGTTCCAGAAGGAGGATACCAGAAAAGCTTTGGAAAATTGGAATCAATCAAGAATCAATATAAGGATGTTATCCTCAATCATTACACTACACTAAAATAAACCCCAACACAGCACTGCTACAATCACATGCCTCAATTTTAAAAAACCTAAATAGTAAAAAGCAATGAAAGGTGAAGCACCTCAAGGATGTAGCTTAATGATGCTGGCCCCAAAGAAAAAGTTTCATACACGACAAGACCAATCAAGCTCAAGGGGCCAAAATCTAAAAGCCATGAAGATCAAAAATAAATAGACATTTTAAAGTATCTCAAGGAGGAAAATAAAAATAAAAATCGAATCCCGATTTCTGTCTTAATGGAAATCAAAACTAGTAAGCACTAAAGCATTTCTAAGGAAAAAAAAAAAAAAATATCCTAATTATATAACTCATAAGATTACGAACTTTAAAAACAACAAATCTAGAAAACTCAAAGCATAAAATGAATGAAAAGGCAAAGAAATGTGTAAATACATAGCAACCTCGAGCAAGGACACAATGCATAGAACACAATCAGTACTAAACCTCAGTAACCATCCCACTCAATCGGATACTCGTCTCTCATACATAATTAATTCCCACGGCACGCATATATAATTTTCAAATATCAAAATCTTTTCAACCTACTTATCGGAAATCGAAAATCCTTTATGAAAACTCAGCTACTCAAAGACATTTACATATCTTAAATAACTTCAATTTTTTCTTTGTTTTTTTATTTAATTGCCTTATCATATTAGATTGTCTCACAATAATTTTTGTTCCTAAAGCTTCGAATACATGAAACTTTTCCTATATTTGGGAGATTTTCCTAAGATTAATTAGGGAAAATATTATTATGAATTAATTTTCTTCAAAATCAAGCAGAATAATACTACTAATAATAATAATAAATAAGAAATTATAAAGAAGTAGTTGATTTTGTAAGATTACATAATTATGATTCTCTTATATAATTAATTAAAGCAGAAGTAAATATTATTATGAATCAGATGGATATATGCAAGCGATCTATTTATAAGTGAAAGAGAGAGATTTAGAAATGAAATTACCGATTAGAGAGAGAGAGAGAGAGAGAGAGAGAGACTTGAAGCTTGGGCTTTGGATGCGAATGCAAAAAGAGAGAGAGAGGGATTGAGTGTGTTAAAGGGGTTTGACACGGAATCAATGTAGATCCAAGGGGTGATGTGGTGGGGCCCAAGTGATGACGTGGGAAGATCTTGGTGTTTAGCAGCTCGCTCGGTTTTTGATCCTATTTTTAAAATGACTAACCACACGATTCTTGGGTCACAGCGATGCGCTTTCTTTTCACTTTTGAGTTTTGACCACACAAAAACAGATACATTCTTTTATTACAAAACACCTTGCAAAATTTTGGACAGAAATTATTGGAGAAGATATAGATAAACGTCTAAAAAAAACACAGTTTTAAAATTCTTACAAATGTTATCAAGAATCTTTATAATTCTCATGTTTGGTTATAAACTGAAGAGAATTCATATCTTCATAAGAATGTAAATGGTAAATGATTGACTTTTTTTTTTTTCTTTTTCTTTTTTTGGCTAAAATGGTAAATGATGTACTAGAGGGAATTCATATCTTCATAAGAATGTAAATGGTAAATGATGACTTTTTTTTTTTTTTTTTTTTTTTTGCTAAAATGTAAATGATGACTAGTACATCATTTTTTTTTTTTTATTACTTCTTATTATTATATGTAGTTCATTAAAGTGTATTCAAAGTATATATATTCTAAAAATAGATAAGTTTATATAAATTATTAATGCATTATTTTTTTTCTCTTATTACTCTTATACCATACATAACTTATTAAATCAAAACATATTTATGATATATGTTCATAGAAATGACCAATGCATTATTTTTTCTCTTATTACTCTTATGTTATACATAACTCATTAAATCAAAACATACTTAAGACATATGTTCATATAAATAGATAAGTAAATTTCTTTAATAGAAATCTTCATTATTTTCCAAAAAAAAAATCTTTTTTTGCATTTGGAGAATTAACAATATAAACACTATTATTTTTTCTAGAATAAATAATAGTTACAGATTTCATAGTTAAGGGTTACAAATCTTTATTGCATTTATTATCTATGAAAATAAAGTTTTTCTTTTTACTTTTTATTATTGTTATATTTTTCATGTATTGACTTGTATAAGTTTAGGCATGTAAAGTTACAATCTTATTTAAATTTAATTTAATTTTTATATGTTTCATAATTTTTAAAACTATTTGTATACTCTAACGGTGTAATTTCTAAATTATTATTTTTAAAAAAATTATTGATCTAAAATGTTTAAAAATATATTAATTATGATCAATATGATTTAAAGGATAATTTACAACTTACAAACTAATTGGATCAGAAAAAATTAATTTGAATTATGTAAAGACCAACTTAATATAAATGAAAAAATAATTAATGTTAAATCATGGCGTATTCAAAATCCAAGTCTCCAAAATGTTTCAAAATTATTAATACTCGTATAATAAGCAATACTTGTATATTAATCATGTTGTAGTAAAAATATAGAATACAGATTCAGACTTCTATTCATGTGTTGTCACCAAACAAATGAATGGTAATAGTTATTACTTTACAATTTCTTTTATTCCTTGTAATACTGATTTTTATTACACTATAATAATCATTACAGTGTACCAAATGTGCCCTAATGTTAAATCATGTCATATATATATGTTATATGTGTGTGTTTTGATTTTTTTTTTTTTTTTTTTTTTTTTTTTTTTTTTTTTTTTTTTTGTGTTTGCTATATTTATCTCGACCCCCTTTGAAAAAAAAAATTTATGACTACATCCCTATTCATAGGCATATAAATGAGAAAATAATTAATGTTAAATCATGGCGTGTATATATATATATATATATTGTGTTGTGTGTGTGTGTGTGTGTGTGTGTGAGAGAGAGAGAGAGAGAGAGAGAGAGAGAGAGAGAGAGAGAGAGAGAGATAGGTTATATTGTTTTTGTTTAGAAGAAGCGAATGTGTCATTTTATGGTGTGTGTGTGAGATAGGTTATTTTATTTTTATTTAGAAGAAGCGAATGTGTCGTTTTATGATGTGTGTGAGAGATAGGTTATTTTATTTTTATTTAGAAGAAGCGAATGTATCGTTTTATGATGTATTGAAATAAAGTATTGCAATACAGGATCGTTTGCTCTTTAAACCCCATAAAACCCACTCGCTCTCACACCTAGCAATCTCTAAACCCAACCTGCTATTGACCTGATAAGATTTTCTTTTTCTTTTTCTTTTTAAATATCTAGCTTATTTACTCTTATCTCTTGTTAGTTTCAATTCTACTTCAACTTAAGACATAAAATAAAGGCTTCAACATATTAATCTCCCCTATCAAGAAAATTTTCTCTTTTTCTTTTTTCTAATTAAAGATCAGTGAAATCTTGATAAGTATCTATGTGGTTTAGGGTTAGGAGAAGTTATAGATCTAGGGAAAAGGTTATGTTGTTTTAGGATTTGTGCACTATGTTTGTGTGTCACTTAATGAGTTATGTGCTTGTTTTGGTTGGCTTCAGGCTCGTGTTGGCTTGTTCGCTTTTGTATTTGGTCCTTATTGTATACTACTTGTATACGCTTTTATTTTAATACATTTTCGATTATTGATAAATAAATAATAAAGTAGTAACTGTTAGTACGAGATTTGAAATAAATAACTGGGCATACGAGTTGGCAAGGGAACCAGTAAAATGGTGACACATAGGCTAAACAATGGCCAACGCATATCCAAGCAGGAGATGACACGTGAACCAATGGAGGCATAGCACGTAGATTCAAGTAGAAGGTGGACCACAAACTAATCAGATGATGACACGTAGATGAAGTAATTGGCCAGACCAAGGGCCAATCATAGAGAAGCACGCGGGTCAATCAAGGAATAACACGTGTTTGATCTTTTACATAGCCACACAGATGACATCTGGCAAGTAAAAGGTACGCATGATACACGTTCCGAGATTATCTAACAGAAAAACCACGATCGAAGCAGTTGAACATGAAACATGAGCTATTTTCATGGGATTTGAAGAGAAGATCAAGGGATAGGAATGTAACTGTTGGAGTTGGCTTATAAATAGTAAACCCAATTGTATCTAAAAGGGACACACGCAAAAACACACACACCCCCAGGCAAATCCAAATAGCATTTGTTAGATTAGTTAAGAGAGCTTTCGATTGTAGCCTCCAGTATTTCCTTTACATGCTTGTAAGTACTCTTTCAGTTAATTAAGAATGTCTCATTTATGTTGTTACTTGATTTGACACTTTAGTTACCTCGATCACAGTATATTTTACTTCAACTTAGGCGTAGTTACCTCGATTAGCAATAGTTACTTTAGACTTAGCTTAACTTAGTTTAGTTTAATCAATTAGTTACTTTAGACACCTTGATTAGCTTAAATAGTTAGTGTAATTAATTAATTAGGTACTTTAGACTACTTAGAACTAGTTAATTTAATTAGAAAATCTCTTAGCTTAGTCAATTAGCATAGTTAGCTTAATTAATTGGTACTGTTCTGTTACTTTCATTAGCTTAATTATTTTCCTTCTCTTTTCTTACTCGCATTTTATTTTAAGTCCTTTGGGCAAAGGCAAGCACTGAGCCTACAAGCCTTTTAGATTCGAAGTCAGATTGTAGTTCTAACTTTGCTTTAAAGGCACTAGACCCTCGATCGAGCATAGTTATTTGTTTCCTTCAAACAAATTGGCGACCATTCCTTGTAAATTCTAGTTTGGCAACAAATAGTAACAAATTGTTCTATGGCTTTACAGATATATGTTGTGCTATGATGAGTTCATAATCAAAACCTAACCAGCATATGTCTATGAATTCAAATGAGCAAACATAATAAACTTAAGCAAAAGAAAGATTGAAAATCCCATGGATGAGATCTTAGCTTGGGAGCTTGTGGGGGCGATCACTTGGTAGAAGCGAGGTTGAATTGGCCACCTAATGAAGATGGAGCAATGATCTTTTGGTCACTGAGGTCTCAGATGGCATACCTCAGTGCAATACATGACTGGTCCCTTGAGTTCTTCATGACATTATTGGAGTCTTCTTGTTCCATTGAGAAATTTAATGATGAACAAACTGGGTTTTCTTCGAATTGATCATTCGACAGTCAAACTTGATTCTTGTGAGCCTTGGAGCAATGAGGTTGGGCTTTTGCCCTTTCTTGTGAAGCAAATCCATTGGTCAATTTTGTACACTCATTAATTCAATGGACCATGAGTTTCAAACTTGGGCCATCATTCACAAAATCTCATTGGTGGACCTTTGGATTTGGGCTTTCATTCATTTAGGTCCAAACAAGGATCATGAGGGCTTCAATCATTGGACTTTAGGCTTCAATCCAACAGGATCATGTGAACCTCAAGCATCAGGCTTAGGCATTGATTCAAAAGAAAGAGCCATGTGAGCCTCAAGCTTTTGGGCTTGGGCTTTAATTCATGCAATGTCAGACTTTAGTTCAAGGAAGGTCATGTGAGACTCAAGCCTTGGGCTTTAACTCATTCAGGAAAAATCAAGTGGGCCTTAAACCTTGGGTTTGGGTTTTAACTCAAGCAAAGTCATGTTGGTCTTAAGCCCTGGGTTTGGACCTTTGATTCAATCAATGTCTTGTTGGGTTAGGTATCCTTTTAACAAAACTGAACTCAGGCATTGGGTTTGTGCTTTTACCTTGTGTAATTTTGGATTCCTAAACTATTCTTTAAGCATGGGCCTAAGAGTGGGGCTTTAACTTTTTCTTTTCAAAATGACTAAGTAGGCCTCAAGTACATGAGTTAGGCTTTTTACTTTTTAAAAATGACCAAGTGGGCCTCAAGTATATGACTTGGGTTTTTCTTTTCAACATGACTAGATGGATTCTAAATTTTTGAATTTGGGCTTTGAATTTCTTAGAATCATGTGACTTTTAATCTCTTTAAAGTCATGTGTGCCTGAATCTTTGGACTTGATTGATTTTTGTCTTCAAAAAGTGATTGGTTAAAGAAATTTTTCTCTTTCGGGCCCGTGATTCATTTCAATGATGGCTTTTAATTCTTTTAAGTTCATGTGGGTTTCATGCATTGGACTCGAGCCTAGGTTCAAACAACATCCAAGTGAGACACAAGCATTGGACTTGGGTTTAGGTTCAAACAAGAGCAAAGTGGGCCTCAAGCATTGGACTTGGGCCTTGGTTCAAACAAAAGCAATTATGAATGAATGCTTTTATCGGGTTGGGCCATCCTAGAGGAAAGATCTAAATGAGCTTTTACATGAGGGTAGAAGGTAGGCTCATTGTCATTGTCATTAAATTCTCATCTTTCTCAATTAAAAGGCACCATACATATTAATTAATATCATATTGATAATTTGATAACTATTATTTTTATTTTTTGAGAAAGAATTTGATAACTATTAGCCAACATAGTCTACGTTGTTAAAGTTTTGGTGCTAAAATGACTGTCATTATGTAAGATTCAAACCTATAATGGTTATAGGGATGGCAACGGGGCGGATCGGGACCGGATCATGGGTGACCCGAACCCGCCCCGACTTATAAATATGTGACCCGACCCCGCCCCGCCCCGATGGTCGGGGCAACCTACCCCGCCCCGTCCCCGAACCGCCCCGCCCCGCCTTGCCCCGCCCCGCCCCGAATTTAAAAAAAAAAACTTATACTTCTCAATTAAAATAAAACCTAAACCTCAAAAATTCAACTAACATAGATTCTCTTTAATAAACATAAACAAATATTCTTTGTTTTGAATTGGTTTTACCTAAAATGTTATGATCACATAATAATAAAAACTAATATTTTTGTAATATTATTAAAAGTAGGTGCGGGTCGGGGCGGGTCGGGCTATTCGGGGCGGGGCGGGTCGGGTCAATGCCAATACCCATTACCGCCCCGCCCCGGTGATCGGGGCAAAAGTCTTGCCCCGTTCCCGCCCCGCCACCTCTACGGGGCGGGTAAAATCCGTGCGGGGCGGGGCGGTTCGGGGCGGGTCGGGGTCGGGTCGGGGTCGGGTCGGGTTACGGGTCGGCGGTTCGGTTCGGTTCGGTCGGTTCGGTGCAAAATTGCCATCCCTAAATGGTTATACTTTTTTCTTCTTCTTTTTTTTTTTTTTTTTTTTTTTTTAAATAAGCATTTAACTAAAGACAATATTTTTCTTTTACCAATTTGAAGAAAAACTTCTCTTACCTAATATGCATTAGTAAAATGACCGTTCATATGTACTTTTATCAGGTGTGCATGAAAACTTTGTCCTTTAACTGATTCTAAAAATTCATTTATTCTATTGGGATGATGAGATTGATATTCTCCTTCCATTTTTGTTTTCTTTGTTGTAACAGTAGTTACTCTTTTTTCTTCTCATGCCATAACAAATAATATTATAGTAATTAATTTGTAATTTTAATGGATATTTTACTATAGGACAAAGAGCCTCTATTCACCCTCTTCGCTGATATATTCTACCATTATAATTTTGGCTTCCTATAAACCAGCTCATAAAAAGAGGCCCTATTGATCCGTTCATAAATGAACACCTATTCATAAACATATTTAAATTTTAGATCAACTAAAATTTGCTTATTTGAATGGCATATTTAGCCATCAACTAATCACGTGACATTCATAAGCATATTTAGTAATCTTAATGCAATAGTATTTCCTCAAAAAAAAAAAGAGGTTATATTCACATATTTATTGCATTGTCAAAATTATTTATGTGACGTATTATTAATCATAGGAATTTCATATGCTAACATAATGTTTTTTTACAAATTGTAGATAATAGAATTATTTTCCAAATCATTAGGTGACAATTTAAATGAATATCCATATGTATTTTTAACCACATTACCTACAATCATGCATGTGACTTATTTTGATGATCAATGAGTCATGTGATTAAAAGACAAATAGATAGTCACAAAATAGGTTTGAAGAGATTCCTTGAACCCAATTTAGAGAAAAACTTTGTTTAGTTACAAATACTAATTTATTGAGAATTAATGAAATTGAAGTTGCAACGTAATTTGTTTGATAGAATAAAAATATTGCAAGTTACACCACTCATTATTGAGCAGACGTTATAGGATCAAATCTTATAGTGTATATATATATATATATATATATATATTAACTATGTAACTTTATAATATATTATCTCCTCAAAACAAGTGAAAAATTATTTGTTAGTATATGGCACATATTGCAAACACAAATAAAACTAGCAGATACCATATATCTTTGTGCTACACCGTTATTACATGGAGGTCTTTTGTGCTTTATTTTGTGACACTTATATTTCCTGTTGTTTACTCCATTAGAAATTTTTATTAACTTTAAAGGAATTTCATGATGTGGCAAATGCCAACTTCAACTACTAAAAAATAACCGAAGAAAAGAACCATTTTATCCCAATTGATGATCTTTCTAATTTTAAACTAAAATAAAATAAAAAATAAAGAAGCTACACACATTGCTGTTGTAACTCAATTGCTGGGGAACACTTAGGTCCGCCACGGGACTGGTGTTGATTTTGATAAAATTTGTGTGTTTTGTGGTAAATGTTGTGTCCGTATTGATAAATGTGTGTTTATTGTTGTAAAAATAAAATGTGTGAATTTTGGTAGAATTAGTGATATTTGTGATAAAGTTAATTTTACTACAAACTACATACATTTTACAACACCTGACAACATTTTATAAAAACACACAAAATATTTTATTAAAACACACACAAATATTATAATTTTTGATACTTTTGACGGGACGGTTCCCACAGGCGGGGACCTAAGAATTTCCCCTCAATTGCTATAGACAAATTAATGAAATCAAAATTGATGACCTTTCTATACGTTCATGTTGTTGTAGCTCAATTGCTACTGGTAAATTAAATCGAAGGTGATTAGTTAACGCCCTTGCCGTTCCTTAACGGCGGTGGCTGTTTGGCCCGGTTTGGGGATTCATGTTCTTTTGGTTTAAGCTAGCCCCTATCACACATACGGCCTTCCAAGTTTTTACTTCTCTGTGGTTTTTTTATACTTGCTGCTGTTCCGGACAACAATTGCTGTGGTTGCTCTTTATATAAAATGTTGTTGTGGTTGTTGTTGGTTGTTTGTTGTTGTTTTTTGTTGTTGTCTTTGTTTTCTTGTTGTTGCTGTTATGGTTCTGTACTGCTGCCCTTTCTGTAGGGTTTTTAACTATGACGTATGTCACTTTTGCCATCCTCTCTGTAGGGCTTTGTTTCCCTCATAGTAGGGTTGTATAATGGTTGTTTGATTTCAATAAAAACTAACTGTCCTCCACTGTCGCGTTGCTACCAAGGTTTTGTCTCCCTTGCGAAGCCCTAGTTCGCAACATCTTGAGCCTCCCATGGACTTTCGGTCAATACTAGTACGCAAGATCCAGCAACTTAGCCAACACCATCGTAAATCTGTGGCCTTGTCTCATTCCGCTATCGTGCCGCGTCGTCTCCAATCTCCTAGAGATGTCCACGGCATGTGAGATCTTTTTTCACAGCTGCTGTGTTCACCACTCGGTGCCACCATCATCAAAAGACAATTTCAAATCCAAGCTGTAACATCATGGGTCACATACTCAAACTCTCCAAGGCTTCGTTGATGGCTCTCATGGCCCTACACCAAATTTGCGAGGGGTTGGGGGATCTGTGATTGTGAGGTGGTTTGGGGTTCGAAGAAACTAAATGAAAAAAAAAAAAAAAAAAAAAAAAAAAAAAAAGAAAGAAAAGAAAAAAGTTTGACTCAGCGGCTCAGTCAACCACCGTTCGATCTCAAATCCCCACAGACCCCAGCTTCCTCCAACCATCACCCATCATCCATTCAACCACTGCACCCACCTTCACCTCTAATCAGTGGCGAGATCCAACCATCACCCATCATCCATTCAACCATTGCACACCAAATCTCTGATATGAAAGGAGAGGCGAGATCGAGATGTGGGATAGAGAGGTGAGATTGAGAGAGAGAAACATTTTTAATGGCTTGAGATGTGAGAAATAGGATAGATTTGGGTTGGGGATCTATTTTCGGCTATAGAAAAAATATGGTTAAAAAAAGAAATAAATAACAAAAAAAAAAACTTAAATAATTTTTAATATTTAAATTATTATTTTTTTACATGTGGACAGAACGACGTCGCTTTAATGAATTAAAACTGCGTCGTTTTGAGCTGAGTTAGTAGTTAACAGTCAAGATTTAACGTTTTATGGACAAAGAGACCAAAATCCAAATGGACCCAAACCTCAAGGTAGTCGATCTAAATTTTCAATTCAACAGACAACAAAATCAAAATTGGCCAAATTTAAAGGGTGTATAATGCATATTAATCATTAAATTAATAAAGTTTTAAATTAATACTATTCGATTTAAAACTAACGAATTATAATGTTTAATTTGTAATAGTCCTAAAATTAACTTTAAGTTTTAATTTAAAACTTTTAAATTATAAAAAAAAAAAAAATGTAGAGGTTAGAGGAATAAGATCCTCTCTATTTGGAAACCTCTTCGTTTGTTCATTTTATGATTGAGATTTTATTTCATGGATTTAATAATGTATATACTGGTACGTCATTTAAAATTTTAAATAATATAACAATTTGTACCTAATTAAATTTATAATATTTAATTTGATCCATGAAATAAAGTGTGTCCATTTCATGATCCTATTCCGGACTTAGAGGGTAGATATTGGTTGGAAAAGCAAGAAGGTAAATTAATGTTGGAGGGTAATTTAAGGAAACAGGTGGCCACCTTCATCTTATCAGAAAAAAAGAGTCGTCAAAATGAAGGGCAAAGATTAAGATGAAGAGCTGAGTCATTAGAAAAATCGAGTAGCACCAAAAATAGAAAAATACCTTGCAGCAGGTGACCATTTCCCACCCACCCCTCCGACCCTATATAACAAATCGCTTGGCCGCCTCACATCTCTCGTCTCTCTCTCTCTCTCTCTCTCTCTTCAACCACAGCCTCATCTAAACCCTAATTTTTTTGTTCACAATCTCTCTTCTTGCTCGCTATAGCACTCGCTCTTGGTTTCGGTTTCGATTTCTATTTTTTTCATTGCAGGTATTGAGCCCTAGGGTTTCTTTCATCGTTCAGATAATTTCTTCCATATTCGTCGATTTTTTTATTTTTTATTTTTTAATTTCTAGATCTTATGCTATCTGAGCTTAATCGCTTTAGTTTTTGAAAATATCGCATAAATATAAAAATAAAATTGTGATGTAGCTGATTGATCGGGATTTTTTGTATGTATTTCTGTTTCGTTTTTGTGTTTTCTATTTTCTATTTCCTTATTAATATTCTTGCAAGTTCAGAATCTGGGTGTTCGTATTCTTTGAATTGATCTTGATTTTTTTTATTTTTAAATTACAAGTTTTATAGATTTATTTAATGATAGGTTTGAATATAATTATAGTTTACTACTTTTATAACTGTGTCATTATTTCTGAGTTTCAAAGGAGTCAAATTTATATATATATTTTTAATGTATGAACAATTTTTTTTTTTAGAGAGAGAGCAATGGAGAGCTGTAATTGTTAATGGGTGTTCACTAATTTCATTTGCAATTGTATTGTTGTTCAAACACTAATGGTAATGTTGTGGTCTAGATTATATAATTATGATGATGATGATGATTTGTATTGGGTTGTATGGGAAGTATGAACAATGTGGTTCATTTTGAACTTGGCTTCGCTAATATTTTCTATTTGTATTGACGTGTGTTTTGTTTGGCTAGGCCTGAGCTTAGATGGGTATGTAATAGTGTGCTTACTTAACTACATAGTAGTTAGGGATATGAAATGATACTCCGATATCTATCTTGATATGTAATGCATGTTTTGACATGGGAAGAAATGTTAGCCATCATATTTATGCAGTAAATGTTCAATTGAAATGAGAACGGTTCCCAAATGTTCTTATATAGTGTTTTTGTGATTCAGCTAGTTGTGTTAGGCAGGGAGACATGGAGTTCAATTTATCCCTGTGATTTTTAATGCTGACATTGGTTTATTGCCAGTGTTTTTGGGATTTTAATCGGAAGAAAATAATCTTCGTTATCGGATTTTGATGCTTTAATTATGTCTTTTGCATGCCCTTCTTTGTCTTTCTGTTGTCAATTTTGTATAATATGTGTCATGTTTTAGTGCTTCTTTGCTCTCTCTTTCAATGAACCTTTCCTGGGCTTTCTTCTTATCATACGATTGCTCAGCTGGTTAAGGAAGTTGTTTATGCATTTAATGTTTTTATTAATAAGGAAAATTATGAAAAGATTGAGTAGGGTTATACATGTGAAAGATTTTGGGTTTTCCTGGCAATCTTTTGCGCACTACTATGAAGATAGTGGTGCAAGTCAGAACTCACAATCTTTGTTTTATTCTTGACATGTTGTGAACATGGATTTGCTATTTTTGTTACTTGTTGCTTTTAGGTGTTCTAATGCTTCACTTTGTGTCCTATTGGACTTCATAACTAATGGAACTTTATGCATGTAGAATTTTCTTTTGTGTTGTTAATAGCCTACCTATCTCTATATGTTTCTTACTTATAATTCTTGACATTGTTTACACAGGGAGCTTGCCGGGTTAGCTGCTATTTGCATATCTTCAAGGTGAAGGTGTCAACATTGAATTTTTTTTTATGTCCGAACAGGCCACCTTCCATTTGGGATCGATTGGGTTGCTAGGAGAGTATTGTCCTTCATTAAGAAAAAAGAACAGATCCATATACCAAAGGATTGGCTGTATGCATCTCGAGCCATTTCTGGAATATCCTGAGTTTGATGGTTGCAGTTGGGTGCAACCTTTTTTAACCACAGAAGACCAGTCTTCTCTTGTCCTGGAAACCTTAGAAGACAATTTTGATCCTGCCCTTAGTTCAAATTTCAGCAGTTGCAACCTGTGACATCCAGTTTATTTGTTCTAGAATATTTGCACCGTAGTCAAGATGGCTTTACAGAACATAGGTGCTGGAAATAGTGATGATGCCTTCTACCGGTATAAGATGCCCAAAATGATTACCAAAATTGAGGGACGAGGAAATGGCATCAAGACGAATGTAGTCAATATGGTTGATATTGCAAAGGCTTTGGCAAGACCCGCCGCTTACACCACAAAGTACTTTGGTTGTGAGCTTGGAGCCCAATCTAAATTTGATGAGAAAACTGGGACTTCTCTCGTTAATGGGGCCCATGACACTCCTAAACTGGCTGGCCTTCTTGAGAACTTCATCAAGAAGTATGTCCAGTGCTATGGTTGTGGAAACCCTGAGACTGAGATTTTGATTACTAAAAATCAGATGCTCCAACTGAAATGTGCTGCTTGTGGTTTTATGTCTGATGTGGATATGAGGGACAAGCTCACTACTTTCATTTTGAAGAACCCACCTGAACAAAAAAAGGGATCCAAGGACAAGAAGGCTATGAGGAGGGCTGAGAAGGAGCGACTGAAGGAAGGTGAGGCTGCTGATGAGGAGCAGAAGAAACTTAAGAAAGATTCCAAGAAGAAGGGCACCTCTTCGAAGGATGGAACGCCAAAGGCCAGCTCTTCAAAGAAGAAAGCAAGTGGCTCCGATGAGGATCGCACATCACCTACTCATAGTCAGGTTGATGAGAAGGAAGAAGCTGATGAGGACGAGGATGATGATATTCAGTGGCAAACTGATACATCACTGGAGGCGGCTAGGCTACGAATCCAAGAGCAACTGAGTGCTGCGACTGCTGATATGGTCATGCTTTCTACAGATGAGACAGAGAAGAAGCCAAAGGCAGCAAATAAAGCTAGTGAAAGTGCTGAAAATGGAAACTCAGTCAGTCACAAAGCACTTGCTGATGAGGTTAAAGAAAATCTGAAGAAAGGTGTTTCAGCAAAGGAATTGCAGTCTCTTCTCAGATCACTTTCTGGCTCCACGCAGGAAAAGATGCCTGCTCTGATTGAGGCACTCTTTGATGGCATTGAGAAAGGGTTTGCAAAGGAGGTGGTGAAGAAGAAGAGTCACCTTGCTGCTGCTGTTGCTGAGGGTGAGGAGTCGCAGTTGCATTTGCTTCAAGCCATTGAGAAGTTCTGTGGGAAGTCAAAGACAAGTGCAATGAAAGAAGTTGCTCTGGTTTTGAAAGCACTTTATGATGGAGATGTCTTGGAGGAAGAGTTCATTGTTCAGTGGTATCAAGAAGGTCTGAAGGGAGGCAACAAGGACTCTCAGATATGGAAGAATGCTCGACCTTTCATTGATTGGCTCCAGAGTGCCGAGTCAGAATCTGAGGAGGAATGATGTGATCTCATTCCACTTTGCTTTCTGGTCCATGTCTGGTACTGCGAATAAATGGGTGTCTTGTTTTTGTGAGTCTTTTCTATTAAATCTAGTAGTGTTGTGGACTACAATTGATGTCCTGTACCGAGCTATTGTTTTTGTCCTTCGATGATGTCTTCCATAGTGTTTTGTGCTTTGTCTGTTTGATGTCAGAACATCAAGTGCAGTTTGTTTCTATCGCTAAAATTCATTCTCTGTTCAATTGAATGTCCGGTTATAAACTCATGTTGACGTGTTTTTGTGCTTCTGAATCCACAATCTGGCTTAATTATCTCTTGCAACATGGTTACATGCAACTTGTGAGACATGGGGGTGGGTCTCACCACAGGTCCTACTATTAGGATTTAATTAGTAGGATCTTGATCTAAATAGGATACAATCTCACCCCATCCAAACCTTTTGTAAAAAAATTGTATTGTAAGAAATCTATTTACCGTTCCAAGATAATCCCAAGTTGTAATTGACTTCGTAGAGCATAATATGCAAAAGCCATCTTGCTTAAGGTTGGGTTAAATGCCAGACACTACCATTATTTATCAAAGTTATCAAGTTTGTTCTTTCAGCACAAACAAGACTTTAAGATTGTGATGCACTTTTCTCCTTCTCCAAATAAACCAAGGCTTGCACGAGAAGTACCCATTTCGAAAACTATAGCCTGAAGGGTGGCAATTCATGTTCATTTGTTGTGTTCGTGTTGTATCAATTCATTGGTATTCGATTATATGGGTTGACACAAACACAACACGTTTATTAATTGTGTTACATGAACATTACGCATTTATTAATCATGTCATGATCCCTCAACTCTCATGTCATGATCCCCCGATCTTAACATGACCTGTTTATTAAACAGGTTGACACGACATGATTCACACAATCCGTTTAATAAACAGGTCGTGTTAGAGTTACTTGACACGACCCATTTAATAAATAGGTCAGGTTAACATGATTACTGATACAAATTAACTTGTTTGTATAAATTATGTACAACAATTAAAATATAAGCCAAAATATTGTTTTCGTCCCTAAACTATACATGAGTTTCGTTTTTCGTCCCTGAACTTTGAAAAAGTTCATTTTTACACATGAATTTCGTTCCTGGACTTTTTTATAAAAGGAAGAAATTCATGTGTAAAAATGAATTTTTTCAAAGTTCAGGAACGAAAAACGAAACTCATATATAGTTTAGGGACGAAAACAATAATTTAACATAAAATATATTTACGACTAAAAATTAAAAATAAAATAAATAAATGGTAATAAAAGACTAAAAGCACTTCCATAAATAAAAAGTATAAGCGAAGTTCCAAATTAGAAGTCCAACTTCAAAAGAAAAATATTACAACTCCAAATACTAAGATATATTAATCGGGTTAGACGGGTTATTAAGGATTATGTGTGTCAACCCGAATTGACCCGTTATTTAATTGTGTCTATGCGGCTCGACCTAAATCTGACACGAATCCATTAAGCCTCAACCCTAACTTGCTAATTTCGTGTCGTGTTAGCGGATGGCCCATTTTGCCACCCCAACCTGAAGGTGGGATCCATCGTTTGACACTTTCAAGAAATGCATTTTTTATTCTTGCCAATATTAAACGAAATGCAAATGTAGTGTGACATTTTGTTTAAATAAGACTGAGCCTAAATTTAGTGTGAAAGCAAGGGAGAGAAATATTACAATTGCTGTCTTGTTGTTAGGGCTCTCACATGAGAAAACATATTGCAAATATGGAAAATACACAAACAAATCTAGTGGGAAAATGCTCCTGATTGGGAAATAAGGTGCCTGGTCAAATTTTAACAATCAAATTCAACACAATTAACATTCAAAGTTAATGCATCAATGGTTAACTGTTAGCATGGTCAATGGCTAACATGACAATTGACTCGGCCCAGGAAGATGATGTGGCACTCACATGGAAAGACCCTATGATGACATGTGCCGACATGTGTATGGTGCTAGTGAGTGTTTGGTATTAAGTCACTAAAGGATTATAGGTTTAATAAATTCATATAATAAATCAAATTTAAATTGGTTAGTTACCACATTAGAAATAGTGAGGAATATAGTGCTACGACATGATTAATGTTAGTAATAATAAACATGTATATATGTTAATGGATTTTGTTAACTAGTGCCCTTAGGGCAATGGTTAAGGAGCATTAAATGCCTGCACTTTATCGGAAATAACGAATTTTTAATATTATAATAATAAATAGAAAGACTAAAATACCCTTAAAAGTTATTTTTGTATTACTTTAATATTAAATTTTTACTACTTCCCATAAAGTGGAAGCATTAAATGCTTCCTTAAACATTGCCCTAAGGGCACTCGTTAACAGGACCCGTATGTTAATTGCATATAGGATAATTAGTAATTGTAAGTTAGTTATTAGATGTTTAATTAATGTTAAGCTAATTAAGAGGATTCAAGGTTTGTGTTAACATATGCATCAATTGGTTTAGAACACATGTAAGTCACTAATAAAGAGGGAGCCAATAGGAGTTGGACACATGTTTTCCACTAGCTAAGTTTCCCCTCCTAAGATGACACATGGAATCCACTAGCAAACCCCATCCTCTTGAAAAGTGACATGTGTAATCCACTAACTCAAACCCCCCACAAATTTCCTCTAGAACCAGCCATACACTTCTTCTTTGCCCGTAGTTTTATTTCTCAGATTGAGATTATGTGCAATTGTTAGGGCAATTGCCCATGCAATAGTTAATTCAAAATGTGTAAAAATTATAAGGGTAAAAAAGTAAAAAACCAAAAAGTGAAAAAGATAGTTTAAGTTTTTTATATTGATGGGTTGAGATTAAAAGTTAATGTTTCAACTTTTAATCTCAATACTCCAAACCAATTGCTATGCAATTGATTCTCACCAATTGCATGAGATTTCAATCCTCATTTCTCATATTCTAAGACTACAATTAGTTACACTCCTTTTAGAAAACCCAAGCACCACCCGAAAATCCCTTGCCCAAATTCCTTTCAAATGTCTTAATTTCTGTAAGGAATCATCAACATCTCACCAAGGCCAAGATCGATAGTCCAATCAAGGTAAGATTTTGTGGTTTTAGGGAAAGTTTAGAAGTGGGTATGATTGAAATTGCTTGGTTGATAAAGTAAAGTTAGCGGTTTTGTTATTTGAGTTTAAACTATGCAATTGTGAATGGGTGTTGCTAGAAATTCAAGATACTATATTAATTTTACATATGGGTGTGAGAACCACGACCCTTAACCCAAAAGGGTCTAAACATGATTTTCAAAAATGGTGATTACACTGTTTTCTATCCTAATCTTTAGGGGAAATTTACAATGGAGTCGCCACCTAACTTTGATATAAAAAAAGCTAAGAAAAAAATACATCTTTTATTGATTGAATAAATAATATAGTGGTTTGGAAAAGAAATAAATTACAATATTTTGCCCTATATACAATCTAAGAAAACAAAATACAAGGCTTTGGTCCTAAATATAATCTAAAAATAAGAAAGTAAATAGGATACATAAACTAATCTAATCTTCCCCTAAGATTAGGATTCGGGGGCTAGGGGATTGGATAAGAAGGTGTTAGGCACCCATCCAACCTGACCTAGGTCAGTCTCTAAGGATCCATTAGTCTAAGTTCACAATTTCAAACAAACCATACTCGCATTTGATTCATAGCATCACAACAGTACATGCAATTAAAAATTAAATAGTGATTAATCATCAAGCAATTAAAATCATTTAAGCATGCATCTCACATGAAAAATAACATTCATTTAAAGTTGTTGTAATTTTAGTACAACATGTTAGGAGAATCAGATTTGCATCATTCACAAAATAGAAACCGAAGTTAGCTCATCACGTTAGCTTTCCAGCCCAAGTTAAATCAACTCAATCGGATAATTGAGTAAAAAGTTATGGTCAAAATACTGATCAGTGTACGGGCTAGAATCCAAATTTAAATTGAACTTTGGATAATTTCCGGTATTTTCACCTTGGTCAAGTTCTAGTAGATTTAGAAGTCCTTATTTGGCTGAATTTGAGATTTCTTAATTTTAATCAATTTATTAATAATTAATATGATAATTATTGGTCAAAATAATTATCCCATTAGTTAAAAATAAATCAATTTAAGAATTATCCTTTGATAAATATCTTGTGCATAAATACTTACTATTTTAAGGTGTTCTAAACCAATAGGAATTATTTATTAATTGATTTTAATTTAATCCTTTAGAGGACCAATCAAATTAATTAATAAGTAATCCTATGCATGTGTGCTTATGGTAAATATCATTTCAACCAATCAAATTTATTTCCTTACTAAAATCTTGGTTTTTTATCCAATTTCCAATCCAAAAAATGCACTCTCATTCTCAATTTTGATCACTTAAAATATGAATTTAAATTTATGAATCAACTTTGAATTTTCAAGCTTGTGAAATTACCATTTTACCCTTTATGCACTAAAGTGTAAGAAAGTAAAATTAATGGTTGCAAAATGGGGTGTCAACAATGGGTATGGTGAAATTCTTAAGATTATGACTTGTATGTGAAATTTCTTAAGTGATTTTAGGTTATTTGGGGTTGGTTCTTAGAGGTATTACATGATGATGCAGGAAATTGTACAAAATCTGTGAATCTGGTTGGATTTGTAAAATTATGGAATTTTATAAAATAGAAATGAGGAAAAAGTTTTCTCTAGAGTAATCTATCATATGTCTAGGCTATATATATATATATATATATATATTCATAGAAAAATAAGGACAGAGTTTGGCTACAAACTGGTTTGTAGCCAGCTCGCTATAACCCACTACATGACAACTAATAAGATCATCCACGTGTACTTTTAGTCACATGACCTATTTAATAAGTCATGTGACTTGTTTAAATAATACATGTGGATGATCTTATTAGTTGTCACGTAGTGGGCTGTAGCAAGCTAGCTACAAATTGGTTTGTAGCCAAACTCTGTCCGAAAAATGATACGGTTTGGTATTTTTTTGGGAATTTATGATAAAACTTTGCAAATTACCTGGGCAAATTCTGTGTTTTAAGTTTATAAAATATTTAATAAATTTTAATTGTGTAATTTTGGAAATTGTATTCCAAAGATGAATATAATGAAACTTAACATACAGGGCTTGAATTTAGAATTAAGAATTACAACATTTGGGTTAGTATTGAAAGAGTTATGAATTTTCTTTTAGGACCTTAAATCTGTCAGGAAATATCTGAGTACATTGACTTGTGGTAATTTTTATAAATTTTACGGAAGTCATTTATAGCTGAAAATATTATTATGTATAGTATGCTTATATTAGTGTGCCCATATGAAATTGCATGATATTTTAAAATGTTTTAGTAGGTTAGATAAAGTGTATAAAAGGGTTGTCTTGTAGGTAATCAGATTGATAGAAACATAAAATAGTGAGACTTTGAAGAATTTATTCTTGCAATTGGGTTAGTTAATTGAGTTGAAATTTGTTATACATGATAAATGATGTGTTTTATAAATGGGTGAATTTTTGGATCCAAATTCTACCATCTAGTACAGAAAAGAAATGTTTTAAGTTCTGTAATACGATTTCTGTTTTAGGCCGTGAATAGAATTAATTTTGATGTTTTGCTCACTAATGCTATGTTTGCTTGTTTGGTTGCCCTTGGGTTGAGTTATAGAGACTCCTAGGAACCTAATTAGGATAGGGATATGATAAAAAGAATAAACCTGTAGATTTTATTGTTAAAGTAAGTCATGAGTGTCGTAGTGAGTTAGAATGTCTACTAATCATTGGATATTGATATCCTTTGGTCTAGGGATTGAACTAGGAAAGTAAAGTACTCAACTGCAAGCTTTGAGACAATTGTGCTGTTGCTGGACTGAGGTAAGGGATTGTGTCATGAGAGTTAATAGCTCATGTTTCTTAAGAATATTTATATGTATCAAATGCTTTTGATTTATTTTTAGTAACTTGATTTACATTGCGTTGCAAAAGAAATGATTATGTTGGTTTTTAAGTAACGATGTTTCAAATATTTTATGTTATGAATTGTGGATATGTATGAAAGTTTCTAAAGCTATGTTTAAGAAAGAAAAGTGTTTTAAATGAAACTATCTTTAAGAAAGAAAAGTGTTTCAAAGGAAATTATCTTCAAGAAAGAAAATAGTTTCAAAGGAAATTAGTTCAAGAAAGAAAAGTGATTTAAAGAAAAATCATGTTTAAGTCTCCTCACAAGGAGGGACTCAAGGTATAGTTTGTACAAAGTATATTTTCAGAATTTAAATATTATGGATTTATGTCATTGGATGAGTTTTGGACCAAACCGGTAGGGGTAATGATACCGGCGTTCCATGGAATGGGTTGGCGTAAGGCAAGGCCAACTAGTGAGGTAAGATGGTTGACCTCACA
Organism: Fagus sylvatica; assembly: GCA_907173295.1. Lineage (NCBI taxonomy): Eukaryota > Viridiplantae > Streptophyta > Magnoliopsida > Fagales > Fagaceae > Fagus > Fagus sylvatica. The sequence continues at coordinate 34,497,989 of OU015762.1, read as the reverse complement.
ACCAAGAGGGCACAAGGCCCCAATGCTATGGTACCAGAGTTTAGGGGACCCTGGCCAACAGGTTGAAGAACTCAGATACAAAATGAACCAAAAATGATCATAATCCATTAGTTTTTAAAAGTTTTGGTTTCATGTTATTATTATCTGTATGTTGGTATGAGACGATAAGACGTGTTGTAATAACAAAAGTTATGTTTTATGTTGTTTCACTTTCATACTATATTCTCATTCGGTATGGGACAATGAGACGTATCATGGTAATGAAACAATGTCAAGAGAAAGAAAAGTATCACATGAAAAGAGATTATGTTTTACGCTATGATAAAGGAAACTATTGATATTTCAAGTATTTTTAGTTTGTTTTAAGGCTATGAGAAAAATATGTATATTGCAAATGCATGAGAATCATTTTAGCATGAACTGAGTTACAAGCAAGTCATATCCACATTTAAATGTTCCGTACCTTCAGATTAATAAGTAAATCTCTTTATAGTATACAAAGAAAAAACAAAATTTTTTATATAGGTTTTTAGTTGGTTTGTGTTACAGGCTTAGTATTAGCATGCTAGTCCAACTCTAAATCGTACTCTTGGATTTGGGTTGTGACAGGATGCATGGGTTGACTGGCAGAACCTTTTGCTAATGGGTGTAAAGGCGTTTTTGATACCATGTTGAAATTGAAGTATATTTTATGTTTAGAATAGTATACAATGTACAAAGGATGCTTACATATATAGGCAAAGTCTATAATCATTAGTACAGAATACAATCATAAAATACAATAAGCACAAAGGGTTGAATTGGGCTTGCCTAAGGATATCATAATATGACACTTTCCAACTCCAAATTAATTGGAGAGGTCTAAGCATTTCTTGATGTTATGTGAGTTGTTATTAATCTACTGATCATTTCGTGATATTATGTGAAGTTAAAGGTTGTGAATGGCAAGACCTGATTGAGAATAAATTAGATCTCAAACAACTATTTTCCCTAGTTACTAGACCTTCTTGTTGCTCTCAAGTGGTAATTTTTAACGCTCCATGTTTGTTCCAATGAAAATGTTTTCTAGAAAATGACTCGTTTTCCTGTATTTGATTGTGACCCAAAAAATGAGTTAAAAACATTTTCTATTATTTGGTTGAAGAGAAAATTATTAATCTCTTTTAATTCCAAATAATTACTACTTAATCCCAAATTGTTAGTATCTATTCTATTTTGGGATGTCCCAAACTGTAGTCCTTTTTGAAAAGTCAATAAATACATTTCCTAACTTACCCCTTTATTTTATTTAAAAAGTCAATACCCCTGTCACTAGATTTAAAATTGAGGAGGATAGTTTTGGAAACACATACCTTTTTTTGTAAAAGACAATGCATTAAATGATGTTCCCTTAACAAGTTGGATCAAAACAAGACCAACAATTTGAGAGAGAGGAAATATATGATTAAAAACTTTGATTGACAAAAATAGATCCTTAATAAGAAAAGTTTCTATTTTGAGGCCATCTGGGAGCCTCATATTGAAAACATACCTAAAATTTGGAATCGACACGAAAAATTAGTTGCCAAAGTGACTACTTTAGGAAAAACAGATCATTTGAAAGAAAAATAAAAAACCAAAGTTGGGTAAATTCTAATCGACGGTCAAAGGTCAGTTTGTGTAGAGAGCAGGCGGATGGAGAGAGAAGTTAGTATTACCATATTATTTTTTTGGTGGTATGAAATTTATTTATAGTGGTTTGTTGAAAGCATAAAATGTTTTCCACTTTTTAAAACTCGATTGGCCTAATTTTCCATGGACCACTGAACGTTTTTCATTGACTTGATTTTTCCGTTGTACCATACACAAAAATTAGAAAATACGTTTTCTACCAAAACAAACAGACATGGGAGAGGGAGAGGGAGAGGGAGAGGGAGAGAGAGATGCCAAATAAAAAAAGGGGGAGGGATGTCAGGGGGGATTGTGCTTTTTTGTGAAGTTGTTTGTTAGCAATCCCACATGATAGTATTAATCATTAACTAATTTTAACCATCATTTTTGAACACATTTACCTCTAATTTTGGCTTCACAGCTTCTGTAAGCAGCACTACCATATACAGTTGGCTATCCTGCTAACTATACTGTATACATATACATTGCTAAAACATTAATTTTTCTTTCAGATTTGATCTAGGATCTAAGGATGCGTCTTGAATGTTAGGTGAAGGTGGCACCAATGCACCAAGCATTCTGAGCGTCTTCAGCCTGGCTTATAAAATGCACATGCACATGCTGAATGTTGATTTCCTTGTTAGTACACCTCTCAAAGCATAAGTTTCCTTTTGCATGAGTACTTCCTGGATTTCTTCAGGCAAGATAGGTAGCTGCGGCAGCTACAGAACATGAATAACACGAGATTGATGCTGTGGCAAGTCGTTTTCCTCGTCTGATGTGGGAACTAAGAAATGAGGATCCTAATGCATAGAGAAATGAAATACAATGAATCAAAGTGTTAGTTTTGATAGGCATAAATCAATGAACTGCTTACTAACTATATACCAAGAGCATATAGAATGAGATATACAAGGTGCAATATGTGAGATGCAAAGAAGTTAAAGGGCTTCTTGAGGCTTGCGAGAGAAACATTTCCTAGAACTTAAAATTTTCTTTTCCATTTCTTTCAATTATAAGTTATCAAGGATATATGAACATAGTTTCCGAAGGGGAAGAAATGTCTATATAGGCTCACAATATGGCAATGGATTTTTGCAAGAAATGCCAAAGGTGAGAAAAAAGGAAAGGCAAAAGAAAAGATATAGTAGAAGCAATCTGCCAACCATAAACTGCATTTGGCTTGCTTGTAAGACCTACTCAAGCACTATTCCTAAATGTATTCCTCATACTAAAGAAAATAATGCAAAATGGCAACCAAAAAAATTTCCAAAGTACGAGTTGACTACTTTTAACACTGGTTAGCATACCTTGATAAGCTTTTATTCACTAGTTGAAATTTAGGACAGAAATCCTTTATGGAGTATAAATTGATATTACCTTTAATTCTCCACAATAAATGCCAAAGTAAAAAAGAAATACTTTGCTTAAGGCTAACGGAGTCATTGAATGCTCTAACATTATTGTGTCCTTATATCAAACAACAGGACCAAGGACAATATGTTAGAACATATAACATGGGATGCAACTTCTGGGTTAACATTATCTCTATTTTATTTATATTTTCTTTTTCAACCCACCATGCCTGCCCCCCATGAAGGGGCAGCCCCCCCCCCAAGGGGCATGGGTGTTGGTTCTCAAGCTGAATTTGACATGCCATGGTTTTGACAGGTTCATATTCATTAGATCTGATTTGAACTTTGAAGCCAAAATCGTCTATTTTGTGGAGGTCAATTGATTTTAACAGACTGTTAAAAAGCTAATGTGCTAATAAGAAAAGAGTTTCTAAAGTTAAAAGAGCAACATGGTTTTTTTAAGTTAAAAAAAATGTGATAATATTTTGCTGAAGATCTAGGACTCAGAGGTGTGTAAATTTGAAAAAGCATGAATGCTTGAAGTTTGTGCTTCATCAAAGTGATAGAAGTTCACCCCTAAAGATATGATTAAAATTGTGAAGTCAATCCTGGCAGCTTAACCTGATGTATTCAAAGCATTCAAAAAAGAGAAAAAAGAAGATGCATCACTAACCTGAAGGTGTCTTCGACGCTGGATGGCAGTGAATGCTCTAACCATGACGTAGATTGGCAAAAGAATCCCAATGGTCCTCAATATCAGTAACTGCAATACAAAGAAAACAACTTTAGATATTTCTATTTCATCATTGCACCATTGAATATTTAACTAAAGAGTCTTAGTCAGCCATACCATGAACAACGTCAATGAGTATTCTCCAGCTCCACTGATTATGATTGGCAAAGTATGACGTAAAACTAGAAGAACCATAAACTGCAAATAAAAGATATAGAAACCTGGTTGTTAAGAATGCAAAGATCTTGGTCAGCCTAAAACTATTTTCCCAAAACTTGGATGGGTATAATGTAAAATAAATATCATAAATATAATATTGTAACATATTAAAAGTATCAAACATGACTGTTGCTTAAAGAGAATTATTTAGGATCGATATATTAAAATAATATGAAACTGAAAATCAGAAGTATTTTAACTTGTATCTGCAAGCTTATACAATAAGTACATGGATAAATCATACCAAAGAAATAACTATTTATTTCACAGCTGAGGTTGAATACCCAAAAGAGTAATCTGTTTAAATTACCTCATTTCAAAGTGGTTATTGACTATAAACCATCCATCAGAGTTCATCTAGTACTTTCTCCATAATTCTATTATCATTATTAAAGTTGTTCAAGTTCAATGTTGTTTGTCTTGTATATTTCACAATTCTCCAGTTATTTGCTGGAAGAAACCTTTTCCAGGAACATTATAAATTCTACACACAAAATAGTATTTACCCCATTATGTCCCAATGAGAAATAATAAACGGAGAGATGTACTTCTAGGTCTACATTTTACCAATAGATCTGACATGACTAACAAAACAACAGCAAGCTATCTTTTAAACCACACCCACACAGGAGAGAGAGAGAGAGAGAGATTACAATTATAGCAACTAAACGACAGCATATCAGGCTCCTTGAAGTGGGAGCTGAAAACTCATCAAAGTCATTGTCCAGAAATTCACGATCAGTAGCAACCATTGCTATAAATTCAGGGTTGTGCAGGTCCCTTCTGGAAATCTCCCAATTTCCCCTGAGATAAGTATCACAAAAAGATGTTGAGCAAAAAAAGTACCACAAAAAAATCATATTTTTATTTATTTTTAATGGTAAAAAGCAAAAACATCCAAGTTCTGCTGGCCAACACAAAATTGAAAATATCAGCTAAAAAATATGTTCAAACAGGTGAAGGATACCTGAAGTTAATTGGAATACCGCCATAGTGAAATGGAGGAGGTGCTGTATATCCTGGCTTAAATTGCTGCAGTATCAGACAAGTTCAAGAAAAGAAGAGCTAGTGACCATTTCTTCTAACTTAATGATTTACATTTAAAAAATATATATATATATAAAATCAGAAACAAGCTTATAAAACAATGGCAAACCTGTTGGCAGATCTCACAGATAGTGTCTCCCTTCTCGTTGCACCACCTTTGTACACATTTACGGTGAGCATACTACAAAATTATAAAAAATTAAAAGGATACTACTCATTGTTTGGAACCACCTTAAATTAGAAGGAAAAAAAATGCCAGAAAGGAAGGGAGAATAAGGACCATCTAGTGATCAGTATCTCCCTCCAACACCAACAACAAGATAACCTTATCTGACTATTCACAGCAGCACCCAGAATTGGTTAGACATTTTGAACATAATGATGAAATCCTTTGGTCAAACTCAAACCTTCAGATTCGAATTAAAATTTTTTTTTTTTGGCTTGAGTATCATATACAATCATCCTACAGAGAATGATGCAGCATAAAAGAAATTTCAACTGAGCTTCTCATTGGTGCCCTATGCTTCTATTTTTGGTGTGGCTTTCAGTTTCTTTTGTCTGAGAGACTTCTACCTAGAACACCACTCAAATCTTCAAACTAACAGGGAAAAAACCTAATCATTATGCCATACATTTGGAAGGAATACGATCCTCATTTCTCATTAATGTATAAATAAGCATTTTTTTTGTCATCATGCACCATGCCCAAAATTCACTAACAATTAAAATTCTAAAGCAATATATGAGAAACTTTGTGACTTTATTACAAATGGGATTAGTCATGTTTTTATAGTCTGGGAATTTTTCAGTTGACCAGAAGTATCATAAAGAGATTTATAAATGCAAGAGATATAACTTCCAATGGCCCATTCTCAAATTTCCAATTAAAGGAGTAATTGCCAAATTAAGTTACTAACTGACCTTCAAGCTGCCACAGCAAGAACAGGGTGTCTCCATGTTTGACTCTTCATCCTCATCATGGCAAATCTTACACTCTACCAATTTACCTGGAGATAAACTAGTATTGAAATTGATCCTGCGGGAAGAACTCAAATAATCTTTGCTTGCTGAGGACATGGCTTGCTGCAACTGTCTCTCACTCTTAATGGCAGCTTCAAGAGTAGATTCAGTGAGAAGCCGATCCACCAATAACACAAAATGATCCCCCATCCTTCAAATTACCAAAGAAAATTGATTAAAAGAAACAAAATATAAGCTAAAATCCCAGCCAACAATAGGTTCAGTCTCTTTGTCCTTCAACAAAGGAAATTTAGCTCTATAAATCACACTGCATTCCATTATAGAAGTAATTACAAAAACCAGAGTATCAATTGTGAAAATACCTCTATTGCAGTCAAATCATGATATGAATCTGCAACAAATAAAACTCTTATTGTCAAATGAAAAGAAAAAACAAGTACAAAGCATATAGTATAGAAAGAGTAAATAGAACTTAGAAGAAACCCAAAAAAGGAGCCATGGTCACCAGTCAAAAGAGTACTACCGAAGCTGCATCACAATCAACAAGGGCCATCAAGCATAAAAGAAAAATATGGCATTTAAAGCTGAACAAAAACAAACCATATGGGAAAAAAAAGCTTAAAAAAGTGGAAGCACCTTTAATCTAAAATACGAAGCTCTAGGATAGGCATTGAAAGCTACAAAAAACACCCAGGAAGCAAAAAGCTACAAAGTTTTTTTTTTTTTGGTTGGGTTAAGTAAGAGACAAAGATTTGAGAAAAACAAATAAAGAGAGAGACGAAAATGAGAGCACACCCAAATTAGAAAAATGCAGCTTCTAAGAAATTACATAGACTATGGACCACATTGAACAATAGAAACAAACCCCAGAATTTTTTTCTTTCTCTTTTCTCTTTATTCCAAAAAAAAGGGGATAGGATCAAGGTGGCAGCAAAACCCAGATCAGACACAAAACCCCAAGAACTTCAAAATGCAGAGAGAGAGAGAGAGAGAGAGAGAGAGAGAGAGAGAGAGAGTTTTTGGTTGTAAAAGGTGTCACCTTGATGAATAAAAGAAGAAGCTTTAAAGAACAACAACAGCAATGTCTATAGGATTGCCAAGTGAGAAAGAGAGAGAGGCTTACAAGAATGGAAATAGTATCTTGTACAAGAGAAGAAAGCAGCAATCTTTTCCTTGCTTCTTCTTCTATTTGCTAAAACGAAGCAAGAGATTGAGTGTCCTCGTTTCTCACAACACCAATCACATACAATGAAATAAACCCACAAAAGCAAACATAATAATAAACAAACAAACAATTATAAAATTCACACAAAACACACTTTTACCATGTCTGTGTGTGTGTGTGTGTAGGCGTGAGAGAGGGCTCTAAGGCCAACCCCATTACTCTCTACTTTTACCACTTTTCCCGCTTCCAATTTCTCGTATTATATCGCGATATATTGATTTTATCTCGTGGGGTTTTTGTTTTGTTTCACAGTCAGCATTTTGAGTGGGACCTTTGGCCTCGCAGAGGAGGTGGTTATGGTTTTTCTGGTTCTTTCATTTGGGTATGGAGGGGCAAAAGATTAGTGGGGTTTCAGTGTACAAAATCTGAGTGCATGAAATGGGGGCCCACTTTGATATTGGCATTGACTGGCCTTCCCATTTCAGCCATTATTTGGGAATGTTAGTGTATAACTATAGTCTTATAAACCAAGGCTGAAATTATTTAAGTATTTTACTACATATTCTCTTACATGCACTCAAATGACTCTTTCACTAATTTCATATATACCATATGCTACCATAGATTTTTGTACCATATAAGCGAATCTACCAAGAAAAAATAAAACTAAATCACATGGATAAAACTTTTTTAGATTAGGATTTTCATAGGTGACTCCACCGTGAAATTTTAAGATCTTATTAATCCATTTTAAAATGAGAGGATTGGATTCTACCACATCATTAATAATTTAAATTGATACTAAAATAATAATAGTCAAAGTTTTTTCAAATGTCAATGGTGTGGTAAAATCTAATCCACTAATTTTTAAATGAATGGATAGGATTTTAAGAATTCTACGATAAAATTGCTCTTCATTGATTTATTTATTTATTTTGGAGGGGGGGGGGGGGGGAGGGGGGCGGAAGGGTGGAATGGTTCTTGTGTAAGAGGGATGCAAATCCAACAAAGAACTTGGTTTTTTTTAGAGGGTATAGGAAAAATTGCCCACTCTCAAGCCCAATGGTTAAATATATGGAATTAGATAATGTGTTATATGTATTTTGATTAAAAAAAATAAAAATAAAAAAATCACGTCATTTTTTATGAAAATGTTTTGTTTTCCAAGATTTCATTTTTAGAATTTTTTTTCTTCTTCTTCTTCTTAAATTTCAAATTGTCAAAACTCTTCTTTTAGAATTTTTTATAAAAATAGATAAATAAATAATTTTTTATTTTATTTTTTGATAAGTGAGTTTCTCACTCTTCTATTTTAAGTTGAAACTACATGGATCTCCATCCAGTCTATGATCATGTTAGTGATGTAGCACCAGACATTGTCAATGGTTTATGTTATGTAGCTTTCATCGTATCGAAATTTATTTGTTTTCACATTTGAGGGGAATGGACTTATGGTACCATGGGCTATGGAGACCAGAAATTTTTGAATGATGGCATCTTAGTGGGAGACTGAGAGGTACATCAGCACAATATAAGTACTTGAAATTATGAATGTGGGTCTAGCTTGAAATTTTGGATAGAATGATTGCATCAACATCTGGTAAAATGGTTTATTCAAATTTTCCAATATTGTGGGTTTCAAATTTCTCTATAATTAACAACTTATTAGTCAATTTGCTGATTCACTGTTGATCACCATCAACAATCTAAAATGCAATACTATTTTTACCTTTTCTTACAAACAGAATTAGAAAGTGGAAAAATCATTAGGAAGAGGATACTATGAAAAATCATTACAAACTTGGAAGTTCTTGATACTCTTTTACTTTGGAAAGGATCTAGATATGCCCAATTGACATTCTTATCCCAATTAAATCACAAAAATAACCACCTCCTTATAGAGCTAATTCATTAGCTTTTATGAGTTAATTGCAATTTAGATGTCAATAATTCTTATAAAGTTTGTTCTACTATTAATTATTATTTTATTTTTAATATGATTATTATTATGTCCTAAGGTGTTGTAATTATTCAAACTCATACTTTAAAATGAGAAAATTATTCAATACTTTCGAAACACAATAAATTCATACTCCCTTGAACATAAATGTCCCAAAATACAACTAGCTAGTATTTAAGAGAGTCCTTAAAAGTATTATTACCCCAAGTGGTCTTTCATGAGATGGAGTAGGTGATCCTTCGGCAACTACAGATTGTTGATCAGGAATACCAACATTATCCTAAATACAAATTACAATGAGTTTATAAGTTCATACGATAACTAACCTAAATAACCATAGCCAAACAATGTATACATTTATAGACATCCCAAATTGTACCGGTCAATACTTATGGTCTCCGGTCTCAGTGATGATTATTCAAGACTCTCATAAGACAATGTGTGTTGAAAACCACAAAAATCTTCTAAAATTCAAATTTAAAACTGTCACTTGACCTAAGAGGCGTATGCCGCTTTTCTTTAGGCGTACGTTTGTAGTAAAGAGGCGTATGTCTATTTTTAGAGACGTACGCTAGTGCCTCCGACCAAAAACCCTAATTGTGGGAATTGAGCAGTTTTCTGCAGGAATAGCTTAGTTTACCCATTTTTCAAGCAGACATAGCCTATATTTCCGTTGTAAAAAGAGCCCCATACCTCACAACAAAGACACATCGGAGAGTCCTCGAAAGACACTGAAAATACCAAGAAGTTCTAGTATATTAGAGTTTAGGAGTAGTGAAGCTCTAGGAAATTAGAGAGCTTGGGAGTAGTAGTTCTAGAAAGGCAAAGCTCCAATCATTAACCTAGGCATTCAGAGCCTTTCCCTTTTTGGTGATCAACACACAACTCTGTCGGAGAGATCAGTCTAAGAGACAAGTGATAAATTGCTAGCTTGCAACAAGCTCTTTAGAGTTTAGGTATGGATCTTCTCAATGGTCCATGTCAACCTCCATGAATGGTTTATAATCATGATGCTTATTAGGTTTAGTTGCATGTCTAAATCTCTATTCCATTTTTATTATATTTTCACATCTAGTTATGTTTCAATGAATTATGCCATGTTTATTTGCTTGTTAGAACATGTCTCTCAGTTTACTATATGCCTATTGCTGAAATTATGATATATGATTATTGTGGGGATGTTTCCCTTCAATTTAGTGATAAGCTTGGATTCAGGCGAGATTCCTTTTTTTAACTCCATATGAATATTGTGCCCTAATTCTCTTATTCTGATTGCTCCCTGATTGTCATAGTTTTAGGTTTAATTGCTTTTTATGTTTTTAGAGATTTATCTAATAAACTCCCATCAAGAATATCAAGTAATATCGAAAATTGATGAACTCTTGTGTGTTTGTTGCTTGATTTGTGCTTTGTTTGGTTCCTGAGAAATTGTGGGATAGGATTGTGAAGTTTGAGGTTTTTTGTTCTTTTTTAATTGATTAATTTAGTTATTGGTGAAGAACCACATTATAATCAAAGCTTTTAAATCTAAAAGGGATAATTTTGGGTGTTTGGCATGGCATATTTAAATTTGTGATTAGGGTTTTTTTTTTTTTTTAATTGAATTGTTGTTTTGCATAAGGAAGGACATAAAGTGGTGGATATGATGGTTAGGTAATGCTGAATATAAACAAATTGATTAGTATTGAAACAAACCTTTTCTCAACATCTTAGGATTGTTTAGAGTGATTAATCTCTTTTCCTTTTGTGTACTTCATCTGTGTGCTGATTGGTTAGTTAATGCTGAAATGTTAGTTTTTATTATGTAGTTTCTATTAGAGTATAGATTATCAAGAATCCATTATAACCAATTTTGGTAGTATAACAGAATCTGGTATTTAGTTATTTACAGATTAGCATTAGATAGTTTGTTAATTCTGTCTATATATACCTTTACTGTACATCTGAGAAATACATACTGAATATATCTTTTCTACACTCATTCTCTTCTCTCTTACTATCTACTATATCTCTCTCTTTTCTAATCTCTTCATGGTATCAGAGCATAAAAATCCTTACCTATAAAAATGTCTTCTTCAACCACCACTCTTCCTACAAACTCCAATTCTTCTTCATCTAATAGTCAAACCCCAATTTTCTTTCTGTCAAACATCTCAACATATGTTACTGTAAAGCTTGATCACAGCAATTTCCTAATTTGGAAATTCCAGATTACTCACATTCTTGAAGCATATTCTTTACTGGAATATGTAGAAGGTTATAATACCTATCCTCCAAAGTTTCTTGTTGATGAACTTGGAGCAATCACAACTTAGGTGAATCCTGTATATTCACAGTGGCAAGTTAGAGACAAGGCTCTAATGTCTCTGATTAGTGCAACCTTATCGCCCTCTGCACATTCCTTGATCATTGGTCAATCATTTGCTTATGGTATGTGGACTGTTCTCCTCAAGAGGTACACCTCTGTTTCTCGCTCCAACATTCTGAACCTGAAAAAGCAACTCCATGATGTGAAGAAAAAAATAGATACAGTATCTCAATATTTGCAACGCATTAAAGAATCAAGAGATAAACTTGCAGCAGTGGGAACTCTTGTAGATGATGAAGACTTACTTCATATTGTCTTGAAAGGATTGCCATTTGAATTTGAATCTTTCTCTACTGCAATGCTTACCAAGAGTGAACCTGTATCTTTTGAAGAACTTCATGTTCCAATGATAACCCAAGAAGAACTTCTCAAGAGCTCTCAAGAGAATTCAAAGGAGAACTTGATCATGGCAATGGCAGCCAACAAAGGTCCTTCAAATCCTGTGCAATTCAACAACTCAGCTTCCAGGGGTAGCTTTAACAATCAAGGCCGTGGCAATTTCAACAATCGAGGCTAAGGCAATAACAGAAGGGGTTTCTCCTCACGGGGTGGATACAATCAAGGTAATAATTAGGGTTACAATGTTACCAATGGATTTTTTCCCCAATCTTTTTCACAATCCAACCCAAATTTCTCCCAATGCAACCCCAATTTCTTCAAAACCTAACCCAAATTGCCCAACCTGTCAGATATGCTATAAACAATGCCATACCGCCCTTGATTGCTACAATAGAATGAATTTTTCATATCAAGGCCGTCACTCACCTGCTAAACCAGCCGCCATAGCCTCCGCCACACCTCCATCACCCTCCACAAATTGCTGGATTTCCGATATCGGCGCCATTGACCACTTTACACCATAGTTGTATATACTGTTCTGTTCCGGCCGGAACGGCCGGAAAATCTCGTACCGGTGTGCAAACCGGAACGAGAAACCCCCTTATTCCACCTCGGAAAAAATGTCGGCCCATTTCAGCGAGTTTCGGTCACTCCGGCCAATTTCGGTCGGTATACTAATTTCGGCCGGCATGAATAAATAACTGAAAAGGAAAAAAAATCAAAGAGCTTTCTCTGCTCTCCTTCTTCCTTCTTTCTTCTTTCTTCTTCTTCTCAGTTTTTTCCGCCCAGCTCCTTCTGCTTCTTCTTCTTTTTTTCTTTTTGTTTTTTCCGCCGAAGCTCTCTCTCTGACTCTCTGCGTCTTCCCCTTCTTCTTCTTCTTCTTCTTCTTTTTCTTCTCTCCTTCCCCACTCCCTCTTCTTCTTCTTCTTCACGTGTGTTGGAAGTTGAAACAATGGCATCTGCTTCTATAGTTCTAGGAGGGCCTTGGAACTTGGAAGAGTAATGTGAATGTGATATTTCTGGCACAAAAAGATCAGCATTTACAATGTCACAGTGTCACAAATATCACGTGACAAAGGACAAAGCAAGTACACTCATTTCCATATTTATTATCATAACGTTTTTCTTTTTTTTCATTTTCTTTTTTTTCTTGATAACAATTATTATAAGGTGTTGGGTTAGGAGAAAAAAATTATTATAGTATTCCAACCCGATAAAATATTTGAATTTAACACACCTTTTCTTCTAGAAGCAATTTTTCAAATGTTCACATTATTCAACTCTTCTATTTTATACCTTGGAATAAATTTTATTCTTTTGATTTATTTATTATCTTAAGTGATACTTCTTTAGGTTTTATATTTTTATTATTTATTATTCAAAATGCAATTGTAAGCTTATTATTATTATTAATATTAAGATTAATATGTGCTTATAATTTGAAAGATTCTTAACTAACAAATTGTAAATTTAGATGAATAAATGTATAGAGTAGTAAATCTATATATATATATATTTGTGGTAAATCCGAAACGGAATGCCGGTATTGACCGGTACCGAAATATCTCATTTCAATGGCCAAACTGAAACGGGTGTCGAAACGGTATCTACAACTTTGCTTTACACTCGATCTAGCAAATCTTCTTGACTCCATTTATAATGATCCTCAGCTTGTTTCTATTGGGAATGGCCAGCAACTTCCAATTTCACATATCGGTAATGCTCAACTTTACACATCTTCTTATCTCTTTAAACTCAAGAATATATTGCGTGTTCCTTCCATGGCTTCCAATCTCCTCTCTGTAAATAAGTTTTGCTGTGATAATCACTGTGCTTTTTACTTTGATTCTGATCGTTTTCACATACAGGATCGTCTTTCAGGGAAACCTCTCTACAAGGGCCTCATTAGAAATGGTTTATACCCACTTCATGGTTTGTCTCTTCCCTTTAGATCACATCAGTCTCTCTCTTCTTCATCTGTTCCGGTTGTCTGTCTTCCCTCAGCCAGAGCCACTTCCTCTGCTTCCAGTCTGTGGCATGCTTGGTTTGGTCATCCACAAGATGGAGTTTTACGTCATGTTTTTCACAAGTCTGTCAATCCTTCTTTGTCCATTGATTCTCATTTCTGTAAACACTGTACTCAAGGCAAAATGACACAATTGCCTTTTTCTCATTCTAATACAATTGCATCTTTCCCTTTAGAAATTGAGTACAATGATGTTTAGGGTCCTGCCCCTATTCCTTCCATTAATGGTTTTCGCTATTATGTCTCTTTTATTGATGCCTATAGTCGATTTACTTGGTTCTTCCCACTCAAACACAAGTCTCAAGTGTTATCATCCTTTATGCACTTCAAGAATACCATGGAAAACCTTCTTGGAACTACTATTAAAAATTTTCGCACCAACTGTGGGGGTGAATATTCCAAAAATAGTTTTCAATCTTTTTGCTCCTCTCATGGTATTCTTCATCAATTTACATGTCCACATACATCACAACAGAATGGTGTTTCTTAACGTAAACATCGACACATCGTTGATATGGCTCTTTGTTTAATTTCTCATTCTTCATTACCATAGACATATTGGCCATATGCTTTTTCCACCACGGTTTATCTTATAAATTGTTTACCCTCCATAATACGCAATTATGTGTCTCCTTGGGAAATTTTATTTGGAAACTCTCCCAATTACAAGTCATTCAAAAATTTTGGTTGTGCATGTTATCCTCTCTTACGTCCTTATAATTCTCATAAATTTAGTCTCCGTTCTACTCAATGTATTTTTCTTGGCTATGCTTCTAATGCCAAAGGTTATCTTTGTCTTGATCCAAATTCCAATCGTTTATACACTTCTCGTCATGTTGTTTTTGATGAAAATACTTTTCCTTTTCATAATATTCCTCCTACTTCTTCACCTTCTTCTACTTCTTTAACTCCTAATCCATGGTTGAGCAACTTACTGTTTTTCCAAGCATGTTCTCATACTTCAATTTTGGGCCCTCATCCCTCTTCCCTATTAACCAACCCATCAATATTAGGCCCACACCCATCCACTGTTTCAAACCATACTCCAAGCCCAATTCAACCTATCTCCTTACCCAATACTTAACATACAGCACACAGCCCTATTATTCCTTTCCCATTAGTACCCACGGAGCCCTATTGAGCTCACTGAGCCCATTATAACTCCAGCCTTACTCGATCCCTCTTTGCCTCCCCCTAATACTTCATCTTCTTCATTAGAGCCGCCTCCCTCACCCACCAATACCCACTCCATGGTAACCCGGTCCAAGAATGGCATCTCCAAAAAGAAAATCCTCCATACTACCACTACAAAACCCAAACTTGATTATCTCCAAACCGAACCTTTTAGTCTCACAATTGCCTCTAAAATCCTTGAATGGACAGCCACAATGCAAGATGAATTTGATACTTTACAGTGTCAAAATACTTGGTCTTTAGTTCCACCACTTGCTGGTCAAAACATTATTGGATGTCGATGGGTCTACAAGCTCAAAAGAAACTCTGATGGCTCAATTTCACGCTACAAAGCACGACTTGTAGTTAAAGGATTCCATCAACAACCGGGTCTTGACTTCGATGAGACTTTTAGCCTAGTTGTCAAACCACCCACTGTTCGAATTGTTCTCTTATTAGCAGCCCAACACCGGTGGCCTTTCCGACAACTCAACATCAGCAACGCCTTTCTTCATGGATTTCTGAAAGAAGATGTATTCATGATTCAACCACCTGGCTTTGTTAACTCAGATTGCCCGAATCATGTGTGTAAACTGCACAAATCTCTCTACGGATTGAAGCAAGCACCCCGTGCCTGGTTTGAACGCTTCACCTCTCATCTTCTTACCATTGGATTTACTGCATCTACGACTGATCCATCACTCTTTGTTTTCGCAATGGTTCCACTCTATTATATCTCTTACTCTATGTTGATGATATCATATTGACTGGAAATAGTACTGTTACTGTTACTTCTCTGATTACTCAACTTGCTACTACTTTTGAGTTAAAGGATTTGGGTCCTCTACGTTACTTTCTCGGGCTTTAGATTGATTATGGCCCTGATTGTTTGTTTGTGCATCAACGGAAGTACATTACTGATCTCCTTTCCAAGTTCAATATGCATACTTGCAAAGCTGCATCTACTCCATTTTCCATCTCTCACAAATTACAGCCCTCATCCGAAGCAATTTTGTCTGATCCCATACAATATCGTAGTCTGGTTGGTGCTCTTCAATATGCTACTTTTATAAGGCCAGATATCACCTATGTTGTTAATCAAGTCTGCCAGTATATGCATAAACCCACTGCCACTCACTTTGTTGCTACAAAACGTATTCTTTGCTATCTGTAGGGTACATTATCACTGGGTATTCGCTTCAAATCTGGTTCTCCCATACTTACTACCTTCACAGACTTTGATTGGGCTGGTGATCCATTTGATCGCCGTTTCACCACTGGCATCACTTTGTTCCTTGGCAATAACCCCATCACCTAGATTTCTAAGAAATAGCACACAGTCTCAAGATCTTCTACTGAGGCCGAGTATAAGGCCCTTGCCTTTGGTGCTACTGAACTCGCCTAGTTACGTCAAGAATTGTGTGATCTTGGCATTTTCTTGCCTAATGCCCCTACTATGTGGTGCGACAATACTAGTGCCATTGCACTCGCCTCCAATCCTGTTTTTCACAGTCGAACAAAGCATATAGAGGTTTACTACCATTTCGTTCGAGAACGCGTTGTCAGAGGTGATCTCCACCTACAAGTTTATTTCTACTGATGATCAGTTGGCTGATCTGTTTACTAAACCACTTTCCACACAACAATTTCAAAGGCTTACTTCCAAGCTCATGTTCTCGACTCCTGACCATTCGCTTGAGGGGGGATATTAGAGTATAGATAATCAAGAATCCATTATAACCAATTCTAGTAGTATAACAGAATCTGGTATTTAGTTATTTACAGATTAGCATTAGATAGTTTGTTAATTCTGTCTATATATACATTTACTGTACATCTGAGAAATACATACTGAATATATCTTTTCTACACTCATTCTCTTCTCTCTTACTATCTATTATATCTCTCTCTTTTCTATTCTCTTCAGTTTCATGAACAAATCTATGGATATAGGCGTGTGGCTTTTGTATATACCAATTAAAAAGATACAATATTAAGGTGATTCTTTAGGCTTAAATGTTTCAGATTCTTGTATAGAATAAAAGCTTACTTATTTTTTCTACTTAATTTTAAGTACTAAATAAGTGGGTTGGCTATATAGTTTAGTCGAAGGGCCTTTGATAGTGTGGAGGAATTTAGATAATTTGCTTGAACTTTATTCTTTGTTCTATTTTATTTTCAGTCGTATGTTTGATGAAAACAATGTATTTTTTTTTTCTTCTCAAAGTGTTGATACTTATTGTCAAATGACTTTCTTTAGTGATTTTTCATAGCTTGAATCACTACTATTCCATTTTTGGACATTTGGCCACAGTATTTCATTATTTCAAACACGTGAAGATACAACTGTTCTTATTCTTTTTGTTATGTTAGACATAAAGTTGGATGGATATTGTATTTGATAATTATCTCTTTTGAGCAGTAATCCTATTTCTTAAGTTTTACATGTCTTTTTTTTCTTTTCTTTTTTTTAGATATGTCGTTGTAGATTGAATTATCTCTTTTGAGTTTTAAGTTGGTTAGTGATATGAAGCAATAATCTTATATTTCATGGATGGATAGACAAGAGATTGAAAGGAGACGTACATTCTGGATTTGGGAATGGAGACGCTGAATGGCAGTTGCTTATGTTATTTGTCTTGTAGCCTATTGGTTAGTACTTGCAGGAGGTCTCATGGGAGAAGAGTAACTCACTCAATTAGTAGTTCGAGTTTAGAAAGACAAAGTACGAGATGAACTAATGAGACAAATAATTGGAAATGGAGAGTGTCGTAAGATTATACGAATGGGGCCTAAATCTTTTTTTGGATTTGTGTGACATGTTACATAAAGAAGGTGGCCTCCAACCAACACAACGAGCAACAATTGAAGAACAAGTTGCAAAATGTCTTTAATTTATCATGCGATTCATTGAAATTGTGTTATTTCATTATTGTGAAGATTTCTTCCCTAAAATTTGGTGATAAGCTTGGATTTAGGTGAGATTTCATCTTTTACTCTATATAAATATTGTTCCCTAATTTCCTTATTTTGATTGTCATAGTTTTAGGTTTAATTTCTTTATGTGTGTTTAGAATTTTTTTTTTTTAATCTTTAAGAATCTCAAGTAATATAGAGGAAGGCCAGCCATCAGGCTGGGCATTCTTGGGTGCCTAACACCTTCTCAAGACGTACCTTACCTCTGAAACTAGTAAGGACTAATCCTTTTGTGTATGAAGTTATATTTATGGTTCCTGGACCTATTCACCAGTTAGAGACTCCTTGTTCTTCTGTTTTTAATCCTAAAAAGGTTCAATAGCACGAACGACCCCTTGAGGTGCCCTAACGCTATCTCACACCCGGGTCAGGGCTTGGAAACCCAAAACACTGTCACAGGCGGCTACAACCACCCTTCATTTTTGTCGCAATCCTTATTCCATATACAACATGTTCTCCTTCCAACTCCCCAAAAACGTCTACAACGATATTGACTCAATTTTTCAAAAATTTTGGTGGGTTCCTAGTCAGATAAGAAACTCTTTGCCTCAAATCCTAGAAATCTCTCTATCTACCCAAAGGCTCTAGGGGATTAGGTTTTCGCCGATCCTTTGACACCAATAAGGCGCTAATTACAAAACTGGGATGGTCCTTGGTTGTGGATGAAGACAAACATTGGGTAAGAATTCTCAAATCCAAATATCTAAATGGTTATCTCCTTATGGTAGCTAGCACACCATCATCATGCTTATGGCGTTGAGAAGGGATTCTCAACAATCGAGATCTCCTTAAGATTGGCACATGTACTATCATTGGCAATGGCAAGCACACCTTGGTTTGGGAAGACCCGTGGATCCCAACTCTCGAAAAATTCATCCTTACTCCCTACCAACCCAAACCCCACAAATATCCACAGAGTATCCAACCTTATCTCCCTTATCACCCATCAATGGGATTGTGACTAGATTTCCTCAAACATCCACCCCATTCCGGTTGGTAAAATTCTCAACATCCACCTCACCAACCCCGACCCTTGACTACTCCTGTTGGATCCCCTGTAGTTTCGGTATTGTGTCGGCTTACCTTACTGACCAACGATCCAGATTTGATTCCACTGACTCTCTCTCCCATTTTGAATGTAATTCTCTCTGAAAAGTCAAAATTAATGCACGCCACAAACTCATGCTCTGAAAAATAGTCTGGGACATCCTCCCCACAACCTCCACTCTTGCAACTAGGATACAATCCATCATCTCGGCTTGTGTGCATTGTAATGCCCATGAGGAAACCACCATCCATCTTTTCACCTCTTGTCGCTTTGCGCAATCCATTTGGCTCATTTCTCCCTGGCCCATCCACATTAATATACTCCCCCCCACTAACCAAGCTGACTTTGTTAGGCTAATCCTTAACCTTTGTCGTCTTTTAAACCTCTAACCTTCGGAGGCCCCTCTCTTCACTCTCTTGGTATCAATCTTATGCAACCAATTATGGTTTCATAGGAACAAGTTGAGTAAGAGCACAAATACCCCCTACATCCCTACCCTCTCCCTTCCTTTAGCAAGGGATATTAAAGGCATATACCTCCTCTATAAACAAGCTTGGGAATTCACTGATCCATGCGACAAGCCTCCCATCCAACAACAATGGTCTCCCCCCTTCCTAGATGGCACAAAATTAATTTTAACGCTTCCATCAGACCTTCAAATGGCTTTTTTTCTTTTTCTTTTTTCTTTTTTCCAGCTATTTGCTGTGATCATGTTGGTAGAGTCACCCACACCTAGATTGATAAATCCCTCTGGCTGAAGCACTGTGGGATGAAGCTAAAGAAACCCTTCATGCCATCAATTTGACATAATCAATTGGTCTGGATCATATCATGTTTGAAGGTAATGGTCTCGATGTTATCTCCCCCATCCAGAACTCGGATTTTGCTCCTCATTGGTCCATCTCCTCTATTATCTTGGACATTAATTTGGCAGCCTTGGATTTTAATTTGTGTGCTTTCTCTCATGTAATTCGTAAATCCAATTGTATGACTCATGCTTTTACAACTTGGGCCACTTTTTGTAGCTCTTATGGGCCCTCCTCTTCATTCTCCCTACCCACATTCTTGAGGTGGAGAGTGTAGATGGCTTAGGCCGTAACTCTCTTTCTTCTTAATACAATTCTTACTTATTCATAAAAAAAAAAATGAATAAATAAATAAAAAGACTATCTCATTTAGAAGAGTTTACTATTATTATTTTATTTTATGAAAACCACACCTAGAAGAGTTAATAATGATATATTATAAAAGATTCATTGAAAAGCTAGGATTTCCTATATGTTCTTTTTCCTTGTTGTACTCAAGAATGCATAATTCATTTATAATATATATATTTTTTAAAATTGTAATTAAAAGATAGAGGATAGTCTATTTGTGCGTGTGTGTGTTTTTTTCTTAATGATAAAGTAGGGGAGGGGATTCTAATACCTGTTGTATATGATGAGAACCAGATAATGTCATTGAATTAAAAGTCTCTTGGTAAATTTACAACCTAAGATCTATTCAACACAAGATATAGGATAGTTGATAAAAAGGGGAAAGGAAAACACTATAGGCACGGTCGGTACACTGTAATGGTTATTACAGTGTAATAGGAATAAGTATTATAAGGAATAAAAAAAGTTGTAATGTAATAACTATTACCATTCATCTTTTTTGTGACAATATATGAATAGAATCCTGAATATGTATTCTATATTTTACTACAACATGATTAATATACGAGTATTGCTTATTATACGAGTATTAATAATTTATAATATATATATATATATATATATATATATATATAGAGAGAGAGAGAGAGAGAGAGAGAGAGAGAGAGAGAGAGAGAGATTTTTTTTTTTTTAAATGGCGATCAAGATCTACCCAACCCCACCCATCTTACCAACAGAGTTAGGCCGAAGAAAGACAAACATTATAAATTGTTGCTTACAACTAAATTGGAGGAGGTTGTTATATCTTAAATTAATACCAGTAGTTTTACTTTATATAATGTCTTGCATAAGATACAAGATTTGGAGCCTCTTTATTTAAAAGAAAAATAAAAAAATGATTTGGAGGCTCCACCAATTTATGGGTTGGCGTGGGGTATAATCTTCTTTAAGGTTATTTGGTTGTAAATGGTTTATGGAAATTTGCATAATCATTATAGAACCTATAATTTTCTTAAAAAAAAAAAATACTAATTTGGTCCCCAACTATTTGGTCTAAAGACCATATATATTGATAAATGAATAGATAGATCGGTTGAAAATTCATTACTATACTTAACAATTGAACACAAAGAAAAACCCACATGCAACGAAGATTTATTGGTGCAATCAGAAAAAGGAGAAATTTGGTCCATCAACTATTAATTGTGTCAATTTAGTTCTTCAAATAAAAACATATCCCTAATTGTGAGACAAAGCAAATACCTCTAATTGAACTTTTTAAATTTTTAAAAATCTTATCATATTCTTAATCCAACAAAATAAGGGCATTTTTCATCATTACATCATCCTAAAACTAAAGGAAGATATTGGATTTCACCTATGATTAGATTAGTGGGCAACCATAACTTACTTTGGTGTTGTTGATGATTGTTTGTTTTTGTTTTTTGTTTATATATATAATTTGGAAGGTGGAAAGAAGGGATTTGAATCTTGGATATTTCCGTTAAAAAAACTAAGAGATGATAACTGGTTGAGCTACAAGGCTTTTGACGTGTTGTTGACAAAGTTGAAAGTGAATTTTTAAGTCTTAAGAGCTTCAGAATTTAAAATTCAAAATTCAACATATTAAAGGTAAGGATAGACATGAATTCACTTCTTATAAAAAAAAAAATAAAAAAAAAATGGAACAACACATTCACTTTTACCGTGTGACTTTTACCGTGTGAATTATTATATGCTTCAAAAAGATAATTGTCAGTTTCACTTCAACCATCTTACAATCTGACTCTGAGCGAGCGAGTTTGGGGTTGGGCTATGTGACAAAAAGGGATTATGAAGGTGACCGACTCCACTGGGGATCGAACCCAGAATCTCTGGTTCCGTAGACCAGCGCCTTATCCATTGGGCCATGGAGTCGTTTTTGTTCACGGTTTACAAATCATTCGTGGTTATTCGACCTTGTTGGCCGGAAGAAAGAGGCAGAAATCTATTACTACAAAAGCCGCAAAAGAGTTAGTCCTAAGAAGTAAGAACATGAGAAAATGAAGAAAGCAAAGTTGAATAGATGATATAGACCAATGCGGGATGGCAGAGGAGTTAAGACTTGGGCTTATGACATTGAACGAGTCAACTTAAAAAATAACATGGTCCAAACCAGAGAGAACAAAAGTAGTAACAACAAGGAGGCCAACCTCTGCTTCACCCCAAAAGACGATCACCAAGAACATTAGCATCAATCTAAATATGGAGGAGAAGGGAGGGTAGTCTATAGGGGTAGTGAAATCGCAGGCTTGTTGGTGAAAACCAATAGTTTGTTTATTTTAAGAACAAGTGAGAGAGAAGTATTTGTGGTGGTTGGAGTAATGTTCTTTTTCATAAAAATTGTTAAAATAGAAAACAAAATGATAGTGGAAGCAACAGAATTCATGTGCTTCAAGCCTTCAACCCGGGGGCCTACATTCCTAATAAAGTCTTTTATTGAATATATTTTTATTGTTATAAATTTATGTGTTACAATAAGGCCAAATTTGCCAATGCATTTTTTATTTTATAGTTTTTCGGTCAAATATGTATGTTAATTTGAAAAATAGGCTGATTGAAAATCGTCTTTAAGAAAGATAACTTTCAACAAAATTTTTTTTATAGTTTTTTCAAATTAAAAAGAAAATAAAAAAATTAGATGAAAGTCATCTTTACAAAAGACAACTTTCATATAATTTTTTTTTTTTTTTTTTTTTTGAAATTTTGAAAAAACATGTGAAAAATTATAAAAGAAAAAGGCAATAAAAAATCGTCTTTCTTAAAAACGACTTTCACGCAAAAAATAGTCTTTCACAAAGACGATTTGCAATCAGTCCATTTTTCAAATTAATATCAAAAGAGGCATGTTTGACCGAAAAACATACAAAAATGCATTTTTTTAGCAAAATTGGCCGTTACAATAAACCCAATGTAGGATATATATAAAAATACATTAAGTTTAGTATGGTTACTTGGTAATCCTAAAATCATGATAACCCGTGCCATTATAAAACTATGATAACCCATAATATTGTACAAAATTATGGTCTAAGTATTTATGATAATATTTTAATATAAAATATCCTATTTTAATAAAAATAAAAGACATGAACAGAGTCTTCGATCTTCATCACAAGTCCTTGGTCTAACAAACTTCTCAAAAATCATGTCATTTTTGCATTACTTAAGCTTCATAACAAAAAGTGTGAGATGCCAATATCATATGCCACACTTCAAATTTTCAATCAATAATGGGGGTGTTTGGATAATTGATGGCCCCCTTTTTAGTCTACAGTTTTTGAAAGCTATAATTTTATTTAATATTGAGTTCATAGCAATAGGAGAAGTGGAAAAGATGAAAAATCTTCCGGACGAAGAAAATCTAAGACATGGCCAAAATGATTATAGGTCATGTAAATGAATTTTATATATAGATTATGGAACATAACAAGTGAAAATCTTTCAATTTGCTATGTTTAACACTATTGAACTACACTTTTATTTGCTATCCAAAAAGACATAATGATAGGAATACCTTTTTACCAATCCACTCAAGACAGGAAAAAACAGAGAAAATGGATTGAAAAGACTCAAGCAGATTAACTAAACAATGAATGTAGTCCCAACCTTTCAGATTGCTAAAAAGAATCAGATCAGGTTCCTGTTGAGGATCACCAAAAACTACTTCTGCATATAAAATCTTGTCTGCAAATAACCTGTACAGCTCAAGTTTATCAGCTGTTGGACATCAAATAATCTTAAGTTGTTGAATAAAACTAATAGAGTAAGGCATGAATGCAGTAGCAATTAAGCACCGGGTGCAAATACAAATCTTGTACCAAAAATGACTAAAACAATGATATAGATTAGACGTTTAGGAAACCTGTGATGTACCAAACATCATGATCTTTTGAACTCTCCCCATCCCTTCCTCCATATCTTTTGTTAAAGCAAAGATGGACAAATGGAAGCATAACTGGATCACTTTCATACTTTAAGTCCTTATATTCCTACCTTAAAAAAAAAAAAAAATCCTTATATTCCAAAATATTCGTTGGAGATTGGCATGGATGAATGAATATAAGTGCAATCAAACAGAAAGTTGCTTATGAGAAAAGGGGGAACCTGAATCTACAAGACATGCCAAAATATTCCCAAAATCTTCCCCCTTGAAAAAAAATATATTTCTCCAAGTGAAATGAAAAACTTCATGGGGGTAGATTCCCTCTTCTTCTTCTTTTAAAATCTTAACCAAATTATGTACTACCAGCAGCTCGAAAAAAGGTGTGGGGACACCTCAATATGCATGGAGCAAATCTAGTATCTTTAGCACTTAGCAGTATATAAACCAGTTCAAG
Organism: Fagus sylvatica; assembly: GCA_907173295.1. Lineage (NCBI taxonomy): Eukaryota > Viridiplantae > Streptophyta > Magnoliopsida > Fagales > Fagaceae > Fagus > Fagus sylvatica. The sequence goes on along the minus strand of OU015762.1, from coordinate 34,473,413 downwards.
AGTTATGAGAATATCTGTTGATGGAGACTACCTAAGCTATCCACCAACTACTTCTAACTCCAAGCTTGCTTTTTGAATTTCTTGATGAACCATTCATTTTTCAGATAGAGGCGAAGAAATGATCATTTGGAATCTCATAACCATGTTTCCCACCCTAAGCGAGTGTAAATTTCCGGTATTTTTTAAAAATCTTTTCTCCATCTTGTCAGCAACAAAATTCTGAAATAAATCTTTTGATGCATCAGACGATGTTTTAGATTCTAAATTCTTGCAAAGTTCAGAGGGCGTTTTAGATTCCATCTTCTTGTAAAGTTCTATAAACAAATTCGACATCCAAAACAACTGAAGTTACTTCAAATGCTACCTTATTCCTAGTGAACTGAAGATTCGTTACCATATCTCTACCTTGATCCAATATGCTAAATTTGAAGAATTTTTTAGTTTTAAACCTCCACATCAAGAATTGCAAGCAATGTACTGTTAAGGAATTCCACATTGCTTAAATGTGTGAATTAGTGTTTGCTCTTGTCTTATAAATAGGACCTCTTATAAGTCATAACACATTGTAACACATTGAAATATAATAAAGATGTAGCCTCTTAAGGCTTTCCTCCACGTAACCTCTCTTACTCTATATCTCTTTATTCTTCTCCCTCTTTATATTTCTATAGGTTTCATATATTTCCACATGTACATGGTAAATGTGTATAAGAAAACAAGCAACATATCGTAAGAGATGCTGAAAAAAAGACTTACTCTAAACTGATGCCATCCCTCCTTTCATGATCTAATTCTTATAGAAGAAGTCTTTAACATCGGTACCTGGGGAAAAGTCTATATATGTTTGTGCACCCTGAAGTAAAAGTTCAAGGATTTATCAGATTTTAAGACATGTATTGTATTTGTTTGTAGAAGAAATAAAGACTTGCCTCTGCATATATGTCCTATATAAACTCACAGAAGCTCCTTTGATTGTTGGATTAACAAGATAGGAGTTTGGAAACAATGAAAAAAAATAAAAATAAAACTAGAACTTCTGGTGGTTTGGAAACCCATTGGGGGAGGTATCGGGATCATTCCCAAGATAGGTTTTCATACCCAAGATAAGTGTTAGAAACACAATGATGACTGCAGTAACTAAACTGCCAGTGGCTTTGGAAACCTCTAAGGGCAGGTCAAGAACAATCCGAAATATCACTATTATTTGTTCCATGGCAAGAAAATCATGAACCTCATTAGATTTGAAAATGAAGAAAACCAAAGAACTAACTAGTGAATTACATCTGATTGTTATGAATACAACCTTTTAGCTTAACCACAGTTGTAATAGAAATATATGCTATTTGAAATCAGCATGTCATATGGCTATACATGCTTTCATAAAGTTTAAAAGAAATGAGGCAGAACAGAACTTAGATATAAGAAAGCAGCACATTGAAGTACAAAATTATATACAACGAGAGGGACAGCAGAGCAAACACATGCTGCCAGAAGAGGATTGCTGATGCCTCCTTCACTGCATAACCCCTCAAGCTCGCAATTGCCCCCAACAAAATGGCACTTGGTGTTGTGTATTGCAGCAACAGCACGAACCGGTACATTTGATCCCCAGATACCAAAATATTCAACTTATCAGCCAACATGATGACCCCAATTCCAAGCAAAGGAAGTACTAAAAGCCTTGCTACAATGATGCCAATTGTAGTTCGGATTCCTAACTTAGATTCATTGGGACCCTCAGCTAGCATTCCTCCAAGGATAAGCATAGTTGAAGGCACCATTGCCTCAGCCATAAAATCTAAACTGTCTGTGATGAAAGACACTACAGAATCATCATTAAAAACAAAAGATTTGACCTGAGGAACAAGTCCTATAATAATAGCTAACAAAGAAGCAATTGTTGGTGGCTGAAGAATGTGATGAATTGGAGTTTTCTCAACAACAATTCTTATTTTTCTAACCATCCTAGGCTCTTCTAAACATCTAATTGACTTAGGACTACTTGGACTTTCCACTGAATCAAGATCCTCAATTGTAGATTGTGAGATGCCAGATATACTTTTGAAAAGCCTTGCAATAAAGGGTGTCTTGCAATTTTCTGTTTCCTTATCTTTGATTCCTGGCCATTCAGCTTCAACAAGAAGTGGCCTAGTGAGATCATCATCAGCAGGTACTTCCTCAATCTCATTCCCTTCTTCAACAATCTCATTATGTTCTAATGGGCGCTCCATCATATGATAAACAAGAGTGTATACAAGAATAACAGCAACCCATTGGGAAAATGAAACATATGCAACACCAGTTGCATGACATTCCTGACCAAATGGGTTTTCAATGTTGTGACAGACTGAAGAGACAATTGCAAGAGGGAGATTCCCAGTGTTTCCAAATGCAGTCATGATGATTGTGAATCTAAAGTATTCAGGTGGTGGCCTGCAAATCATGGCCACCAATAACCCCAAGACACAACCAATGGCAGTGCTGAGAACAACATTTACAGGGATGAACCACCAATGAATGAAATTTTTGAGACTAATGCATGGACCAAGGTGAGTGAATATCAAGCAGGGCAAGAATAGAGCAAAAACAAGCTCACTTAGTGTCTTGAAAGTCTCTTTTGGGATAATTTGGATTTTCCTGTGGGCAAGTACTAGACCAATGACAGTTATAGAGAGGAGTTTCAATAAAGGTATTATTGCAGTTAGAATATTTTCAGCTTCAGATTTCACTTTTCCATGCAATGAAGCAAGTAAGAAGTCCATTCTTTATGCTTTTTGTGCAAATTCCAGCTTCAGATCTCACTATTCACCAACAAAACATATATAGGAGTAGAATCTCATAAGTATTTAGAACAAACAAATCTAATCCCAACCTAATAGTCATGAAACTAAAACATTCCTATAATATCATTGAAATGAAACATGGGTTTCACAGCACTGGAAATATATTAGCAGAAAGTTGAAGTTGATGGGGTTCACAAATGCAAAGATTTAAGAGCATGACAAATTGACAATCCTAACTAGGTTCTTTCAGAGGAGGGACATGGAAATAGAAACTTATAGATTTGTCAAACTTGGGAAATCAAGAAAAGTTTGGAAGTGAAGTGATGCATTTGAAAGTTTGGTGAGTTTGTGGTTATGATTGCTTGATGAAATGGAATACATATATTATTCAACTATCATTGAATTGTACTGAAAGAAAAACTGTCTTAAAGTATTACTCTTAATTAGCTGATTACTTTGTGTGCGATTTGCTCATCATGAAGAGTGTTACGTGTTAGGCATGCATCACTGAATGTCAGCCGCAAGACTTTGAGAAACCCAATGGCTGACAATCTGCCGACGGGTTATAATTAATATATCTATTTTTTTGGGTTAGGTTCATCATGTTTCATGCCCAAACCTACTTATCTTATTTATTACTTTTGTTGACTACTGGTTATGTATTTAATTTTAATAAATTAAAAAAAAAAAAATCAAAACTGTACATACATATCAAACAAAACACAAACCACATCCAACCATAATTTATTCGTGTGTGCAAACCAATGAATTATTGATAAATGTATTTTTCTTTTTTTAAGAATATGTATTACAATTTATTATACATTAAGTTGTATACTTAGAGCATTCTCATCCGGATCTTTAAAACCCATAAAACTCTAAAATAAAGAGTACTATTTATTAAAAGAGTTCAAATAACACTCACAACCAGTGATGTATAATAGTTTTTTTTTTTTACAAACTACTACAGTAGTCGGTAAAGATACCGATGACTGTAGAGCTTATGTATTCTTTAAACCTCATTTTTTTATTCTTTCTCTCTCCTCATTCTCAGCTCTTCTCTCTCACTCATTAGAGTCCCTTCTCTTCTCTCTCACTCATCGGACTCTTAACTCTTCTCTCTCACATCTAGTTCTTTTCCGATCTAGTATTGTGGGTTGTTGGGCGTAGGCCGTGGGGTGTGAGTGAGTGGGTCATCGACTTAAGGCGTGGGTCGCCGGTGTGGAATGTCTTCTGCGATGGCCCATCGATCGAAGCTCTTGTGGGGCGTAGGCCGTGGCTTTTGATCTAGTCGGCATGGGTCAATTTTGGGTTGCTTTTGTGGGGCACCGTTGGCCGGAGCAATTAGGTGTGTACACTTTTGGCTGAAGCTCTAGTTTATTTTATTTTTTATTTTTTTGTGATTTGTGGGTATGAAAAGATTATGGACATGGATGATTCGGATTTGTGTTTGATTTGTGGGTATGGGTTGAAGATTTGTGGTGGTTGTCGTGGTTTTCAAGATTTACTGGCGTGGGTGATCGACTTGGGGCAATTGATAGGTTTGGGTTTGGGTGGCAATTTATAAACTCAAATAATACTAGAATAAATGCTCTACCTTGCGTAATTTGGCGTGGGTTTGCTAGGAGTTTTGGGTAGCCGTGGGTGGTTGTCGGCGTGGGTCAACTGGGAATTTTGGGTAGCCGTGGGTTGTGGTTGGGTTCGTTGTGAGTGGTTGGTTGCTGTTGGTTTTGATGCAAAGAATTAAAGAAAAATTATAATTTTATTTTAATATGATGTATTGAAAAATAGAGAGTGAGATATGAGGTGTTATGTAAAAATGGGTAGTTAAAATAATAAAATGGCTTTTTGAAGAGGTAAAGTAGATAAATTTTAAAGAATCGGATGGAAATGCTCTAATGGCTAATGGAGTCGTTAATGATATGCAGAACATTTGGGCTAAACTAGCCGAACTAGTTTAAATCGACCAGTTTGTTACAAACTGGTTGGGTTATTATTATTATTATTTTTTTTTTTTCAGAAAAAGTTGAAATAAATATTGTGGTTGTCAAGTTTCGGACTACTTTATTTGGAAATATTAACAAATAGGGTATGCAGAACATTTGGGTTAAACCAACCGAACTAGGTTGAATCAATCAGTTTCTAACAAACTGGTCATAGGTTAAACCGATTTGGTATACTTTATTTGAAAAAAATAGGGCAAATTGCACTTTTCCCCCTTTATGTATCAGGTAATTTCAATTCTCCCCTTTATCTATTAAATTGAGCAATGTCCCCCTTTATCTTTTGAAACTGAGCAACTTATTCCTAACATCTATTTTTCTGTTAAATACTAACAGAACCTCTACAAATTATCTAAAATACCCTTATATTAACCCACTTAACCCAACCTCAATCCAATCTTGTAACCCGGTTCTTTTAACCCGTATTTGATTAACAAAATAACCCACAAAAATATCACGCTCTCTTCAGAGCAGCAGCAAACCAAACCTATAAAGCAGCAGCCCAAAATCTGCAATGAAGAAGATTGTTGTTGATGGTTTGTATTCTTTGTTCACATTGTTGAATGAAAATAACTGCAATACTGGAAAGTAGCAATCAGAATTTTGAGTATGATTTCCTTTCCTGCTTTTCTGGTTGCATCTTTTAAATTTTGTCTCTCTGTGTTCAATTTAGTCTTGTCAGGTTTCATCTAAAGACTTTTTGAGCAAGTTTTCCATGCTCAGATCCCATGTAGCACTTTTGTTTATACACATATATGTAAGTATAAGTAAATGTACGAAGAAGGAACAATCGAGTAAAAGTAGAGGTTTTAATATATGGAGGAGTTTTTCACCTGTGCAGCATGTTTGATGCTTTGAAGTGTTTTGGTACTTTAAAGTATGTTGTTCTAACTGTAGATAACTATTTAGAGAGCGTGATATTTTTGTGGGTTATTTTGTTAATCAAATACGGGTTAAAAAAAGGGGTTACAAGATTGGATTGAGGTTGGGTTAAGTGGGTTAATATAAGGGTATTTTAGATAATTTGTAGAGGTTCTGTTAGTATTTAACAGAAAAATAGACGTTAGGGGTAAGTTGCTCAGTTTCAAAAGATAAAGGGGGACATTGCTCAATTTAATAGATAAAGGAGGGAATTAAAATTACCTGATACATAAAGGGGGAAAAGTACAATTTGCCCAAAAAAATATTGTGATTGTCAAGTTTAGGACTACTTTGTTTGGAAAAAAAAAAATGCAAAACATTTGGGTTAAACCACCTGAACCAGGTTGAACCAGTTGGTTTGTAACGAACTAGTCACGGGATAAACCGGCTTGTGCTTCCTTGTGTGAAAAAAAAAGGGTGAAATAACTATTGTGGTTGTTAGGTTTCAAATCCGGATATTTATCTAAGTTACATGCCAACTACTAATAACATGCTTTTGTTTTTTGTAATTAGCTCTCTCTAAAATGAAGATATATAATGTTTTGGTGAAAAAGAATTACAACTAAAACATTACATTCATTATAACTTATTTATAATATAAATTAAAAGCTGAAGCTGAGAGAAAATTTTTAGACTTCCCCAAATACCACCACGTCAGATTTGCTCCTCTCACAATATTTCATATCATTCTTCTTTCGATTTCACTCTTTTTCTCACTCCATCTCCCCATCGCCTCTTCATCTCCCACTCTATATCCCTCTCGCCTCTTCATCTCCCATAGGTTTTTCATATACCCATTAAATCACCTATCCCAAATCTTCTATTTAAATCCTCCTATTTCCGTTTCTTTTAAAATCCAACCTTTTCTCATATTGCTAAAATTAAATATATTCAATATAAAGAGTATATGCTAAAATCATTAAAGCCACAATTACTCTTAAAAAAAATTCCTTCTTCCTATATTAAGCTACCATTATGCCATCATGCCCTTTGAGTTTTCAGTTATAAGTCTTATGACTATTCAGATCCTTCCATTGATAAATGGAAGAAAAACAATCTCTAATATTGTAACATTCCTTGAAGATATAAAGTCTCTATATGTCTAAAATCTAAAATCTCAAATCACACTTCCACTTTAAATAGTTGAATCCAAAATCTTATATTCCACCAGTAAGTCCTCTCTCTCTCTCTCTCTCTCTCTCTCCACTTCAAATATAGATTTTTTTTTTCTTTCCAAATTTCTTTCTTTAGTCGATGCCTAACGAATTTGAAAGGTGTGTGGAAATTATCAAGCATTCAATACCACAGTCTGTTTATTGCTTGCAATCTAAGCGAAATTCTTCGATCCTCTCTTGAATCTTTGGTAATCAAATTTCTTTTACACATATCAATCATTTTTCTTTTGTTTTCTTTTGAAGCTGAGAGAAAATTTTTAGACTTCCCCAAATACCACCACGTCAGATTTGCTCCTCCCACAATATTTCATATCATTCTTCTTTCTATTTCACTCTTTTTCTCACTCCCTCTCCCCATCGCCTCTTCATCTCCCACTCTATATCCCCCTCGCCTCTTCATCTCCCATAGGTTTTTCACATACCCATTAAATCACCTATCCCAAATCTTCTATTTAAATCCTCCTATTTTCGTTTCTTTTAAAATCCAACATTTTCTCATATTGCTAAAATTAAATGTATTCAATATAAAGAGTATATGCTAAAATCATTAAAGCCACAATTACTCTTAAAAAAAAAATAAAAAAAAATTCCTTCTTCCTATATTAAGCTACCATTATGCCATCATGCCCCTTGAGTTTTCAGTTATAAGTCTTATGACTATTCACATCCTTCCATTGATAAATGGAAGAAAAACAGTCTCTAATATTGTAACATTCTTTGAAGATATAAAGTCTCTATATGTCTAAAATCTCAAATCTAAAATCTCAAATCACACTTCCACTTTAAATAGTTGAATCCAAAATCTTATATTCCATTGGTAAGTCCTCTCTCTCTCTCTCTCTCTCTCTCTCTCCACTTCAAATATAGATTTTTTTTTTTCTTTCCAAATTTCTTTCTTTAGTCAATGCCTAACGAATTTGAAAGGTGTGTGGAAATTATCAAGCATTCAATACTACAGTCTGTTTATTGCTTGCAATCTAAGCGGAATTCTTCGATCCTCTCTTGAATCTTTGGTAATCAAATTTCTTTTACACATATCAATCATTTTTCTTTTGTTTTCATTCCTTCTTGATTTTTGTAAGGTATTTCAACTTTTGATTACTTTTTCAATGGTTAATCTTTTTAATTTAGCGTTAAGACTAAATGCTAATTTGCTCTAACATGTTTTGATATTTTGTTTCTAGAAGGTAGCAAATTTGTTTGGCTAAAATGCAATCACCCCCTGAGCAGTTGCAAACAGACCCCCTGGGGTTTTGATTTTGCAATTAACCACCTGAGGTTTTTAAATTGGTGAAATTGACCCCTCTAAGTATATTTTTTTGAATTTTGCCAACAAAATTTATTATATGCATTGCACTTGGGTTTATAATAATATTTTTTTTTATAAAGTGGTCATTGCAATGCATTGACAAATTTTGTTAGCAAAATTGACAAAAAATATACTTAGGGGCAGGTGGTTATATTACAAAATCAAAACCCCAGGGGGTCTGTTTGCAACTGAGCCAAACCCCAGGGGGTGATTATGCAATTTGGCTTATTTGTTTCATCCATATGTTTCAAAAATTTCTATTACGTTTTTATGTCAAACACTTGATGCCTTAATAACAAGGAACTTTTTGACATATCAAGTATTGTTTAAAATAATAGGGATTATTTGGAAACATTCGGTAAAGGTTGAGGATTAAATGTATAATTAAACTAAAAAATAATCATATTGAATCTTCCCGCACATCGTGCGGGTCAACGACTAGTGTACTTAAAATTAGGAGCGTGCGTTTAACCCACCAACGTCTCGGGTTGGTTTCGTGGGTTGATGGATTGGATTGGGATTTTTTTTTTTTTTTTTGCTTTTAAAAAAAAACTTTGGTTGGCAAAACCCATGCTATTAATAGTTTTATTAAAAAAGGCTAATGATATTTCCACACTAATTATTGATATTTCCACACCATTAATCTGCACCAAATATTGATATTTCCGCACCAAATAGTACGGAAATATCAATATCTAGTGTGGAAATAACAAGACTCTAAAAAAAATATATGTATTTTAAATTTATTCGTTTAATTTATTTTGGATTTTGGAACTTAGTTTAAATTTGTTAATTTGATTTATTTTGGTATTATGAAACTTAGTTATGCTGAAATTAGAATATTTGGCTCAATTTTTAAAATTATAATTATTTATTGAATAATGAGTTTAGATAGTTGAATAAAAACAAAATTATTTTATTTGGCCTGACAAAAATAGCCACAACTCGACAACCCAACCTGATTCGTATGGTGTTGAGTTGGGTTGGTTTTTAAAATTGTTGTGGCATGGGTTGAGATAAAATTACTGTGGTTTAGATTGAGATGAAGATTTTTTAATTTGAGGAGGTCGGATTGGATTGAAAAATACCGCAAACCCAATACACCAAGACATATACTCACTTCTACTTGAAATATGTGTTTCTTTATGTAATTATGCTTTGTAGTTAAATGATTAATTTTTTAATGTTATTCTTTTATACTTTATTTATTGTTTTTATATTTTTCTTATATAAGTTTTGAAAATTATTTAAATTTTTGTAGATATTTTTTTAAAAGTCAAAGGTTGTTATTTTTTATAGATTTATTCTATATAATTGTACTTTAGTTAATTATTAAAATAATCGGGTCATTATCAGGATAATTTGACCTTCGGCTAAACCCAATTCCACCTAAAAACTTTGATTTTGAACTTTTCTAGAAAATTCGGTTCCAAAACACAGAGATCCAGCAATTGATTTGGCTGTCACGATCAGAATGGGTCACCACCGTGAGACTATAAAAGGTTCTAAATTTCTAATAACTTACCCAAAATTCTACGTTAATGACGAAGCTTGAAGAAATAGTACAGTTGTCCACCAAATATTCGGTACCTAACTGTCAAGTGTCCACAACCTGTACTATAGGCGTATCAGACTATCAGTTTTTCTTATATTTACAGTGTTACAAAAGAATTATTTGGGTGATGGGTTGGACAGGTTGTTAGTACCCTATTGGCCTTGTTTATGTTTTTTTTTTTTTTTTTTTTTTTCATGGGTACTGGCTGTTTGGACTAGTCGTAAATCTGTGTTGAACAAGAAAGTTATTGGATATGATATACTAAAAGATATTGACAAAATATCAAATAGCACAATAGTTTGTTTTAGAGCATACCAAAAAGATTTTGGGCATTCCAATGAGTTAACGGTGAAAATTACAAATATAAATATATAGAAGAAAATTGAGACATAATAACTAATAAGTGATTTTTCTATCAACAATTTGAGATTAATCCATTAAGAAGGATAGGTTGTTGGCAACCTCATTATCTGGTCTTTGATTACACAAAATGATAAAAATTGATATTCATGAATCTTCTACAAGTGGTGATTTTAGCATTAACAGGTAACATAGTTTTAGTTAAACTCAATGAAATGATGATGTGTAGGTTTGGCATTTAAAAAATAACGGATGATGTGTAAAATTGTTTATGAGTTAACAAAAAGTCAAACATTCTTAGTTTTATATATCATATAGATATAGATAGGCCATTATATATAGGAAAAATTTATGTTCATACCATCCAAATGTGGACATTAATTCACATATTGTGAACATCGTTATTCATAAATTTAAACATGCTCACAAATTGTGGACATTGATGTCTACAATTTAAGGGATATGATATATTAGTGTAAAATGCTGGTATGGGTCAATCAATTCTCTTATATATATTAGACTTTTATAATTTATAGTGATTTATGATCAATTATAATTTTGTAGACCTCTACCTTGTACTCAATCTTCTAGAAAAGGAAGATTTATTTGTCGCAAAATTTTATCCGTCTTAGGAAATAGTGCAAGCCTCTCTTTAATAGACTTCAAAGTAACCCTCCACCATGGACACCAATTGTCCAAGAGATTAAAAAAATACATCAACACTTTGTCGTGTCTTGGTATCTCCACAATAAACTCATTCAAAATCGTTGAGACCGATGCCTTCGAAATTGGTTATGGTGGCATTCTCAAACAAAGAGTCAATCCAAACTCTTCAAAACAAATTGTTTGCTTCCATTCAAGAGTATGGAATAAGGCACAAAGTAATTATAGTACTATTAAAAAGGAAATTTTATCTATAGTACTAGACATTTCAAAATTTTAAGATGATCTTTTATATCAAAAGATTTTAAAAAGAATAGATTACAAAAGTGCAAAACAAGTTTTAGAAAAAAATGTTCAAAACAGATTTTTGCCAAATGGCAATCAATATTATGTGTTTTTGATTTTGACATTGAATACATTAAAGGAAGCCAAAATTCAATCGTTGACTTTCTCACTCGTGAATTCTTGCAAGGTAAAGATGGCGAATAAAAAGCCACTAAAGTCCTCTCAATCAAAATCCAATAAACCCAAGCTATTTACTCCCAGTCAAATAATCCTAGGGGACATAGTAAGCTATGATCCTCACCAAATCTCCCCAGAAAACATGACTTCCAGGATGGTCAATCTTGGAAACCCAAGGCCAAATTTTAGTTCAGCCTTAGTAAGTGACTATGACCCATTTTCCCCCCAAAGCATTAATATAGTCATTACCAGTAACTTCAAGCTCCAGTCAACCAAACACCCCAAAGCCAGTCATTATATCATATAAACAAAAATTAGCTCAAAAATAAATCATAAAAACAATAGAGGCCCAATTTTATTTTATTTATTTTTAATTCTTTTGCTACTTTTGACAAAAAAAAAAAAAAAAATTTCATTTTATTCTTTTGCTACTTTCCACAAGCAGGAATTGATTTGCCTTCTCTAATTTTATCCAAAAGATTTTTCTTAATCGGAACTCATGATACTTTATGATCAGCTTGATAATTATATTTTTTTTTATGTACGCTCTAATATTGAGTTTTCTAAATTAGAAGGGATTTGTGATTTTGCTTAGAAAATGGTTGAGATTAAAAAAATATGGTATATCTATTAATTTACTTATTGGTGAGTTTGGCATTAATCTTACCAGTTGCGATTGCCATTGTGAAAAAAATATTTCTACAATGAAAATTGTAAAGAATTGATGGCGTAGTCAAATGAGTGATCAATGGATGAATGATTGTTTGATTGTATACATAGAGAAAGACATTAGTTATCATACAACGGTTTAAAAATATAAAAACACGTCAAAATCAATTATAAAAAGTTATTGTTTGATATTTTTGTTTATATTAAAAATGTATATTGACTTTTGGCAATTTTTTTTTATTTTTTTATTATGTCTATTAAAATTTGAGTTCAAAAGGTGTCCACTCTAAATTGAATTTCTGACTCCGCCCCTGATTGTAGTTAAGTAAATGTGTGGGTAGAATCCTGCCCGTAATAAATGGGTTGTGTGGGAAATGGGTATTATTACTTAATTGATAGTTTTTATTTTATTTATGTTATTGTACTCTTATTTTGATTATGCGTAATTGTCAATAATTTTATTTTAATTGTGTTTATTTTTTTTAGGTTGATTTTTGTTGTTCTACATTAATATTTTAAAGTGATTACTAAATATCTATATACAAATTTAAGAAAAATTGAGAACTTTTGTTTGAGCCAAACGTCAAAAATTGTTTTTGAGAGAATTTTCGGGAACTCAACTTAACGCCGAAAAAAAAGAAATGCAAATGTTTTTAACTGAAACATTTTCTGACAAAAAACAACCTAAAATATTTTGGGCTGAAACAAATGAACCTAAGTAAACAAATGAAGTATGATGCTATGTCGGGTAGAAGCCCAAAAGTCCAAAAACTCTTTTTCTCCGAACACTTGTACTCATGCTTGCATTGGATTTAAGTAATTCGAGCCATACCCCTTTGAAGCATCAAGACCCCACCCCCAATAAATATTGATTTTTACTTTTGGTTGGTTTGCACATCAATGAGGAAATGAGTTGCTAGCTAGGGGACTTTCAAATGGTTCAAGCTGTCCCAGATGTGTGCACTTGATGAAAGACATACTTCACACGTTAAGGGAATTGTCCAAGCTCCATATCAATTTTGGTGCAAGTGCAACTACTTTCTCCATGCCTCCAAGCAGGCTTCTTGGGCTTGCATGTCAAAGACTGGGTATTTGAAAATTGTTAAGACAACTTGACAAGACCAATATTGTACTACCCTCCTTGGTCCATTACTGTCGCACAAGCCGTTTGAAGTTTTATATTGGCCTTCTATAAGGTTCATTCAATGCAGGGGCCCTGGAGATTTTATAGATGGATGATAGATCAAGAAAATGCACCACTTGGCCCAAGAAGTTATATATATATATTTTTTGCAAAGCTCCAGGAACCTAGGCAAAGTAGTTGCATGTGGCATACTTACAGTGTAAAGTGGTGCTTGGCTTCGGGGTTTTATGTTGAGATTTGGTTCCTACACAGTGACTTTTGTTGAGAGATAACACGTTTGGAGAGATTCCAATTGGGAATTAATATAACATATAGGGATATAACTTAATCTAAAAATTTGAGCTTATGAATTTGAGTCTAGTTATGTTATATTAAATTTTTAATTCTCTACTTTTTCTCTATATGGAACTTCTACTCACACGTGTATACCTAACAATCTCCCCTTCAAGTGTGAGTCACTACCTCTTTGTGGGCTTCGAGACCACTCTTCCTGTGCCAAGGATAAGTCCTACTAGCTCCCTTTTACCTATGAACCTTTTCTTTCTCTTGTGCATCATCCATGAGCCTCTAGCGTACCATCCATGAGCATGTGTCATCTCATCACTCTCATTAATGGGAACTTCATACGTTTATATCCATTGGAATCTTGCATTGCATCATGCTTTCTCAACATCTTTATTTTCTGCGAAAAGGATCCGTCCCCACCCGCACACCACCATGTGCTTTGATACCAATTGTTGGGAAGATAACACCTTTAGAGAGACTCCAATTGAGAATTAATATTATATATAAGGGCACCATTTAATCCAAAAGATTAAGCCTATGAGTTTGAACCGAACTATATTATATTAATTCCTTCACTCTCTATTTTTTCCATGTGAAACTCTCACTCACATGTGTATACCTAATAATTTTAGCTAAGCTTCGTACAATTTATAACAGGCTCAAGCTTGCTAATTGGGGATTCTGGAGTCGGACTCAAAGTGTCCTTGCAAAAGTGATATGTAGCACATAGAGAAGCTAATTTTTGGGAGGATAATTGATTGGTTGGTTAGTCATCAAGTTCAAGAGTTTCCTCTCAATCTCAATGTCTTTAGCCTTCACAGGTTTGGTCTTCAATATAGCTTATATAATATACACTGTTATGTAAGAGGAGGATAAGAGGACAAGATTTTAACTTGGAATTGAAGTGCATGCCATATGTTTGAGTGGCTTCCTTTTGGATATTGAGGTGATCTTATTCTTAGGTGTCATGATTCAGGTTGCTTCCCATGGGGCTCCAAAAGAAATATATGTTCTATGTGGTCTAGGAATGGTGTGGCTCACTAGTGTTGTGATTTGGGGTTAGCGGAAGTGCATTAATTCACATGAATAATAACCTAAAACACATCTACACAAGACAATAATATTTAAAGTAGTTCGGCAATCTCAAGCCTACATTCACGGGCAATGCCGACCAAAATCCATTATCAACAATACTCACACAAACAACACTCACAAACAAAAGCTCTCACAAACGTAAACTCATGAGCCTAAAGACCCAATACTCCCTGTGAGATACCGTTGGAGCACCTCACAGGGTCGCTCGTGCTATTGAACATTTTTAGGGTTGAAAATAGAGAAACAAGAAAAGGAGTCGCCACCTGATTTATAGGTTTAAGAACTAAATAAGACTTCATGCAAAAAAGGACTACAAGTCTGAAGCTAAGGTACGTCTTGGGAAGATGTTAAGCACCCAATAACGCCCATCCTCATGGCTTACTTTCCTCTATATTACTTGATATATTTTAAAAGGAGTTTATAAAATAAAGGACAAATTACACTACCCTCCATCGAGATATTGCAGAACGATAATAAATCCCAAACTTGATCCAAAATGACAGTCTCACCCTTCAGGTTTGACATAAAACTGTCATGGATCTTTCTGTTATCAATCTTAACGGAATACTCCGTTTTTTAAAAGATTACGTTTTTTTAAAGACTCTCTCTCTCCTCTAATTAGAGGTTTGGTAAAAGAAATTTTTTTGAAAATGGAATATTTTGTTAAGGTTAGTAATGAAAAGACCCATGATATTTTTATATCAAACTCGAAAGGTGGGTGTAGACACCCCAATTTGTACTGGTCGACAATACTCATGGTCCTCGGTCTCAGTGATGATGATTTAAGATCTCTCATATGATGAATTGTGTTGAAAACCACTTGGAAAGTTCTAGAAAATGAGTTTCGAGAAGCTGCCTTGACGTAATAGGCGTATGCCCCTTTAGAGGTGGCGCACGTCTGTAGTAAAGAGGCGTGCGCTAGTGCCACCAGGCAGAAACCCTAACTCGTGAAACTATTTGATTCCTACAGGAACATGTCAGTTTGCCCCTTCTTCAAGCAAACCTTAGCCCTTTTATCACTATAAAAGGAGTCCCATAACTCATAAACAAATTATCCCGGAGAGTCTCCACAGAAAATACCAAGAAACACTGGTACAGTAGAATAGAGAGAAGTAGGAAGAAGTAGTCCTAGAGTAGCAAAACTCTACTGAAGCAGAAGCCTAGAAGAGGAGAAGTAGTTTTAGAGGAGTGAAGCCCTGCCTAGAAGAAGGTAATGAGGAAGAGTTCTTGAGCAAGTAGTGATTCTCTAGTTGAAGAACTAGAAGAATCACCCATTTCTCACGAAACTCCAATCACAAACCTAGGCGTTCAAAGCCTTTCTTGTTGAAGAACAACTCACAAACCCCATCAAAGAGATCAAGTCTGAGAGACCGGTGAATTGCTAGCTTGCAATAAGCTCCCTAGAGGCTAGATATGGATCTTCTCAATAGGCCATACCAACCTCCATGATTTTCTGTTCATAATACTGCTTTTTTAGGTCTAGTTAGAATAATTAGATCTTTATTATTTTGTATGTTTAATCACGCTCCAATGAGCTATGCCATGTTTGTTTGTTTATTAGAATAGTTTCATACATCATCGCATGTATTAGGTTAGAATTACAACCTATATGTATATAGTTATGGGGATGAAACCCATGATTTGGTGAGTGCTGGATGCAAGGTGAGGATTCCTTTCTTTAAACTAATATTGATATTAGGCTATGCTTTGTTTGCCTTTTGATTGAGCTAGATTTAGGTTTACGTGCTTTTGAATGTTTTGAGATTATTTAATAAACTCTTTCAAGATATCAAGTAATATAGAGGAAGGCCAACCATTAGGTTGGGCGTTTCTTGGGTGCCTAACACCTTCCCAAGACATATCTTAATTCCGGACCTAACTCAAGACTAGTCTTTTTGTGCATGAAGTCATATTGATGGTTCTTGGACCGATAAACCAAGTGGCGACTCCTTGTTCCTCTATTCCTAACCTCAAAAAGGTTTGAGAATACAAACGACCCCTTAAAGAAGAAGAAGTGACCAACGCGGCATCTCACAGTGGCGACTCCACTGGGGACAAGAGAAGCTTAACTTCTACTATTACTTGATTACTCTTGAATTTGATTATTATTGAATCTAAATGCACACAAGCGCATGCTTTTTTAACCTAAGATACCCGACGGTACCAAACCTGCCAATCCTGAGTTCTAATCGTTCTGCAGGACGTAGGATTGGTACTGTCACCTCACGACCTATGTTACCTTGCCTATGATAGGTTTGGTGCATAATTAAGGATCAGTCTCTAAGCTAGTGTGTTTACATACTAGGAGAGACGCTCTTGTCGGAATGAGAGACTTTTGTGGAGTGATAAGGGCGGACTTAGAATTGGCCACCTACACTAATGAAACCCTAGGGTCTATATCTTTTAGCCCGGTCCAAAAGAATGCATGTGCTTGAGCATACTTGTTTGCATACATGACATGAAATCATGGGAGGTCTTCAAGTCTAAACAAAGTCATGGATGTTTGTGAGCATAAACCCAATGAGAATTTTCAAAAAGGGAAGGAATTTTTATCTCAAAACCAAAGGGTCTAGGCTACAAATATTCTCATGAAAATGAATTATCATATGCTTTAGAAGCTTATTTTTCAAAATCAAGAAAGAAAGTCCATTTTTATCAAAATCTACCTGAAAGCATATGGTAATCCATCAATGAAAGGCTTGAAGAGAGTGTGAGAGTTGAAAGCCAAAACTTTTCTGGAAGTTCATGAGCAATCTTATAGTGAATGGTGAGAAGAGAGCATTGTAAATGAGTTGCTCATGAAAGAAATTTAACGTAATGTGATGAATTGGGCCTTGACAATAGTGAAGATCAAACCTAAAACACCACAATGCGCTTGGCACGAGTCATTGAGGTCTTTTATTCATAAAACCTTCAAGCGTAAAAGTTGATAAAACATTTTGTTCTTTCCGAAGGCATCATTGCATCGAATAAGAGTAACAAACTTATCCCCAGCTCTGCTTGGACAAGATCTCCATCGACCGATCGTTTAAAGAAAGGAGAAGATACCTAAGCGCCAGTCACCAAATTTGAATCAGTCATCGAAGGTTAGCTTAGGGAGTTTTCCGAAAGACTCGCCAAGATAGATGAAGCTTAAATGAAGGACTCTCGAGTAAAGGATGAAGAACGAAAGGACGAGGAAGAGAAGGCGAAGGCCGCAATCGAGCGAAGCAATGAATTTGAAGCTTTCATCGAAAGTTTCAAAGAAAAGATGGAGCTCATGCAAAAGGCATTCCAAAAGACTCAAGGGGTTGATGATCACCTTGCCACTATGGGAGGCATCACCAAAGAAGAACCTTTGCAGCTGCCACCCAAGTTTGTCATACCCGAAACTGATAGGTTCACCAAAGTGGGTGATCCTAAGCAACACTTGAGGCAATATCTGAATTTTGTCAAGATCAAGGGGCTTAATGAACAACAAGTCCTCAAAGCTTTCCCGTTATCACTGGTTAGATCGGCATCAAAATGGTACTACACCTTGAACATGGGGCAAACCAAGAATTGGGAAGAATTGGTTGAGATTTTCATTGATCAATTCTCATACAACACCATGATCAACGTCACCCTGCGTGATCTAGAGACAACTTGTCAAAGAGAGAATGAAACTTTCTCTGAATTTCTCGTGAGATAGAGGGCTAAAGCTTCGAAGATGATGAATAGGCCAAAGGAAAAGGACTAAGTCAACATGGTCATGAAGGGACTTCTACTGGTTTACTACAACCGAATGTTTGCATCGCCTATCATGGATTTTGAGCAACTGTGCATTAGTGGGTTGAGGATCGAAGATGCCATAGATAATGGGAAACTTGACAAAAGAGAGGGAAGGATCTCTGCCTCACCGAAGAAGACTTTCAGAAGTTCAAGCAAGACGCCGAACATTCAAGCCAATATCAATGCTGTTCAACCGAATCAATATCAATATCAACGTCCTCCTCAACATGAACATCAGAATGCATATCCATATCCGAGACAAAGTCCTAAACCTAAGAGGCACTTTGATCCATTGGGAGCACCCATAACCAAGGTCTTTGAGCATATGTGCAAGAGAGGTTATCTCAAACCTCTAGATCCAACTCCATATCCTGATCCTCTCCCAAAGAATTGGAACACAAATTTGTATTGCCTCTTCCATCATAAGATAGGACGTAGTACCGATGAGTGAACTCGATTAAAGCATGAGATTCAAGATCTTATTGACAACGATGTCATCCCAAAGCCGAGGCTTGCCAATCAACCCAATGTGCATCAGAATTCGTTGCCGAACTATCAAAGAACAACTCCTCTGAACCAAATCAATTTCATCGAAGTACTCCAAGAAGATTGGGTGCTAGCCATTGATGATGAAGCTTGGGACGATCTTGAAGGAGAAGAAGAAGCCCACAACACTAGCTAGTATGTGGAAGACATTACTGAGATCGAAGAAGCACGTCACCTGACAAGATGAGGAAGGCACTTCAAGCCTACCAATCTAGAGGAAGATTATCCTGGGTGAGACCCACCAACTGCAAGGGAGGCTGACAAAGCCAAAGCTCCTAAGGAGACTGAAGAAAACCGAGTCCTAGCTCAACTGAAAAAGACTTAAGCTAGCATCTTAATCTGGGGATTGATAATGGCTTCACAAAAGCATAGAGATGCCATACAAGAAGCCTTGGCTGGGAAAGAAGTTCCTATGGAAACTACACTAGAGCAAATACTGTCTATCATGGGTGTGACCACCAATGAGTCCGCTATCATCTTCACTACCGAGGATTTGCCACCCGAAGGAGGGGATCATAATAGAGCTCTCTATGTGACCATAGATTGCATGGGTTCCAAAGTACTGAAGGTATTGGTCGACAACAGATCCTCGATCAATGTATGCCCGATGCGCACTGCCATCAAGATAGGGTTGACCAAAGGACAGTTGACGCCTTCAAGCCTCACAGTCCGAGCTTATAATGAGAGTAGCCAATAGGTTATTGGAACTTTTGAAGTCGAATACCAAGTTGAACCGGTAAGCTCGTCCATGGTATTCCATGTCTTTGAGATCACTACATCTTACAACTTGCTGTTAGGAAGAGCTTGGATGCATCCTCTAGGACTTGTGCCTTCTACAGTTCATCAGAAGCTCAAGCTACCTTGGAAGGGGGGAGTCCTCACTATTCTGGGTGACGGAGAGATCAGTGCACCTGTGTGTGACATCAAGAGCAACAATGACATACAACTGCGAGACTTTGAAGTGATAAAGACTTCAAGCGTGGTCATTGCCTCAATAATGAAGAAGATGGGCTATCAATCAGGCATGGGGTTAGGAAAGTTCAACCAAGGAATTAAGAAACTCCCTAAAGTCTATAGTCAAGATGCCAAGTGCAAATACGGCTTGGGATACAAAGAAGAGATGGGAGAGACGCCCAAGAATAAGCACACTCTGAATGAGAATTTTGTCAAGCCCAGAGAAGACTTTCCATACTGTGGATTTCCAGAGCCAAGAGGAGGCAAAGCTGATTGGTTAACTAACATGGTCCCAGTTCCCAAGAAAGACGGAAAAGTCATAATGTGCGTGGATTTCAGAGATTTGAACAGAGCATGTCTGAAGGATGGCTTCCCTCTACCACAAATCGATGTGCTAGTAGATAACACTGTAAGAAGTGCATTGATGTCTTTTATGGACGGTTTCTCAAGGTATAATCAAATTCTTCAAGACTCAACTGACCTTTGAAGACAAAGCTCCAGTAGAAGACGAAGCTCCTGTGGAAGACAAAGCTGATGAAGACTTGATGGAGCCGATGGATCCTGAAGCCATGAAGATGTTCATCCAAGAAAAGGATGTGTTTCATATTGAAGAAGAGTTCAAGGAAGATCTTGCTGCTGCGATCGTGCCATCGGATGGAATCACTAGTATTTGGTCATTTGAAAATAATTTTCTTGATGTAGTTTTTAATACTTTTGAGTCTATCAATCCTGTTTCCAATTACCCAGTTAACGAAATGAACTTGAATTTTGATTATATGCATGTGTCCTCTGGCAATGAAGCTTTAAATACTAAAAAAAATTTAAGTGATGAACATTTAATCAATGAGGAAGATGAAGCTAAAATCAAACCAACTGAAAATGAAACTATGAAAATTAACTTGGGCAGTTCAAAGAATCCTAAGGAAGTCAAAATCGGTTCAACATTATCATCAGAAAAACAAGAAGAGCTCACTAAGCTAATCAAGGAATTTCCAAAAGTATTTGCATGGTCATACGAAGATATGCCTGGGATCGACCTGATATTGTACAACACCGAATACCGACTCTCCCAAAGGTCAGACCAGTCAAGCAGAAGTTGCGTTGCATGAAGCCAGAATGGATGTTGAAGATCAAAGAAGAAGTCGTCAAGCAGCTGAAAGCTGGATTCATCAAAGCAGTCAGTCAAACTGATTGGTTAACTAACATGGTCCCAGTTCCCATGAAAGACAGAAAAGTCATAATGTGCGTGGATTTCAGAGATTTGAACAGAGCATGTCCGAAGGATGACTTCCCTCTACCACAAATCGATGTGCTAGTAGATAACACTGTAAGAAGTGCATTGATGTCTTTTATGGACGGTTTCTCAAGGTATAACCAAATTCTAATGGCTCCCGAAGACATGTCGAAGACAACGTTCGTGACTGAATGGGGGATCTATTGCTACACAATAATGCCTTTTGGGTTGAAGAACGTTGGCGCAACGTACCAGAGGATGGCTACAGCCTTATTGCATGACATGATGCATAAAGAAGAAGTGTACATAGATGACATGATCATCAAGTCTGCGACTAGGGGTGAACATATCACCAACTTGAGAAAGTTCTTTGAAAGGATAAAGAAATACAAGCTAAGGCTTAATCCAAACAAGTGCAACTTTGGAGTCACTGATCAAGGTGGACCCGATCAAGATCAAAGCCATACTAGAGATGCCGCCGCCCAAGACATAAAAGGAAATAAGAGGATTCCTGGGAAAATTACAATATATCAGTAGATTCATAGCGAGGCTAACTACTACATGCAAACCAATCTTCAAGTTTCTTAAGAAGGGAGAACCTAAGGAATGGACAGAAGATTGTCAGAAAACCTTTGAAGCAGTCAAGGAGTATTAGTCCAACTCACTAGTTCTGGCACCACCAAAACCAGGGAGACCATTGAATCTGTATCTCTCAGTCATTGAAGATGCACTAGGAAGCATGTTGGCTCAAGAAGATGAAGACAAACAAGAACATGCGATATATTACCTAAGTAAGAGATTGAAGGATTATGAAACCCGATATACCGCAGTAGAAAAGTCATGTTATGCTTTGGTCTGGGCACTGTAGAAGCTTAGACATATCTTGTTATCACATCAAGTACTTGTGGTTGCCAGAATGGACCCACTGAAATATCTCTTCGAAAAGCCTGCTCTCACCGGAAAACTGTCAAGATGGCTCATCTTATTGGCAGAGTTTGATTTGACATATGTAGAAAAAAAACCATCAAAGGAAGGGTGATTGTCGAGCATTGTGTTGGTCACCCTGTAAGAGAAGATGATCTCAATGATGATTTTCCAGATGAAGACTTCTTGAACGTAGAAGAAAGAATTACATGGAAGATGTACTTTGATGGAGCTTCCAACTAGCATGGATATGGAGTAGGGGTTCTCCTTATAGCACCGGATGGAGTGCACATACCGCTATCAGCCAAGTTAAACTTTATGGCTACCAACAATGTCACAGAATATGAGGCATGCATAGTAGGCCTCGAAGCACTCTTGGCCATTAATGTGAAAGAAGTAGAGATCTATGGAGACTCCGCATTGGTGTTAGCGCAAGCTTAGAGAATATGGAAGATGAAGTAAGAACACCTAAAGCCTTACCAAGCTTACCTCGAGAAAGTGTGTCAAAAGTTTACCAAGATCAAGTACACATATGTGCCTAGAGCCCAGAATCAGTTTGCAGATGCGTTAGCCACATTGGCATACTTAGTGCAAATACCTAAGAACACATTTGTACGACCAATAGAGATCAAGAGGAGAGAAGCTCCAACACATGAAAGAAAAGTTTGCGTGCTAGATGACGAGATCAATGATGGGAAGCCATGGTATTACGACATTCACAACTTTGTAAAGGACAAGGTATATCCAGAAGGGGCAAACAGAAAAGATAGAAGAGCACTAAGGTTACTAGCCACCCAATACATCATGTGTGGTGGTGTTCTATACCAAAGATCCTATGAAGGAGTACACTTGAGATGTATTGATAAAGAAGAAGCAGAAAAACTTATCAAAGAAGTACATCAAGGGGTGTGCGGACCACACATGAATGGATGAATGCTCGCTAAGAAGATTGTGAGACTAGGATTCTACTGGGTCACCATGGAAGCGGACTGCATAGAACACGCTGGCCATTTTCAGTATGGGGTATTGACATCATTGGGAAGATTACTCCCAAAGCATCAAATGGACATGAGTTCATCCTAGTGGCTATCGACTATTTCACCAAGTGGGTAGAAGCTACCTTATTCTCAGTATTGAAAGCCAAGTATGTGGCCAGGTTTATAGAAAGCAACATCATATGCCATTATGGAGTCCCTCATGAAATCATTTCGGACAATAGTATGCACTTTGAAGACAACTTAACCAAATTAAAGCAAATCAATACTGTAAGGGAATGCCAGGGTCACTTTGAAAGGCTTCTTAGCCGTGTGGGGAGGTTGCCGTCATCACAACAAGTGGGTTACTTCATTAGTGGTCTCAGGGAGCTCCTTAGAGTGGATGTGCAAGCTTTTAAACCAACTTCCTTGTCTTTTACAGTGGGTTTAGCTCACCTTTATGAAGCCAAATGTCATTCTCAACAACTTCTACTTCTATCAGAAGAAAATGAGGAGTCTTTGCCTTTATCTCTTAGCACCGGTAAAACTATCATGAAACTTACCCCTATAGAGTTCAATGAGAGGCGAAACAAGGACTTATGCTTTAATTGTGATGAGAAATTTGCGCCAAAACATAGATGCAAGAAGCTTTTTCTTATTGAAGTGAGTTGGCCTGATGAACATGAAGATGATTCCCTTGAGTACAAGGGATAACTTTAAGAGAGAGGGAATATTACAAACACGTTTGCATGTGGTGCATGGGTTGCTGAGTCAACTCACTGTTTTGGTACTGAGTCAACTCGGTGGTTATCAAATTTGGTGGTTATTGAATCGGTTCCGTAACTTTGTTGCAAATAGGAGTTGTGGTTAGCTACATGTCTTGGAAGCTATGTGTTTGATGTTACTGGATAATTTAGGATGTGTTTAGGAATTATCTTTAGGAATTGTTATTTGTTTAGGAGTTGTTATTTGCTTAGGATAGTTGAACTCAACCTCTTTTGTTTGAAGTTGAGTTACTTTACAATTCTTTATGTAAATTGTTTGGCTATTTAAAGCACACGTTTAATGAAGAATAGATATCAGATTATTTAAAAAACCAAACTTTGCTTGTTAAGGAGGATCGGTTATCCCTCGAAGTATAACAAAAAATAACTTGTTCTTTGTTTTGTCACCATAGTGCCCCGTAGAGGACGTGGAACAGCTCAAAGCCAGCCAAGGGGCTCGTATCAGTTTCAATCTTTTTTCTTGTTGTCTTCCTGAGTTTTATCACAGCAACTAAATGGAGTGAAGAAAGTGGCAGTGGTGTTAGGGATTTTGGGCATTCTAATTAGGATTGGGTCGGGACATCTAATGTGGTTGTCTCTTGCTCACGTGTTCTCCAACCATCCAAGCCCAAGTGTCATGCAATTACAAAGTAATATAAGCAATGAGTCTAACTACAAATAAATGGAAGGTTTAATTTAGAGACGTTTTAAAAACATTGAGGACTAATATATATATATATATATATATAAAATTTAACTTTCAGTTACTAAAATATAAACTAACCAAAATTTGGGGGCCAAACATATTTTTTTTGGCTATTATAATATCCTTAAGAAGACATCTCATGAAACCTTATATAGTCATAGTCAATTTGTATTAGTTAAAAGGCACGAATCAATAACTTGTTCATTTCATTGATTTGTCTCAGCATCAAGGAAGATTCAAGGGCTAAACATGGATACACAACTTTGTAAATTACCAAAACATCAAATTCACAACATAGAAGATGACCACTAACACATTATAGCAAAGCTTTGTTGTTTGACAAGTTATATATTACATAAATATTTAAAAGAAGGAAGCATTTACATAAAAGGTAGAAACTATTAGATATAATACATTTCTTGTACATATTATTAACACTGCTAATTATCAACCAAAAAAATCTAACAAGATCTTGAAGGGAACCATGTTAAAATTATTTCCTTGAACATCCATGCGAAACTGAAACCTAATGATTGTTTAAGATTTGATGTAATTATCTCAACCAAAAAATTATATTAGGAAACAGTATAAGTCTAGACCTCACAACATAACACGAAAGATAGCTTATTAACTACCAATATACATTGTCCCTTCAAACAAAATTGCAAACCTGTAGGGCAGAAATGAACTAAAATTGCAACAAATAATTTTATGACCAAGCAAGAATTTTAAGCAATATAAAGAAAAATGCTCACAATAGAGGTCTTAAATCCATGGGCAAACATGAAATTGAACCATGAAAAACCATTAAAAAAGGTTTTCTAAAGCCACCAATTTATTTCAATAAAGAAATAAAAAATAAATCATAACCATATGAAGACATGGATAACAAAAGAAAGGAAATTTAATTTAACAAACAAAGAAAGCACAGTTGGCTATTTGGGAGATGAGAAAAAGACCAAAGCTTTATTAATCCTGGGGAAAAAATCAAAAGTAAATATATTCCAAATGCACTTTTGCCTTTTGGATTTTACTTAATGAAGACCACATGCAAGCAATTTGTAGATAAAGCAAATTGAAATTTGAGATTATGAACCATAGATTTGGAAATCCAGGTAAATAAAGAAGAAGAGAGTCGAATCCTAGATTTGGAAGCAGTGGTCCCACGTGTCGTAGATGGTAGAGAGTGAGTGAATAAGCACTGGTTTTGTTGGCGGAGGCAGTGGGGAGTCTTAGGCCACTGTAGTTCCACGTAGAGAAGATTATTAGAGAGAGAGAGAGGGATGGAGGAACATATTGAATGGTGAAATCGAATAGGTGTTGTTCTTTCTTTTGTCTTTTCATTTTTGCCTTTGCCCCAAGCGGCATTTTCTTCCAGATTTAAAGTTTTAAGGGACGTATATACTTAATTATCACAACAAGCATTAAATACTGAACCATGCATGGCAGTGCCCTTCGTTGGTGCAGCTTAAACCATGTTGGACATCAAAACAATGCTATGCAGTTGCACATGTTCTCGCAAAGCAAGTAGATTCCCGGCAGGTGTGGCTGGAGCCTGGAGGACACACCAGTAGATATTTCATCTTTTGTATTACAAGACATTTCTAATCTTCAATAAATTGGTCGTATATATAGGCTTTCTTCTTAAAAAAATAAAACAAAAAATTATTTTAGTTAAGAAAATAAATTGTTAAGATGCTTTCTTGTCATCTTATTTTTCACAATAACCATTTAATAACCCAAAAATTATAGTAAAGCAAAAGAAAGGGAATCTTTAAAACCATATATAGAAGTTGTTTCCTCTGGCCAATGGCTTCTCTAGCTTTCCCTAGTTAACATCTCTTGGGGTTCCACGTTTCATGTTCTTTTCACAAACATCTTTTCTTTTACCCATTTTAAATAAAATATATAACGAATAGGTTTTTAATGAGATTCTAATTGTGTATGCCGCTAGTCCTTATTTTTCTATATGAAAAAAATATGATATTGCACTATTTAATTGGGGATGGAATCAGGAGGATTTATATTGAATGCTTATAGAATTTTCTCTCTTCTTTAAATTAAACAAATTAATTGTTCTGAATTAACTTATCACAATAAATGTTCACAAAATATTCTCTCACAAAGGAAAAAGGTATTTGATGTTTGTGGTTTTCTTTTTGCACGCAGCAAAGGTTAAGTGAACTTGGAGGTCAAGTTCTTTTCGCTTGGACAAACATTAAAGTAGAATTAGAAAATTACTCTAAAAAGTGTATTGTTTGTGGTCTAAAGTACATAAAGTGCTTACCTTTTTTTATTAAACAAGTTATTTGAGTTTTGACGCTTAAGCAAGTACTTATACAATGCATGCATGATATAAAGCTTGAGAAAAGGATGATTATGTTTCTCTTTAAATTGATTCACAACATATGTCACGCTCATTTGTTCAAGTGAAAGGTTTTTTTTTTGTTTTTTAATTTGCTAGAGCAAGAAAGTGGTTTTGTTGCACATATGATTCATCACTTATGTCAAAATCAAATGGAGGAATGTTACAACCTATTTAAAAATGAAAAATTATTCAGTAGTCCAAGACTACAAACAAATGCGTCTCTCACAGGGTGGTGGGTTTTATCATGAATTTAATTAGTGGAGATCCATCATTCATGTGGTAGGACCCACCATTCATGTGGGGGGACTACGCATTTATTTGTAATTCTGGATTACTAAATAATCATTCATTTAAAAATAAACAAAAATTTATTTTTGTCTCTATATTTAAGGTGTTTTCATTTTGGTCATTGTGTTTTTTAATGTTGTATTTTAGTTCTTGTTTTCTTTTTAACAATATTTCATATTAGTCATTACCGTTATCTCACTTATTAAATTTGATAACGTAACTAACAAAATACTGGCATGACACACCTAAAGATGACGTGACAAATATAATAAAAATAAAATTTTTATAAGCGTTAAAAAAAAAAGCCACATCAACACCTTAATTAAAAAAATATCCACATAAGATAGGAATAAAAAAAAGGTCTTCATTCCTTAATTAAAAAAAAAAAGGAATTAAATTAAAATAAAAACTCAATCCCACTTTCTTAATTAAATTTATCTCTATTAAAAAAAAAACAAGTCGAAATAGCACAAGAACCCCTAAAACGACCAAAATATCCTGGGAATCTCAAAAATGACAAATAACATTGGAACAATTAAAATGACTAAATACCCTCGAAACCTCCAATATGACTGAAAACCCCTCGAACCTCCAAAATGGTCAAAATACACTCGGAACCTCTAAAATGACCAAAATAATCACTAAACCACTAAAATGACCAATATACCCCCAAAACCTTTAAAATGACTAAAATATCCATAAAACACTAAAATGATCAAAATACCCCAAGACCTCTATTCTCATTGCATTTAATTAATGACACAAATTGCCGTATATGGTTCGCAATTGTCTTTACTCGTGCGGATGAAATCATATTAATTTTTCATCTTGGAACTATTTATATGTCTTAGTCTCTTATTCTTTTACTTTTGTTTCTTGGAAACCGATGGCAATCATAAACCCCACAATGGCTTAATTTAATAAATTTCAGAAAGGACCCGTGCCTTTTTGATTTGTTGTCATGCGTGCAACATGGTTTTGATTCTAGATTTTTAGAATTTTATATTTAATGTGATTGTTTCTGAAATTAGATGGGGCTAGTTAGGAAAATTTAATGTGTAATTTTCCGTAGGAGAGCATAGGAATTGGAAGCATAATGCAAGGCGTACGGATGTTAGTCAATAATAGGCAAAACATAGCTGGTTATACATATATGGAGAGTAGCCTACCCCACCCATTATTGACTATTAATTATGTCCGAAATCATTACTATTTTGAGTTATAAGAATCTTCACATTATAAAATTAAGGTTTTTAATGTATGAATAACCTATGCAAAATCGCAGAATTCAGATATGTTGCAAGTGTTTGGGCTATCATCAACATAGCTATATTCAGCGTTGAATTCATACATTATTTGTTAGTAATGCATGTCTTTTAATCAGTGTGCTTCTATGGACTTTAGTCCAATTTTTTCACACTGATTTACACGAATGACAGCTTACATATTTTTTTTTAATCTGATTGGACGACTGCCATGAAAAATTAAAAAAATTTACTTTTCAAGAGTCTTTAACTTTTTATGTTAGCCGTTCAGATCTACTGCTACCACCGTATTAGCACCACCTTCTTCATCTTTATCATATCAATGTGAAATATTAATGATATTTCATTCAAGCCAAATGACTAAAAAAAAAAAAACCTTTCAAGTTCACCGTTTCGAGTTGCAGCCAAATACAAGTGATCCATGAAAATATTTTTACTGAGGGCATAGTGGAACTAGGCAAATATCTATAAAATGATTGCAAATTAACTATATTGATGAGGCCCATGTGTTGGAAAATAAAAATGATGATTTAGTTCAAACCTGAAATGAATTCTCAAAATACTCGATGGATAACAAAAACCTAATATAAGATGAACATTAATGATCATTTGTCAGTGGTCTTCAATGATAAGATGACAAATATGGTACCGTGATCATATCCAGAATTTAATTAAGTTCAACATATAATATATATTCATCCATAAAAAAAAAAAAGAAAAAAGCATCAACCTATGATATAACTAGCTAGTTTTACAAATGATGGGCTGAAGTTAAAACAAGCAAACCCCACTTACATTTTGAGAAACTACATCAATCTTGTAATTAGAAGAAACCCATATAGGATTCTCTTTGTAATATCTATAGCACGAAATAAGGCAACCCCAGTAGATATGAGCACACTAAATGTTACAAGTGCAATTACCCTCAAAAGCCAAACTTGGCATCATATACATCAAATAATCTTGCACCAACACCCCACTGCTGCACACACATCATAAATGTAACGCCAAAAATATTGCTTCTCCCACTCCATCCAAGTCGAAGGTGGCTTATAGTTTGTCTCCAAGATCTTCATCTCCCTCATTCGCAACCGGAGCACAATCATGTTTTTATCGACCAGCCTGCCCCAATAGTCTCGTCTGTTCGTTTCTCCACTTACCGCCACAGTTAAGTTAAAACGCTTTCTTTGGTGTGGAGTTGTAGAAGAAAATAGGTGGCAGGGAAGCTTAGCTAGAGAAATAAGGTTGGTTGCTTCCATTGATGAAATACAAAGGATATGATCTTTCTAAGCAAAGCTACAAAAGAAATTTATCAAGCAAATCTAAGAAGTGAAACAAAATGAAGTCAGGGATACTTTTATATATGGAATAGGAAGATGACACATGACGTTTACCATGCGTATTACTTTTTGGCACCTTGAGAGGGGAAATTATTGGGTAGTCTCGGACTACCAGCTCAACATGCTAATCTTGTACTCTCAGCCAATAAAAACACCCCATATCATTAAAAGGGATGACATAAGCATTACTGCCACATGAGCACGATAGAAAGTTTTTCCTTAACGCCGTTAGGGTTTGCTCATTTGAAATTGACTCAAATTATTGGGCAGGTTGTTTACACACATTCTCCTTCATCTCCTCTATCCTCACTCACGGCCACAAGTCATGGTTTCCTGGTTTCCCTCTCTCTCTCTCTCTCCTTCATCTCCTCACGAATAACGGCTCGAGCAGTTCAAGCAGCGTCAGCTTCGCATAAATCTTTGCCCCAAGTAGTCGTCTCACTTAGGTAGGAGTTGTGCCAACTCAAACCCACTCCCTCTTATCTCCGTCACCGGCGAATGATAACCTTTCCTATGGGCACCCGCATCTGTAAAAGGTGAGCGTGAGATTTTTTTTTTTTAATAAAAAAATAAGACTTTGACAAAAGTTTTGGAAAAATTCTTATATACAACATCTGGAACTCATAAATGATGATTTGAATTGCATATTTTTGGGTTTGAATATCTTGTTTAGGGTTTGCAATTTTTCTCGAATTGTGTCTTGCAGTTACTGTTTTGATTTGTACTTGTCTTTCTTTGTGTGTGGCTTGGTCCTATCCAGCTCTTGCAGAGAGCACAGGGGATGCACTCTCCGTTAAAGCAACTAGGATTTCTTGGTTAAAGAAATTTTATAAGAGACTATGAATCCAAATGCTCAAGCCAAATATAGCCTTAATAATGCTTAGAATGAATTATGAATGGGATTCTAATGAGTTCCATGTGCACTTAAATAGTTTGGTTGTGATTTATATTCGAATTCAGGGATGGACCACATCTGTGACTTAACTAACTTTTTTCTTAGATTTGCAAATAAAATTGATGAAAAAGTGTATTGTATTTAGGAGTAAAAAGAAGGGCTCAAGCCAATGGCTTGGCATTTCACCCGTTCGTGGGGTTTGTATTGGGAGTTCAATCGCTCTATCTTACACTTAGCTACCAAAACAACATTTCTTTTAAGGTTTTCATGTCTACCTGAGTGCTTTTTGGGAGGAATTCTGGGGCTAAAAGCAGGGTCAAAGTAGGCTTGTTAATGGTAGAAAATCAAACACAACACAGTGCGCAAAGTTTCTTGATGGTATTTTACATTGCATAATGTTGTCACTGAACAATTAAATAGGTTGGACCCATGATTTATGCTTTGAAAGTGAGAGAGATGTAATATTTAATACAAAACTAAAACATCCTACACAAGTACAGGATATATAGTTGTGTTTTGATTTGTTCTTATTGATTGTGATTTATATTCAAAATTTATAATCATTTCATATCACATATATTCTCCTCTTTTCTCTTTCACATTAGAGTGTCAACCAGATTTTAATTTCTATTCCAAGTAATATCCATTGTTCTTGATTTGCAGGTATCACTGCGTCTTGATGCTCGAACAAACTTTTTGAATCCAAAGTGTAATGAAGGAATGATGGCTAGTGGGTATGATTTATGAGGGTATTCGTGAAATTGAGAAGAGGCTTACCAAGGCAGTTGAATCCAAAGTGAAATGAAGGAATGCTGGAGTGCCGCTTGACAATTGGGTCTATGAAGTGGCCAACTTTTGAGACTTTCATTTAAGATAATGATATGTTGAGATGAAAACAAATCAAAATTCCTTCAGTAAGTGGGTTCACATTTTCTAGGAGGCCTATGGGCGTGCTTATTGGAAGAATGGAATATTGAGAGATTATGGCAGTTGTACTAAAAGTTGAAGACAAGATTGGAGGGAGGGATTGAGGCATATCAATGGTGATAAGATTGTAATTTGTGAAGTACAATTTTTTTTTTTTTAAACGATGATTTCTTTGAGCTCTCTTTCTCTATGTAGTATAAATTGATGTAATTTCAAAACACATGTAATGTGAATTTGTTTATCCATTGCCCATTGTAATTGAATTCATTTTCAAGGATCAGCCTTCATTGAGACATTGCATGCAGTCATCAAATCCTTAAAATACAAATTGGTAGTGTTTTTTGCGATTGCCTTTCCATGATGTTAATGATGAATCCTTTGACATCGTCATATACTGACATTTGTCAAGCTCCTTAAAATGAGATAGGCCACAAATGTGTTTGTAATGCATAATCCCAAACAATTATGAATTTCACTCTTTGCTAAAAACTTCATGTGCAAAATAAATAAATAAATAGAACATATAAGGTACAATAAGTCTTAGTGATCTTCTTTCCGTCATTGACAATTGTAGGTGCCTTTTTTTTTTTTTTTTTTTTTTAGGTTCTTTTTTTGTGAAGGAATAAATTGGAGGAGTGGGACCAAACTCTCACCAGGCCGTTGAAGTGGGCTTTGTGGTTATGGTTGCTTTTTGAAGATGATGGCCCAAGATTAAGATACTCAGCTCATAGCAGTCCAATGAGCAGTTCTTCTTACTTAAACAGCTCTTGCATCGAAGCACAAAGAACAAGACTAAGATAAATATGGCAGTGAACCACGAGAGACGGATTTGGGGGAGAGAAAATCCAGGAGGGTGTGCACACCTGAATGAATTTGTTGTTTTAGATTAAGGATGGTGTTTGGTGTTTCGAAAGGTTGCTGTATAGGTTTTCTGATGTTATGCGTTCTCTTCTCCCTTCCTGCGGAGTGCCTTCCCCCTTTTATAATAGCCCCTTTTTTTCCGCTGGAAGGAGCTCCTATCACTTCGTTAGGACAAGGGCCATCTCCATTGGCAGACCATTTTTGCTCTTCCCAAGACACATCTTTTCCTCTTTTTCAATGTAAAAATTTCTTTCGGCCATACTTTTGCTCCTTTTCATGTTCCCGCAATATCGTCTGCATGATTTTGGCTTACTTTTCCAGGCTCCTTTCATCTGCAATATCATCATTATTTCTTGGGAAGACGAGGACATTAATGGAGTTCATTGAGGAACACGGCTGCTTTAAATGCCTTGTTTTACGGAGGAAGAAAACTGTTTCATGGTTTGCGTGCACACACATGGTTACAAGAATCAAGCTTTGGTGACCGAGGTATTTCCTAAACAAATCCTGAGGTCTTTAGCTGAATTCATGAACCCCTTGGACAAACTCCCCTACCGCCAAACCATCACCCCGTGATTCCTGCAAAGAATAAGAAAATTAGTTAGCTTTTCGCAGGTCTGGGCTGCTGCCATTAAACAATTATCACATCAATCTCTTCTACTAGTGATATCTCAATGACTTGTTGAAGTTTGTTAGCTTGTAATGGAACTAAAAATCCCTCGACTTAGCTCCTGCCGGGACCTCCTGCCATGGCTTTTAGAGTTCTCTAGACAGAGAGTTACACTATCCATTTCATAGTGGAGCCTTATGGACTTGGACCCCTCACTTGTTTTGGGTCTTGGTTCTTTTGGCATTCTTTTAGCATATTGGCTTGGTGAGACTATAAGTTTGCTGAAGTTTTTTGACTAAACTTGTTGCGAGGACCCTTTTTATATATTTTATATCACCCATTTCGTGGGATTTTATGGCCTTGAGCCTTCCGCTTGCTTTGGGTCTTTTAATTCCTTAGTGGAATATTTTATTACAGTATTCTTTTGGTGCAGTTGGCTTAGTGGTCCCATTATTTCTTCCACTGGAACTTTTGATTGGGCTTGCTTCAAGAAATATAATTTTAAGGATTTGTGTTATCCTTTCGATGTGCTTGTGGACCTATAGGCCCGTTTGTGTTGTTTTGGGGCCTTGGCATTAGGCTTTGTTCCCAATAAAAATCTCAAGAAATTGCGTTATCCTTTTGATGGGTTTATGGGCCTATTTGTGTTGTTTTGGGGCCTTGGCATTAGGCTTTGTTCCCAATCAAAATCCCAAGGAATTGCGTTATCCTTTTGATGGGTTTGTGGGCCTTGCGGGCCTATTTTTATTTAGCCTTTGCGTTTAGACTTTTATGGAGTCCCATTGCATTTGGGCTTTGCATCTTGCCATGACCTGGGCTTGAATTATTGGCATTTTAATAATCATGAGCTCTACAGGAACGACCATCAACATTAAGCCTCACGAGCATGTGTGTCATGTAAGAGGTAACACGTGCGAGTAGCAGATCCAAGTTGGCTTTTGGCAGTTATCTTCTTCTTCAATTTTTTGTTGAAATATCAGCTTGTTGGTATCCTTGTATCTTCATCATCATTTTTCTTTGAATCAGGAGTTTGCCGCAATTCCCAATGTGATGAAACTCATATATATATATTTTGAAACTCCTCATTAATGATCCCACCTACCACCTTATTACTTTAGACATCAATCACATCTTTCTATCATTCATGCATATATATATATATGTTATTACTTCTTTTTGTAACCCGTACTCCTTTCCATCTTCTTTCTTTCATTCATAAGTCTATATGTTATTATTTCTTTTTGTACCCGTATAGCTCCTTTCCATCTTTTTTTTTAGTTCCAACAACCCTTGCATATCTCCATCTTTTTTTTTTTTAAACAAAAGAAAACTCTTGCCATCACCTGCCATTCTTCCACCTTTCTTTTGATTCGATTTTTTTTTTTTAGTTCCAACAACCCTTGCATATCTCCATCTCTTTTTTTTAAAACAAAAGAAAACTCTTGCCATCTGTAGCTTCCTCCTTGCCACTCATGATGTTTACTCCACCTAAATCTCCATCCATGGGTTCTGTTGGGTTACCATCACAACCACCCAAGGTGCCAACTAAAAAGGAAAAACTTACGGTAGGCGGATCAGCGGAGCGAAGTCAAGGAGGCTCGGCAGGAGGGAGAACCATGGTCTTAGAGGTTGTTGGTAGTGATCCTGAGGTGGGTACCGAAGAGGCGATCAAGGCTTCTCCATTGCGAGTTGGGACCCAAGTGGCCCCTTTCTCTTCTTTGGCGATGACGATGGGCAATATTGGTACGGCTAGACCATTAAGGGATCCATGGTACCAAATTAAGGGGTTGTTTCCTGCGGTGCCTCCCGCCACCTCCATGATGGTATCTAGTATGTATTGGGTATCTAGGGAGTTCTTTGGGTCTGTTGAAGAGGCGTGGATTCCTAACCTGGAAGGGATTGTTGATTTGCAGATTAAAAAGGGGTGTTCTTGAACCGGTACCACTACAACTTGAATATCCAAGCAGTATTGTTGAAACTTGGGCCGATTGGGTTGATGAAGAATTGGTGGATAACGAATTTGTTGAGGTCTTGCAGGAGGCAGAAGTGTTTGAGGCTATTGTCATATCACGGGGTCTCAATATGTATTGCAATGTCGCAGGAACCCGCCATTTGGTGAGGAGGTGGTGTCCTACCACACATACTTTCTTTTGGCCTGGGGTGAGTTCACTGTGACCATTGAAGATGTTGGGAATTTGTTAATGCTACCCATTCTTGGTGCCGTCGATCCAACAAGACTTAGATTAACTGCGGCGGAATCTATAATTGAGGGTTTTGGTGGGAAGGGTGCTTCCTTTGGCGGGAATCTTGCCAAGCATTCTACTTGGGTTACCACGTTCCGCAGGAGGTCTAATGAGTCCGAGAAGTATGTTCGGCGTGCTGCCTTTGTTGCGTTCTGGCTTACCAAGTTCATGTTTTGTGAGCATCCCCATTATGCCATGCAGCCTTCGGTTTTCAGGTTAGCCATAAAAATTTTCTCTGGTAACTGTTTTCCACTTGCACCTATGTTCTTGGGTCATTTGTATACTCATCTGGACTTACTTCATGTTGACGAATTGGTTGGGGCCTCTTGCCGTGTAGTTGCATCTGTGATTAATATGTCTTTACTTCAAGCTTGTTTGTGGGAACACTTGAAGGAGTATAGAAGTAAGTGCAGAAAACTTAAGGATGTAGCAACGAAATTTGAGAAAATGACTTCTGTCATTGCTGACAAGTGTGTGGGTTTTAGATAGGGATTTCCCATTATCTTTAAGTGGTCTGGGGCAAAGGGGTTGGCGGGTTTGATGGACTCGTTGGATAAAGGGACGGGGTTTACTTGGCGCCTTTACTCCAATTTGGTGTCAGGCTTTGCGTCTAGATCTCTGTTGCTTTTAATGCATGGTTCTACTATAGGTGTTTCTGGGTTGAAGAAAGGCGACATGACCCGAATTAGTTATTTGGCTTCTGTTAAGGCAGGATGGTTGCCAACTTGGTCTCCCCAAGGGATCAAGTATGTTGCTTATTGTACCCACAGAGTGACCAGGCAATTTGGGTGTGATCAAGACATCCTGGGGTCCAATCTTGAGGTCTTAGGTTCGGACCACCGCATGGATCCCTATTTAAAGGGTAAGGCTTATGCATTTTATTCCAGTATGCTATCCCAAGTCCTCTATTCTAGTCCCAGTCGAGTTGGGGCATGTACTAAGCATATGCATGATTATTAGGCAAGAGTAATGGGCATTTTTGTTGAGTACGTAAGGGGTGGGACCCCGAGCGACATTCCCATGTCGGGTTTGCATGTTGAGCCTCCATCAAACTTTAGAATTCTTCGCAATGTCGCATCTGGGAACGGCTACGGTTCTCACCAAGGGGCAAGCTATGTTGAGTGGCATGAAGAGAAGTCAAGTTGGAAGGTTTTTGTGACTCACCTTCCCTTGGAGTGGGCCTCCACCCATTCTATCTTCATTAAGGATGAAGGTGGCAGGTCTAAGAAAGGAAATAGGGTTGCTGAAGAGTCACTTGTAGCCCCTATTGACCCTTCTAAGGAGGGAAAGAAGAAAGCCAGAGTGCATGTGGCTCTAGCCACTTTTTTTCCCATCACCTCTATTGATGTTCTTGCCACATCTGATCCTGTTAGTCTTTCCATTGTAGTGACCAGAGGGAGTGCTAGGAGGACGCGTAGTCAGTCCAAGCTAGTCACTGCGCCAGTAGTAAGCAATTCTTTTGCTTCTTTTTCCTTTCATTTCTTGGCTCCGTGACTTGTATTGATGTTTTCCCATTTTTTCTCATTTCACATTTTTTTTTTTTTTAGGAAAAAAATGAAAAAGGTAGTAGGGACTTACCCATTAATCTTTCTACTGGAGACAAGTCTCCTAGTAGGGGCGAGGAGACAAGTACTAAGGCAGTGAAAGCTTTTACTGGAGATGTCGATGCAGCGGTGGATGTAGGAAATACCTTTACCGAGGAAAGAGTCCATGTAAATGCTACCGCTGGAGAGTTTAGCACCTTTAATGAAAGTAACATTAATACCTGTGGGCCAAAGGGCCTGGCTGATCCTGCTAGAGGCGGGCTCATTGTTGAGGGGGGTACTGCAGGAATTGTAAGTACTCATTTTTTTACACATGCCTCTCGTACATAAGTATGCTTGTGCAAATGATTCTTTGTGTTGTCTTGCTGTGACGTGTGTTATCCTTTTTTTTTTTCTTTTTTTTTTGACATTTAGGACCTTGACATTGATCTGGCGGGAGACGATGGTGTTGAGACTGCTGGAGCTCAAACTGAACTGGCTCCTATGGCTGCAGTGGAGGTGAATCTCTTAGAATTCACATTAATATACTCCATCTCCAGGCTTTCCCAAAACAGTTTTGCACACACCTTTTTTCTCATCACATGGTAACATTGTTCTTTCGTACTTGTTTCTTTTCTTAGACTCACAATAATAGCATTCGTGATGATGTCATAATAGTTCCGCCCCACACATCTTCTGCCACGCATGATTCCCTCGGGATAGAGGTATAGTCTCACCTCCCTTTATGCTTTTTGATTGAGAAAATAACCATTTACTCATCTAGTTGTTTCCTTTTGTAAATGCCACTTGTTGTAGTTACCGCCAATGATAGAGAGCACTAAGGTTGTTGAGCCTGCGACCATTGTTGGTAGGCTAGTGGAGTAGCCTTCTAGGCCTTTCAATTCTGATGACTATTTTGCAGGGTTGGGCTCCTTTCTCGATACCATGCGACCCAGCTATGTTGGCCTCCCAATGATTCGGGATAAGCTTATTGCACATGCCGCACCCACCAGTGAAGGGGTAATTGACCCCAATAACTTGGCTCTTATCCCTCATGGTGGGACCTCTGCTACCGTAAGTGGGGATGGAACAAGTTCTAATGATTCCAAGGGGCTTAGAGGTGGCGTGCTTGATCAAGATGCATAGGACCCTTATGATGACATGGACAACAATCTTGTGGTAAGAGAGGTGCCTACACCCTTTTCTGGTGAGATGGTAGATATCACTTCTAGCTCCAGTGAGGATATCGAGGTTTCACCTGCGAGGGATGATGATCTCAATCTGACCCTTAGAGTTCCATATTCTCGATTGCATGGTGAGCTTTCAACTTTCTTCAATGTCTTTCTCTTGTTGCGTTTTGTTTCTTGTCATGGCTTTACCTTCTCTTTCCTTCCTTTTTCACTTCATTTTTTTTTTTTTTTTTTTTTTTTTTTTTTTTTTTTTTTTTTTTTTTAACAGAGGGATCAATGAGGACTATGGTAGGGAGGGAACCTCGGCCAGCCTTCCCTTAGGAACTGGAGGGGTTGGTCTGAGTGAAGGGAATACCATTTCTGCTGCTGAAGGGCTTACTCAGTTCTTGGAGGATTCGACTAAGGAGATCTCTATAATGACCATAGCCCCAGACACTTCTGAGTTTTTGAGGAGAGCTTTGTGAGTTTCCTGCGATTCCAAGTCCCAAGTGGGTGCTTGCCGATTTTGGAGAGCCTACACAAGCGGTTTGGTACCTCAGGTTTCAAATTTGGTTGTGGTTCTGGTAGCTTCTACCTTCTACCTTCGCTTGCTTAGTGACGTGCTTTGTGACATGAGGCGAACCCCACTTGAGCTTGTTACTGAGAGGAAGCTCCAAGATTGGAGGGGCGTGGATAGAAAGCTCATTGACCTTGGCTTTGCTGTGGACTTTCTTTTGGAGAGGATCCGTGAGGTAGCTCGCATGTATTTTGGGAGAAAAGCTTCTACGGAAGCTGAGGCCATTAATGCTCAGATTGCTTACCATAAGGAACAAATCGTCCAGCTAGAGGCCAAGATGAATGGTTTAACTCCTGTTGTCCCATTGGGCAACTTGTCTGCTGGTTGTGTCCTTACCCATGGACTGATTGACTGATGTGCTTTCTTTGATCTTCTTCTTCTTCTTCTTTTTTTGGAAGACTATCTAGTATTGTGATTTACATCTTGGATTTGTATGGGATGTGATGGCTGAACTATTTGGTGTTATGGTTTATGATTTGTATGGGATGTAATGGTTGAAATGTCAAGTCATGATTTTTTTTTTTTTTTGTGCAAAGAGACTTAAGTACTTAAAGACGCACTGATCATTCATTACAAAATGTGATAGCCAAACAATCCTGACATAGTCAGTGCTTTGCGTACAAAAGTAGGAAATGGAAATATACTATTGCCATAACGCAGTAGGAAGAGCAAAGACAAAAGAAGTTTCTCCCGTGGGAGACGTACCCTTACCTTGGTACGACGAAAAGGGTAAGGACAAAAGAGTTTCTCCCATGAGAGATATACCCCTGTCTCGACACGGCAGGAAGGATAAAGACAAAAGGTTTTCTTCCGCGGGAGTCTAGGCATAGTAATATTTCAACCACTTCCCATTCACTGTAGTAATATTTCAACCACTTCCCATTCACTGGGTCCATTAGAACAGTTCCATCCGCCTTGGCCAATTTGTAATAACCACTTGCATGAGCCTCACGAATCATATAGGGTCCCTCCCAATTGGAAGCGAACTTAGAAGGGGAAGGTAAACCTCTCCTTACATAGTCAGCTGCTTTCAAAACTAATTGACCGGTCGCAAAGATCCTTTCTTTGACAATCTTACCGTAAGCTCCAACCATCTTGAGATGGTATCTTCTAGTCTTTTCCAATGCTTGGTTCCTTGTTTCTTCGAGAGCTTCCAAATCACAAGTCCTTAGTTCTGCGCACATACTTGCATCCACATCATTCTTGGTTCCTTGGACCACATGAGGTGTGGGTATGGCTATTTCTACTGGGGCAATAGCCTCTGTGCCATAAACCAAAAGGAATGGGGAGAAGCCAGTGGCGGTTTTAGGGGATGACCAGTAGGCCCACAACACATCCGAGAGATGAAGGCCCGAATTCTTGCCATAATCAAACACCATTTTATTGAGAATGCATAGGAGCATGTGATTGGTTGCTTTAGCCTAGCCGTTACCTTGCAGATAGTATGGGGATGACTTGAGGTGCTGCACGCGATAATACTTTGTCATGACTCACACATCTTTATTTATGAAAGGTGTTTCATTATCTGTGTCAATCTTGTGGGGTATGCCGAAGCGACATATAATGTGCTCCCGTATGAAATTGGCTATTGCGGTGCC
This sequence comes from Fagus sylvatica, assembly GCA_907173295.1. NCBI lineage: Eukaryota > Viridiplantae > Streptophyta > Magnoliopsida > Fagales > Fagaceae > Fagus > Fagus sylvatica. The sequence continues at coordinate 34,433,473 of OU015762.1, read as the reverse complement.
TATTGCCTTCTTGAGAGGGATGGCCTCCACCCACTTGGTAAAATATTCTATTGCCACCAAAATCCAAATATATCCCCCATTTGCTGGGTTAATGGGGCCAATAAGGTTCAGCCCCCAAGTGTGGAATGGCCATGGGGTGGCCATGTTCTACAAAGTGGTGGGATGTGAATGAATTAAGTTAGCTTGTACCTGGCATGTGTGGCAAGTTTTGACGAACTCTGCGGCATCCTTTTTTATGGTGGACCAATAATATCCCAAGTTTAGCAACTGTTGATACAGCTTCTTCTTCCCTTGGTGTTCTTCGCATTCTCCTATATGGGCTTCCTTAAGGGCCGCTTGTGACTCTGATGGTCCTAAGCACCTCAGAGGTTCTCCTGTTAGGCCTTTCTTGAACAAGGAACTTCCTTTCGTGAAGTATCTGAGGGCTTGCCTCTTAATTTTGTAAGCCTCTACATGGGCTTCCGGTAAAATCCCTTCAAACAAATATTCAAAGAATGGCATACGCCAATCTTTTACCGCTAATACTGCATATACTTGTTCGTCTTCAAACTCATTTTGACATGTAGGACACACACCTTGGACTGTTGCGGCTTTTTGGCGCATGCTAGGCCAGTAATAGCCAATTCTCTAAAGTCTGCGGCAGAGGCTGATGCTCTTGTCATGTTCTCATGTTTTTGCATGGACATCCAATAAGCGCTCGGTAGCCTTTTTCTTGTCGAGACATCTTGCTAGAATTCCCCTAGGGAGTCTGATATACAATTGGTCTCCTATGAGCGTGTAGTCCTTGTGTACTTTTAGACTTTTTTTATTGCTGTCTGCTGCTGCCATATCACTTCCGATCCCACTAGTTGACTTCGCAGGAACATCTCCCGCAGTAGTGCTTCCTACAGCACGGTAGCCATTAATTGAATTTCTCCAATCGTTCTCGCTCATGGGGGGCTCTGCTAGCTTTTGCTCTAATGTGTTGGTGATGGGGGTGTCCCTTTTGACAATGGTGACATCAGTGCTTGCTCCTTCAAAGGCCACCTGAGATCCCAAGGCTGCCAATGCATCCGCATATCGGTTCTCACTTCTATGAGCGTACTCAATAGTTAAAGTGTCGAATTTTTCTTCAAGCTTCTGGGCAAGGGTTCGATATGGTGCTGAGGTTGGCTCCTTCAAGGAGAAATCCCCATTTGCTTGGCTGACTACGAGATTGGAGTCTCCAATTACCTTTAGGCATTTGATACCCATCTCATGAGCTATAGCGAGCCCAGTTAAGTATGCTTCATATTCTGCCGCATTATTGGAACACAAGAACCCCAACTTGAATGACATTGCAACAGCTTCATGGCCTTTTCTGGATAGAACTATTTCAGCCCCTCCTTCGATTGTGATGGAGGATCCATCAAACCTAAGGGTCCATGAGAAATTAGTGTGGTCCACCGTAGCAACTTCATGAACTTCTCCTGGGACTTCATCCGATATACAAAAGCCATATTTGCCTGGGAATTGTGCCATCATCTTGGCTATTGCTTGACTTTTGATGGTCGTTGGTGTGATTGGAGTGATCTCATATTCTGATAGTTACAATAGCCATCTTGCGAGTCTTCCAGAAAGGACCGCACGTTGCAGTAAAGTTCTAATGGGACGGAACTTTGTCATGAAGTGAACTTGGTGGGCCAGGAAATAATGCCTGATCCTTTGTGCCGCATACACCAATGCTAAGCATACTCACTCGGCAATTAGGTAACGCGTCTTCGTTTCTTTGAGGGCTCGACTAACATAATACACTGATTGTTCTTGCCCTTGTTCATCATCTTGGGCTATGAGAGCCCCAATGGCTTGATTTTTTTATGCCAAGTATAACTTTAGAGGCTTCCCCATGACAGGAGCACAAACAGTGAGTAACTTGGACATTATTTGCTTCAATGTTTCAAATGCTTTTTGACATTCTTGGGACCAAACAAAAGGCACATTCTTCTTTAATAAATGAGAAAAAGAAGAAGTTAGTGATGCTAACCCGGGTATGAACCTTCGTATGTAGGAAAGTCTTCCCAGAAAACTTTTGAGTTGTTTGACATTGGTGGGTGGCTTCATTGTTGCTATTGCAGTGGCTTTTGTAGGATCCATATCGATGCCTCGTTTATGGACTAAAAAACCCAAAAACTTTCCTGCGGAGACGCCAAATGCACATTTGAGCAGATTCATGCGAAGCTTGTAGACTCTGCATCTTTCTAGAACTTTTCTTAGAGTCTCCAAATGGCTTTCCCTTGTTTTGGATTTGACCACCACATCGTCCACGTAGTCTTCTATTTCCCGGTGCATCATGTCATGGAATATAGTGGTCATGGTCCTTTGGTACGTTGCCCCGACATTTTTTAGACCAAACAACATCACAGTATAGTAAAAGTTGCCTATTGGTGTCCGAAAAGCTGTTTTTTCGGCATCTTTAAGGGACATTCTAATCTGGTTATAGCCACTGAAACCGTCCATGAAGTAAATCATCTTGTGACCCGCTGCAGAATCAATTAGCACATCCATGCTTGGTAAAGGGAATTCATCTTTTGGACAAGCTTTGTTTAAGTTGCGAAAATCCACGCAACACCTTATTTGGCCTTTCTTTTTCTTAACCGGGACAATATTGGATAGCCATTGTGGGTATTGAATAGGCTTGACAAATCCTGCGGCAAGAAGCTTTTGGATTTCCTTAGTGATTTGGGCTTCAACTTTAGGATGAAAGGTTCGCATTGGCTGAACAACTGGCCTTGTTCCTGGTTCCACATTGAGGGCATGGGCCACCAATCCTGGGTCAAGGCCCGGCATTTCATCGTACTACCATGCAAACACATCTTGGTATTCGTTCAACAGCTTGACTAGACTAGTCCTTTCTTCTGCGGAGAGGGATGCACTTATGGAAATAGGACGTTGAATCTCTGGGTTATCACTCAAATTGATAACTTCTAGATCTTCTGCGGCTAGAGATGGTTGATAGTCAACTTCTTCCTACGGTTCTTCCATTGAGCCTTCATCGGGATTGCGAACCACTTCTTATATTACGCAACAGGAGGGGATGGCCTCACCAAGCTTCTTGCCGGGGTCTTCCTGCGGAGGGCAGTTAGACCCCGTGCACCTTCATAAGCGATAGACCATCTTCCTGTTAGGAAGTTGGACTCTTATTCATTTGGGTCGTTAATCTTGGGCTTCGCTTACAACTTCTTTCTGTTTCCTTTTTAGCTCTAATATGTTCCTGAGATCCGCTTCAGCATGATCCCTTATGTCTTCCCATGTAGGGAGAGGTGTCCCTATGGTTCTAAAAGTTGAGGCCTCTCTTACGGGAGCAAGGTCCTCATAATAAGCAGCATCCACAAAGTGTGCTTCTGTTTCATCAAAAAGGGTATTGTTTGCTGGAAGCCTGATAGGCTTGCTATTGAGCCTTCCTTTCACGCATTGATGGTAAGTTGAAGAGACTAGTTTATGTTTATGTAACCATGGACGACCGAGAAGTACATGATAGGAAACTGCAGAGTCTATGACATGAAAACGAGTAAGGGATAAGATGGGGCCTACCTTCAAAGCAAGTTGTATATGGCCGATTGTGTACTCTGCTGCGCCTCCAAAGCCGGTGACTTCCATAAGTGTACCCTGTATTTTCCTTCTTGAAATGTTTGCAGCTTGCAACGTGTTCATGGGTATCAGATTTAGAGATGAGCCTGTATCCACCAAAGCTCGTCTAGCTTGTACCTCATTAATACTTGCCGTGAGGTAAAGCGGATGCTTATGATCCGGATATTGTACTTCCATGTCCTCATCCGTGAAAGAGATGGCGTTGGTGGTTTCTAGGTAAGTTCGGCTTGCGTGCACTTCTGCGGTAAAACATTGGGCACTGGATTCTACTGCAATAGACACGAGCGCCCTGGTGGCCATCTTCCTAGCTTCAGCCCCCAGTCCTAACTGATCAAATAAAGATCGGAACTTTGGACTCTTTTGCAATGCCATGATGGTTGGCTCTAAAGGAGCTGCTTCTTCTTTGTCCATATCTAGATCCGCAACATTACCATGAATGACTACCGTAGTAGCACCTCTCCTATGTTGCGGTAAAGAGTTCCTCTGCACCTCCTGCTGTGGTTTGGCCAACTCTAGAGTCCCATCCTTTATCTTGGTTTGAAACATTTTTCGCAAAGTTCTGCATTCAATTGTAGGGTGATGAACATATTGATGCAAGTGATAGTACCTTTCATGTTTCTTTTGTTCCTCTGTTGGTGGTTTCTCCGCAGGTCTTATAAGTCCATCAGCGGTCCATTTGTCTAGGATGGCATGCATTTCTTGCTCCGTACACGGGATGGGCGTAAGCTCTTCCCGCGGCTTATCTTGTTGTCTCTTCCTCTTTGTATCAAGTTGTGTAGACACTGCCAAAACCTGTTGACCACTTCTCTTTGGCTTTTCAACCTGGGCTTTAACGGAGAGGGCGGTCTTCCCCACCTTTACAACAACGCTGTGAACTTTATGATATCAAGATTTTCCAGGTGGGCGCGATATTCGGTGAGCATGTTGGTAATGCAAATCTCCACCAGTTTTGACTCTTCATGATTACCATAGCAATCCAAGGCTGCATCTCTAAATCTTTTAATGTAAGCGAGTAGGCTCTCTGTTGGACCTTGCTTAGTAATGTGCAAAGTAAGGAGTGTGATCTTGTCTTCAACGTGAAAATACTTGGTACAAAAGACTTCTACCATGTCATCCCAGGTACGGACAGAATCCGGCTTGAGCGTTATGTACCATGTGTATGCATGATCGGTCAGTGACTTGGAGAACTCTCTTAGACAAAGGTTCTCGTTGCCAGCGTGAGGCCCTATGGCATCCAGGAACTTACTGATGTCCTTAGTGGCGTTTCCTTTGCGCCCATCGTATTGAGTGAAGGTCAGAACCTCATATTTTTCTGGGTAGGGTTGATTGAGCAATCCCGCGGGATATAGCGGTCCTCTTGCAAAACGTCGAGTTCCTGCAGGAACCCTTTCCTTTTCCAGTAAGGCAGCTACTTTGGAGAACGTCATGTACTGCGGTGGCTCGTCTCCGCCCGTTGGTTTGTTAACAGTATTATCTTTTTTGTTTAACTCTACCTCTCCTTCCGGCGGTTCCCGGTGGTTACGAGAGTTCTTCTCATCCTTCAACTCTTTGATCATGCCAACAACCTCATGTTGGGAAACCTGTAAAGCTTTTATCATGTCAAACATCACTGTAGGTGGGGGTGGGTTTGTATCTTCATGGTGTACTTCATGATCTATTGGATGAGAATTTTCACCTTGTGTCACACTTACGTCTTGTGACCGTTTGGGACCAGTCTTCCTTGTCTTAGGTGGCATCTTCGAATAAAGCAATTCCCACTCCCCAGTGGAGTCGCCAATAAAATGTAGGTGCCTTTTTTTTTTTTTTTCTTGTGAAGGAATAAATTGGAGGAGTGGGACCAAACTCTCACCAGGCCATTAAAGTGGGCTTCATGGCTATGGCTGCCTTTTAAAAATGACGGCCCAAGACTAAGATACGCATCCTATAACAGTCCAATGAGCAGTTCTTCTTACTTAAACAGCTCTTGCACCGAAGCACAAAGAACAAGACTAAAATAAATATGGCAGTGAACTGCGAGAGACGGATTTGGGGGAGAGAAAATCCAGAATGGTGTGCACACTTGAAGATGAGTTTGTGGTTTTAGATTAAGGATGGTGTTTGGTGTTTCAGAAGGTTGCTGTATAGGTTTTTTGGTGTTATGCGTTCTCTTCTCCTTTCCTGCGGAGTTCCTTCCCCCTTTTATAATAGCCCATTTTTTCCGCTGGAGGGAATTCCTGTCATCGTTAGGACAAGGGCCATCTCCATTGACAGACCATTTCTATTATTCCTAAGACACATCTTTTCCTCTTTTTCAAAGCAGAAACTTCTTTCGGCCATACTTTTGCTCCTTTTCATGTTCCCGCCATATCATCTGCATGATTTTGGCTTACTTTTCCAGGCTCCTTTCATCTGCAATATCATCATTATTTCTTGGGAAGGCGAGGACATTAATAGAGTTCATTGAGGAACACGGCTGCATTAAATGTCTTGTTTTACAGAGGAAGAAAATTGTTTCATGGTTTGCGTGCACACACATGGTTACAAGAATCAAGCTATGGTGACCGAGGTATTTCCTAAACAAATCCTTCGGTCTTTAGTTGAATTCATGAACCCCCTGAACAAACTCCCCTACCGCCAAACCATCACCTCGTGATTCCTGCGGAGAATAAGAAAATTAGTTAGCTTTTCACAGGTCTGAGCTGCTGCCATTAAACAATTCTCATATCAATCTCTTCTACTAGTGATATCTCAATGGCTTGTTGAAGTTTGTTAGCTTATAATGGAACTAAAAATCCCTCGACTTAACTCCTGCCATGGCTTTTGGAGTTCTCTGGACAGAGAGTTACACTATCCATTTCATAGTGGGGCCTTATGGACTTGGACCCCTTCCTTGTTTTGGGTCTTGGTTCCTTCGGTAGGATTCTTTTAGCATATTGGCTTGGTGGGACTATTAGTCCGCTGGAGTTTTTTTTACTAAACTTGTTGCGGGACCCTTTTTATATATTTTATATCACCCATTTCATGGGATTTTATGGCCTTGAGCCTTCCGCTTGCTTTGGGTTTTTTAATTCCTTGGTGGAATATTTTATTACAGTATTCTTTTCGGTGCAGTTGGCTTAGTGGTCCCATTATTTCTTCCACTGGCGCTTTTGATTGGGCTTGCTCCAAGCAATATAATTTTAAGGATTTGTGTTATCCTTTCGATGTGCTTGTGGGCCTATAGGCCCGTTTGTGTTGTTTTGGGGCCTTGGCATTAAGCTTTGTTTCCAATAAAAAACTCAAGGAATTGCGTTATCCTTTTGATGGGTTTATGGGCCTTGTGAGCCTATTTGTGTTGTTTTAGGGCCTTGGCATTAGGCTTTGTTCCTAATAAAAATCCCAAGGAATTGCGTTATCCTTTTTATGGGTTTATGGGCCTTATGGGCCTATTTGTGTTGTTTTGGGGCCTTGGCATTAGGCTTTGTTTCCAATAAAAGTCTCAAGGAATTGCGTTATCCTTTTGATAGGTTTATGGGTCTTGTGGGCCTATTTGTGTTGTTTTGGGGGCTTAGCATTAGGCTTTGTTCCCAATAAAAATCCCAAGGAATTGCGTTATCCTTTTGATGGGTTTGTGGACCTTGTGGGCCTATTTTTATTTAGCCTTTGTGTTTAGACTTTTATGGCAAGTCCCATTGCATTTGGGCTTTGCATCTTACCATGACCTGGGCTTGAATTATTGGCATTTTAATAATCATGAGCTCTGCAGGAACGACCATCAACAACAATGATGATGATTATTTTGCCAAGAAAAGCATTAATCAAATTCATTCCAATCATCCCAAATAAGGTGAGTGGTAGCTCAATGCACTGTCTAGACAATTGAGCATCTATGAGAAGCATGGTGATGATGAAAGTGACCCATTACCAGCTATATCATCAGAAGAAATTTCACCTTTAGTTACATCAAATAGATTCAATATGCCAAAGATACCAGATTTATCAAAAAGGCTCAAATAAATCACTCAAATACATAGTGGTGCTGATAAAAAAAAAAAGGGGAAACGAAAGAAGAAATTATGAATTTAACTCGGTAACATCATGTATGTATTAAATAAAAATCAACTTATAAGAGAACAAGAAAGATTGACTACACACACTAAGTAAAAGACGATCTAGCGCAAACTATGCTGGACACTTTTAAGAATGTATAATTCAATACAAGTCTATATCACAAAAATAAGACAAACCCAGATAACCCTGTCAAAGAAAAAGAAAGCAAGAGCAACCCAAAAACAATTTGACATGTTTGTGTATTGTGGCAGATATGTGTAATTTTATCGGGACTGTAGCTATATTAAGTAAAACAAGAATTTTCACAGGCTTGTGGAATCCCATATTAGACTATAGCATATTATTAGCTCTCTTGTGCTTGCAGGGCTATAATTCCAAATGTTGTTAGGCTATTACAATCTAATCAAGAGTAAGTTATCTGGTTTGTGGAATCCCAAGCTCATCTATAGAAATGTGGTCCTTGGGCTATGGGAAGCAAGAACACATAAGCCAATAGAGAAATGCCATGCAAAGAGGAAACGGCGTTAACTCATTTTTCTCTGTTTGACTAAAGTGTAAATTAATGTCTACATCATCAATTTTAAATGATGTGTCCTCACCTAATTGGATGGGAGTACAAGATCAGCATGTTGAGCTGGTAGTCTGGGACTACCCAATAATTTCCCCCTTGAGAGACAAAGTTTCAATTTTTTTTTTATTTTTTATCTACTAGTTAGTAATTGGTCTGTAATCGTGCAATATACCGAAAATATTAACATAATATGATTTTTATTAGTAAAAATATGATATGTCAAGATTTTAATAATATGTTTTATTATAGAATAAAATTCAAATTCAATTTAAAAATATATATTAAAATAATGATGTGTAAAATTATTGGATCTCAAAAACTTATGTGTCACAATATTATGAGGACAACCAAAAAAAAAAAAAAAAAACTTTGGTTTTATACTATAGGACAAGGTTTGGCTACAAACCAATTTGTAATCCGTTTTTTACAATCCACTATATGGCAGCTTATAAGATCATCTACATGTATTATTTAAAGAAGTCACATAACTCATTAAATAGGTCATGTGACTAAAGTACACGTGGATGATCTTATTAATTGACACGTAATGGGTTTTAGTAAACTATCTACAAACTACTTTGTAGCAAAACTCTGTCATATACTATATATTATAGATAAATCTATAAACACAACAAATTTTATAATTTTATTCTTCAAAACTACTAATTAGGTGTTAGATTATGGTTGGTGTATAGTAAAAATAAGGTCAGTAACATTGTAATGTGAAAGAGATATTTCACTAATTGTAATATGAAATCACAATTATATGAAAAATATTATAAAATTTATTGAGTATAGTTTTTTTTTTTTTTGGTTGCCGCTAAAGATGCCATATATGTCACGTAAACTTCAATGCAAAGAAACTGAATCATATACATGGGCGCCTGCAATAGGATAGTACAAATAATAATCATTGGATTTAATAAGACACTTTGGCCAAATGAGCTGCATATAAACTGTGGTTACAGAAGTAGCACTGTTGAATATTTAAAGCCCAAATTCCAATAACCAACCGATTCAGGGCCAAATGTCATAAGGGCACGAAGATAAATTGCTAGAAAAATGAAAAAAAAAAAAAAAAAAAATTAAAGACTAAAAAATGGAGATATGTTGGGATCTCAATTCATTAACACTCATTACGGATTTTAACTTTTAAAGGGTTTACAAACCATCTTATCAACTAAAGAAATAACCTAAATTGTAGAAAAAGGATTTTATGCTTCCGCTCTATATGTCTTAAGCAAGTGTGAGTCCTACTTGCTTGTGAGAGAGAAGACATACAGAATATGGGTCCTACTTACTTGTGAGAGTATAGTCATATAAAGCAAATATACAAGATACTTGCTCCAAATTGTAGGCGTTAAAAATGGTCAATCAAAACCGCACATATTCTCTATGATTTGTGGGAATCCATGCTCCGGCTTTCTTCCAAGCGAAAAACCTTATTTTCCTTCTAAGCTCTGAACTCTATATTGTCTCATTAAGGCCAAAATGATAAAAATAAGACTCACTAAGGCTAAAATCAAGACACAATTCTCCTGACCATACACATTTCCTTTCTCCTTTTCCATCTTCAACGCCTCCTCTCTCAGCTTTTCTTTCTACCACGTTCCTTTTTCCTTTCATGATCCTTGGGAAATCTATTTATCTTGCAAAATGTTAATAATTTATAACTTGCATATAAGTTAAATTAAATTAAGTTATTAATGTATTAATTCTTATGTAAGTTAGAAGCATGATTGTGGACAATATAAAGTCATACATCAGTCCACTTGCATATATGTGTGCGTGTGAACCCACAACATTTCGTACATATACTATAACTTAAACACTTATATATAGATTTCAAGTCGTATAAATATTTTCTTTTCGTGGAGCTTTGGACCCACTTATTTAAAATTGATTGCAACCATACGACAAACAATTGAATTATTGTATTCTCGAAGAGACAAGTCAATGAATACTGCTACGTACACTAATTTTTTGGATTTGAGTAATGGCAAAGGGTTGAATATCCTTATAAAGAGATCAAGATTTTCTATGCCTCGGTCTAATCTTATTTCAATACACTTTCTTTTTTTGATAATCTTATTTCAATACACTTTCAAATTTTATTCTAATCACAATATTATTTAATATAATCCTAATTCTTGACAAAGATGATGCAATTAGTTTGATACTAACACCTACGAATTGAAGACTGATCAACTCATCTGCTCCACTTAACAAATCATGAAAAAAATTATAAGTCTGATAACTTGATAAGGACGTTGTAAGTTGTAACCTTTCTTAAGCACACCGGTTAGCCATTTTCATATTATTGATTGACATAGGGTGGTCCATTGATTACAGTTTGTCCAACATACATGAGCTTTGAGAGGGATTATTTGATAAGGCTAACCTTGACCCAAATAAGTTTGTATTAGTTAAGATATTTTTTAACCCTCACAAATAATAAACTATGCATGTGTGGGATTTATTTTAATGATTAATTTCAAAAGCAAATCGTGGCCCTCACAAAAACAAAGTATATATCAGTTGGGGCATATTTTTAACCCTCACAAATAATAAAATTTATGCCATGGATTTTTATTGTCCCACGCAAATACTATGATTGAAAAATTTCCCAAAATAAAAATTTGACATTTTAATGATCATTTGTGATGGTTAAACTTGGTCATCGCAAAAATTTTAGAATTAGTGAGAGTGTATTTTTTCGCCCCACAAATAATGCACTATTTACAAGAGATTTTTTATCCTCCCTTGCAAATCACAAAATATTTGCGACCGTTTTCGATAGCTACAAAACATTGTTGCGACTGTTTTCGATACTTGTTGCAAATTGTTTCACATTTTTTTTACCATGTTTTTGTGTTGAAGATACAGTGAAGATGCAGTAATGAGTGAAGATGCAGTAATGGTGCAGTGATGGTTGAAGATGCAGTGATGATTGAAGATGCAGTGAAGATGCAATGATGATTGCAGTGATGGTTGAAGATGCAGTGATGATTGAAGATGCAGTGAAGATGCAGTGAAGATGCAATGATGTTTGCAGATGCAGATTGCAGATGCAGTGAAATTATAGTGGAAGAAAACGACAAGTAGCTTAGGAGATTAATAAGTAAAGCCACTGTCGTTTAACTGCATAAATTAGATTACTTAAACAAACACATGACTATCACGTGTTATAACTAACCAAAATCAGTTTCAAACTGATTACTGAAAGTTTGTTAGTTAGTTTAATTTTCCCGCCTAATATATTCTGTATTTCTGTTTTGGCTAAGCCTATATAAGTAGTGCAGGCTGTACATTATTTACTAAGCAAGATAATACAATCTCTATACACTCAGTAAACTTCTAAGTGATTCTTTCTCTTGCATTAATCTCTAGAGCTCTCTGCTCTGTTTTCTTTTCTGTTCAATTCTGATATTTTGTAAGGGTCTTAATTATTTGGTCCTCTCAAATAGGTTTTTTTGAGTCCATAAAAAATACTTTGTGGCTAAATGTATTTTTCTTGTAGGCTCACGTATCATATAATACCAATAGGATACCATGGCTTTACTGTTTCCTAACACAACTTTTTTCGGTTTTGTTTTTGCTAATCCAAAAAAACCCATAATCAATGTAAACTCAATACAGAGAATTGGAATCAAACTGTTTGAACCGACAGAGAGAGCAGTGAGAAAGTTTGCGGCAGGTTGATCAACTCATGTAAACTCAATACAGAGAATTGGAATCAAACTGTTTGAACCGACAGAGAGAGCAGTGAGATAGTTTGCGGCGGGTTGATCAACTCATGTCAGTTGTCAGACATAGCTATCTGCATTGCACGCGTAGTTAAAAATCCACGGATGACATGATTTTATAGGAAGGTTATTCACGTGAAAAGCAAGTGCTAGGAACAAACAAGTCCATGCTTGGGCTGATCATGCATCTCGTCACCTTAACAAAATATATATTTGTCAAATTAATTTTGTACTCACTTGCTTTCTAACTATTTTATGATGTCGGCACAATTTGGATTTGTAAAAACTAATGAAATTGGTCAGATAATTAGAAATTAGAGAGACGTCTAAAACATGAATGATGGTAGTGCACTGTTTCATAAACTTGCATTATTGAGATGTTGTGAAATATGCCTGAGGTTGGAGCTTGTAATTTTTGGTCTTTCACTATGATTCAAATAAGTCATGAGTTTCATTAACACACATATATATATATATAGATAGATTACAAACAAAGTAATCTTAATCCTACTTGTAATTCAAGTCCTACCATATATATACATTAATGAGTACATTATAAGACTTAGCTTAATAGTAAAAATATAACCATCAATGACTTCTACTGTAGATGTAGACATCTAAGATCGAACCACATTAATTTTTTGTGTTCTCTTATTGTCTCTTTCTCTCTCTCCCCTATTTATTTTATTCTCCATATTTTCTCATATACATGAATTCTATTTTGTTCTTGTTCTATACGGCTCCAAAGTTATATTTTATCTTTTCTAAGAAGAGTAAAACTTAGGTACAATTCCTTAGGTTAAGTACATTAGGTTCCCCAATTGAATTCAAACACATGGTTGCATTAACCAATGAAACACAACCAATGTTATCTTTTCCAAGAATATTTAAATTCAATGTATTTGAATTCAACTAGGAACCTAATGTACTTGACCTAAGGAACTGTTCCTAAGTTTGACTCTTCTAAGAATATATATCATCTATAACACTTTTTGTGTTCCATTTTATACTCCACCAATCATAACTCGTCACGTGTTTTTTTTTCTTTTCCTTATAAAATAACTAAGATTTAAAATAGAAAAAAAAAAAAATCAAACACAATCTAACACGTGGCTAGTTATGATTGGTGGAAGTATAAATGAAATATAAAAAGTGGGATAGAAGATTTTCATTCGCCACTAACCCTAGACTATTAATTTCCATGCCAATAAATATTATTTATATATATATATATATATATAATATATATATATATATATATATATATATATATATAAAAGAAAAAAAAATAGATGGTTGAAATGAAACAACTTCATAATAAGATAAAAATGTAGTAAGATATGACCTAGAAAATGATTCTTGCAATTACATGTGTCTTTCTTGCCCAGTAGCAGAAAAATGGGGGTGTCTTTTGAAATCTCTCATTCCTATATATATATATATATTGATGATGTGCAAAATCAATACGGTCATCCGACGGCGCTCTCTCTGATGGAAGACCTGAAATAAGAAGTGATAACGACGGCAATCAAAGGAAAACCGGTGGGGTGCCGGCCAAAGTTCCTCCGATGCTTTTGTCAGAGATTTGAGGAGAATGATTAACAGGTAAGTAAAAGTGTTTAGGCTAATAGTGAGCGTACCTTTTGTCTTTCTGTCTGGAGATTTATATATGTCCTCCAGAAAGTAGCCGTTGAGCCTTCTTTAAACTCCCTCTTTATTGGACTTGAATGGGGGTTTTTATGAAGACGGTTACGATATCTAGGGGCTATTGCCCTAATTTGGGTGACGGGCGGGATATTTGTAGGTTTTTGGCGCGCGTATCTTTTTTGGGAGGCGCGCAGCCGAATTCAATCTGTGCATTAAATAGCGAAGTGGCCGCTCGGCTTTATTTTTTGACACGTGTTCTCCATTCATTGGGCCCGTCTTGCGAAGCGACGGTTCGTTTCGTCTGCTCGAGGTTTTGGCTTTTTAAACCCGAAATTTTTTTTTTTTCTTTATTTTCCCTCCACCGGCGTATTACTCTTGGTGCATTGTCTTTCTCTCCAAGTGTCTACCTTTCCGGTGAGTCTCCTTTCTCCGTTCTTTTTTCCGGTTTAGTGTTTGTTGGTAGCGCTGGATCCCTCGTATTTTTCGTTAAAAAGATTATTTGTGGGAGTTTGTCGTGTGGCCGAGAGCGAGGGTAGGGTTCTCGATTTTGGTGACTTAGTCCCGCCGGGTTGCGTGCTCCGCCGTTTATCGGAGGAGCTCTTCAACTTAGTGTTTCCGGCGTTAGACACGTGGGAAGTGGTCAAGGGTTTAATGGTGTCGGAGGGGAATAGTTGGTCCTTGGCACATTCCGAGGACCTGCCGGAGGGGCTTTCCGGTGAGGGCGAGAGTGGAGGCCAATTGGAGGGAATCCCGTCGGTCTCGAGTTCGTCGAGAGCTATCGGGCCCGAGGATTCTTGGATCACACGATCTTATCTATCCCTTGTAGTAGATGTCAAGGGTTTGGACAAGTATAGACGCCGGTTTCAGATCCCAGAGGACGTCGTCCTTCGGATACCTGAGTCGGACGAGGTGGTGTGCTCGTCAAAATATGGTGACGTGGCTTTCTATGAGGCCGACTTTTGTGTGGGTTTGAGATTTCCTTTACAACCCTTGATGAGGGAGCTTTTGGATCGTCTAAACCTCGCGCTAGCCCAGTTAGCACCCAACGCTTGGCGGACGGTCGTCGGCAGTATGGTGATGTGGAAGGTCTGTAGTGATGGGGTGGACGACCTAACGGTGGACGAGCTTTTGTTTTGATACAAGCCATGCCAGATAGCCGTTTCCCCGGGGTTCTGGACTTTGAACGCGAGGCAGAGAGGGTTGAAATTGATCGTTGGTAATCCTTCGTCCAACCGAGAGTGGAAGGACGACTATATTTTTGTATGTGGAGATAATTGGGAGGGTCTTCCTTGCGAGAAGGACGACAATTTTGTCCACATTCGTCGAGAGTGGGGCATGCCTCCGTCCTCTGGTGTGTGTGTGTGTGTTTGTTTGAATGTTTTTATATATATACATGCATTTTATGTGGCTCGCGATTGATGTCTATTTCTTTTTTGCAGCGCTTAAACGACTGCAGCTGAACCAGGACGATCATAACAGGGTGCTCTGAGCTTTGCATCACCGAGAGCATCATTACAAGAGATTCATACGACCTGAGTTGTTGGCTTTGTACTCGTTTGGTCCGGAGCCAAAAGAAGTCGTATTGTCGTTGCAGGAAATCAACGAGAAGAGTGAGTATCCTTGTGTGACGTTTTGACGAGTTTTTTGTTGGACGATGTTTTTGAATGGATTTTGTTTGCAGGGATGGCCACCATTAAACTTAATAGGGAGAAGTTGAGGAAGATGATGAGCCAGCAGGACGAGGCTCCCCTGACTTTGGGGAAGAAGAGGAAAACCGATTCGTCGTCCAAGAAGGCGATGGACGAGAAAAGTCTTCCTCCTCCTCCTCCTTCTGCCCAGAAGCCGTCTCTTCCAGATCCAGTTCCAGTGTCGTCTATCGAAGTGATTAAGGTTCCAAGTGCCCCATCGTCCAGCAGGCCTGCTGAAAAGGTGCTGACTCTCCCCAAGGACGCCTCCTTGGCTCTTAGAAGAGCCAAGTCCGTCGTGACGAAAGATGACGTCGGTGAGTATGAGAAGGTGAATACCGACGTCATGAATATGGCTATTTCCCACTCCCTGATGAAGGTAGGGTGTTTTTATCTTCCCTTGGTTTTTCCTTCGTCCTATCGTTTTGTAGATGATCATGTTGTTTTGTGCAGGGTCTGACCGAGGCCATGGTGATCGCCAACTGTTGCTTGCAATGGGAGGAGGCCTTGCTGAAGCAGAAGGTTCAGATGTTTGAGGCCGCCCAGGCAAATCAGAGGCTGACGATGGCTGTAAACGAGGTGACCTTGGACAGAGACCGGGTTGTGGGCGAGATGTCGTCGCTCAAGGCAGAGATGGCTGCAAAGGAGGAGGAGTTGAGGAGGGTGTTGGACAACAAAAGGAGCGTTGAGGAACGGCTAACGACTTTGACTTCTCAAATGGAGGCGGTCAAGGCCTCGGCGGTGGAGGAGTTTAAGTCGTCAGAGGCTTATGACGATAATAACACCAAGTATTTCCTCGCTGGTTTTAGTTTGTTGAAGCGGCAAGCTAAAGAAAAATATCCAAACCTCGATTTCGAAGTCTTCCAGCCGTTTGAGGATGACGAATCAGTGATGCCTGTTGATGGTGGGGACGGAGTTGATCCTCAATTGGATGACGACGCCGCTTCTTAATTTGTAATATGTTTAAAACAAGTATTGCTATGGGGCCCTTTTTGGAGGGTTTCTTTTGAATTTTTGAACAATGGTTTCCTAATTTTAAGTTTTTGTAATATGTTTCTAGCGAATATTGCTATGGTTTGTGAAATTGCGATGTGTTCATACCTTTGCTTGTGCGTAATTTTATCTGCTTGTTTGGATCTGTGTATTTATCCTCATCTTTGCATACGCTTTGGGTATACTTGTTTATTTCTTGTGCAAAGGAATAAGGTTGTCTGTTCACATGCTCGTGGATATGGACACTCGATTTTGGCGCGTGTGTAGGATCGTCCATGGGCTTTACACTTGTTATTTTTTTCAAGTGTTTAAGGTCGTCCATGGATTTTACACTTGTTGTTTTGTTCAAGTGTTTAAGGTCGTCCATGGACTTTACACTTGTTGTTTTGTTCAAGTGATTAAGGTCGTCCATGGACTTTACACTTGTTGTTTTGTTCAAGTGTTTAAGGTCGTCCATGGACTTTACACTTGTTGTTTTGTTCAAGTGTTTAAGGTCGTCCATGGACTTTACACTTGTTGTTTTGTTCAAGTGTTTAAGGTCGTCCATACATGTGCGTTTGTACACATGCTTAGGGACTTGTACACTTGTTGTTTGATCAAGTGTTAAGATCGTCCATGGACTTTGCACTTGTTGTTTTGTTCAAGTGTTTAAGGTAGTCCATGGACTTTACACTTGTTGTTTTGTTCAAGTGTTTATGGTCGTCTATGGACTTTACACTTGTTGTTTTGTTCAATTGTTTAAGGTCGTCCATGGACTTTACACTTGTTGTTTTGTTCAAGTGTTTAAGATCGTCCATACATGTGCGTTTGTACACATGCTTAGGGACTTGTACACTTGTTGTTTGATCAAGTGTTACAATCGTCCATGGACTTTGCATTTGTTGTTTTGTTCAAGTGTTTAAGGTCGTCCATACATGTGCGTTTGTACACATGCTTCAGTACGTGAGCAGAGAATGGAGTAGCTGTGCTTTGAACTTCTTTGTATTTCGTCAATTTATTACAAGGGAAATTTCTAACAATTTGAGCAATTGGTAAAAGGAAATAGTTATGAATGATGCCTTACTGGTAATATTTCTTCAGGTGCTCGGCGTTCCAAGGGTGAGGCAGTGCAATCCCGTCTAACTTCTCAAGGTGATAAGTGCCTCTTCTATGGAACTTGACGACCCTGTATGGTCCTTCCCATGTGGGTCCCAGTTTCCCCTGAGTGGGGTCTTTTGTTGCGAGGGTCACTTTTCTCAGCACTAAGTCCCCAACTTTGAACTCCCTGCACTTCACTCGTCGATCGTAGTAACGAGCCATCCTTTGTTGGTAGGCCCTGGTCTTGGCTTCGGCTTGGTCGCGAACTTCGTCCAACAGGTCTAAGTTTGTGCGTAGCTAACTGTCATTACTGCTTTCGTCGTAGTGGTTCGTCCTCCAGGTGGTGAGTCCGATTTCTACTGGAATGACTGCTTCAGTGCCATATGCCAGTCGAAATGGGGTTTCTCCGGTGGGAGTTCTTGCTGTCGTCCTGTATGCCCACAAGATGTTTGGAAGCTCTTCAGGCCATATCCCTTTGCCCCCTCAAGTCGAGTCTTGATCATCTTGAGCAGGGATCGATTTGTGACTTCCACCTGTCCGTTGGCCTGAGGGTGCCCCAGGGACGAGTGTTGTGTATGCCCAGTTACTCACAGAATTCTCTGAAAGGTGAGTTGTCGAACTGTCGTCCATTTTCGGATATGAAAACCCTTGGGATTCCGAATCTGCATATGATTGCCTTCCATACGAAACCCCTTACGTTCTTCTCTGTGATTGTCGCGAGTGGTTCGGCTTCCACCCACTTGTTGAAATAATCAATTCCAACAACAAGGAATTTCAGCTGCCTTCGTTCAACGGGGAGGGGTCCCATGATGTCCAGACCCCATTGGGCGAACGGCCAGGGTGCCGTCATTGGGGTTAGTGTCTCCGGTGGTGAGTGGATGAGGTTTCCGAATCTCTAGCATCTGTCGTAAGCGCGAGTGTAGGAGATCGAATCCTTCTGCATCGTCGGCCAATAGTACCTTGCTCGGACGAGCTTGTGTACTAAGGAGCGTGCTCCTGAGTGGTTGCCACAGATCCCTTCGTGGACCTCTCTTATCACATACTCGGCCTCTGCCTTGCCCAGGCAGCGTAAATATGGGAGCGAGAAACCCCTTTTGTATAGTGTCCCTTGTATCAGGGCGAATCTTGCAAACCGGGTCCTTAGCTTTCTGGCTTCGATAGGGTCTGATGGTAGGGTTCCTCCTTCCAGGTAGTTGGTGATTGGTGTCATCCATGAGTTGCTGACGTCGATAGGGCTCACTTCTTCTTCCATGTGGCTTGGTGAGTATTGAACTTCGATATGTTGGTTGGTTGCTTCATCAGAAGAGGCTAATTTTGCAAAGGCGTCGGCCCCAGTATTCTGCTCACGCGGCACTTGGAGGAGGATAACTTTGTCGAACCAGTTCATGGCATTTTTGACGAGCTTGAGGTATTTGGTCATCCTGTCTTCCTTTGCTTCGTACTCACCATTGACCTGTCCTACTATCAGTTGTGAGTCGCTTTGAATCCTAAGCCTAGTTGCCCCCAGTTCTTTAGCTATACGCAGGCCTGTTAGTAGGGCCTCGTACTCCGCTTCGTTGTTGGTGGTGGGATATTGGAGCCGGACGGAGTGTTTCAGTAGATGCCCTTCTGGTGTCTTGAAGACTACTCCAACGCCTTCTGCCCCCTTGACGGACGATCTGTCAATTTCGACTTCCCAATTTCTATCCGGTTTTTCCTCTGGTGGTTCTTCTTCAGTAACTGTGAACTCAGCTATGAAGTCGGCTAGGGCTTGTGCCTTGATAGCCTGTCTTGGGCAATACTCAATGTCGAACTCACTTAATTCCACGGCCCATTGAATCAGTCGTCCAGCAGCGTCGGGCTTATTCATCGCCTTACGGAGAGGATCGTTTGTAAGGACGATGATTTTATGGGATTGGAAGTAAGGTCGCAGTTTCCTGGTAGCGATGATGAGAGCTAATGCCAGTTTCTCCATTGCTGAATACCTTTCTTCTGCTCCTTGGAAGGCTTTGCTGGTGTAGTATACTGGCAACTGTGTACCACCGTCCTCCCTGATAAGAGTTGAGCTGACAGCTGTCGGGGAGACCGCTAAGTACAAGGAGAGGGCTTCCCCTTGTTGGGAAGGGCTCAACAATGGTGGGGATGTAAGGTACAGCTTGAGTTCTTCGAAGGATTTCTGACATTTGTCCGTCCATGCAAAGGCCTTCCTCAACGTTTTGAAGAACGGGAGGCACTTATCTGTTGCTCGTGATATGAAGCGGTTAAGTGCGGCCCCCCTTCCAGTGTGGCTCTGAACTTCTTTGGTCGTCCTTGGTGGTGTCATTTCCAATACGGCCTTTATTTTATCTGGGTTGGCTTCAATTCCCCTTTGGGACACCATGAATCCCAAGAACTTTCCCGACAAGCCGCCGAAGACGCATTTACTTGGGTTGAGCTTCATGCGGTATTGGCGGAGGGTTTCGAAGGTTTCTTCCAAATCTTCCAGGTGATTTGTCTCGTCCTTCGTCTTCACTAGAATATCGTCAATATATACTTCTACGTTTGTGGAACATCTTGTTCATCAACCTTTGGTAAGTGGCCCTAGCGTTCTTCAACCCGAACGGCATGACTTTATAGCAAAAAAGCCCCTTGCTGGTGATGAAGGAGGTCTTCTCTTGGTCACCCTCGTCCAACATGATTTGGTTGTAGCCAGAGAAGGTGTCCATGAAAGTCAGTAACCTGTGCCCCGCCGCCGAATCTACTAATTGGTCGATCCGAGGCAGAGGGAAGCTGTCTTTTGGACAAGCTTTGTTGAGGTCCGTGAAATCCACACACATTCTCCATTTGCCGTTGGCTTTCTTCACCATGACTACGTTGGCTAGCCAATCAGGATAGTATACCTCTCTGATGAATCCGGCCGTCAGAAGCTTCTCTACTTCGTCAGAAATGGCTTGATTTCTGTTGGGGGCGAATACTCGTCTCTTCTGTTTTATGGGCCGGTTGGACGGGTTTACGTTCAACTTGTGGCAAATAGCGGAAGGGTCAATGCCGGGCATGTCGTCATGCGTCCAGGCAAAGACATCCAAGTTGCTCTTCAGGAACTTGATCATGGACTCTCTCAATCTTCCGTCCATTTTTGTCCCGATGCTAGTGGTTTTGTGTGGCTTTTTGTTGTCCAACACTACTACTTCCAGCTCCTCTATAGGTTCGACGAGTCTGTGGCCCTCGTCAATCTTTATCGTCTGATGTGTTGCTTCCGGTCCGAGGGAGGCGAAATAGCATTCCCTTGCTGTTGTCTGGTCTCCTTTGAGTTCTCCTATACCGTGTTCCGTGGGGAATCAGACGAGGAGGTGATAGGTTGAAGTGATTGCCCTGATCTTGTTGAGGGTTGGACGTCCGATGATGACATTGTAGGCCGAGGGGCAGTCGACTACGAGGAATTCCACTGAGGCCCTTACTTGTTTCGGGAAGGTGCCGGCCTCGATAGTGAGGGTGACTACCCCCGATGGTTTAACTTTGTCTCCTGTGAATCCCACAAGGGGAATGTCAATTGGTCTCAGCCGCTCTCTGTCTATCTTCATCTGCTGATATGCCGGGAGGTAAATGATGTCAGTGGAACTCCCATTGTCAATCAGCACTCGTCTGGTGATGAATCCTGTAATGGTCAATGTGACGACTAGGGCGTCATCATGTGGCTGGTGGATACCTCTCGCGTTGTCTTCACTAAACGAGATCACTTGGTCGTCCATCTTCACATTCTTCCGTGGCCTTTGTGTGACCAGGATGTTATGAGCCTGTCGAGTATAGGCTTTCCTGGATGACCGTGAAGCACCTCCTGAAGCCAAGCCTCCGACGATAGTCCGTATTTCGCCTATGATGTCCCGGGGACGATCTTCCTGGCGGTCCTTATTCTCCTCCTGTCTAGGTGGACGAGGCTCGGGACGAGCTTCCTAGTTGTCTCGACGGACGAACTTTCCCAGCTTTCCTTGCCTTATCAAGGCCTCATTCTGTTACTTCAGGGCGTAGCAATCTTCGGTGGTGTGACCATGGTCGCAGTGGAAACGACAGTAGAGGTCCTTAGATCTCTTTATTGGGTCTGAACGGAGTTTCCCCGACCACTTAATCTCTGGGTTGTCCTGTATCTGCAATAGCACCTGGTCGATGGACATGTTCAGGGGCGTAAAGCCCTTGGGTCGTTCCTCTCGTCGGCTGGAAGAGCCTGCATTCTTCCTTTCGATCTTTGGGGGTAGTCTTGCTTGGAAGACCTACTCCTCGACGATTCGAACCATCGGTCTTCTGACTCTTTCCTCTTTCTGCTGGGGAATTCGTCTCGGGCTTCAAAGGCATCTTCCGCGTTTATGAACTTCTGAGCTTCGTACATCAATTCTGACATGGATTTTGGGGGGTCCTTACATAGTTGGAAGAGGAAATCTCCCTTGCGGAGGCCAGCGTTGAATGCTGTGAGTGCTACGTACTCGTTTGGCTCGTCGATCTGAACCGCTTCCTTATTGAAACGCTGCAAATAGGATCTTAAGGACTCTCCTTCTCTCTGCCGTATGTTGAGGAGGTAGTTCGCTGGACGGGCTGATCTCCGCCCCCCAATGAAGTTGTCAATGAAGGCCCTACTCAATTGGCTGAACGTGTCTATGAATCCTGTCTCCAACTGGTTGAACCATGTTCTGGCTGAGCCTCTGAGGTTCGTTGGGAAAGCGCGACACATTATCTCGTCCGACACACCTTGAAGACGCATGACTGTTCTGAAAGAGTCCAGGTAATCAAGTGGGTCCTTAAATCCGTCGAATATCTCCAGCTGAGGAATCTTGAACTTTGCTGGAAGAGGATATTCGTCTACCCTCTTGGTGAAAGGAGATTCGAAGTGATGGATGAGCATATCGAGATTCTTAGCAGCCTTTGCCTTGACCTGACTCTTCATTTCTTTCATTTGCTCTCTCATCTCTTTCAACTCTTCTTCCAATTTGGCGGCCCTGGCGTCCGCTGCGGATCTAGTGGGGTCTGCCACTTGACTCGGATGAGGCACCTAATTCTGATTGGCGGAACTTCCTTCGTCATTCTGATTCTGATTCTGGTCCCTTCCTCCCTCATTGCGAGGAACTTCTTCGCCGTTTTGGCCTTGACCAGGACTGGGAATTTCTCCCTTTGAACGGAGGAGGGTCATGAGCTCCTGGTTTTGCTTAGCCAGCTCTTGCATTTCCCTGTGATCAGCGGCACTCTGTTGTACCAGTTCTTGGATGTTGGCGGTGAGAGCCTGCATTTGCCTTTCTGAGGCACTCAAATGTTGATTAGTGATGTCTCCTGCTTCCATGAGGGAAAGGCTATTCGAATCGACCTTTTTTAGATTTTCTGGGAGAGAAACGAAATGGCTATTAGTAAAATCGTTCCCACAGACGGTGCCAACTGATGATGTGCAAAATCAATACGGTCGTCCGACGGCGCTCTCTCTGATGGAAGACCTAAAACAAGAAGTGATAACGACGGCAATCAAAGGAACACCGGTGGGGTGCCGGCCAAAATTCCTCCGATACTTTTGTCAGAGATTTGAGGAGAATGATTAACAGGTAAGTAAAAGTGCTTAGACTAATAGTGTGCGTACCTTTTGTCTTTCTGTCTGGAGATTTATATATGTCATCCAGAAAGTAGCCGTTGAGCCTTCTTTAAACTCCCTCTTTATTGGACTTGAATGGGGGTTTTTATGAAGACGGTTACGATATCTAGGGGATATTGTCATTAATGAGTCGTCATGTCATTTAATTCTGTTTGTAACGGTATTCCTTTATAGGCCGTTAGGGGCCGCGTGGAAGTTCGTGCGAACGAGATAGGGACGATGCTTAGCATCGTCTTTGCCTTTGAGGACGTGGCAGGGACGACGATTGTGGTCGCCTTTGTGTATGCTCGTCCTTTAAAGGATGACTCAGTCTGACGATCGTCCTTTAATGTCGTCCATCCCTAGGGCGTCAAACCTATCATATATGTTTAGACTAAAATGCACAGTACACCCTCTTTAGTTTGGGTTTGTTTGGATTTTGCTCCTCTCGTCAATAAAACATTAGTCTTTGGACGTTAAGTGACACTCTGGCACTTTGAACACTTGCCCAGTACACTAATGTGACAAATTTTAACACATCAACCCTTCTCAAACAACGTTGTTCCCTTTCAAATTAAAATACTCTTAGTTGAAGAACAAAATCAACCCTTCTACTTTTACCCTTTTCAGCTTTTATCTCTCTAAGTTAGATGTGATAAAGTTATACCCAAAATATTTATTTATTTATTTAATATATATTAAATTATTTATATAAAATTTAATATATTTTTCATATATTTTTTAGTACTATTCTTTAGAATATTCCAACCTCTCTCCTACTTTTATCAACGTACGCCACCCAATTCTTTGCCACTCCCTACTGAAAATAGTTTTAGTGAAACAATTTCTCATATTGAATTGTTAGATCAAAATATTTAAAGGGTAAACTATTTTTAGAATTTTAAATTTATATAAATAAAATGTCATAAATTAAAGAGGGGTGGGGGAGGGGGGAAAGGATTGATGGCCTTATTATCTCATTATTATTGGTTTGGCAAAAAAAGAAAAAAGCTTAATTGGAAAATGGCTAGAGTTATTATAATTATTTTTTATTTTTATAAGAATTTGGGTAAAGTTATTGTGAAGGAGCAATGGATCAAAGTTTATATTTGTACGTTAACTTCCTCTTTTTTCATAAATATATTTGTACGTTAAGGGTATAACTTTATCACATCAATAATTATAACAAATCTTCATGCTAATCCCAAACGAGGTCGGTGGATAAGATTAAACCAAAAACATTATTAACTTAATTAGATGAATAGTTAGAACTCAGAAGTGGCAGCATCCCTAATCCCAAACTTGGCCTAATACACATCAAATAAGATCAACGTCCTACTGCTTCACAAACATCCTCAATTGTAATAATATTGTTTCTCACATTCCATCCAATTAGAAGGTGGCTCCATTGCATCCACAAGTTTACCTCCTTAACCTCCACCAATGTAATTAGGCAAAATGGTTTTCTCTGGTAAGGTGATGATAACGAATTGGCTGGCATGGAGTTGTAAGGGACGAAAGGATAATTGGTTGCTTACATTGGTGGAGATTGTAGTTAGCAAGATCAAGCAAATGTTGATTGTGAAATTTTTTTTTTTTTTTTTTGCTAAGCTAATACTAGTTGTGAAATGAAAACTTGATGTTGAGCTGTAAATAAACTTAGTTAAATGCTCACTAAGTATAGAAGTACAAAGTAAGAAAAAGTTACCTAACAAAATATAAAATCTTATCTTGTAAGATTATATGACTAATTATACCATGTATGTGGCATATAAAACAACACGTGTTATTGTGTTTCACTTAGGCTTGAGGTTAAGGATGGCAATGGGGCGATATGGGGCGGGTTTTGCCCCGCCCCGCCACGCCCCGACCCGTTTAGAGACCCGCCCCAAAAAACCCGTTTACTGCCCCACCCCGTCTGTTTCAACGGGTACCCATTTAACCCGACCCGATCCGATTCAGTGTTTTTTTGGACGTGGGCCAAGTGGCGTCGGAGATTGCCACGTGTCATTCGGTTCTCCGTCAGATGCGTGATTTCTACATGGATATCTCTTTCCATTTCGAGAGCTCGGTGATTCCATTTGTTGGAAAGATCGCTCCCTCCGATGCTTACAAGATCTGGAAGCGCGACGGCAATCTCCGAGCCGATACTAGCAGGCTTCGATGGCTTGAAAAGCCGAGCTCGTCGGAAAAACAAACTGGAGGCGCCAAGAGAAAACCGAGAGCGTCGGAGAGTGGAAAGCTAGGGTTTACGAAATCCACAACGTAGTATTCAGCTTCCGATCACGTAAAGTCGCCGGAGGAGACGCTGACGTGGCAGGGAGCGAGCAGGTACTTCCTCTAGAGCTAGACGGGGCGGGTAAGATTGGAGAAGACTCAGATTCGGGTTTTTTCAATAAAACCCGACCCGTTTAAAACCCGATTAAAACCCGTTTTCAGTTTTAAAACCCGACCCAATACCCTATTACATAAACGGGGCGGGGCGGGGCGGGTCGGGTACCCGCGGGTCGCGGGTTTATTGCCACCCCTACTTGAGGTGGACGGGCATACTGTGTGATTATGGAGCACTTTTTTTTTTTTTTTTGATCATTAAAAAAGGAGTATATTTAAAACTAGGATCCGGAAAGATCCTCATTGCAAATGGATACAAAGGACTGGGGACCTGTACAAAAATTCAAAGGGCCCCAGGACATATACTGCAAAGACCATTTGGCAAGATCATGGGGAGCTCTATTAGCTACACGTCTAACCCAACAAAGATTCCACCAAGAAAGCCCAGACATTAAATCAACAAAAATAGGGGACGAAAGTTCACTAAAAACATATAAAATAGAAAGAAGCAATATCTTGTCTTACTTAGGCCCCAACTTTATCGTAAGAAACCAATTATATTTGACAAGAGAATATGCTTCATTACAAGGCTTAAATAAGTGGCCCAATAAAGAAATGATTACGTTAAACCAACAATGATTATATCTAATTAGTAATGAATTTTGAGGTTGCGGAATTGAGATCTTCTAGAGTTTCTAGGGTACTCTACAAGGTAAAGTTCTTTAAATGTCAACCTTTCATTTAAAATAAAGGGATAAAATGTTGCTACATCATCAATCCAATACAAAAACTTAAATTAGTATTTCAAATGAATTAAAACACTTCTCAACTTCTCACATTCATCAAACACCGTTTATCTTTTTCTTTTGTTTTGTCATTTCTCTCGTTTCTCTATAACAAACATCAACACAACAAAAATCATGACATTCTCTTCGATAAAATCATCAATCCAAACACTCATTCTCATTCTTAAATTTTTCAGATCATTTTAGCTCATAAATGGAGCAAACATACCTTACATACTTTGGCCTTTCAACAATTATCCATGGGCGATTTTAAAAGTTTGAATTTAATAGATATACCATTTCGGAATAAAAAGATTGAGAAATCTGTAAACAGAGAAAAAAAATACATAAAAGAAATAAAAGTTTCTTCTCTGGTAATGAAGTTTGGCAATAGTCTTTTAGATTTTAGGGATGAAAAATAGCAGGATGTGTTTTTGTGTTAATGTCTGCTATAGAAAAAAGAGATAACCGGCAAAACAAAAAGTAAAAAGAAGCAACGTTTGATAAACATTAGCAGTTTTTCTTTTTTAGAACAGATAAACATTAGCAGTTAAAAAGTATTTTAATGCATTTGAAATATTAATTTAAGTTTTTAATAGTGAATTGATAATGTGGCAATGTCTTGACCCTTTATTTTAAATAAAATGTTAGGATTTAAAGAATTCTACCTTCTAGAATATCCTAAAAATTTTATAGGATTTGAATACGTGTTGAAGAGAGTTACGAAGTTCATACGAGGAGAAAGGAACTTGAATATAGTAGTGTTCAGATCCTAAAGTAGCAATACACTATAATGTCATTTTCTTATATTCCTTTTTTGGGGCAACGTCCAAGGATCACATTATTCCTTTTCGGACTTTCGAGGTGCGTACTTACCTATGATTAAAAATAGCTAAGAAACCAAGAATCCACTCAACTATCATATAAAGCTAGTTGAAGCGTAATGTATCTTCGAGTGCTTTCTTGTCTGATTAGGGATCACTTTGTCTTTCAATTAAGTCATCAACGATTTGGACGGTGGTCATAGTGCGTAAAATAACTATAGTTTAATTTTGGGTAATTAGCTATTACTTATCTCGAGAAATTAAACTCGGTTTCTTATCGGATTTTTGGCGGTTTGTCTTACGCGCCTCTATCCCACGATTTCTCAAATCCTTCACGTCACGAATATCATACATCAGATAGAACAGAATTTGGTTACAAGCTAATTTGTAGTCATCTTGCTACAACCCACTATATAGCAACTTATAAGATAATCTACATATATTATTTAAACAAGTCATATGACTCATTAAATATGTCATGTGACTAAAAATATGTGTAGAATTTTATGAGTTGTTATGTAATGGGTTAATGTTGTAGCAAAATGGTTACAAACTAGTTTGTAGCCAAACTTTATTCAAATCAAGTTA
Organism: Fagus sylvatica; assembly: GCA_907173295.1. Taxonomy (NCBI): domain Eukaryota; kingdom Viridiplantae; phylum Streptophyta; class Magnoliopsida; order Fagales; family Fagaceae; genus Fagus; species Fagus sylvatica. The sequence goes on along the minus strand of OU015762.1, from coordinate 34,406,031 downwards.
CATGACACATTAAATAAGTTATGACTTATGAGCCTAAAAGTACACGTAGATAGTCTTATAAGTTGTTATGCACGTAGTGGGTTATAGCAAAATGACTACAAACTATTTCGTAGTCAAGCTGTGTCCATCTATCAGTGAGATGCTGTTAAAGGATCTCATGTACTTATTTACTTTCACCGTCCAAAATCTTGAATACTAAATATAGTCAACTTAGAGAACTGTGAGAGAGGGAGAGAGAGAGACCAGAGAACTTATTAGTATTTCCTCAAATTTAAATACGTGATTCATGTGGACACTCCATGGATTGTGGATCCGACTAAACCGAGCCCAATTTCTAAGATGTATAAAGAAGAAGTCTCATGGTATCTTTAGCATCGTACTTGGCTCAACAGATGATGACATGAAGTATGAGTGAGGGCCTGACAAAATCAATCGGCTCACATTATTAAGTTAGTTGGAAAAAAATAAGTTGTACCTAAAAAAAAAAAAAAATCAATAGAGAGACTTTAAAAGCCCATAGACCATACCTAAATTATAATTTTTCCTCATTATCATAGTAATCAATTTATAGTTCTTTTTTTCTTTTTGTTTTTTTGTTTCTCAAATTAAAGCTGATTCTTTTTCTCTTCTTTTTCTCAAAGCTGATTTTTTTTTTTTTTTTAAAGGTTTGGGTTAGGCATCAAATAGGATATGAAAACGTAATTTTATTTATATTAAAGATTTTAGCGTAGTCTCTAACTTTAAGAGTCGAGGAAATTAATGCAAAATTTTGTACATAATCAATCATAGATGATTTTAAGATTTAAAAGATTATTGAATTACATTTTGATAGATGATTACGATGAAATGTATTAACAATTATTGTGTTTTTTATTATTTACATTTTGTTATAGATCTTAATTTTATTTTCATATATTAATATAGTATTGAATCTGTTATATATAAATTCTTAATTTTAAATGGTGAAATTTCTTTTGTTTATATCTTTGCCTCCCAAAATTCTTGATTCCCTCCTTAACTAAGAAGAATTACTGCAATAAACCCCAAATACAAGAACAACATAGTCAACTATCCAATCAGCTTCATCAGTTCATCCCTTTATAGATTATATACTTTCACAGTGAAAGTCACAGCTCAACTGCACAACAACAGGTATCTTCTCTCTGAAAATATGAAGAAAAATAAGGTAACCATTTCCAAAATTTAATTAATTGCATATAATATAACTAGCTAGATTTAAAAATAATGGGGTTGGAGTTAAAACGTACAACCAAACCCCACTTACATTTTGAGCACAGACCTTTGCCAAAAAAAAAAAAAAAAACCACATCAAGTTAGAAGAAACCCATATAAGATTCTCTTAGCAATATCTATAGCATGAGATAAAGCCACCCCAGTACATATAAGCACACTAAATGTAACAAGTGCGATTACCCCAAAAGCCAAGCTTGGCCTCATATTCATCAAATAATCTTGTAGTAACCCTAGTGCTTCACAAACATCATCATTGTAACGCAAAAAATATTGCTTCTCCCACTCCATCCAATTTGAAGGTGGTTTGTAATTCGTCTCCATGATCTTCATCTCCCTAATCCGTAATCGGAGCATAATCATGTCCTCATCCACCAGCCTGCCCCAGTAGTCTCGTCTGTTCGTTTCTCCACTTGTTGCCGCCACAATTAAGTTAACATGCCTTCTTCGGCATGGCGTGGTCGGAAAAAACTGCTGGCATGGAAGCGTAGGAAAAGAAAGGATAGTTGCTTCCATTGATGAGAATACAGATACAAAGAATATCTTCTTTCTAAGAAAAGATGGAGTGGATATCAAGCAAGTCTTAGATGTGAAGCAAAATATGAGGATATATATAGGGAATATGAAGAAGGACACGTTGTTGTACTACGCGTATGACTATTTGGCACCAAGAGATGAAGGTTCACATTTTTTTTGTTCTTTTCACTTTTTTTGTGGTGCATAAGACGTAGTATCACTTCAAAAGCAATGTAAGACACGTAAACTTTCACCATAAGAAACTGAATCATACAAGTGACCCAATGAACTACATATAAAATGTATATATATATGCTCCACGACTTTAATTAGAAGTTGAGTTGAAGAGAAGGGTATGGTTCCAATTCAAATAACTAAATAATATGTGGGGGCCATTGGCATTCATTGAGAGGTTTAAAGGGGTTATAGAAAAGGCACGGTATCAAATATACAAGGGTAAATACAAAATGCATATAGAACATTCATTCACAAATTGTGAACATCAATATCTATAAATGTCCATAATTTGTGAATATATATCAACACTTAGATGATGTATAAAATGGGAAAAATCATAGAATATTCTCAGAGATGGTAAGACCTATCATTCATGTGAAAGAAGTTGACTACTATATTAATGTACTACGGTATAATCATCCGTAAAATGGTATAAATTAAGATAAATGATATTATCATTATTGGAAAGAGATATGCCTCTCTACAAATAATATCATAATTGCTTCTGTTAAAATATTTTTTTCATCCCTAAAAGTTTGTACGAAATTTGTTTTTCATTTCTAAAATTTAAAAATTTTATTTTCCGTACCTAAACTTTTTAGAGATATTTTTTCCAATATTTTAGGTGCAAAAATATGAACAAAAAACGAACTTTTTTCAATAACTTAGGCATGAAAAAATATATTTTTTGAAATTTAAGTACAAGGTCAACTTGTTTTGCTGTTACTGGTTTGGAGTACAAGGTCAGCTTGTACTCTGAGACTACCTAATAATTTCCCTATGTTGCAAGTGTTTGGGCTATCATCAACATAGCTATATTCAGCGTTGAATTCATACATTATTTGTTAGTAATGCATGTCTTTTAATCAGTGTGCTTCTATGGACTTAGTGTTAGCCGTTCAGATCTACTGCTACCAGCGTATTAGCACCACCTTCTTCATCTTTATCATATCAATGTGAAATATTAATGATATTTCATTCAAGCCAAATGACTAAAAAAAACCTTTCAAGTTCACCGTTTTGAGTTGCAGCCAAATACAAGTGATCCATGAAAATATTTTTACTGAATATTTTTACTGAGGGCATAGTGGAACTAGGCAAATAACTATAAAATGATTGCAAATTAACTATATTGATGAGGCCCATGTGTTGGAAAATTAAAATGATGATTAGGGTTTAGTTCAAACCTGAAATGAATTCTCAAAATACTCGATCGATAACAAAAACCTAATATAAGATGAACATTAATGATCATTTGTCAGTGGTCTTCAATGATAAGATGACAAATATGGTACCGTGATCATATCCAGAATTTAATTAAGTTCAACATATAATATATATTCATCCATAAAAAAAAAAAAGAAAAAAGCATCAACCTATGATATAACTAGCTAGTTTTACAAATGATGGGCTGAAGTTAAAACAAGCAAACCCCACTTACATTTTGAGAAACTATATCAATCTTGTAATTAGAAGAAACCCATATAGGATTCTCTTTGTAATATCTATAGCATGAAATAAGGCAACCCCAGTAGATATGAGCACACTAAATGTTACAAGTGCAATTACCCCAAAAGCCAAACTTGGCATCGTATACATCAAATAATCTTGCACCAACCCTAGTGCTGCACACACATCATAAATGTAACGCCAAAAATATTGCTTCTCCCACTCCATCCAATTCGAAGGTGGCTTATAGTTTGTCTCCAAGATCTTCATCTCCCTCATTCGCAACTGGAGCACAATCATGTTTTTATCGACCAGCCTGCCCCAATAGTCTCGTCTGTTCGTTTCTCCACTTACCGCCACAGTTAAGTTAACATGCTTTCTTTGGTGTGGAGTTGTAGAAGAAAATGGGTGGCAGGGAAGCTTAGCAAGAGAAATAAGGTTGGTTGCTTCCATTGATGAAATACAAAGGATATGATCTTTCTAAGCAAAGCTACAAAAGAAATTTATCAAGCAAATCTAAGAAGTGAAACAAAATGAAGTTAGGGATACTTTTATATATGGAATAGGAAGCTGACACGTTGTTTACTACGCGTATTACTTTTTGGCACCTTGAGAGGCGAAGTTTCAATTTTTTATCAATTGGTTGGTAATTGGTCTGTAATCGTGCAATACAGGGACGTAGCCAGCATTTTTATTGGGTGAGGGCCGAAGGACGAACCCATTTTTTTTTAATGAAAAACTAAAGTAACATCTATTTTGTATTAACAAAATATCAACAAATGAAAAGACACATAATAATTATTTTTTAATACATTGTAATACAATTATCTAATAAAATAAAGTCGGGTTTTTTTTTTTTTTTTAATTATTGAAATCATCTATAACTGATTGTGTATTAAATGTCGCATTAAATAAAAGTTATGTTTATATCTCATTATATGTACAATAAAAATAAAATAAAAGATTAATTACTATTGCTAATATTGCTAATATTGCTAAGTAAAAAAGAAAAGAAAAAAAAAATGGTAGATCCACAAAAAGAAACTAAAGTTTTTAAGCTATTAAGTTTTAAAATAATGATTTCTAGCCAGCGTTGTCAATACCGTACCGAAGTGATTTCACTTTCATTAGAGAAATAAAATATTTTGGTATCAGTCCATACTAAATGAAAGAAATTTAATAATAAAATATTTATTGGATTTATATTTTCTTTCAAAGTTCCAATACTCTGTTGCTAAATGTCTTCCAATAAATATATTGAATACCCATTTATTTCCATTTTAAGTTTTTAACCCACATCTCCACTTAAGCCTGTAGCCCCACTGCCCAACAAATATTTTTTCTTCTTATTTTTAATTTTTTATATTCTTTAACTCTCTTTTGATACTTCTCATGAGCTAGCTTGACTCTCGAGTCACGTCTTGCAGTAGAAGCCAAAACTTGCCTTTTCGTGCAAGTCTTGTACCTCTCCTGGAGTATTTACTTGTTGTGGAGGCTTTCCTCTTTTCTCTTTTTCTCTTTTGGTGAGTTCGAAGGTGGTTTTTGCTGTTACGTGCTTTAGGATGGCAAAAGAATTAGAGGAATTTGTGCCATCGGATGAAATTATCGGATCATGAGAAGCACCATAGTCATCTTCGTCGGGATAAGGTTATTTGTTCTCAACAGGAGGCTCAATTTAGTATCTTGTTTAAGCTTTTAACCATTCGCCCTTTTAATGGTGAAGCTCTTAAAGGATCAATGTGTGCGCTATGGGCATCCCCAGGAGAGGTAACAGTTCAAGATATTACTGATAATCTTTTCATGGCTGTGTTCACGTCCAAAGATGATATGGACTGAATTTTTGTTCTGAGTCCATGGACTTTTGACAAAAAAAACTCATCCAGATGGTTCGTTTTGATGGGGACCTCCAGCCAAATGCAGTTAAATTCACTCATGCTGCTTTTTGGATTAGGATTGTGAATTTGCCTATTAAGAGCATGACTAAAGAGGTGGGAGAAGATATTGGTCAAGCGGTGGGAACGCTTCTAGATGTGGATGTGCCTGACGGAAGAGGTATTGCATGGGGTCTTTTTCTCCGAATTCGCGTGGATTTAGATCTTGCGAAACCATTCATGCGGGGTTGTATTGTCCAAGTTGAGAGTGTTGGTCCATTTTGGGTGGATTTCCAATATGAACATCTCTCTACTTTCTGTTATCGGTGTGGTATTCTGGGTCATAGTGGTAATGATTGTACTGCTGGTAAGGGTGGTTCACGGGCAGTTGTTTTTTATCGGGATCAATATGGTTCTTGGCTGAGGGCTGTGCCATTACGTTCCACTCAATTTGGAAGACGATCAGATGACATAGATGATGGTGCTAGTTCAGAAAATCAATCTCAACGGGCAGAGTTCAGTGGTGGTCCATCGGTGAGGGCGGCAGATCGCCCTGTGCAACACCAAAATGAGGCCACGTCTTCCATTAATCCTGGGATTCAAAATCATAAGGATAATGAATCAATTACGGTTTCGGTGGAGGCTGTTGCTGCTGAGCATGAGGTACTCCATGTGCCTAATTTTATGGAGGTTCAGTTTGATACGCATCATGGTGGGTTAGTTGAGGGTTTTGAAACTGGGCGTGCAAGTTGGGTAGAGGGATCAATGCCTCAACCAGTTTCTGTGCATGGAGTTTCGGAGGGGGTTCAGCATGATGGTATGCTAGCTCGATCCCTTAACCAACCCGATCAATTGCCAATTCACTTGGGTGTGCAAGAAGTGGAGGGTGGGGGAAGTGAGGTACGTGGGGTGTAGATTTTATCCAACTCTGTTGATGTGGATCATATTGTAGGAGTTGATAGGCTTTCACCTAAGGATGGGCTCAAGGGTGGTAGCTTTATACCACCCAACGCCCAAAAATCAAAATCAACGACTTGGAAGAAACGGGCCGTGCATAGATATTGGGGACTACTGGGCCTAGTACCCATGTTCAGCCTAGGAAGGGAAAATGTGCACTACTTGCAATGGGGGATTCTGTGTTAATTGAAGATGTTGAACCATGTATGAAGAAAGCTCGCAATGTTGGAGGAGTGGTTATTCACGAATCCGAATCGGTGGTGGCTGTTGAACAGCCCCGCCGGTCCCAATGAAAACATTTAGTTTCAACTGTTGTGGGCTTGGGAGCCCAAAGACAGTTAGTGAGCTTCACACGGTTGTGAGGAAAGAAGATCCTAATATTGTGTTTCTGATGGAGACACGATTGGAGTTACGAAATTTGGAGTTTTTCCGTGTTAGGTTGGGTATGTGTGGTTGTTTTAGTGTGGAACATCATGGTTATGGTGGTGGTCTCACTTTGTTATGGAATTCAAGTGTTGCTTTTCATATACAAAGCTATTCTAACCACCACATTGATGCTGATGTTCTTCATGAGGATGGAATGCGTTGAAGGGTGACTGGGTTCTATGGTCATCTTGAAAGGGCAATGAGAGTTCATGCATGGGCTCTCTTAAGGCAACTTCATCGTTCTAGAAGTATGCCTTGGTTTGTTATGGGTGATTTTAATGAGATCACGTCTCAAGATGAGCAATGGGGACGAGGAGATTGGAGTCTAGTTCAAATGGAAGGTTTTCGGGAAATATTATATGAGGTTTCTCTCCAAGATCTTGGCTATTTTGGTTCGGATTTCACGTGGTCAAATTGGCGTGAGAATGGAGCGTTGGTTCACATTCATCTTGATCGATGCGTGGCAAATGAAGACTGAATGTTATTGTTTTCTCATGCACGAGTTCTTCATATTGTGGTTGTTGCTTCGGATCACATGGGTCTTCTTACCGATTTAAATCCTCCTCAGGTACCATCTTCGGGTAGAAGGAAAAAGCGTTTCAAATTTGAACATATGTGGGTTCGTGAGGTGGGATGCGAAGAGGCTATTCAGGCGGCTTGGGATTTTTCTTTTTCTGGTTCGCCGATGTACATTATAGCTCAAAAGATTAAGCAATGTCGTGCTCACCTTTTACAGTGGAGTAATACACAATTGCGGTTTACTCCGCGACTCATTGAATCCAAAAAGGCATGGCTGGTCCATCTTGAAAATAGTTCTAATGTTGAATATCATTGTCACGACCCGAACCCAAACCAAGGATTATAGGTATATGACTTGACGTATTTAACACCAAGCTTAGCTTAGTAGAAATAGAACAAGAGATTTAAACCTGTAGCTTAAAGAAAACTAACAACCAAAAATGAAGCAGAGCAGAACTAGATATCCATAATATAATCAATCAGAAATATCATTCTAATACTCCAAAATAAACCATAATTCTCCTGATAAAAATATCCCATCCTGAAACACAATAAATAAGCCTTAAACTATAATCTACGAACATTTCTCTCTAATATAACGTAGTCTGCACTTCACAACTCCAATAGTCACCAACTAGTCAGATTCAAAGAGTCCACTGCACTAATCTGAAAAGTGGGGAAGGGAGGAGGGGTGAGCTTGATTGCTCAATAAGAGACCACATCACATGACATTCTCAAATAAAAATACGTATTGCTTAAATAATATATTTGCTTTATAAAACATTCACCAACAGTATGAATGATTATTCAGTATAGACAGTACATTGAAAATTGCATAATTTCTAGAAATAGATAACTATTCTTATAAAACTTTGTCAAATTCAATAAGCAATATATAAGAACGATATACTTAATCATAAAATTGTTTTCCACAATTCAATCTGTAAAGAACGATAAACAGTAAATTATTGTATTAAAAACATTAGCTAGACAAGACTTATGCTACTAAACAATCAGTGAGTGAGTCCCATGGGAAACAATATCCTCAAAGAGGTAAACGGTAACAATAGCTCATGAGCAAAGATAACAATACAATGGCTCCGAAGAGCAACAATACAATACCCCACACCACAAAATACGATACCTCGGCCGAAGGCCAACACTTAACCCTGTGTTGGCATAGGTTGCAGATAGTCTAGTTGACCATTTGAAAACATTTTACTTTTCTTAAAAAATTCATAAATACAATTTATATAATACAATAATCAGTATAAGGAACTAACAATGACTTAAAATTTATAAGTTTCACTCTTTGAAATCTATATATATATATATATATATATATATTGAGAGATGTCATGATCCGAAGTCCACTTACCTTGAATAGCCAAGGCCAAGTTTTGCCTCCAATGTCTAGGCCGATATCAACTAGAACCTAAAAAAAGATTAGATGACCCAATAAGGATAGGTACAATACTTAACTATCAATCTAAGCGAAGATAAAACTCTAAGGAACATATAAGGATATAATATTGATACCTAATTAATCTAGTTCTTAATTTTCTGCTAAACTATTTAAACTCATTAAAGTAGCCCTAAAAATATAACATAACAGTACCTAAAACTATAACATGGCAGTGCCTAAATATTGTTTTAAATTCCATCAAAACTCCTTTAATATTTAACCACCCACACTACCAGTATTTATCCATAACCAAACTAATATATATACCTTACGTTAGCCACCAAACGGAATCCATATAATTATTGTATCAACCTACAATTCAAAACAAGCCTAATACTTCAACCTCTTATAAAACCCAAATGAAATTATTCCGGATCTGCTTTACTGTTGACATTGTAAAATCTTTATTATTATATACATGGATTCATGGTGACTTATATATATATACATTCCAATATAATAACACTGCTTCCCAGATATTACTAGTTCATTACCCTAGAATTATACATATATACATTCTAATATATTATATGTTTCTATGCTAAATGTACTGTTAATAGCCTCCATATTCATATGAATATTTCTATCACCTTAGGATTATAGGAATGGGTCAACATGATTAAAGAAAACATCTATACAGATTCCCTTTTCATTATATACTTATGTTTCACTGATTCATATGTATATACTTTAATATGCAGAGACTTACCTTCGATTGCTATATGACTCAATGCCTCAAAGTATAGAACCTACTGCTGTGAACTGGTGCGCTTGGGAATTATAATCTAGAGAAGCAAAATAATTCTAATGGAAGAGAGAACTTTTTACGTGTGGACACTAAATAATGAGGGGAAGATGTATATATATATATGTACACGGCAACCTTAGCTAGGGTTTAGGCCAATTTACTATAATAACCCTATTTAATATACTTATTGTCTAATTAACCCCTCCAAAATAAATAACTCTTATTTAAATTATTTTCGTCTTTAATATCCAATCCAATTTAGCCTACTATTATTGGGCCTATTTATACAACTTCTAAATTAAATTTTAACTATGTGTTGAACTTAACCGATTGAACAATACTAATTATGTTAAAAAATTTGGGGCGTTATAATGATAGCAGTGAAGCTAATGTGCTCAGGCGTGAGTGATATGTGATGATTGAGAATGAAGAAATCTTCTGGCGCCAAAGATCTCTTGTGGCATGGCTCAAGGAGGGTGATAGAAATACGAATTTCTATCATGTGTGTGCCTCTCAACGGAAAAGAACAAATACCATATTGGGTCTTCGAGATGATCATGGCGAATGGCATTTAGGTCTAGCAGCAATCAATACTATTGCAGTGGATTATTTTCATAATTTATTTGCAACATCCAATTTGTATTCCATTGATGAAGTGGTGTGCAATGTGGAGGTAGTAGTAACAGTTGATATGAATGATGCAATGCTGAAACCGTTTTCATCTGAGGAGATTCGTAGAGCACTATTCTAGATGAGTCCTTCCAAAGCATTTCAGAAGGTATGATTGCACTTTTCTTTCAAAAATATTGGCATATTGTTGGAGTTGATGTTACTTTTGCTATTTTTGATTTCCTTAATTCGGGTAGCATGCTAGGTAGCATTAATTTTACAAATATTGCTCTTATTCGGAAAGTAAAAAATCCAGAATCAATGGCTAAGTTTAGACCCATTAACTTTTGTAATGTGTTATATAAGATTGCTTCTAAGGTGTTGGTTAACAGAATGAAGCCTATTTTGCCACGAGTCATCTCAGATAGCCAGAGTGCTTTTGTTCCTGGTTGCTTGATTACTGATAATGTTATTATGGCTTTTGAGGTTTTACATTACCTCAAAATTTTGGGAACAGGGAATAATTTTCAGATGGCTGCAAAACTGGATATGAGTAAAGCGTATGATCGGGTGAGTGGAATTATCTTTAAGCTATTTTACTTAAGCATGGTTTTCATAGAAGGTGGGGGCGGTTGATTATGACTTGTGCTACTACGGCAGCTTACTCAGTTATGGTGAATGGCAAAGCTCAGGGATATATTAAGCCTTCACGTGGTCTTTGGCAAGGTGATCCCATGTCTCCTTACTTGTTCCTTATTTGTGCTGATAGGCTTTCTGCTTTGATCCGTAAGGCTGAGAGGGACCAGTTGTTTCGAGGTGTTGCTATTTGCCATGGTAGTCCACGTCTCTCTGATTTATTTTTTGTAGACGATAGTGTTATTTTCTGTCGAGCTTCCACTTCTAATTATGGAGTTATTCAAAATTTATTATCTCTATACGAAAAAGCTTCAGGCCAAAAAGTTAATGGGGATAAAACGGCTTTATTTTTCAGCAAGAATACACATGTTAGGCATAGATCTGCTATTTTCACTTTGTTTGGTACATCTCCATCTACTCAGTTTGAGAAGTACCTTGGTTTACCACCTATTATGGGCAGATCAAAACAACATGCTTTTAATGATATTAAAGATTGTATTTGGAAGAGGTTGCAAGGCTAGAAGGAAAAGTTCTTATCCCAAGCTGGTCATGAGATTCTCATTAAAGCAGTAGTTCAAGCTATTCCCACTTATGCCATGAGTTGTTTGAAATTCCCAACAGGGTTGTGCACTGAAATTTGCTCCATGGCCAATAGGTTTTGGTGGGGTCAAAGAGGTGGGGAAAGGAAAATTCACTGGGTGAGTAAGGAACATTTGGTTTGGCCAAAACAGGAAGGAGGGATGGGTTTTCATGATTTGCAGTTGTTCAATAAAGCTCTTTTGTCTCGGCAGCGGTGGCGACTTTTACAACACCCTCACTCACTGGTGTTTCGGTTTTTGAAGGCAAAATATTTTCCTCACACATCTTTTCTTGAAGCTTCTGTTGTGGTAATGTTTCTTATATTTGGCAAAGTCTATATGAGTCACGGCATGTATTGAAGTCTGGATTACGATGGCATGTTGGCACTGGCTCTAGTATTAAGTGTGGAAGGATGCTTAGTTGCCTAGTCCTTCTACTTATAAAGTTATTAGCCCGGTCAGTGTTTTGAGTGAGGAGGCTACAATAGACTTGTTGATTGATTCAACTAGGATGTGTTGGGATACAGATAAGTTAGAGCAAGTTTTTCTCCCCAAGGATGTTGAGATTATTAAACAGATTCCATTAAGTACAAGGCAACTGTGTGATAGGCTGATTTGGACTGGTAGGGAAAAGGGGATTTTCACAGTCAAGAGTGCTTATCATCTGCTCCTACATGATCGGAAGGGATTACTGGAGTCTACCTCTCAAGGGTTGAATGCATCAGCGAACTTGTGGTCTGTGATTTGGTGTGCGCAGGTTTAACCCAAGATTCGGATTTTTATGTGGCGTGCCTGCTTGGATATCCTTCCAACTCAGGTGAAGCTTTTTGATAGAAGGATCCTGTCTTTTGTTACTTGTCCATGGTGTGATGATGATCCTGAAACTACTTCTCATGCTCTTTAGCAATGCGACTTTGCTCAACGAATTTCGAGTGCTTGCCCGGTCCCAATTCCACCTAGTTGCCATCCCTCACTCTCTTTCTATGATTTTATTTCTTTATGTCTACAAGGTCTTTCTGCACCAAATTTGGAGATTCTCTTCACAACGGCATGGGAAATATGGAATGCTTGGAACAGGTTCTGTTGGGATCACAAGGCTTCCACAGTTGATGAAATATGGCAACAAGCGTCGGGGTTAGCTACAAATTTTATAGATGTTGGGTTGCATGTTCATGATCCAGGAGGTATTGCTACAATTGCTGACTCTAGTAGATGGAGACCTCCCGACTTTGGCACTTATAAAGTGAATATTGGTATCCGTATGGGTTCCAATTCTATGAAGGTGGGAGTAGGCATCCTTATTCGAGATTCTTGTGGTCTTATGGCAGCTGCAATGTAGCACCAAGTGGAGAGATGTGATGATAAACTCCAGCTTCAAGCTCGTGTGGTATTAATAGCTGTCCAATTTGCTTTTGATGTGGGGCTTCAGTATGTGGATGTTGAATTGTCCTTCAAAGCTCTTCTTTCTTTGTTGATGACCAAGAGGGTAGCTGTTTGGCATCTGTGGGGAATTTGGTTAATGATATTCTATCTGTTAAGGAGTCTTTAGATTTCTGTTAGTTTTTGTTTATCAAAAATATGTGTAACAAGGCTGTTATGGTTTTGGCTACAGAGGCTCTGTCCTCAATCTCTACTCAAGTGTGGCTGGAAGATTGTCCAGCTTGTAAAGATTGTCCTGCTTGTACTGATAATTTTGTACAGTTTGATTCAGTATTTCAATAAATCTATCGTTTCAATAATAAAAAAAAAAAAAAAAAAAAAAAAAAACTCTTTTATTCTCCACCACTCATTTTCTTCTTCTTTTATCATTTATTTTGTTCTCTTTTCCTTCTTTTTTTTACACACGTCCTCTTCTATCTTCTCTTTCTTTTTCTTTTTTTCCTTTCCTCTTCCTACTACGCCACCATATCTACCTTTGAGACCAATAGGCAACAACTCTTCTTTCTCTCATTTTTCTTTTTTCTTTCCTCTCATCTCTACATTTCAGTCTTCTCCTTATATCAATTTTTTTTTCTTCTTCAGTTTCTTCAGTCTGAACCACAATTGCGTGAGGGAGTAAAGGCGGTGAGGCGAGCTTCGGGCTTCGGCTTTCCTTCAGTCTGAACCACAACCCCTCTCTCTCTCTCTCTCTCTTCTACGGTGTTTAGGCTTATAGTCTCAGATATCTTTCTTTTTTCTTTTCTTTTTTTGCTTCTACTGGGTCCGGCCACCATAACTCCTAAGGCCTTATCTTTGTAATTTTTTTTTTTTTTTTTTTAGTTTTTTGAATTTAATAGATTAAAACATTGTTTTAAAGTTTGTGATTTGTTGTAATTTGAAAATAAAAACAAAATTACTGAGTTATTTGTTGTTGGGCTGATTTTGATTATTTTGTTGTTGTTATGATTTGGGCTATTGGATGATTTTGATTATTTTGTTTTGGGCTAATTTTTTTGTTGAAAAGGCCCAAAAATAATGTTAGTAGGGGCCCAAAAATTATATGAGTGGGGGCCAATTACCTACTACTCTAGCTTTTTTTTTTAGAGCCAATAAGGGCCAGGGCTCCCTTTGGTCCCCACATGGCTCCGTCTCTGGTGCAATATACCGAAAAGATTAACATAGTATGATTTTTATTAATAAAAATATGATGTGTCAAAATTCTAATAAAAGGTTTTATTATAGAATAAAATTCAAATTCAATTAGAAAATATATATTAAAATAATGATGTGTAAAATTGTGAAATCTCAAAAACTTATGTGTCACAATATTATGCAAAAAAAAAAAAATGGTTTTATACTATATAGCATAGATAAATCTATAAACATAACCTGTTTGTAGCCCGTTTGCTACAACCCACATGTGGCAGCTTATAAGACCATCCACATGTATTATTTAAAGAAGTCACATGATTCATTAAATAGGTTATGTGACTAAAGTACACGTGGATGATCTTATTAATTGACACGTAGTGGGTTGTAGTAAACTGTCTACAAACTAATTTGTAGACAAACTCTATCCTATACTATATATTATAGATAAATCTATAAACACAACAAATTTTATAATTTTATTCTTCAAAACAACTAATTAGGTGTTAGATTATGGTTGGTGTATAATAAAAATCACGTCAATAACATCTACTATGAAAGAGATATTTCACTGATTAAAATCTGTAATCACAATTATATGAAATATATTATAAAATTTATTGAGTATAGTTTTTTTTTTTTTTGGTTGCCGCTAAAGATGCCATATATGTCACGTAAACTTCAATGCAAAGAATTTTTTTTTTTTGATAACCAATGCAAAGAAATTGAATCATATACATGGGCGCCTGCAATAGGATAGTACAAATAATAATCATTGGATTTAATAAGACACTTTGGCCAAATGAGCTGCATATAAACTGTGGTTACAGAAGTAGCACTGTTGAATATTTAAAGCCCAAATTCCAATAACCAACCGATTCAGGGCCAAATGTCAGAAGGGCACGAAGATAAATTGCTAGGAAAAAAATGAAAAAAAAGAAAAAAAAAAAAAAACCTAAATTGTAGGGTTTACAAACAGATTTTAACTTTTAAAGGGTTTACAAACCATCTTATCAACTAAAGAAATAACCTAAATTGTAGAAAAAAGATTTTATGCTTCCGCTCTATATGTCTTCTCTCTCACAAGCAAGTAGAAAAGTATGGGTCCTACTTGCTTGTGAGAGAGAAGACATATAGAGCATGGGTCTCACTTGCTTGTGAGAGTATAATCATATAAAGTAGATATACAAGATAGTTGCTCCAAATTGTAGGCGTTAAAAATAGTCAATCAAAACCGCACATATTCTCTATGATTTGTGGGAATCCATGTTCCGGCTTTCTTCCAAGCGAAAAACCTTATTTTCCTTCTAAGCTCTGAACTCTATATTGTCTCATTAAGGCCAAAATGATAAAAATAAGACTCACTAAGGCTAAAATCAAGACACAATTCTCCTGACCATACACATTCCTTTCTCCTTTTCCATCTTAAACGCCTCCTCTCTCAGCTTTTCTTTCTACCACGTTCCTTTTTCCTTTCATGATCCTTGGGAAATCTATTTATCTTGCAAAATGTTAATAATTTATAACTTGCATATAAGTTAAATTAAATTAAGTTATTAATGTATTAATTCTTATGTAAGTTAGAAGCATGATTGAGGACAATATAAAGTCATACATCAGTCCACTTGCATATATGTATTCTCGAAGTCGAAATTTCAAGTCGTACAAATATTTTCTTTTCGTGGAGCTTTGGACCCACTTATTTAAAATTGATTGCAACCATACGACAAACAATTGAATTATTGTATTCTCGAAGAGACAAGTCAGTGAATACGGTTTGGGTAATGGCAAAGGGTTGAATATCCTTATAAAGAGATCAAGATTTTCTATGCCTCCGTCTAATCTTATTTCAATACACTTTCAAATTTTATTGTAATCACAATATTATTTAATATAATCCTAATTCTTGACAAAGATGATGCAATTAGTTTGATACTAACACGTGGGTTCCAGTTAGCTCAACTGGTAAAGTCTCTTGTCGTCGAGCAAGAGACCTGGGTTCAAATCCCGCCTACACCAAAAATTAATTGGTGTCTTGGCTTGATGGTAAGAGCAACCATTATGAGCGGACGCCATAGGTTTAAATTCTATCATAACTATCAAAAAAAAAGTTTGATACTAACACCTAGAATTGAAGACTGATCAACTCATCTGCTCCACTTAATAAAACATGAAAAAAATTATAAGTTTGATAACTTGATAAGGACGTTGTAAGTTGTAACCTTTCTTAAGCACACTGGTTAGCCATTTTCATATTATTGATTGACATAGGGTGGTCCATTGATTAAAGTTTGTCCAACATACATGAGCTTTGAGAGGGATTATTTGATAAGGCTAACCTTGACCCAAATAAGTTTGTATTAGTTAAGATATTTTTTAACCCTCACAAATAATAAACTATGCATGTGTGGGATTTATTTTAATGATTATTTTCAAAAGCAAATCGTGGCCCTCACAAAAACAAAGTATATATCAGTTGGGGCATATTTTTAACCCTCACAAATAATAAAATTTATGCCATGGATTTTTATTGTCCCACGCAAATACTATGATTGAAAAATTTCCCAAAATAAAAATTTGACATTTTAATGATCATTTGTGATGGTTAAACTTGGTCATCGCAAAAATTTTAGAATTAGTGAGAGTGTATTTTTTCGCCCCACAAATAATGCACTATTTACAAGAGATTTTTTTATCCTCCCTTGCAAATCACAAAATATTTGCGACCGTTTTCGATAGCTACAAAACATAGTTGCGACTGTTTTCGATACTTGTTGCAAATTGTTTCACATTTTTTTTACCATGTTTTTGTAAGGGTCTTAATTATTTGGTCCTCTCAAATAGGTTTTTTTGAGTCCATAAAAAATACTTTGTGGCTAAAATGTATTTTTCTTGTAGGCTTACGTATCATATAATACCAATAGGACACCATGGCTTTACTGTTTCCTACCACAACTTTTTTTGGTTTTGTTTTTGCTAATCCAATAAAACCCATAATCAATGTAAACTCAATACAGAGAATTGGAATCAACTGTTTGAACCGACAGAGAGAGCAGTGAGAAAGTTTGCGGCAGGTTGATCAACTCATGTAAACTCAATACAGAGAATTGGAATCAAACTGTTTGAACCGACAAAGAGAGCAGTGAGAAAGTTTGCGGCGGGTTGATCAACTCATGTCAGTCGTCAGACATAGCTATCTGCATTGCACGCGTAGTTAAAAATCCATGGATGACATGATTTTATAGGAAGGTTATTCACGTGAAAAGTAAGTGCTAGAAACAAACAAGTCCATGCTTGGGCTGATCATGCATCTCGTCACCTTAACAAAATATATATTTGTCAAATTAATTTTGTACTCACTTGCTTGGTAACTATTTTATGATGTCGGCACAATTTGGATTTGTAAAAACTAATGAAATTGGTCAGATAATTAGAAATTAGAGAGACGTCTAAAACATGAATGATGGTAGTGTACTGTTTCATAAACTTGCATTATTGAGATGTTGTGAAAATGACACCAGACCCACTAGCGTGCAACGCCTATAACAAATTCAAGTCTTATTACCCCATATATATATACATTAATGAGTACATTATAAGACTTAGCTTAATAGCAAAAATATAGCCATCAATGACTTCTACTGTAGATGTAGACATCTAAGATCGAACCACGTTTATTTTATTCTCCATATTTTCTCATATACATGAATTCTATTTTGTTCTTGTTCTAGACGGCTCCAAAATTATATTTTATCTTTTCTAAGAAGGGTAAAACTTAGGTACAGTTTCTTAGGTCAAGTACATTAGGTTCTCCAAAGACATGATTGCATTAAATAATGAAACACAACTAATGTTATCTTTTCCAAGAATATTTAAATTCAATGTATTTGAATTCAACTAGGAACCTAATATACTTGACCTAAGAAACTATACCTAAGTTTTACTTTTACCCAAAAAGAATATATATCATCTATTCCACTTTTTTTGTTCTACTTTATACTTCACCAATCATAACTTGTCACGTGTTTTTTTTTTTTCCTTTCCTTATAAAAATAACTAAGATTTAAATATAAAAAAATCAAACACATGGCTAGTATGATTGGAGGAGTATAAAATGAAACATAAAAAGTAAAATAAAAGATATTTTCATTCCTTTTCTAATACCTAGTATTAAATTTCCTCAAAGAATCATATATATATAATATATATATATATATATATATATATATATATAAAAGAAAAAAAATAGATAGTTGAAATGAAACAACTTCATAATAAGATAAAAATGTAGTAAGATATGACCTAGAAAATGATTCTTGCAATTATATGTGTCTCTCTTGCCCAGTAGCAAAAGAAGGGGGGTGTCTTTTGAAATCCCTCCTTCCTATATATATATATATATGGCGAGAGTTATTGTGAAAGAGCAATGGATCAAAGTTTATATTTGTACCTTAACTTCCTTTTTTTTTCATAAATATACTAGATAATAACCCGCACGGGTTTGCGGGAGCAAGTAACTTTTAATTAATTAATTATATTATTTATAAAATTATTATAAATAACATGTTATAGTTGTATAATCCTCCATGTGAAGTATTGTGCATCATATTAGAATGAAAAAAATGATGTGATTTTAGATTTAATTAACAAAATTAAATCCATAGCTGAAACTACCAAATATATTTTTCAAACCAAAAATATTTCCAATGACTAAGGTAATTACTTATTACTCATTTGCATCCTTTCTTCAGCACTCAATGAAATCGACCATATGAAATTAAGATTAAATACATACAAACAATCAAGAATTTCATATCTAAAACATTTTTTTTTTATACTTCATACCTAAAAATTTACCACCAACTTTGATAGCACAACAACAATTAGAAAATGCCAACATCAAAATAAATTCCTTAGGAGCTAAACTCAAAAGATATTTTATCCCAATTTTTTTCAATAAAATTCACTTGAAAGAATCAATCTAAATTAGTAATTTGGTTGAATTCCAATCTAGATAGCTCAAAATATAATCGAAGAACTTGATCATAAACTTAATTAGTATATAATTGAAGAACTTGACCCAATCTAATTTAAGAAATCCATCTAGAATATATATATAACATAATTTGGGTTGAGAGATAAATAAATGATACCGAAAACAAAAAACTCACCTCATTGTTTTTCCCCTTTTCAGTGCTAGAAACTAACAAATAACATGCCAAGTGCCAATAAATTCTCCTATGTTCTTATTTCGTTAATTTTTCTTAGTAGCCAAACAGATTAATTAAGGAAAAAGAAAAAGAAAATATTGAAAAACGGTGTTACCTTTGAGGAGCAGGATGTAGTAGTGAGTATTCATCACTAAACAAAGACCCAAAAGTGAGAAAAATCAAATTAAACCCTTTAAAATCGTATTATTGAGTGCAAAAAATGCTTCTACCTTCTCATCATTTTGTTAAATTTTCTTAGGGATCAAATAGAGAATTAGGAAAAGAAGAAGAAAATAAAATAAATAGATAATGAAAAACGATGTTACCTTTGAGCTGAGGAACATGACGGAGCTATGAGTCTTCAATGCTAAATAAAGCAAACTGAAACAAAGAACCAAATTGAGAAAATCAAAACCTATCAAGTAACATGGAGAAAAATAAAGAAAACAAAAACAAAAATATAAAGAGTAGAGGGAATTTGCTTAAAAAAATATATTAGTTGAGGGAAATAAAACAACAAAGGGAATAATGTGACACAATTAAGAATAAGAAGAGTAACGGGTAGAAATGGATCAAGATCCTCTAGAGTTTTTAAAGAACTCTATCATATAGAGTTCTAAAAATCCTGACCTTTCTTTTTAAAATAAAAAGCTCAGATGATGTCATGTCACCAATCTACTAACATAATAATAAAATAATAATTTCCAAATAAATTTAAACTCTCTCCCGTTAACTTCATCCCTTAAATGGTTTTGTTTTTTTTTTCTTTTCCATCATTCTCGCGCACAATCTCCTTTATCTCTGCACTCTCTCTTCTGCCCTCACAGTCATTGAACTCCTCCTCTTTCACACGTTAAACCAAAATAAATGAAAAGGAAAATAGCCAAAAGACCTCTCTCCCCCTCCAATCCCCCTCAGACGGTCAATGAGATTTGCTTCCAAAGATTTCTAAACTTTGGTGGAGGTAGTTTCTACATAAATATCTAGAAAGGTCTCCAAATAAGAGAGAGTTATTTAACTCTTGGAAAATTTTGAATTTAGTTTCTTGACTACTAAATTATGAATTTTGAACTTAGAACTTGATCCTGAGAGGTTTGAAAGAACGCAGTGGTGTATTGCAAGATTCTTTTGTCATAATTTACTTCCGTTCTACCTTCAGAACTACTACAAATACAAACTAAGAAATAGCAGCCCCCATATATATATAATGTCTTTATAATAGCCTTTTGTTATAGAATACACATGAAGATGTTTAAAGACAATATCTGTTAAGGCAATCAAAGCTCTAGAGACCAAAGGAGTCTTTGAACCCACCACCACCAACCCCATTGGATCACCTCCGTCAATTCGGAGTGCCACCGTCACAAGACTCAGATGCCAATGCACCAGAAAATAAAAATCCGTTAGTGGTCCATACTCCATAGTCCATAGATATGGTAATTACCCACTCCAACCTGAGAACATCCACCCACGCCCACCTGAGAACCACCCATATACACCACGCTTGCCTGATAACAACCCACACCCACTGAGAACAACAACAACACGCTCGCCTGAGAACAATTCACACCCACCGAGAACAACATTACACCCACCGTCTAACCAGATCGAGTTAACCCAACAATGAACGGAGGAGAGAGTGGGAGTTCTATGAGAGCAGAAGAGAGAGAGAGAGAGAGCGCAGAGATTAAAGGAGAGAGAGTGCGAGAAAGAGGGGAATAAAAAAGAAAAAAGAAAAAGCATTTAACGGATAAACTTAACGTGAGAGAGTTTAAGTTTATTTAGAAAACTATTATTTTATTGTTATGTTAATGGATTGGTGACGTGGCATCATCTGAATCTTTTATTATGAAAGAAAAGGTCAAGATTTATACAACTCTATATGATAGAGTTCCCTAAAAACTCTAGAGGATCTTGATCCGGTATAAATGAATTTGAGGAGACTTGTCAAAAATAAAGTACTTAATAATCTTATTTTATTTTTTTTAATAATCTAAATAGTTAATAACTAAATATAAGATGTGTTTAGGAAAAAAAAAAAAAAAAACTTAATATTAGATGTAAGTACATCGTTTTGAAGTATGGATGAACAGTATATAAGGAAAACCCATGATTAAGGGGTAGAGTTAGTCAATAATTGAAATTAATTGGTGCAAATTTTATTAGAGCAAAGGAAAAAAAAAAAAAACCATTTTTAATGTAATGCACATTTAATGTAAAAGGGATTTGAGGAGACATTTTTCCATTGAATTAATTTGGACACATATTCGGAACAAATGGTAATCCAAAAAAATTGATAATTACAAAAAAATTATTGGAGGAATGGAGGTAAGGAATCGGTTTAGTTTTGTACATGAAAAAAAAAAAAAAAAAAAAAAAAAAAAAAAAAAAAAAAAAAAAAAAAAAAAAAAACTCATTTAATGTAGAAAAGATTTTTAATGTAATATAAATTTAATGTAGGAGGGATTTAAGGAAACATTTTCCTTTAAATAAATATAAAGGAATAATTATTTAGGAAGAATAAAGTTAATTTATTAAGAATAAAGTAAGCTAAAACCGACTTTCCAATGTGGAAGAAATATTTTTGGATTTTTTTTCTTTGACTCTCCCATTAATATGATGCGAATGGAAATTTTTTGAAATTTGTTTTCATCAATCTTTTAAATCATGTACTGTAATGACAAATAATGAGAAGGTTTTTTTGTCTTTATTTTTTTAAAATTAGTCGTTTACTGAGCAATTTAGGGTTGTGCAATCAAATATATAATTTGAAGGGAATATATTTGAAAGATTTTTTTTTGATAATATCAAAAGGAATATTTTCTAGTCGGTTACAAATGAATGTCTTAACATTAAATTTCATGATGTGTTCCCTCGAGAAATTATTCAGTCCACCGGGTGAACCACGTCATTCGTCCACCATTCTAATAATTAAATGACACGTGTGATAATTAATACAGTTAGCTTGGGGCTATTTGGTCATTTTAAAAGTATGGGGTTAATGGTTAAAAGCTGACTGTATTAATTATCAAGTTGACTGTATTAATTATCAAGCTGATTATATTAATTATCAGACGTGTCATTTAATTATTGGAATGGTGGACGAGTGAACCACGTCACCCGGTGGACTGAATAATTTCTCGTGTTCCCTCAATAAAGTTACATTCTTTTGAAACGTAATTAGTTTAACAAAATTTAATAAGATTGGCGGTTTTTTAGGAATAAATTACTAAGATTGATTAGTTAAGTATAACGTGAAAATGAATAATTTAATACAAGAGGTATAACCTAAAATTTTTTTTAGGAATACTTTAATAGGATAGATTAATACTACTTATTTCCTTCTGTACCAATCATCTATAATAAAATGTCCACTACTATTAGCTCATTTAAATTGAAGAATTTTTTTTTTTTTTTCCTTATTTCACACCCAAAACAACGTCATTTTGGAGTGACTAAAGACACAAACATATTTAACCTGTGTAATGCTATGCCAAGGAAATTGTTTTGAGATTTAAAAAAATAATAATCGTTTAGTAAATATTTTTAATCCATGGAATATTTTTGGTAGGTTACAAAGTAAATGAATGACTTAAAAAATTTAATAGATTAGATAACTACTATTTAATGTTTAATAAACATAGTTGTGGAAATTTTTTAAATGAAGGAGAAATTTATTTCCTTCTATATCAATCATCTATAATAAATGAAAAACTTTTTTTTCTTCCCCTTTTTCACACCCAAAACGACGTCGTTTTGGAGTAACTAAAGGGAGAAACATATTTAACCCGTGTAATGCTATGCCAAGGAAATTGTTATGGGATTTAAAAAAAAAAAATCATTTATTAAATTTTTTTTAATCCGTGGAGTATTTTTGGTAGGTTACAAAGTAAATCAATTACTTAACAAATTTAAGAGATTAGATAACTACTATTTAGTGATTAATTAATATAGTTGTGGAATTTTTTTAAATGATGGAGAAATTTGAAGGGATATTTTTAATGATTAAAATAATTTATTGTCATATTTATTATATACATAGATATTAACACCTATTGGCACATGACAATTATGTAGCTATATTTGTTCAATTTAGCTATCACATCACATGTCAAGCAAAAAACGTTGCCATAGATGACACGTGACAGAAAGATAGCAACGTCGATCTTCTACTTTAATTTATTATAAAATATAGATTTGTACGTTAGGGGTATAACTTTATCACATCAATAATTATAACAAATCTTCATGCTAATCCCAAACGAGGTCGGTGGATAAGATTAAACCAAAAACATTATTAACTTAATTAGATGAATAGTTAGAACTTAGAAGTGCCACTATCCCTAATCCCAAACTTGGCCTAATACACATCAAATAAGATCAACGTCCTACTGCTTCACAAACAGCCTCAATTGTAATATGCGTAATAAACTTAGTTATTTGCTCACTAAGTATAGAAGTACAAAGTAAGAAAAAGTTACCTAACAAAATATAAAATCTTATCTTGTAAGATTATGTCACTAATTATACCATGTATGTGGCATATAAAACAACACGTATTATTGTGTTTCACTTAGGCTTGAGGTGGACGGGCATACTGTGTGATTATGGAGTACTTGGCGACGAAAGTTCGCTAAAAACATATAAAATAGAAAGAAGCAATATCTTGTCTTAATTAGGCCCCAACTTTATCGTAAAGAAACCAATTATATTTGACAAGAGAATTTGCTTCATTACAAGGCTTAAATAAGTGGCCCAATAAAGAAATGTTTACATTAAACCAACAATGATTATATCTAATCTATATATAAATTAAAGTAGAAGAAGTTGTCATATCTGCCATGTGGCATCTAAGGCAACGTCTTCTGTTTGCCATGTGTCAGTTTATTAAAAAAAAAATTACATCATTAATAAATTAAATACCCACTATCCCATAATAAAAATAACACCATTAATAAATTAAATACCCACTTCATAATAAAAACTATACCATTAGTAAATTAAATATCCACTATCCAATTATATGCTTCAATTAAAGCCAAATATGTTAAACACAATATAGTTTATTTCAAATATGCATTTAAATTACAACTTAGGCATTTGTCCCAGTAGTCATTCCTTTCTTCAAAAAGTCTCACCTCTGAGGGCGAGGGAGTGGGTTCAATCCCTTTGAAAAAGTCTTTTTCTTTTTTTTTAGGGGTAGAGGGAATAACATCTTAATATTTTTTTTTTCCTATGTGTTAAATTTTCCTAAGATACGAATTAGACTTAAGATAACATTATCATTTTTATCTCCGTGGACCAATTTGTTATATGATGGACTTCTAAAGTCACAAATATTGTTTATGTAATTATTAATAAGTGATAAGTTGCCCAAAAAAAGATGAAAAGAGAAACAAAAGAAAGTCAAAAAAGGTAAATATGTGACAAATTGTATTATTTATTTATACTATTAAAGTGTTGTAAGTTAAACAAAAATGAGAAACCTCTCAACATTTAGCTAGAATCCCTATCACTCCGTTTGGGAGGGGGGAAAGGAATGGAATGGAATGGAATGGAAAAATAAGAATATTTTAAGAATATTCTTTCCTTTCCCCTGTTTGGAAGTTTAAGTAGGAGGGAATGGAATGGAATGGAAAGACCATTCCCTTGTTTGGAAGTTTAAGTGAGAGGAATGGAATGGAACACTCATTCCTCCCTATTCCCTCCAAATCCCAAATTTTCATTCCCCCCAAAATTGGGAGGAATAGGAGGGAATGGATTTAAGTTTAATGATTTTTTCACCAAACGTCCCAAAATGCCCTTAGTATTTTTGTAAAATCCTAAATTACCCTTATAGATTTGACCTTTTATTTTCCTCAGTTTCCATGGTATTTCTATAATATTGTATTTCTAAATGACTATGCATGGACCTTTAACAATGTCAATTTTCTTTTAAAAGTTTATTTTGTGGACAATGAATCTCGAATTTCCATTTATTGGGATTATATTTTAGTTTATATTGCTTAGATTTTGTACTTGTTTATAATTAAGCGGATTTTATACCACCTATTATCATGTACTGGTTTCTTTCTCTGTTAGCAAGGGCCAGAAAAATAGAAATAAACTCTCATGGTATTTCTATAATATTATTGTGACACCACAAGGTGTCATATATGGTGTGATAATTTTATAGTATTATTCTATAGATTAATCCTACATTTTATAAAAATAAAGGGTATTATAGTAATATTGTTATAAAATGATTCATTTCCATTCCTTCTAATATTACTCCCAAACAAAGTTACTTACATTCCATTCCATTCCATTCCTCTATTTTAAAACATCCAAACAAGATTACTTAGTTTCATTTCATTCCATTCCATTCTATTCCATTCCATTCATTAAATTCATTCCATTCTATTCCATTCCCTTATAATTTATTCATTCCATTCCATTCCTCTCTAAACTCCCAAACGAAGCCTATATGAAATAATTGAGGTTCATCAAAGTGATTGAAATTTATAAACGAGGTACAGGGAATAACATCTTAATATTTTTTTTTTTTTCTATGTGTTAAATTTTCCTAAGATACGTGTTAAACTTAAAATGACATTGCCATTTTTATCTCTGTGGACTAATTTGTTATATGATGGACTTCTAAGGACACAAATATTGTTTATGTGATTATTAATAAGTGATAAATTGCCCAAAAAAAGATGAAAAGAGAAACAAAAGAAAGTTAAAAAAGGTAAAGATGAGATAAATATGTGACAAATTGTATTATTTATTTGTACTATCAAAGTGTTATAAGTTAAACAAAAATGAGAAACTTCTCAACATTTAGAATCCCTATATGAAACAATTGAGGTTCATCAAAGTGATTGAAATTCATAAACGATGTAAAGTGAATTTTTTATTTTTTTTGCTAAGTCAATACAAATCAATAGAGAGACTTTAAAAAACCATGGACCATACTTAAATTATTTTTGTTTCTCAAATTAAAGTTGATTCTTTTTTTTTTTTTTTTTTTTTTTTTTCTAAAGCTGATTTTTTTTTTTTTTTTTTTTTTTTAAAGGTTTGGGTTAGGCATCAAATAGGATATGAAAACGTAATTTTATTTATATTAAAGATTTTAGCGTAGTCTCTAACTTTAGAGTCGAGGAAATTAATGCAAAATTTTGTACATAATCAATCATAGATGATTTTAAGATTTAAAAGATTATTGAATTACATTTTGATAGATGATTACGATGAAATGTATTAACAATTATTGTGTTTTTTATTATTTACATTTTGTTATAGATCTTAATTTTATTTTCATATATTAATATAGTATTGAATCTGTTATATATAAATTCTTAATTTTAAATGGTGAAATTTCTTTTGTTTATATCTTTGCCTCCCAAAATTCTTGATTCCCTCCTTAACTAAGAAGAATTACTGCAATAAACCCCAAATACAAGAACAACATAGTCAACTATCCAATCAGCTTCATCAGTTCATCCCTTTATAGATTATATACTTTCACAGTGAAAGTCACAGCTCAACTGCACAACAACAGGTATCTTTTTCTCTCTGAAAATATGAAGAAAAATAAGGTAACCATGTCCAAAATTTAATTAATTGCATATAATATAACTAGCTAGATTTAAAAATAATGGGGTTGGAGTTAAAACGTACAATCAAACCCCACTTACATTTTGAGCACAGACCTTTGCCAAAAAAAAAAAACCACATCAAGTTAGAAGAAACCCATATAAGATTCTCTTAGCAATATCTATAGCATGAGATAAAGCCACCCCAGTACATATAAGCACACTAAATGTAACAAGTGCGATTACCCCAAAAGCCAAACTTGGCCTCATATTCATCAAATAATCTTGTAGTAACCCTAGTGCTTCACAGACATCATCATTGTAACGCGAAAAATATTGCTTCTCCCACTCCATCCAATTTGAAGGTGGCTTGTAATTCGTCTCCATGATCTTCATCTCCCTAATCCGTAATCGGAGCATAATCATGTCCTCATCCACCAGCCTGCCCCAATAGTCTCGTCTGTTCGTTTCTCCACTTGTCGCCGCCACAATTAAGTTAACATGCCTTCTTCGGCATGGCGTGGTAGGAAAAAAATGCTGGCATGGAAGCGTAGGAAAAGAAAGGATAGTTGCTTCCATTGATGAGAATACAGATACAAAGAATATCTTCTTTCTAAGCAAAGATGGAGTGGCTATCAAGCAAGTCTTAGATGTGAAGAAAAATATGAGGGGATATATATAGGGAATATGAAGAAGGACACGTTGTTGTACTACGCGTATGACTATTTGGCACCAAGAGATGAAGGTTCACATTTTTTTTGTTCTTTTCACTTTTTTTGTTTTCAGTTTTTTTGTGGTGCATAAGACGTAGTATCACTTCAAAAGCAATGTAAGACACGTAAACTTTCACCATAAGAAACTGAATCATACAAGTGACCGAATGAACTACATATATATAAAATGTATATATGCTCCATGACTTTAATTAAAAGTTGAGTTGAAGAGAAGGGTATGATTCCAATTCAAATAACCAAATAATATGTGGGGGCCATTGGCATTCATTGAGAGTTTTAAAGGGGATATAGAAAAGGCACGGTATCAAATAGACAAGGGTAAATGCAAAATGCATATAGAACATCCATTCACAAATTGTGAACATTAATATCTATAAATGTCCATAATTTGTAAATGTATATCAATACTTAGGTGATGTATAAAATGGGGAAAATCATAGAATATTCTCAAAAATGGTAGGACCTATCATTCATGTGAAAGAAGTGACTACGATATTAATGTATTACGGATGTATTGTATAATTACCCATAAAATGGTATAAATTAAGGTAAATGATATTATCATTATTCGAAAGAGATATGCCTCTCTACAAATAATATCATAATTGCTTCTGTTAAAATATTTTTTTCATCCCTAAAAGTTTGTACGAAATTTGTTTTTCGTTTCTAAAATTTAAAAATTTTATTTTCAGTACCTAAACTTTTTAGAGATATTTTTTCCAATATTTTAGGTGCAAAAATATTTTTTGAAATTTAAGGACATAAAGTGTAACACTTTCAATAGTTAGAGATGAAAAATAAACATTTTAAAGTTTAGGGACGAAATATAAATTTCATACAAATTTTAAGAACAAAAACATTATTTTATCTTTTTCTGTCAAATTACGAATTCCACAAAGTTGACATATGTAAGAATATATATATATAAACAAATTTTCCCATCAGAAATACGAATTCAACAAAATTGACAAACCTAAAAAAAATCGATGTCATCCCGCGAAACCATTTCATAGAAGTTCATTGATATCTTCTTTTTCTAAAGCAAATCGACTCAAGATGTTAAGTAAGCTCAAATAAAAAACTCCAAATTCTCTGTCTCTTTCTTCATGCTTTCTCAATAAAAACAAAAAACTTTTTTCCTCTCTTGGGTCCTCACCGCTCATTAAAGCCAAATCCAACACACAGATCCTTGTCGGTTCTCTTAATTTTTATCTATTAGGTCATGAACCGTAAATGGTTTCTCCTCTTTCTCTCTCTACCCCCCCCCCCCCCCCCCTACCCTCTCTCATTTTTCTTTCTGATGTGAATGTAAGCCACGTATACGTCCCCGATCGAATAACATTAATTAGTTGGACTGAACGCTGCCAAATTAACAAGAAGAGCGAGAAGATATATCCTTGAGGTTATTGGTAGTGTACAAAACAAAGTTTCTCATCTTCTCAAACGTTTAAGGTATTTTAGCTTCCCCTTGTGTAAAATGAAACAAAAGTCTATGCAAAATGCATGATTCAAAAACACATATAGCTTGCCTGAGAAACAATTCAAGTGCATTCACAAATACACAAAAATCAATCACTAATTAATTCACTGAAGCATAACTAGTTCAAACTTAGCTTTGAGAGAGGAAATGCCAGAATTTAGCATAACTTGTTAAAATTTGCATAAAAATTAACAACACCAAATAAAAAATCAAATGGGGTATACCCTATATAAGAAAAATAATACTATAAGGTATATAACACCAACATCATTTTTTGTCTAGTTAGTTTATGTTTTCGTAGATATTGTGTATCTCCACTACCACTACCAAGGTTATGAGAATTGCAGTCACGTCCACAACTATTATGGGGTGGACCACGTTGGACTCTGTTAAGAAATCCCACATTAATTTGATGTCATAGTTATTGTTTAGTCTTCTCCTATAAATAAGATATCTTTAAACACATTGTAATCATCCAAAATATTATAAACATATCCAATAATAAATATGTATCATATCAAGACTTTATCCTGTGGACGTAGGTCATAGTGTCGAACCACGTGAAAACTCTATCCTCTCTTTACATCTCTTCTCTCTCTCTATGTTTATATCTCTATTAGTTTCATATTTTTCTACATGGTATCAAAGCACTAAAACTCACACGAATCCCTTCCAACCATTTTCATTTTTTGCTTCCGCAACTTTATCTCAAAAACACATCTGAAAGGAACCCTAGTTTTCCAACCAGCATCCTAGCCAACACACGTCACCACGCGTGGCCAATAGCTTCGATAAAATCCTCCTACGCACAGCCACTACCACTTCTCAAATCTACCGACTCCCGACCCTAGTTCGAGCAATCAACCCCATAAATCGATAAATTGTCCACCGATCTATTGAAATCTGTCAAACTAGAGCCAATCGGAGGTTTCTAAAGGCACATGGGAGAAGTTGCCAAGGCTTTGCGCCGTGCGTGGCGGCATGTGCAAGCTCGTATACTAAATAGAAAACTAGGGTTTTTCCTGATTTTAAAGCGAGGAACTGATCTTTGTGATCAGTTTATCAGAAAAGCCAAAGTTTTGGATGTGGACCCTTTTGGATTTATTTGTGAGATAGGGGTGCGAAAGCAAAAAAATGGAAAATGATCGAGGTGACTCGTTTGAGCTCTATGACTTTGATACCATGTAGAAAACCATAAACAAGAATAATCTAAAATAAAAGAGAAATATAAAAGGGAACAAAGAAGAGAAGACACAAAGGTCAGGGTGTTTATGTGGTTCGTCACTATGGCCTACGTTCACAGGATAAAGTCTTGATAGGCTACATCTTTACTAAATTCTCTCAGTGTGTTATAATGTATTGTGTGAGTTTCTATTTATATGACAATAATAAACACATCTAAGTAATGTTGAATTCATTCTTTAATAGACTCAGATATGTTGAAGATATAGTAATTGATGGAAGGAAAAGGCATCAAATCGAATGGATGAATTTCATGAATTAGTAGTAGGCTGTGCAACTTAGGAAAAGTAACGGTGAGGAATGGATCAGACATGAACCTTTAGTATTAATAGTGGAAGAAGAAGAAAATAAAGATGAAGAAATGGTAGAGGCCATGATGGAATAGGCTCTGATGTCAAGTTAGAACATAGAAATAATTTGATGAAATCTCTCGTCACTATTTGAAGATGACAGAGTTCTTGTATTTATAAATATAAGTACATGACAATAAATTAAGGCCAACATGGCCTCCCCTTAACAGAAGTATCATCGTCATGTTCCATTCACTACAACATGGAAAACCTTGACAATCTTATGAATGATATTGAATACAAAAAAAACAACAATACCCCAATTTATTGTACCCAGATAAGATTCTCTTAGCCAAAGAAAACATCAACTTAGATTCAACATGCACCCGGATAAGATTCCCTTAGCCATCTCTATCATTTGAAACAAGACCACCCCGCTAGATATTGGCAGACTCAAAGTAACAAGTGCCACCATCCCTAATGCCAAACTTGGCCTAATACTCATCAAATAAGACTGCAATTGTCCTATTGCTTCACAAACATCCTCATCATAATATGCATAATATTGCTTCTCCCACTCCATCCAATTGGAAGGCGGCTCCTCTCTTGTCTCTAGCATCTTCAACTCCCTTAAGCGTACTCGAAGCTCAATCATGTTCTCATCCACAAGTCTACCCCCATAATCTCTTCCATTTCTTTCTCTCCTTGCATTCACAATTAGGCTAAAGGGTTTTCTCCGGCGAGATGATGACAACAAAATTGGCCGGCACGGAAGCGTAGGGGAAGAAAAGTTGATTACTTGCATTGGTGAAGGTTGTAGCTAGTTAGCAAGCTCAAGCAAAGGTTAGTTTGTGAAATTAAACTTCTTCGTGCTTTTTCTCTTTAATTTAGCTAAGCAAACACTAGCTTGTGAAACTTAACTTGAAGATAGGAGGAGTATATATAGAGGCACAAATTAAGAAGAAGTTACGTAAGAAGATATATATATATATAAAATCTTAGCAAGTAAGGTTGTATGAGTAAACCGTGTAGAATATGACAAGTGCAATATACAACAACGCGTATTAAATAATGTAATTCTTTTTGGCATGAGGTGGACATGCTTAGTGCGTAGCGTGTGGCATGGCTATAGTGTTTAAAGGGAAGAAAGTTCGCTAAAGAAGCAATACAATATTTCTTGTCACGTCCCAACTTTGTCGTAAACTAATATATAGGACAAGAAAATACTTACAATGTTTTTAGACAACACCAAAGTTACCATATTTCAGTAACGTGTTATTTCCGTGTGTGTTTACTGTAATATTGGACGGAAGCTAATCTCTTTAAATAATTGACCGATATATAAAGTAATGATTAAATTAAACTAATTTGATTATATGAGTTATGAGTATGACTAATGACTTGGAAGTTGAGTTGAAAAGAGTTACCAAGTTCAGACGAGGAGGAGACTTGAGAAATAATATATATATATATATATATATATATATATAGCATAGTATAATATGTCATTTTCCTTTTTGAGGATTACAATATCTTTTTTTTTTTGGAACTTTGCGACTGCGTACGTAGAAGAAAAAACTAAGACGTAAGAAAGTAAACAATCTACCCCGGCGTCTGCAATTGTGTCAAGGGGTTGTAAAAGAGCTTTAATCCCAAAAAGCTTAAAAACGAAAATCTTGGAATGTATTTGGCATTTTTTTTTTTTTTTTTTTTTTTTGAGATAGTATTTGGCAAACCATAATAGAACTTTTAAGGTACAACTAAAGAGATTTTAATTTTTAAAACTTTTGTATTTAAGACTTTTAATTTTTAACTTTTTAAAAATTAAAAAATATATATTAGTCATTAATTAAATTATTTAGATTAAGTATGAAATAAATATTTATCAAATAAAATAACATCTTTATAATGTCCTCTTTTGTCATTTTCCACATCTAAAAACTAATTATCGGTTTGCATGGTTAGTAGACGGAAGCAACAATTTCAAAATGTTTTATAACAACGGTAATTTTCTCAACAAAAAAAAATTCAGCAAATATTCAAATTATACCCCCTAACCCTAAGTTTGGCTTGCTGTCATTTTAGCCCCCTAAGTTTGTTTAGTTGTCAAATTTGTCATTTTCCGTCCACTAGGGTTAAATATTGCCATTAATATATTAAAAAAGTCTAAGAAAGGGTTATTTTATCAACTTAGGAGACTAAAATGATAACTAACTAAACTTAGGGGGTGTGATTTGAATTTTTGCCAAAATATGTGGATATTAACGGTAGTATTTAACCCCAATGGACAAAAATGATCAATTTGACAATTAAACAAACTTACAGGACTAAAATTAAAAATAAATAAATAAATAACCTAAACAAATAATGATGATATCTAAAATTGTTAGTGTTCAAAGGTTGATAGCTCAATATGTCATTAAAAAAAATAAAGAAAAATCTCCCAACAAATAGAATCTTTAATTTGATTTATATATACTCACTTTTCAAAGGTATGAAAAAATATGGCATTTATGTGAAAGCGTTTACTTGTAACAACTTAAAACCCCATGAAACATGAATTTGGGCACAAACCGTCCAAGGAATTCAAATGAAAGAGCGCTTCTAACCACCCAGGGGCTTAGACATGATGTGAAATGTGCATAATAATGATTATAACATTTTTGTCGATTCTCAGACAACAAATATTTTGACTCGGACTTTTAAGGACTTTACGGAATAAAATAACTCATTTGTTCGTTTTCTTACAAGATGATGAGATCGGAGTACTATAATTACTTAGTCTCAAATGCATGAATCATTATGATGCATTTTTCTTACACTCAAATAGATTTCCTTTTCCTGAAATAGGAAATACAGTTTCATTATTGTTGATGTGACTCTTAATCGCGTAAATGTTTAACTCATATCCAAAGTCCATGCCGTGAAGCTAGAAAACCAAATTTTTTTTCATCTCTTCCTAATCATTCTTGGTTTGAGAAATCTACTTTCATAAACGTCTTTATATTCTTTTTACTTTCATGGTCAAATGACTCTAATCCTTCTTTTGTGCTTTGGTCTATTAATTTTAGGTCTTATAATACTATTTGAAGACATGACTTGAGCCAAAATTTTTAATACAAAGACTTTACCGGTTAAGTTTAATGATACTTTATATGACTCGTTGTTATCTTTCTTAATAATTTTTCTTTTGACATTTTATGGTGTAATTATTGTTACGTTGAAAAACATTGTCAAAATAATTTGTATTTTTCTTTTTCTTTTAATAATATTTTAAATTAATATTATTGATTAGAATTTTTTTTTTTTTTTTTGGTGTTTCTATCAAATTTGTTTGAATAAACAAAATGATGGAATATATTATTTAAAATGACTAATATAGTAATATGATGTCATTTCACTCCACTTCTACTTTCTTGTGCCTTGCACTATGTGTGAACCATTAGAATAAAGATCAGTCCAAATACTATTTGAAGACATGACTTGAGCCAAAATTTTTAATTCAAAGACTTTACCAGTTAGGTTTAATGATACTTTATATGACTCGTTGTTATCTTTTTTAATAATTTTTCTTTTGGCATTTTATGGTGTAATTATTGTTACGTTGAAAAACATTGTCGAAATAATTTGTATTTTTTTTTTCTTTTAATAATATTTTAAATTAATATTATTGATTAGAATTTTTTTTTTTTTTTGGTGTTTCTATCAAATTTGTTTGAATAAACAAAATGATGGAATATATTATTTAAAATGACTAATATAGTAATATGATGTCATTTCACTCCACTTCTACTTTCTTGTGCCTTGCACTATGTGTGAATCATTAGAATAAAGATCAGTCCAAATACACGCCTCAAAAAAGTAGTGAAGCATATGTCAATGCAACATCGAATGCTTCTTTGGATTCGTTTTCTTCTTTTTTTCGTTACTTTAAGAGAAGAAAGTTGGGGTTTCGATTTCCGAACCGCGATTCATTCCCTCAGGACTAGACTACGAGCCTAGGACCTTTGCTATTTTGCCGTCCAATAACACACACAACAACAACAACCAAAAAAAAAAAAAGAGGACTTTTTCCTTTTAATTTTCCATCTTATTTTTTAATTTTCCGACTAATGATTCTTGTTTTCAATTTTATATATGTAATTTGAAGAAGGTGAATGTTGAAAGCCATGAAGTTTAGCACACATTCAATTATAAAGGATTTGAGCACTATGGAAGAATGTAAAGCATGACTTTACTAAGTTAGGACTACTTTATCTTGAGTTTGTTGAAATATGTTTGAACATACTTTTAAGTTTTGATAACTAATGGGTTTTTTTGTTTATAAGTTTCAGTACTCAGTAGTAAGTAAAGCAGCCCAACAAATATATGCAACCAACCAATGTGAATCCTTAAAAGTTTTTTAATTTTTTGATAACTAGGATAGAATTTGAATTTATGATGTCTATATCATAATGATTGTTACCATCAGGTTAAGATACTAATTGATTTTTTTGTGTAAGCGGGATTTAAACTCAAGTCTTTTATACGATGACAAAAACCTTTATTAGTTGAACTGAATAGAATTCAGGAATCCTGAATCCTTAGAAGTTAAAACCATATCAGTCTTATACTTTAAAAATATATATATATATATAGTAATAAAAAAAAAATACCCTTAAGAGGTCAATTTTGCGTAACCAGAAAAACACATACAAACATGAATTGTTTTCCAAAAACCAAATGGATCTTAGTATTTCAAAAGATAGAAGGATAATGTTGGACCACTCCATCTCCCTCCCCTGTGGTAACCGGGCCCCATGAGACAAAGAGAGGCCTAGTAATCTAGACTATGGACCATAGTATTAAACTCTTTAAACCATCTATTTACAAAAGTATTGGCCCAACAAGCAGAATTAGGCATTTTATATCCAAATCAATATTTTCTATCCCCAAAATCACATCTTCAGATTGACCAGCAATATCAATATGTAATTATGTAATTGTGTTCCAGTTTACTCATTTCTGTTATAGCCAATAAAGCTGCTTTTGCCTCAACCCACACAGACCAGCAACCGATACACTGAAAATATTCTTCTCATTAGCTGCATCAGTGCAATGACCACTGATATTATTTTAAGCACTTATTGATCATTAGAATAAGTACTTATTGATCATTATAACGCCAAGCTAACTGTATTAAGGTCTATGGGTTATAATATAACATATAATATTCATTTCTATTTTTTTTCAATCCTTCTTAATTTATGTGGATTTTGATCTTGGGTCTTTTTTAGCAGCTGAACTAACATCCACAACTATGAAATGATTAATTGCTAGCGGTGGTCCAGGGAAGGAGCGCAATAAAACCTAGATAATATCCATTCAAGCAAGCAATACTACATGTAAAGGGCCTACAATTTGTTTCATAGCCTTGAATTTGAAAGATTGTCACATAATACAGTTAATTCATTTCCCAGTAAAAAGATGGGGAAAATGAACTATATACAAATATCTATAAAATACATCATTTACATTCACATTCACATTCATGGATCACTAGAAGAACCCCATCAACCAAGATTAATGGTAGAGAATACACCATTAGCCACCTCCATCAAACGAAGCACAATCATGAACGTCGATGCCGGAACACTCAGCATGATGAGTGCAAGCATCCCAAGAGCTAAACTAGGCCTAGTGTTCATCAATTGTGATTGTAATAACCCCACTACTGTGCAAATATATTCATCATAGCATGTGTAATACTGCTTCTCCCACTCCATCCATTCCTCTGGAGGTTCATAATTCCTTTCAATCACTTTCATCTCATGAATGCGCTTCCTCAAAATGATCATGCTTTCATCCACCAAGCATCCTCTATTATAATCTGGCTCGTAGGAGTCTCTCCTAGCAGCAAGAACCCTGGCACTTGATCTTTTCCCATGCAAGAATCTCACACTCTTACATTCTGATTTGCTAAAGGAATTTGGTAGAGTAGGGAGTACTGTGGAACTTAGAGAAGTTTTTGCTTCCATTGCTAAAGTAAATTGAATGATATCAAATTGGAAAGATGGATGGAAGAGGAGGAACTTTGGTGTCTATATTAATAGAATAGCAAAACTTTGTTGGGTAATCGACACGTGTCCTTTCCCCGCGTCTCATTTAGTATTATTATTATTATTATTCAATAAAAATCTAAGGAGCCAAGTGTTGCTTTTGCATTGGCCTTGTCTGCCTTGGAAAGCTGGCTAGCAATAAGGTCGGCGGTATATATTAATTAATTAACTAAATCATTATCAACAAAAACATTATAATAAAGGGAAGACTGAACCGTTATAGGAAGTTGACATATTAATCTATATATTTGTAGTAGTTTGTGTATGTCTTAACATAATAGATGCCACGATTATCAAAAAAAGAAACATAATAGATGCCACTTTATATGGGGATTACATGTGGGTACCATATACTAACAGAAAGGGAGATTGACACGTGTCACTGCGTGCCTATGTGTGCACAATGCATCTAAGAGCTAACTGATGAAACTTCATCGTGTGTAATGTGACGGTTGAGTGCTAAACGTCTTCAAAAAAAAAAAACTTTTTGGTGCAAAACATATTTATGGCACTAACCTGTGGAGACTTTTTTTTTTTGGTTAATTATAGTAAACCTCCTTATGATTAGATTGAATTTCACATTGTCTACCTGTGATTTAAAAATGTCACTTTACCCACCTGAGGTTTAAAACGTTAACAGCCGTAACCCACCTAACTCATTTCCATTAATAAAAACAAAATAAAAACATAAAACATACCAACAAAAAAAAAAACTTTTTTAAGAAATTGAAGAACACAATATTCTTTCTTTTTTTCTTTTTTTTCCTTAAAAAAATTGTAAATAAATTAAAAAATGAAGGAAGGTTCACAAAATCCCCCTTTATTCAGTATGATCTAAGCGTGCATGGAGGATGATAATACCATAAAATGGTGTATTATCGTAGGATAAAATATCCGAAATTATCAACGGGAAAAGCAGCAATGGTGGTTCTATTGTATGTGACAAAAGTCTTATTCCCATATCTCAACAAACAATTATTGTTAAAATTGTTTTCCCCAATTCCTAGAGAATGACTCAAACAGACAGTAATTGATTACCATCAAACCCATGGAAACACATCTTAAAATTAGATTTATTTGAGTTTGAATTTGAGATCATAGAGAGAGAAAGAGATACCTATGATTGATTGGGTTGAGGGTTGGAGCAAACAAGAAAGTCGCCACTGGTTCGAGTTGGGTGATTTGTTTGGGGAGTTTGTGCTGCTTGCTTGTTTTTGACAGAGGGAGGAAGGTTCACAAAAATTGCGGAGTGATGATATAATTGATAGAGGAAGGAAGTTTCACAAAAGCCCCCAAAACCCAAAAACTACACCAACCAATACAACCAAAAAATACATCACAATAATCAGAATTGTAGTGCGTGAGATCAAAAGATCAAAAACAAGCAAGCGGCACAGACTCCCCAAACAAATCACCAAACTCGAAGGAAGGTTAACAAAAATCGCTTTGAATCTGTCGCTCGCCCTCCCAGATCAAGTCTCTCTCTCCAGATTGGGTCTCTCTCTCTCTCCAAATCGGTCTCCAGCATTTTGAATCTCCAAAATCGCTAAGAACAAGCTATAAAATCGGCTCAAAATTGCAAAAAGGGGCTCTGGCTTCAATAATACAATGGGTCAAACTTTTATTTCTCGTAGGACTAAATCTCCAAAATCCTAGCAATTTGTTGAATCAAAAAGAGAGAAGAAATATACAGTTAAAATAATTATTTTTTATTTATATATATTATATTTTGCCTTTTTTAATTAGCAATTCGTTGAATCATAAAGATTGAGAAGAAATTAATTCGTATTTTTAATTTATTTACAAATTTTTTTAGAAAAAAAAAAAAAAAAAAAAAAAAAAAAAAAAAAAATTTTGTTCTTCAATTTTTAAAAAAAAAAAAAAAAATATTAGATTAAGTTAGATCCAAATTTTGTATGTTTTATGTTTTTATTTGTTTTTATTAACGGAAATGGATGAGGTGGGTTACGACTGCTAACGATTTTAATTACAGGTGGGTAAAGTGACACTTTTTAAATCACGAGTAGACAATGTGAAACTCGGCCTAACCACAAGGAGTTTACTGTAATTAACCTTTTTTTTTTTTTTTTTTTAATCCAAAGTAGAAATTTTACTTTAAATACACACACAAACTATATGAGAAAGGAGGGAGATAGAATCCACGTCCAACTAGGTAGGGAATGAAAAGTATATGACTGGGCCAAATGTCCAATGAGCCAAACTAATGGAGACCTAAATTTATTAACAAGTTGCAAGTAAAATGATAGCTGAATAACATTTATATCACATCTATATAACACTTTTAGCACTTGATAACTGCAAAAGAACCAGAAATGGAGATATATCATATACGTTGATGTCTTGTGTTGTATTATTATATTTATCAACATACTCTAGGTAGGAAGAGAAGCCAATGAAACTGCACATGCTCTGGCCAAATATGCAACATACAATAAAACCCCTTATCTCTGTTGTAACTCAGGCAACCTTCCTTTCCCGGTTTGGGATATGTGGATGTTAGAGATACTTAGATGTACTTAGAGCTTTACCTTAAAATAAATAAATAAATGTATTATTATATTTATCAAGTACTTCTCATTGGACTTTTGTCTAGGATCAAGTATTGTAATTTTTATTAAGGTTTCTCTTCCTGCATTTTATTAGAGTTAGCACTTAGCACTGTCAAACTAGCACTTCTAACCTCCAAAATAAGATCATTTGGAAACACCTCCAAATAACAAAAAGACACCATCTGATAAGCAAAAAGACAACCCTTTTGATTTGTGTCATCTGTTGTCTATGTTATTTACTTTTTATTTTTTATTTTATATTAGTATGTCATCTGTTGTCTTTGTTATTACTACAGAGACTAATTTTGGGCATCTACTAGACAGTAGCCCAGACTGGCCAGTGGTGTCTCCTCCGACTTGATCCACAACCCTCTTTGAGGATGTGGTTTCGAGCCCTAATGGCTAACACACACTTGTAAAAAAAAAAAAAAAGACTACTTTTGGGTGTGCCGTGTGCTTAAAACTAATTCTCACATATCCTTCAGATCTGGATAAGGGTCAATCCTGAGGAATTTGGTTCACAGAAAAGAAGATTAACTACAACTAGTTTCAGTATACCGGACCCTACATTGAAACTTTGGAATCAAGAAAGATTTACCAAACAATAAATGAGTTTATTTTCTGTTTTTCTGTCCTTGCCAGTTGAGACAAACGAAACAAGAGTAGGTTAATGAAATTCAGGGGAAAATGGTAATAATGTAATTAATTGTGAAAGAGTGTGAAGTGCATCAGTCGTCATAAGAGGAGTGAGGAGAAGCAGTACATCCAGGGTGAAAGGGATCTTCAGAGCCACAGCAATGCCAGTATTGAAAAACTTTGCCGGAATCGGCAGTATCCATGGTGCCTCCTGAGTAAACGCTCTCAAACTTCCTCTTTGTTTCTCCTGAGTCACCAGGGGATGCAAATCAAACTCGAATTAAACTCCAAAAGACAAGCAAAAGTATTGAACTTGAATAAACAAAGGAAACTATGTAATTACTTAAATTAATTAAGCAATATGACGAATGATGAGTATTTGAAAAGAATAGCTGAACAATGAGAAAAGAAATGATATTGTACCACCAAAGTGAGCAGAGTGGAAGCGGCAAGCGCGAGGGTGATTGAGAGCCGGGTCGAATTGGGTCTTGCAATTCTTGCATGTTCTGAGGCTACTTTTGCCACTCCCTGAATTGGAATTGGCTGAACATCGGATAAGGATTCCTTGGAATTTCTTCGATTTTTGGATTTGAGGAAGAATTAGTGGTTGTGGGTTTTGAATTTGATGGATGAATACCAGTGAATGAGAAAGAGTTACAGCCACCATTCTCTCTCTCTCAAACAAACACTGTTTCAGTGCCCGAATGGATCAGAACCACACGTCACACCCCAAACGCACTAAGGTCCAAAGCATGAAAAACTAAACCATCAAAAGAAACTATGGGAGATTTTTCCTTTATGTTACACGATATACACAATAGATCTATATTATTAGATATCCACATAATCTCCACAAAGTAAGTTAGAGCTCTAGAAAATGTTTACAACAATATAAAGTACAGATCATACATCTCCGAAATATACATTTACAGTTGAGATGTCTCCAAAAGCTCAACCACCACTAAAGTAATTATTGTCTTCGCAAAAGATAGAGATTACGACTCAACTGATCTACAAAACACAAGTCTCCCAATCTAGTGTAGTGCTCCAAAACTTTAACTCGAGGTATAGCTAACAAGTCTAAAGATGCGGTTAAATAAAAGAATGAGCTAAAGCCCAATAAGTAGCATAAATAATGGGGGTTGGGGAATTGTAAGTTTCATAATCTTAAACATTTTACAAAGCATGATATAATTTGGGAATATAAGTTCTATCATAAATATTTCTTTGTGATAATATAGGAATATTTGAAGAAATGATGTAGCACCAAGCTTCTCAAAATAACGCATAATGAAACTACATAATACATATTGTGAGCCATAATTAAATCATTGATTTAAAACAATAAAATCCAACCCAAGGCCACGTGACAAATCGTCACAAAGACGTTATACTCCTCACAAAGATGGAATTGTCATGGTTTCTACCAGGAGCTTCGTTAGGCCCACAAGTAGAAGACCACACAACTTGGTTTTTA
Organism: Fagus sylvatica; assembly: GCA_907173295.1. NCBI lineage: Eukaryota > Viridiplantae > Streptophyta > Magnoliopsida > Fagales > Fagaceae > Fagus > Fagus sylvatica. The sequence continues at coordinate 34,364,887 of OU015762.1, read as the reverse complement.
CCAGGAGCTTCGTTAGAACCACAGGTAGAAGACCACACAACTTGGTTTCTACCAGGAGCTTCGTTAGGCCCACAAGTAAAAGACCACACAACTTGGTTTCTACCAGGAGCTTCATTAGGCCCGCAAGTAAAATAGTACTCCTTACGAAGATGGAGTTGTCACGAAGACATAGCCGTCACAAAGACGGAGTGCCAAGACACCAATGTCACAAAGACAACAGTACTTAGGCTCCTTTTGTTTCGATGTAAAATATTTTTCGGAAAATATTTTCAGATTTGCGGATGTTTGTTTCACTGTAAAATGGTGGTCAAACGGAAAATAATTTCCATTGACCAAAAAATCCTTTGTTAAAATTTGGAAAATGGTTTACACCTAATTTTTTCATAAACCATTTTTCAAAAACGCACGCCTCACCCCTTCTACTCTATCTTTTGCATAACACTGTAAAATATTTTCCGAAATGCAACCAAACACGGAAAAAAAATCATTTTCATCTCAAACATTTTGTAATGGAAAATATTTTATAGCGAAACAAACAGAGCCTTAGCTGGGTAATCACAAAGTCACGACACAAGGGTAAAACAACACAAAGAGCTCACAGGCTAATATAATAAAAACACATAGCTCATTTGGCCTCCTCACTAAATCTTTTGATTCACCAAGAACCTCACCTTAGCAGAGTCACCTCAAGGTTTTAAAACACGTCTTTAAAATCTCTAATTTCATAAAGTAAATTCACCAAGACAAGTTGGTCACAAAGACATAATAATCGCCACAAAGATAGAGTTGTCACAAAGTTTCCAAAACCATTCCTTGTCAATAAGGTTTTCTATCAAATTTCCCAAATAAAATACGCTAAGATAAAACATCTTTAGAATTTCCAAATAATCCAATGAATTCATAAAATCCATTATCAAAGGATTAAATCAAAGATGCTTATCTTTTTCCATGCTTAAAAATCATGCATTTCCCCAAATATACATATAATGCAAATTTCCACGCTTCATACATTTTCCATAAATCATTAAATAACAAGAATTGTACACATAGTACCTTTTAGGAAAACCATGAAGGATATCTCAATCTTTAAAATGCTAATATGCAATAATGATTTGTTTTCTAAATTTTCCCATTAAGTAGCTACTTACCTCGCATGATCACCAGTTTTACCTCGAGCGAGCACTACACAAGCAAGCCAAACTAGTCACTAGGTCCATCACCAAGTGCATTGGAGCCTAGAAACATAACATCAAGCCTATAAATAATCTTACCCATCACAAAGTAGAACACCACACTTATCTCCATAAACTAAAAGGATCCCCTAAAATTCAAACCAAAGGCTCTAAAGCCTAACTTGACCATCCTAAGATAGAGATCCGTTCTTGTTGGGAGACAAACAAGCATACAAGAAATCTCAAGCACCATAATGCTACCAAAGTATCTTAATACTCCATTGCAAGCAATGCATATTAACTAGGATGACTCAAGACACATCACCCATGGAATCAAGCAATATTAAGAACAGAGGTAGCAAAACATTTATATTTATTTCGGGTACTAAACAATAGAACCGAGCCGCAATAAAAATCAACCAATTAGTACACACATCAAAGAATACTCCTATGCAATTTCAACTCAATTCAATAAATAAAAGCTTGGGACAATTCTGCAAAACTATCTATTTTCAGATTAAAATGAAAGCAGGTCAGCCCTTTGTAAAATTCGTTTGACCCACTTAGAGTCATCCGATTAGCCTGAAAATTTATAAGGATGTACTTCTATATGTGTATAATGTACCACAGAAATTTCAGCTCAAAAAGAGTTTTACACAATTTATTAAAAATCCCGCAATGAGGCTGACTCAAATCTGACAGATTTGGAGTTAGGAAAGGGCAATGACTACTTGGTTCAAGGAAACACAATTCAAACCAAAGCCATGGATATTAACTTCCTAAAAAATAGGAACTTCAGCCCTTTTAAGTTTTGGTTTAAAAACATCACCCAAGAAATTTCCCATTAAATTAGTCAATACCCATAACATTCAAGAACAACTCTCAAACAAACCTTGTATAGATATCTCAAGAAACTAGAGAATGGATCAAAGATTTCACCTTAGATTTATGCAAATATGGCTGGCAAGAGAGAGAGAAAATCTTTGCCGGTGGGTGGTTGTGGGAGACCGTTGATCCGGTGATGTGTTTTGGTGGTGGTGGTGGTGTGTGTGTATGGAAGAGTAATAGTGAGAGTGAGGGGGGAGAGAGAGACGGGTGAGAATAAAGGAGTGGGGGGGGTTTTAGGTAAGAAGTGTATGGTGATTGGTGGGGATGGGTACATAGCAAAATATCTAGTAAGAAAATTTACAAAAATACCCTCAATTTAGCAATTCATATCTTATAGCGTTCCCAATAGATTTGCCAAAATCCAATTTCAATTCAAATATAGCTTATAAGTCCAAAAATAGCTCCCAACTTATACTGTTAATATGTTTAGTTACATTTTATTATTTTTATTTTTTTAAAATATGATTTGAAAAAAATGTTCACATAAAATTTTCTAACTAACTATTATTATTTATGACTTATAACTTATAAATTTAATATATATATATATATATATATTTAAATTTTTTATTAAATTAATTATGACGTTCGACCATCAGTCTGATCTTAGTTCGACCACTAAACCGAGAACCACTCATCTTTCCAGTTTTTTTATCGATCCAATTTTTAAAACCATGGTCTCAACATATAAAATATGATTGTTTCTAAAATAAATAATAACAAATTTGAAGGAACTGTATCTAAGTTTTACCCTTATCTTTTTAATTCAACTAAGAACCTAATGTATTTGACCTAAGGAACTGTACCTAAGTTTTACCCTTATCTTTTTAATTCTTGCACTTTTAGTTGGGTTAGGCATGAGGAGAATTCGGGTAACTCATTAGCTTGCCAAATTCTCTAATCTCTATACCTCATAGTCTACTAGTTAGTTAAAATATGGATACTTTTCCTCCCTCTATTAAATAGACTTGGCTAAAAAATGCATTTTTTGTAGTTATTTTTGTTAATGTTAATGAAAATCTTCATATTTAGCAAAAAAACAAAGTTGCATGTTTGCCGGTTTGGTTCTTAATGTTTGAAAGATGCATAATTGATCCTTAGTGTTTAAAAAATGTGCACCATTAGGACCAATAACGTTCATTTTTTAAATTCTAAGGACTAATTATGTTCCCTTTTTGATATTGAGAGCTAAATATCACCATAAGAACCAATAAATCGTGAGAAACAAACATTATTATGCACGTGAGTGACTACTGATATATTTAATTGTCTCTAAAATTAATTAGAAATTGAAAGACCAAAACACCCTCCCTAATCGAAATCCTTCTCCATCTCTGCAAGAGCCTATCTAGACTCTACATTTCTCTAAGAGTTGTCCTTAAACTTTAGCCACAGATTAGTTAAAGTGATTATATTTGCTGCTAATAAATTGAAAATGACATCATTGACGTTGTATAAGTATTAGGCAATTATTCAAAAAAAAGTATTAGGCAATTGATTAATCCGATAACCCCAACAAGTAACAAGCCTGTATAGAGATTAGAGAGAGAAGCAATTGAGGTGAAAGAAAAATGTCAATCCAGAGCAACACGAAAGAGGAGCCCACCAGCACTGCTCCACACCCGGACCGGTGGTACAACCTTGCCTTAGGGCCCTCTTTCAAAGACCACCATTCCTCTTCCAACTTCTGCACTTTACGTTGTAAGTTACCCCCCTCAATTCTATACCCTTATCAATTTTCTGGCTTTTTTTTAATGTTTTGTGGTTTATGGTGATTTGGGTTCTGACTTTTAAGAAATATTAAGTCAATTTACTCCCAAATTTTCAAACTTGTTGCATTTGATTTCAATAGTGATATGAAATCTTTGGTTGCTAAGAAAAAGAAGAGAACTTTTGAGGTTTTGTGGTTTGTGTTGATTTGGGTTCAGACTTCTTAGAAAAATTAACTCAAATTTATCCCAAACTGTGAAACTTTGTGCTATTTGATTTCAATTGTGTCATGCAATGTTTGGTTTCTAAGAAAAAAAAAAAAAAAAAAAAAAAATTTTGATGTTTTGAGTTCAGAGTTTTAAGAAAGAATTAGTCAAGTGTTTCCCATAATTTGAAACCAATAGCCTTTCATTTCAATACTGTTTATGCTTTAAGTGGGAAAAATGGAGAGTTTGTGATGGAACTCATTTCAATAGTGTTATGCTTTGGTTATGGAGAAATAAGGTTTAAGAAAAAGAAAAAACTTTGTATTCTTATAATTATTGCTGATTATGTTCCGGGGAACAGAAAATCTCAACTGTGCTCTGCCAAAATTGCTTAGCAAAGATGTAGTTTTGTTGGCATATAATATACATTAGTGTACATCTTTATTTAATCAATCATACTCTTTCACTAATCAGCTTCTAATGGAGCTATATAATAATATTGAAGAATGTAAAAAGATGACAATATCTGTATTTTTGTGTTTTCCCCAGATGAATTTAAACCAGCTTCAATTGATAAGAGCCAATCTGGGTTACTACATAAGAACAAGGACAACAGAGTTACAGTAGAATTTCACAACAACCAGCATGGGAGGCCCAAAGTGAGCTTTGAGGGTGTCAGTGAGGATTACAAGGAGAATGATGCAGTCTTGTTCTTTGATGGTCGGACCTTTCGGTTGGAGCGCTTGCACAGGGCAGTGAAGCGATTGAGGCATGTTCGGCTGCCTGGTGAGTCCACATCTGCAGCTACCTTAGCTACAACTGCTTTGGTTGGAGCAGCTGCAGAATCTTATTCACCACCACTGGGTAAAGGAGCAAAAGTTCAGTCTTTGAACAATGACATAATTCATCAAATGCCGGTGAGTTTGCTTTAGTTTTTGCAATTCCTTAATATCTCTTTCAAGCATAAAAAACAATAAAAAAACATCAAAAGAGCAAAAAATTGTGCAGTTCTTTCTTTTATAAAAAGTATGCAAAATAGATCGTTATCACTTCTATTTTGCATTGTAATACATGTATAAAATTAACTAGTTAGTGGTATATTTGAAGTCCATATCTATCCCTTTTAATCCATATAGCTTAGACCATTTAGACCATAGGACACACACAAAATGTGTGGAACCTGGGGTGGCTAAAAACTGACCTAGCTTACTGCTATATACTTTATTGGTATGGACTTTCAGCTGGTTTCAGCTGACAAAGGGTGACTTGATATGTAATTGATTTGGATGAAGGTTGGGACATAATGTAAAACCCAACCTAAGAAGCATCCCTGTGCGGGCATGCATGTTCACGTGCCTGGGGACAATAAGTATATTTGATGTTGAGAGATATGCAAGGTCAACCAGATATAGTAGGTCTTTTAGTTATTTTATGTATTGCAACAATTTAACCTGAACTATTAGACATATGCATGTCTAACAATTGTGTTAATGAGTCAAATTTCTCCTTTTATGTTACTGTACAGGCTGAGGTTGAACAAATTGATATTGGCGACCCAGAGAGCTTAGGTATTTCTTTTATTTATTTGTTTATTTATTGCCCTTGCTTTCTTCTTTTGTTTGGGGATAAAACTTAAATGTTTTGGAGTCTTTAATTTTTCCCTTATTTTCTTCTTTTGTGTGCATACAATTAAGGTGAAGGTTTTCTGTAAATTGGTTGAGGGTATTTGGGGAATGCTGGAAGCACTATGGAAGCTTGATTTTGTTCAAGACAGCAAAACAATTAAGTTGAGCAGTTTTGACACTTTAATCAACTCCGGCTTTTCTATGTGCCTTGTGGTTTTTCCATTTATATGGGAGTTTGAAATGGAAACAATCAATCATCATAGCTGTATTTCATTTGAAAGTCACATTGAATCTGAAATTTAAAACAAATTAGAAACTGAATTTTGATAGCTCTAGATACCAGTGACAGCATTTGCTTTAAATTCTTGTTAATTCTTACAGAGACACACTAGCTAGTCATCCACACACATACACATGAATGTATTATTCAGTTATGTTTGACAGTGATGGCTCCTTTATCTCGCTGCCCAAATGTGCAAAACCTAACACAAGAGGTTCTCTCTCCTGCTTTTATTTAAATCAAACCCTTTTGTTAATAGATAGAAGTTTGAAAAATAAATCAATTAATCTAAATACTATTTAAAATGATATGAACTGAAAGTGAAACCTTTAATCTAAACTGCATCTTCATCATTAACATTTTTATTGAAGTGCATTCTTTTGTCTGCATTTATCAGCTTAGATGACTGTTTTTCCTTTTCTTAAATAAATATAGGTGTGTCTTCTCATTTAAGTTTTTGATGACCAACTCATTTATCCTCCTAACCCAGGTGCGAAAGCTAAGGATGAGAAGGATACAGATTATCCACCTTCAAATCCAAATCCCTTGACTTCATCCCCAGACTCTAAGCATTTTGAACTGGAGGAACATTTAGATATAGTCAATGACTATGATGATGGTTGTGGAACGGCCGAGAAAGAAAATACCACCGAAAGGGAATTTCACACGGGTATTGATATTAACTTACCACATCCAGCTGACATGGATGATGAGATTGCCGAAGTAGATGTCAGTGATGATGAAACGGATAAGGGCCCCAATGCTGCAGAAGCCCTTAGAGCTCAGGTGAATGCTGAGGCAAGAGAAGAGCAGACTTCAAGTGCAAGCAGTAGCAGTGAGAGTGAAAGTAGTGGAAGTGAAAGCGGGAGTGGAAGTGGAAGCGGTAGTGGAAGCAGAAGTGGAAGTGGGAGTAGTAGCAGCAGCAGTGATAGTGAAAGCAGTGATGGTGACTCGGTCAACTCTATATAGTAGGGAATCAAGAGCCTTTGGTTGACATAATGTGGGTTTTGCCCATGGTCAATTGCCTTTAAGTGAGCATTGAGGCAAAACAATGGAATTGTGGCTCTTGGAGCTGAACTTGTTACAAAAGCTTGATGGAGGATAGTATGCTGGATAGCCATGTAAAGAACATACAAGATCTGGGAACCAATCTAACAGCATTACAGGTTTCTTGTTCTCCTTTCATTCAGAGAACAAGCAACCAAAAAAATTAATCTTGTTTCGTAGGATTAGATGGGTAGAGACTGGATTGTCATGTCATTGTAAATTATGTGTAGGACTCATATATTGAGAACTTTGTGGCTAGATTGAAGATAGGGATGTCCTCCTGACCCTTGAATTTTACTTGTAAATACATTAATGTAGGAAACAAATATGCTTCTTGTCTCATAAATCTGCCAACTGAAATATGCCACTATGTAGAATTACGATCAAATATAGCTTATCTGATGAAAAACCATACTTTGGAGAATCAATCAATTTGAGGGATAAACTACAATGCCTAACTCCCATCTTTGGAGGGCCTCTCTTGTGCTTCATGTAATATCATTTAATCATGTTGCTGTTCAAAACTGGATTTTTATTTTTTTATTTTTTAAGATTTGACCATAGTGACCGAGTTATCATGTCAAGACATTAATGGATTTCTTTGTACAAGCCTGATTTGAAGTCAATTTTTTACTAATCCCAGAAGACTCAAAGGCTTCCTTTTAACCAAAAAAAAAAACTTCCTTCGAAGGCAGAGTAGTAGTTTTGAGAAAACGACGTCGTATTGCAGTCTATTTTGCTTCGTTTATTGGACAAAATTCCGTAGCAAAGAAAGCAAGAGAGAAACATGGAGATGAGTTTGACGTATGCAGCCTCACCTTCAAAGTCTATGTGCTTCAACCATGGCGTTTTACACCCACAGTTCCCAATTGTAACCATTAACAAGAACACCACTACAGGTATTGGTGGTAGAAGAAGAAGAAAACCCGTTTCTACAATCAAGGCTTTGAAAAGCTCATCTTCAAAGCAGACCTTATCGACCAACTGGGATGTTTCACAAGATTCCTCTGTAACTTCAGCTCCATGGCTGCCCAGATTCGAGGAGCTTGACACCACCAACATGCTTCTTCGCCAGAGGATTATATTCCTGGGCTCTCAGGTTGATATTTTTTTTTTGTTGTGTTTTTTTGGATTACTTGTAGGATTTCTGAGATGGGTTTTGCTGATTGATGGTTGCTTTGTTGGTGATGTAGGGAAGTGAGATTCTAGATAGGTGGTGGGTTTGTCTGTATAGGTTAGCTGGTTGTTATTGGGTTCTGGATATGGGTGTTTGTGATTTTTATTAATTTGCAGCATTTGGTATTAGTTGAAGTTTAGTTTTCTGACTGAAAGCTTAACTTTTTGAGATGGGTTTTGTTGGTTATTAGCTATTCAGGTAGTGTATGGTCTTGATTTTGGGAATCATGGAACCTGTTAAAATTGAGGTAGCTGTTATGTTGGATGATTCTAATGCGTGTGTTGGAGTTCAGAAGTTGTATCTATCAAATTCATTTGTAAAATCAACCCTTTCTCTTCCCAAATCCCCTAAAACGTGAAAAAGAAAAAAGATTTCCCTAAAAATATTCATATTTTTTCCCCTGAATGATCGGCAGGTGGATGATGTGACAGCGGATTTGATCATAAGCCAGCTTTTATTTCTGGATGCTGAAGACTCAAAGAAAGACATTAAATTGTTCATTAATTCACCCGGTGGCTCTGTTACTGCTGGTATGTTTAAAAATTTATTCAGTATGTTTGATCCTATGCTTTTCCTCTTATGCTTATGCTTGTTGTATCTCTTCATATTTTATGAGTATTAGAGCTAATACGGATGGTTGGTAAAAGATATGAGATGTTTGTCAAGAGTGTGGGCTTTGCTGTCTATGTTATTTATTCTTGTATGAGACGTGTGAACTTTGAATTTAAATTTGATTGCTTATAAGAGTCCTAGCTTGAGTAGCAGTATGCTTAGTCAATTAGGCATATCAATATAAGCTGAAGAAATCTCACCCAAAGAAGAAACTTCAAAGGAAAAAGGAAAAGCAAGAGGCACTTCAAAGGAATAATTGACAAGCAAATTGAGTGAAGTTTAGTTAAGAACCAAATGGCTTATAGGGCATGTTCGGATGTGACAGAGAGATTTAGTAACCAGTAAATACTTCTGCAATAGGATTGATTTTCTGTCCGAATACATTATGAGATGTTTCCAGACTTTCGGCTTTCAATTCTATCTATTTTTGTGCCTTCTGATTTTAACTAATTAACTTTTGCTTCTCAAAAATAAAATTGTGTGCCTTCTGATTGACCTGAACAACATATACAGCTTAACTGATATATATATATATATATATATATTGTATTAGCAAACCTATAACTCATAGGCCATTTAAAAGGTGGATATCCCCAAAAATTGTTATGAAAGTTATGAGGTAGTTCTTGGTTTGTTTGAGTACTTTGAATTTGAAGTTTTTATGTGAAATCGGTTAGTCTATAAAAGATGTTGAGGCATTTGACTTATATAGTGACGCAGGACGGAAGCTCTAATGGGCCATGATACCAATTTTGATGTAGGATCTTTAGGAATTCAGCACTAAACTAGATTCTTGATGAGATCTGGAGGTATTGATGGTTGTTTGGTATTAAACTAAAGAATAGAACTTAAAGAAGGAAAGATAAAACACTAGGCAGGAGAAGGCAATCACACCTTTGAAGCTTAAAATAAGCCGCTGGAATTTTATTAGAATCATGCACTCTGAATATAACTGTTTACAATAAAGCCTTTATATAGGCTATTGCTAAATCCTTTCCTAGAAGGGCTAGGATTACTAAATAACCTATTCCTAGAAAGACTAGGGACTCATAATAATAATGAAAATGACTCATGGGCTTCTAGAACAATTCATTACAGCCCATTCCAGAAAATTTGGAAATTACCAAACTGCCCTTATTATAATAAACTTAATTAAAACTGATCCAACAGCTAGACTAACTAATATAACCTATGAAAGGTGCCTAGAAGGCCCTACATCAAAACTAGACCACAATTCTTGAATATTTTTTTCTTTAATCTTGTTTTTCCTCGAACTCCTTTTTACTGTCCACATCATATAGATTTGTGATTAAAATGTCAGAGGATGTCAGTTTTTAAAAAAAAAAAAAATTCAGTGGATTACACACACACCCAGTGGGTCTTGAACCCATGTCCTCACCCGCCATCCACTATGATGGAAGGAGGAAATGTCATTTGAGCTAGAGCTCATTGGCATGTCATTTTGATGTTGCCAACTGTTTATTTGTACAATGTACCCAATATTAGTACTTTCTAGACATCATCAAACCAACCTTTTTAATTAATGGAGACATAAGCTGAAAACTTTACGGAAAAAGAAGTTTCTAAAGAAGATACTCCTAACATTTATAAAGATGTGGACTAACGGGCATTACCCAAGGCATCTTGGATCAATAAAAAACAAAAGAAATTGATATCAAACCTTAGATGTCGGGAAATAAGTGGAGATTTGACACAAGGCTAGTTTAATCTCTCCTAGTAGGCCTGTTTGTCTTTAATAATTTGAATTGGAGAGTGGGGATAAGTGTTTTATTATGTTGATGACTCTGTGTGTCTTTCTATACATATATGATAAAAGTATGTGGGTATGGTGATTTTTGCAAGAAAGTGTATGCTTCCTTGAAGATCGGTTTTAGACCCAAGTATGGAGTTGAAGTCTTTTCTTTTTAAAGTTAATTCTAGTTGGAAATGCCTAAGTACTCACGATGATTCTGAAGGGAACATGGAATGAAGTAGAAAAAATCAAAGGAGTTTGATTAGAAATGGTTGCAAAGTTGTTGTACTGGTTGGTTTCTGTTAAGGGCCCAGGAGGTCAATTATTTTTCTGTATAAAGAAATGGATTGCTTGCATGCTTTCCAATATGGGATGCATATGTCCTTCTAACAGGTGATTGAGTGTATCATTTTGCAGATATTAAACAGATTGTTTTGTCTTTGACAGAGAACTCAACTTTGAAAAGTAGTTTCTTTTGGTCATTTTGTGTGTATGAATTCTTTGATATGTCAGAGATGGTGACTTAAAGGGATAGGGGATAGTGTGGACAATGCTAATCATTTTTGTGTTGAGGTTTTCACTTGGATTGTGACAGCATCTTTGACAATAGTTTAACTAATGAATGGATGGGCTTGGCTAGTATATTCTTTTTGTTTCATATGTTTTTCTTGTCTCTACCATACCTTCAAGCTTTGGGTTCTTCCATGGAACTTCTCAGTCACAGGTCAAGAACTTCAAGACTGTGTTGTCCATGGAGCCTGAAATTTTACCTAACCAATTAATCAGTCCCAAGCCATGAGGAGGGAGAGTTCGTTAGTATGAAAATCAATTTTATTCATTGAAATTGAGAACCCTTATGGACCTCCTTAAGTGGCCATATATGGAGCTAACTGTCAAAAATGGATTTTTTTAGCCAAAGTAAAAAGCTTCATTTTGTTCAATAAATCTAAAACTCCTTGGTTTTCTTCTCATTATGTTATTCACTTTTTCTTACTTCGCTTATTTGATGCATGTAGGGATGGGAATATATGATGCAATGAAGTTGTGTAAGGCAGATGTTTCAACCGTTTGCCTGGGGCTTGCTGCATCTATGGGTGCCTTTCTCCTTGCTTCTGGTACAAAAGGGAAGAGGTTCTGCATGCCAAATGCTAGAGTGATGATCCATCAACCACTTGGAACTGCTGGAGGCAAAGTAAGTGATTGGTCTAAATTTTGTGGCTATTGATTTACAAAATATAATAGTTTTATATTTCTATGACTTGATTGATGGAGGGTTTTGGAAGTAAAGGTGAGAAAGAAAAAAAAAAAAAATGAAGGGATTTAAACAATTCTCTGGTTGGGAGATTGATAAGGGAGAGGAGAGGATATGGAGGGAAAAGACGTCCCCAATTTGACCACCTTTTTATCTTCCCAAATTAGCCCTAATGTGGACAGATTTGGGGGAGAGCAAAATCCTTACATCTGTAATTCCAAATATACCCCAAACTAAAAACATTGTTAAAGCATAAAAGGAAGGGTACAGTAGACTATAATATTTTTATCTCTTTTCTTTTCCTTCTTTCTTCTACACACCCAAACATTGTTAACTTTTTGCATGAGTTGTAAATACATATTAATTTGTAGACTACACCCCAGCTTGAAAATTTTAAAGCAATCTATATGATATCAAATTCCTCCTTCCAAAACAATAACTACCAGCATATAAGGGACCGGATAAATAGTTCATTGGATGTGACAATAGAGAATGAGAGTGGCACTGATCTTTTACAAATTAAAATTACTAGCCAAACAATTCTGTTTTGTAAAAACTAAGTTGTTATGCTGAGATTCTTGGAATAACCCGTACAATGATACAAAGATATGATCCGGGGTAATTTAGTGAAGAACAATTCATGAGGCAGCTCGGTGTTGACATATTACTATTTAGCCAGTTTGGCTCCTTTATGTTCTTTCTTTTTTAATGCAATGAATTTGCACGCTAAAAGAAGCAATGCTATACCAAAATATTTCATGTCCAGACCCTCTTTTTATAGTAGATTTCAGAAGCTGATTGATTTAAGGAATTGATCATACCAAAAAGTGAAGAAAATTACTTGGAACTCAGTGTTCTGTTTTTTTTTTTTGCCATTGTCGTTTGGGCTTGCTTGACATTTTCTTGTTCATGGTCCAAGAGTTCGTTGTCAAGTTCTACGCTAGAATTAAGGCGTGGTTCCTGAAGGCAGTTTTATTTACTTCAAGCTCCAATGCCTTCTAGAACTCCTAGTTTGTAAATCTCATGATCTTCAGATTATTCTCCGTAGCCATTTGGTATAAATTAAATATGGTCACTTTTCATGTAATGTGTGCTGTATCACTCAACTAGGTTACTCTTTAGACTTTAAGAGGGAAGAAAATCTGTTTCTTTTTCTAAGTCTTAGACTCTTTTGAATTGTAATTTTGCGTCTTTTTTCCCTTGTGCAGATACTTGAATGTACAGTGGTCTTGTTTTTTTTTTTTTTTTGCTGTTCTTTTGTAGAAAAATAGAAAGATGCAAACAGCTTTAGTTCTTTTGGCAAAGCACATGATTACATTTTTTAGCATAAGGGTTAACCTTGTCAGATCTTCACAATGTGGTAACCTTGAATAGCTGATTACACAATTTAGAATGCGTTTACTATTGTACAGTTGAAGAAGTTGCTCAGTTTTCTTTTTGTTTTTGAATTTGGCAAATATTTTATATGATGTATTAGGGCCAATGACTGATTGTTGTCAAATTTTAGTATGAAAATGATTGGCAAAAAGTAAAAAAAAGAACTTAAATAAAAATTAAAAATTCCCACTATTATGGTTATCTGTTGAAAAGGAACTTTTATCTTGTTGATGATTTTCATAGCAGAATACTGCAGCCTTGGTAGATGCATTCTTGCTGATAGAACAAGTCTAAGATATTCTGGTCAAATTTTGGTTTTTCTATAAGTATATTTAGAAATGTTTATTATAAAATTGTTTAAACTCATTATTATTACATTTGAAAGTTATTTTAGCTCAATTTGGATTAAATATTGATACAGAAAGGACACTTGATATGTTTAGAGAAGGCTGATCCTTCCATTAGTGGTCTTAAGTGAAAACTCTTTGTTATCTCTCACTTATCGGTCACATATTATTCCAGGCAACAGAGATGAGTATACGAATAAGAGAAATGGTGTATCACAAGATTAAGCTGAACAAAATTCTGTCAAGAATCACAGAGAAGCCTTTGGAGCAGGTTGTGCAACAGATCATATTCCCTTATTTTTTACATTGCCATTAATCTCCAACTACCTCTCTGTTTTCATTAATTTTTTCATGTGGTGATTTGCAGATTGAAGTGGACACAGACCGTGATAATTTTATGAATCCTTGGCAAGCTAAGGAATATGGGCTGATTGATGTGGTTATTGATGATGGCAAGCCAGGATTAGTTGCACCCATCGCAGATGCAGCACCTCCACCAAAAACTCGGGTATGGGATCTGTGGAAAGTTGAAGGGAGTAGGAAAGCCAAAAAGAATTTACCCACAGAGCATAAGATTTTACAGAATGGATATAAAGGGGATCAAGGAGAAGATGGGGAGAGGCACTGAACAAGAAAAGCAAGCACCTACTCCTGTATGAGACAAAACTTAAACTCTTCCCTGCAGCTCTACTTAGTTTACCTGTAGTGTTCATCTCTCAAAACAATGGCCATTGTTAATTTGGGCTTGTTTATTGATTCCTTATACTTGCTCAGTGCTCAGGGTGTCTTGCCTACATGTTTTGAGCTTGTTTAATAATTCTTGTTAACTGCTCAGGTTTCCTTTTGGGTTAACAGAATGGTCTATTGGAAGCGTTTTGGAGCATTAGCATTAGTCATATTCATTCTTTATTCCTCACACTATCTTGCATATTCAACTCGAGACTGAACTTTCTAATTAACAGTCAAGCAAAGTAAAAGTTGTAAGTTGTAAGTGCTACCTACCATACTAGTTCCTGTGTGATTTTTGTCCCACGGGGCTCTAGTGGAACTAGGAAAAGAATGTTATTCTCACAAACTTTTGTTTACAAAACATTCACATCTTGTATCTTCATCCTTCATGTTAAATCACAAAATTGTTTTTTGTGTTTTTTGTTTTTTAAAGTCAAAGTATTTTTATTAAAGGGTTAATTATACTTTATCCACATGTGGTTTGACCCATTTTAACAGCGTTTATCTATGGTTTGGATTTTGTCTCTTTATCAACTTGAGGTGAGCTCTGTTAGAGCATTCCCATCCGGGAAGCTAAACGTCCATTTTAGTTAAAGTAGCTACTACTGTAGCTAAAAAAACATACAAAAACCCCTCACATCCGGTTATTTACTTTTGCTAAAAAAATACCTCTTGTGAACAGTACTCGGTATTGATACTGAGTACTGTTCACAAGAGGTAAAGCTATTATAATTTTTTTTATTCCTTCTCTCTCGCCTCTCTCCTCTCTCATACAGTACTCGGTGACAATAGATTTTGGTTTCGGGGTTGGGTTTCGGTGGCAACGGTGGATTTATGTTTGGGTTTCAACGGTGACAGTGGGTTTGGCTTTGGGATTCAATGGTGCCGGCGGTGGATTTGTAGTGGGTCTAATGGATTTGGGTTTCGAAGGCGGTGGTGGGTTTGGGTTTTGTGGTGGGTTTGTAGTGGGTCTGATGGATTTGGGTATCGAAGGCGGCGGTGGGTTTGGGTTTTACAGTGGGTTTGGATTTGGGTTTCACAGGTGGTGGGTTTTGGCTTTGATGGTGGGGGGTTTGGGTTTGCGGTGGGTTTCAGCTTAAATGGTGGTGGGTTTCGACTTAAATGGTGGTGGGTTTGGGTCTGCGATGGCCGGCGTGAAGTATGGTGGGAAAGTGGAAAAAAAAAAAAACTAATTGTTTTATAATATTTTAATAGGGTATAGTGTAAAATAAAGAGTGGGATGTGAGGTATGTTATAAATGTTGAGAGGTAAAATAAATAAAATAGGTTTTGAAGAGATAAAACAGCTAAAAAATAAAAAACCGAATGTGAATGTTCTTAGGGACTCATTAGTCATTACCCACCTTATTCTTTTTTTCGTTAAAAATAAGGTTAAATAGGTTTTTTACATGTTCTATTTCTCTTTCATTTCTCTCTCATTTCTAAATTTCTTAGATTCACGTTTCTCTCTCATTGTGATGGAAAATGGTGAATCTGGTAGTGTTGGGTGAATTGGGGGAGTAAGAAAAGGGTCATCTGGGCTTTGGCATGAAGGCAGCGTCACACCCAATCTGGACCATTGCAGTCTCGTATGTCTCCAAATCTCTCCCATGTGTCCCCAACCTAGATTGCAACCCATTGCAAGATAGATCGCGGCCCACGACAGTGGAGGTTGCGATTTCTCTCTCTAGTGACTGGGGGTTTGATTGGTTGTGAAGATGATGATTTTGGCTGTCGATTGTAAGTATGAGCCGGCGGAGTGGGGCTTTTGGATGGGTGTTTGTATTTCGAGGATTTGAGTCTTGGTTTGGAGGCAACGAGATAGGGAGGTGTTGCCGGTTTGGGTGGATTTATTCTCAATGGAGGAGGAGTGTGTAGCTCTATTAGTGGGGCTTTTGGATGGGTGTTTGTATTTCGAGGATTTGGGTCTTGGTTTGGAGGCAATGAGATAGGGAGGTGTTGCCGGTTTGGGTCGGTTTATTCTCAATGGAGGAGTGTGTAGCTCTGTTTGTAGTTTGGGTGATGGTTTGTGGAGTGTAGGTGAGATTTGACTAGCGGCTAGTGCTTGGTTTATTTACAGAGGGGAAACCATTGCTGGGTTTTTGGTTGCTTCTTGTTTGTTATGTTATACATAAGTTGGGTTATCACTATTGCTTTGTTGTGTCTAGTACTGGACAGGGTGGAGAGGATTGGCAATTATGTGGCATAAGGAAAAGCATGGAAGTAAGGACAACCGAAGTGGCAAATGGGAGATTTTAGAGATCAATAATGAGTGGGCCTCAGTCAACAAATCATACCCATGGTTGAGAGACAGAGAAACGTGAATCTGAGAAATTTAGAAAGGAGAGAGAAATGAAAGAGAAAAAGAACATGTAAAAAGACCTATTTAGCGTTATTTTTTAATAGGAAAAAGTGAGGTGGATAACGGGTGTCTAACAGAGTCCACCTCAGATGGGTAAAGGGACAAAGTCTAAATCACATGTAGACACTATTAAAATGGCTCAAATCACAAGTGAGCAAAGTGTAATTAACTCATTATTAAAAGATGTTAGATCAAGCTTATGATAATAAACGCGAAGTAACCTAAAAGAATTACAAAGAATTATATACAAGTATTAAGAGAGGAAATAAGAACTAAAAGATAGATACTGTAATATTTGAAGCCCCATGCACGTGACTAGTGAAAAGAGTTCGGCAAAATGCATTTTCCAACTCACTCGGAGGGCGATCCACATTGTCAAAAGTATGGAAATTGCACCACCTCCACTAGAGCCACATCAAACATAGCAAAACCAGGTTCCAAATATCAGAGAATGCTTACCCAACCAATTCCACCAATCGATTAGTAAATTAGAAACCATTCTGGGTAGCCACCAAGAACCTTACTCCACAACTTAAACACAATATTGCAATGAAGCAACAAATGGCCAATTGTCTCCCCACTACAATGACACATGCAACACCAACCCACCAAAGAGAACCCCCTTTTAATATATTGTTGTGAGATACCACGTGGTTACCTCTTGAGGGTCGTTCATGCTATTGAACCTTTTTAGGGTTATAAATAGAGGGATATGGAGTAGCCACCTGGTTTATATAGGTTCATGAACCATAAATATGACTTCATGCACAAAAGGACTAGTCTTGAGCTAGGTCCGGAGCTAAGATACATCTTGGGAAGGTGTTAGGCACCCAAGAACGTCCAACCTAATGGCTGACCTTCCTCTATATTACTTGATATTCTTGAAGGAGTTTATAAGATAAATCTTTAAACATACAGAAAGCAATTAAACCTAAAACTAACACAATCAAGGAGCAACCAGAATAAAGAAATTAGGGCACAACATTCATATGGAGTTAAAAAGAGGAGTTCTCACCTGAGTCCAAGCTTATCACCAAATTGTAGGGAAACATCTCAACAATGATCATATATCATAATTTCAATGAAAATCACATTATAAATTAAAGAACACCGAAACTCTTACCTGACACCAAGCTTATCACCAACTTGTAGGGAAGAAATCCCCACAATAATTAAATAACATGAATTTAATGCAAGACATGTGATAATTCAAGAAACATGGTTTAAGAAACAATAATCATGAAAAAATTCACTAAAGAACTGAGAAAAGGGTTTTAAATATCTAAACCTATAATGAAAACCATAATTTAATCAAAATAAACTTGCAAATAAATATGTAAATCAAAACAAAGATTTAATTAAAATAAACTTGAAAGAAAGATTAAAACATGCAAACTAAACCTAAATTAAACATAATAGCAATAAACAATTCAAGGAGGTTGATATGGACTATTGAGAAGATTCATACCTAGTCTCTAAGGAGCTTGTAGCAAGCTAACAATATTTCACCGGCCTCTCAGATTGATCTCTTTGACAGAATTGTGTGTTGAACACCAAAGGAAAAGGCTCATTCTTTCTATCTCAACAGGGCTTCGCTACTCTAGCACTACTACTTCTAAACTCTCTACCTCAGCAGGGCTTCACTGCTCTAGGACTATTTCTTCCTAAATTCTACTATACTATTACTTTTTGGTATTTTCAATGATACTGGGTTCTCTACCATTCTGTGTGTTTTGGGGACTCCTTGAGATGATTTAATTGTGAGGTGAAGACCTCTTTATATAGTAGTAGGAGGCTACTAGGATTTCTTTAAGAACAAGATGATTAGGGCCACATTAGGAAATCCTAACTGTAGCTAGGCTCTTTAAAAATTAGGGTTTCCTAGGTGTACGTCCACTTTTAGAAGCGCACGCCTCTTCATTACAGACGTACGCTCAAAGGAAAGTGGCGTACATTTCTTAAGTTGACCAACTAGGTTTTTGGCACAAATTTCTAGAAGCTTCTAATGGTTTTCAACACACATTTGCCTTATGGGAGTCTTGAATAATCATCATTGAGACCAGGGACCATGAGTATTGACCGGTAGAAATTGGGTGTCTACAGTACCCCTCTTTCGACTTTATTGCTCTGAAGCATCAAAGATCGAAAGCCAATTGACGAAACCATTTGTGGGTTAATGCTCATGAGTCTACACACTCACACATCACAAAAATAACAATGAAAGGTCATCTGAAGGACAAAACTGCTGGGGATTTAAAATATCATAACAATGAAAGATTTGAAATCCACTTATGGATAAACTTGCTGACAAGAAAGATAACAAATTCTCTGAAGAAAATGAAAGAAAGAACCACTGAGGGTGAAATCTATGAAATTTTTCTTTGAAGAAACAAAGAACAAATCTGCTAGGAATAAGATAAAGAACCACTAGGGTCAAATCCTATGAAAATCATTGATGACTTACATGCTAAGAATAAGATAAAAACACATAACTTTTCTTACCTCTGCTAATTCTAGGCTGCTGGTTGTTGGGAC
This sequence comes from Fagus sylvatica, assembly GCA_907173295.1. Lineage (NCBI taxonomy): Eukaryota > Viridiplantae > Streptophyta > Magnoliopsida > Fagales > Fagaceae > Fagus > Fagus sylvatica. The sequence continues at coordinate 34,345,816 of OU015762.1, read as the reverse complement.
TGCTGATTGCTAGGCAGTTGTTGGGACTGCTGATTGCTAGGCTGCTAACAGCTAATTGCTTACTGTTGGCTGCTGTAACTACTGACTACTAAACTGCTAGTTGTTGACTGCTATAACTGCTGACTGCTAACTTTGTTCAAGTGAACAATGTTAGAGTTTCAAGTGTATCCTATCATCGTTTCACCGAAAACCCTAAAAGATACAAGATAATCAAAGGGGAAAAAATGATAATAAAACCGATTGCGTTGAAATGCGTGCATCACTAATTGATGTACGCCTGACAACGTCGAGACATTTGTACCTAATTAATAATCTAACATTCACTTGATCAAATATCATGAACACATGGAGGAAGGTAACGTCTTCAGACAGATGTTGTGGGGTGCCTGACACCTTCCCCACGCATAATTAATCTCGAATCCATCTCTGGTTCAAGTCCTGGTTTTTAGCATGTCTTAATCAAGATAATTAAAACCAATTAGACATACGTGACTAATCACACCTTCAATTTCCCGATGATTGGTGGTGACTCCAAATCTCGTGTTTTCTCCTCTCCATTGCCATATCCACAGATATGCAGGAGCACTCACACACACACACACACACACATGCACGTATATTTACAATATGTTCACATCACACACACAAACAAATAGCAAGATTCCGTCGAGCCTAATGGGGGTCGGAGTTGGATCATCGCGACGATTTTCCGGCGTCGGCATGAACAAGACACCAAATGAACCTTGGTTCTTGCAAGAAGATTAGAAAGGTTTGAAAAATCTGAAATTACCCCTTCTGACGACTAAAAATTCTCGACATTATCTTAACAAGATTCTGACAACACACATTCTCGGGTTGTCTTGGAACCACATAAAATCTATCCCGGCCCACTTTTTTAGGTTGTTAAAACACTTAAAATCAAAACCTAAAAAGTTTTGAAAATATCGGGTTGTTTCTTACAACATAAAATCGTTCCTGGTATACTCACTCTTTTAAGTTGTTATAGACAGCATAAAATCAAATCCTAAAAAGTTCCAAAATATAGGGTTGTTTGAAACAACATAAAATCTATCCCGGCCCACTTTTTTGGGTTATTAAACACTTAAAATTAAGTCAAAAAAAGTTCTTAAAATATTGGGTTGTTTCTTAAAACATAAAATCATTCTGGTATACCCACTTTTTTAGGTTGTTAAAACAACTAAAATCAATTCCTAAAAAGTTTTCAAAATATCGGGTTGTTTCTTATATCATAAAATCGTTCCTGGTATACCCACTTTTTTAGGTTGTTAAAACACTTAAAATCAATTCCTATATAGTTTTCAAAATACCGGGTTGTTTCTTACAAAATAAAATCATTCCTGATATACTCACTTTTTTAGATAGTTATAACATTAAAAATCAATCCTAAAAAGATTTAAAATTTATTAGGTTGTTACAAACACTTAGGGCATGTTTGGTACACTGTAATAGGTCCTGTAATGTAATAGCTATTTCTAAGGAATAACTATTCAGTTGTTTGATTACGCATTCATTACAGAGGATAGCTATTCCTTTAGGAATGACTATTCTTTGAAATGAGGAACAGTTATTCCTTATCAAAATGACCGTAATAGTTATTTTTTAGATCACATAATAATTCAAAAAAAAAAAATCCAAAAACCATATTGACTACCATTTTTTTAAAATTCTCTCTCTCTCTCTCTCTCTCTCTCTATATATATATATATATATATATATCCAAGTCTCCATTTATTTATATTTTTTTCCTCTCTCTCTCTCTCTCTCTCTCTCTCTCTCTCTCTCTCTCTCTCTCTCTCTCTCTCTCTCTCTCTCTCTATACACACACACACACACATATATATATATAACATTCAAAATCCAAGTCTGTAAAATGTTTTAAAATTATTAATATTTGTATAATAAGCAATACTCGTATATTAATAATGTTGTAGTAAAATATAGAATATAGATTCAGGGTTCTATTCATGTGTTGTCACCAAACAAATGAATGGTAATAGTTATTACATTACAGCTTCTTTTTAAACAGAAATTGTATTACAGGGAATAAAAGAAAAGAAATTCTAGTCGCAAACTCGGTGTCTTTCTCAAACATTGGCATTCGCTTTACAAGCTCTGCCAATGAGGGGCATTCTATAGACACCCCATTTTGCTACCTACATTTTTACCCTAACACAAATTAGGGTTTTCACAAATTAAAATTCTAAAAACAGAAAGTGCACAACTTACCTAAATTAGGGTTTAAAACCAAAGGTGTTTTTGATCATCTGATCAACAATTAAAAGCCATCAAATGGAATTTTATTTTAAGTCGATCAAAATGACGTGTCATGTGTTCAAATCGGGCCATGTATGCGAAAGTTATAGTTAGTAGAAGTTTTAGTGAATAGAGCATAATAATTGGGCACATAAGATTAATCCAAATTAATCTTAATTGGATTAATTAAATTAGTTAATAAGGTGTAAATATCCTATTGGCTCAAAGTAATAAATTATCATGGACTCTAGCACATTGGATAAACTGAACAAGTTAATTGGATAATAGTGGATTAATTAATTAATTAAAAAAATTCAATTGTTTGAATTAAATCATTCATTGTTTTAAGGAGTTAAGAAAATCACCTATCATCTGTTAATATCCATAATAAGCGATCAATTGGAATACAAAGTTGTATCCAATACAACAACTTTTGCAACCCATATTCAACACCACAACATCTCTTTGCAGCCACTTGCAATTTTCTTCTTATAATTTTTATAGAAAATAATCTTCTCTATTTGTCATTACTAACTATTCTCTTATTGTAGGAATTGATTGAACTTCATTACAACATCTTGGAGTCATTAAGAGATCCTTCAATGTGCATGCAAGTACAACAATTCTAAACTGAATTTATTTATTTGTATGCTTATATTTGCTTAATGTCATACTTATATGACTATAACATGATATTTCACATGAAATAAATTAAACAACAACTTGAATATCAAAATTGATATGTGTTATTTAAATTCCAATGTTATATTACTATAACATGAAATAAATTAAACAACAACTTAAACAGTAAAATTGGATTTTGTCGCCAACATGAGTTTATATACTTTGACATGATGTGATTTTTAGCCATACTCAATCTAGAAGACCGATTATATGTTGGGTAGAATGGGGTGTCTAACACCTTCCCATTTTATAACCAAGCCTCCGAGTCTAAATTGATGGTTCGTATGGAAGGTGTCTTACAAAAGTATTTTTCCTTTTATTAGACTGTAACTAGAAAACTCATTTACATGTAATTTTTTATTTTCTCAAATTCATTGGCAATTGTACAAATTCAAAGATGAATAAAGAGGAATTATTGTTATTGTGGAATTTCTTATTTTGTCCAAATAATTAAAATAAGTGGCGGCTCCATTTACATGTACAATTAACCTTCAAATCTAAGGGGTTGATCCATTGTCAGTTGGGTCACATTTTGAGGCTCATTTGACCCTCGAGTAGTGGTTCTCACAAAGACAGGTCGTGCCTATGACCTTAGCTTAGCATAGACGGTCCGTGTTAAATTCTTTCAATTTATTTAATTGTTTTAATTCTAATTCCAATATTTTTGTGCTCCATCTTCGGGTGGAAAAAAACAAAGAATTTATTCTTGCTTTCTTTTTAATAACAAAAATAATTACAATTGTGTTAACCATTCTCTGTGATTCGACCTCGGACTCACCGAGTATTACTACTTAGCGATAAAACCTACACCTAGGTTCCACTCTAAAAATTGCAATCGTACGCCCCTTGATATGTTGCGTACGCCCCTAGTTCATAAGTGTATGCCACTATCTCCAAATTAGGGTTCTTCGCATATTCTGACTTCATTTATTCTTTTTTATTATTAAGCTTCCATTGTATACTCATGAAACTCATGACGAATCTTATTTCTCAACATTTGAGATCCATCAGGTTTTATGAAAAGTTGATGAAATAGATTTTAGGATTGTGTGGATCATTTTCATATTTAGCTGTTAAAAATTGGGATTGGTGGAACAAATGGCATACACCAAATGAATGGGTTCATACGCATACTCTTGAGTAGTGTACACCATCGCACCCATAAAATGACCATGCCTTTTTCTTTTCTCTTCTTCTCTTTTCCGTTATTTTCTTTTGGACAAGATTTGGCTACAAACCAATTTGTAACCAGTTTGCAACAACCCACATGTGGCAACTTATAAGACCATCCACATGTATTATTTAAAGAAGTCACATGACTCATTAAATAGGTCATGTGACTAAAGTGACCTTATTAGTTGACACGTAGTGGGTTGTAGTAAGTTGGCTACAAACCAGTTTGTAGCCAAACTCTATCATTTTCTTTTTTTTGTTATTTCAATCAAATATTCTTTCATTATTCTATGAATATTGAGAAGTATCAATAAGTTACTTCACATGACCATGAATTTTGTTTATTCTTCTTTCTCACATGTTCACGCATCTATTCACTTCCTGCACATGATCACAAGTTCTACTTAATACGATGCGTTCATCCCCACATGCATAGGTCAATCCACATTGTTCCCATGTCATTATTTGGATGCACATACGCCTTTTGTTATGATAAATTGCTTCTTAGTTAAAGTATTGTTGTTCTTATATGATTAAGGGTTTGTTTAGTAAAGATCACTAAGAGTAGTCCAAATGGTATGAATGAAGGCCAACCAAAAGGTTGGACGGTTTTGGGTGCCTAAAACCTTCCTAAGATTGTACCTTAGCTCCGAACTCAAGTCTAAATGGCTAGTACCTTTGTGAATGGGGTTCATTGTTGGTTCCAAGATTAAAAGCCAATGGCGACTCCTTTTCTCCACCATCACCCACAAAGTGAGAGGCATTTGTCTTTACAAAGACAACGAGCGGGCCCAAGCTAGATCCACAGGGATCGTAGGCGCTTGTAAGGTGCCTAACACCTTCCCATTCTATTACCAAGCCCTCAAGCCTATAATTGAAGGTTCTTAAATAAGGTTTTTATTTGATGTAATGTTTTATTGCTAGATTGTAACTAGGAAATCATCAAATGTATTATTTTCTAGATTGTATCTAGAAAGCAATTTCTATGTAATTTTCTGTTTTGAGTTTTCTTTTGTAAATCATACAAATTCAATTGAATAAAAAGAGAAAATACATTTTGAGAGGATTTCTTATTTTGTTTGTTGTAAAATAAAATAAGTGGCAATTTCATTTGCATGTAAAGATAACCTTCAAATCTAAAGGGTTATTCCATTGTCAATTGAGTCACATTTTGAGGCTCACTTAACCTTAGGGTCGTGGTTCTTACATAAAGATATGTTTATTCATATGTTAATGTATAACCATAACCACTTTTTAAGACACCATACATCTAATTTTTTGTTCTAAACAATTTCATTAATATATTTATTTCTTCCACCGCTCATATTACTTTTTATTTAATGTTAGTTTTGATTGTAATATAAAATTTGCTAAATTTAATATCAGACAAAGAATTTGCAATGTCACTTTTACTTAATGTTAGTCTTCTTAGTTCATTTAACGGAATTTGTTAAGTCTGTTATGTTTTCTTAGTTATACATATTACTATATGTTCATTGATATGTATTGTTTATTATATAGAAATATTTACTGCTTCCGGCATTTTTATAAGCGGAGATTTCAGTTAATTCCACTGCATAAGCTATTTTCCACATGATGATATACAACTTCATGTTTGCTTCATTCTAGATGCATTTATCAGGTCGTGCCTCTAAGAGTTTAGCCGAAAAAATATTATAATATTTGCTTATTTTCTCGTTATGTTTGGGTTCCATAACTACGGTTGTTATAGTCGTGCTACAGATTATAATAATGTGTAGGTATTATTAGGATTGGGGTAATCCTATTTGAAGTATTCCCCTGTCCAAATTCGGAGACATTTTATAAGTATTGGGCAGCTAATCATCTTCAAAATAACCTTAGTGGTCATATGTGGGTTGATGTCACTCCTTCAATTCATTTTATTATAGAGATTTACAATACATTTATGTTCAATCTGACGAGCAGGGAGAAGGAGCATAGGCAATAATAACGAATATTGAAATTGGTACAAATATGCCTCCACATGTATTATAATTCAATGTATTATGCTAATAACGATGAATACCTAACACAAAGTCCACAATTATATGACACCGAGGCCCATGATTGCTTTAACATACCTTACTTCTTTCTCACTGAAATTTTAGTTTTTTTTTTTTTTTTTGCTAAGTAGGAGTTTCATTAAGTGGAAAGCAAAGAAAGATCTCTAGTCCAAGCCTCTAGAACTGAGGGAGGAAGAGAGACCGAATTACAGCATAAGGGATGGCAAAGGGAGAGTGCAACCTTGGCCAAAACATGAGCCACCTGGTTTGCATCCCGCCTAGTCCAAAGAAAAGTACATAAATTAAAATGCGAAGCTAAATCTAGAGAAAGTGAGGTCTGAGCATGGATCTTCCAAGGACACTCAGCTATAGGGGAAGATAAGGCGTCAATGCACAATTTGGAGTCGCTTTCAACACAAATGGATTTGTAGTTTTCACTTTCTGCTTGTTCCATTGCCTAGTTAATAGCAGAAGCTTCAGCCACTACTGGGTCCTTAGCTGCAATTAGTTTCGCCCATGCTTTAATGATGTTGTTAGTATATATTATAGGCTTACTGGGCTTTAGGCCCAATATACTTGTACTACACATACTTGTACCGCACACTCTACTCTGTCTATATAAAGGCAGTTCCGTGTATTTGTTTATTCACTGAATATATTATACAAAGCTATTTTGCTCACTTTCAGTCTCTTCTTTCTCTCTTTTCTTATTCTCAACATGGTATCAGAGCCACTTTCTTGTGGCCTTCACTAGGCAAAATCCGGCGTTCCTCCGCTGCTACGGGTTCACGGTCTCTTCCCCGAGATCGCAAACTCTCTCGCCGTTTCTGCCTTCCTCGGAATCCTCATCTCCGAGTTGCTGTTCAACTCAAGCACAGCTTTATTGGATAGATCTCATCAAGATCTATCCATTGCCACCAAAATCGGCCGAATCAAGCCTCGCACGCGCCCCCACACGCCACCAGAAGTTTCTGGTTCTCTAGCCATGCGCGCACGCGCTCCTACGCGCCGACCAGCACCGCCACGCGCCTCACGCGCATTCCTTCTTTCTGCTGCCACGTCAGCCCTTGCGACGTCACGCTAACGTCAGCCCTAGTGACGTCAGCCCTAGTGACCACCGCCTTTGATCGTTGACCGTTGACCGCCGCCGCCATCCACCGCCGTTGACCGGACAGGAAAAAAAAAAAAAACTACTGTCCTTCACGGTTTTTCGCGTAGATTCCATTTTTTAAGTCCGTTTTCTCATCCGGCTCTTCCAGGTATGGGTTCTACTTCAGGTCATGAGATTACACATCCCATCACTGTTATTCTTGATGGTCCCACTTCTTATCATGCTTGGTCCCAAAACATGATTGTTTTTCTCAAAGGGCGCCGACTTTGGCGTTATGTTACTAGCGACATTCCAAAACCAGCGCCTGGGCTTGTCACAGACTCCGATAGTTCTGATGGTGACTTTGTAGCTGAAGCAGTTGTTCAAGTTGATGATTTTGAGGCACGTCTTGAGGAATGGGAAAGCATCCAATGCAGGATCCTTTCCTGGTTCATTAACACCTCTGTGCCTGCCATTAGCAGTCTTTTTCCTCGATTGGAAACAGGTTAAGCGGCTTGGTCTTTCTTGGCCACTCGATACAACTGCACTTATGACTTTGCCTTGGAATTTCATATTGAAGTCAAGTTTTATCAGATGCGCCAAGAATCAAGTCAGTCTATTTCTGATTATTACTCACAAACTGCTTCTATGTGGGAACAGCTAGCTGCTGCTGATCCACCACTTCGATATGCTGAAGACATCGATCTTTTTGCCAAGTACAAAGATCGTCGTCGCTTCACACAGTTTATGATGGGTCTCCGTGAGGACTTTGAACCTACTCGAGCTGCTCTGATTAGTCGCTCTCCTCTTCCTTCACTTGATGCTGCTGTCAAAGAGCTTATTTCTGAAGAAAATCGGCGTCCTCACCATCATTTATCTTCTTCAGATGTTGTCTTGGCTACACCCCGTCCTCCATCTTCTTCTTCTGATCAACCTCGTCGTATTTGCACGTACTGCCAAAAACCAGGTCATGACATCACTGAGTGCTATCGTAAGAAAAAGGATGACAAACGGAAACAACATCAGTCTCGTGGTACTTATCCTCGTCCACAAGCAGCCGCTGTGAGTTCTGTCCCTGTTGATGATCCTGTGGTCACTGTCTCTCAACTTGAGAGTATGTTTCACCGGTATATGTCTCAACCTTCCCCTACCCTTTCAGTCACCTCAAGTAATAAATCTTGGCTCCTTAAACTTAGCTTGTTGTAATCACATGACTCCTCATGCTTCCCATTTTTTTCAAAAGACGCCTTTAGCTCCTTCCCCTATCATTTACACTGCTGAAAGCTCACATATGTCTGTTAGTCACATAGGCACTATCTCTTCTCCTGATTTGACTATCCCTGATACATATCTTGTTCCGAAGTCGTCCCTCAATCTTCTTTCTGTTGGTCAACTTTATGAACTTGGTCTTGATCTCCACTTTTCTAATCGTGGTGTTGATATGCAGGATCCACTGACGGGCAAGCTGCTTAGGACAAGCCGTAAGATTGGACGTTTATTTGAGCTATGCAATTTGCAGATTTCCTCACATATGGTCTCTTCCTCTGCTGCTGCCACAACCACATTATCTCCAGACTTATGGCATTCTCGTCTTGGTCTTGCTTCTTTATCTCGTCTTCAGTTATTAGCTTCTTCAAGGTCACTTAGGGTCTGTTAGTTTTCATAAATTTGATTGTATGTCTTGTCAATTTGGCAAACAAACAAAATTACCATTTAATAACAGTGACTCTTTTTCTTCTGCACCTTTTGATCTTATTCATTCTGATGTTTGGGGTCCTGCTCCATTTACCACTGAGGGAGGATGTCGCTATTTTGTCATATTTGTTGATGATTATTCTAGATTCACTTGGATTTACATGTTAAAACATCGTTCTGACCTTGTTCCTATTTTTCAAACTTTCCACAAAATGATTCAAACTCAATTTTCTCGCACAATTAAGGTTTTCCGGTTAGATAATGCCCAAGAATATCATGATAAATCTTTCATTTCCATTTTGGATTCTAATGGCACCCTTCCCCACTATTCTTGTCCCTATACCTCTCAACAAAATGGTCGTGCCGAACTCAAACTTCATCACATTCTTGATGTTGTGTGTACCCTTCTCATATCTGCCTCTGTCCGTGAGCGTTTTTGGGGTGAAGCGGCTCTCACTGCCATTTACACCATAAATCGCATTCCTTCACCTACTACTCACAAGAAATCTCCCATTGAGTTACTTTATGACAAACTCCCAGACTATTCCTCTCTTCGAGTATTCGGTTGTGTTTGTTTTGTCTTTCTTCCTTCCCATGAACGAAACAAACTCGAACCACGGTCTCGTCTGTGTTGTTTTCTTGGCTATGGTATCTCTCAAAAGGGTTTTCGCTGCTATGATCCCATATCTCGTCGCCTTCGCATCTCCCGTCATGTAGAATTTTGGGAACATCAGACTTTCTCTAGTCGTCAACATTTTCCATTTATCTCTTCCTCCATGACTCCCATTTTCACTGATCCTTCCATTGATCTTTACCCTGACCCTGTGAGGGACTCTGCCCCGCCTCCTAGCTCTTCAGATGTCTCATCTTTGGTTCTGTCCCCAGCTACTGGCTCGCCTGATTCGGATCCTACACCATCAGCACCATCAGAGTCTCCCACAGATATTCGTTGTTCCACTCGGGTAAGGGCTCCTCCTTCTCATCTTACTTATTATCATTGTTACTTTGCCCTTGCTACTCTCCATAAGCCTCATACCTATCGTGAGGCTAACACTAATCCTCTTTGGCAGCAAGCTATGGCTGATGAACTTGATGCACTTCACAAAACTCATACTTGGGACATGACCACTTTGCCTCCTGGCAAGTCTGCAGTTGGTTGTAAATGAGTCTATAAGATCAAGACTCGGGCTGATGGATCCGTTGAAGCGTTACAAGGCTCGCCTGGTTGCTAGAGGATTCACTCAGGAATATGGCATTGATTATGAGGAAACTTTTGCTCATGTTGCTCGTCTTACCTCTGTTTAATCCTTACTTGCTGTTGCTGCTGTTCGTCATTGGCCTTTGTTTCAGATGGATGTGAAAAATGCATTCCTCAATGGTAATCTTCTTGAGGAAGTCTACATGCAGCCACCTCCTGGCTACCCTGCTTCTCAGAATCAAGTTTGTCACCTTCGCCGTGCTCTTTATGGCCTTAAGCAAGCTCCTCGGGCCTGGTTTGCTAAGTTCAGTTCTGTGGTTACTCAACAAGGTTTCACCCCTAGTTCCTATGATTCAGTTCTCTTCATTCGCCATACGTTTACTGGTATCACTCTCATTCTTCTTTATGTTGATGACATGATTATTACAGGTGATGACATTGCAGGCATCTGTGATCTACAGAAGTTCCCTAGTCAACATTTTGAGATGAAAGATCTTGGCATTCTTAGCTACTTTCTTGGTCTTGAGGTCACCTCTTCTTTTGATGGTTACTATCTCTCTCAGGCCAAGTATGCTTCTGATCTTCTCTAAGGCCGGTCTCACTGATAGCAAGACTGTTTCCACTCCCTTAGAGCTTAATGTCAAGCTTAATCCTATTGATGGTGAGCCTCTCTCTGATGCTACTCTATACCGACAGTTGGTGGGCAGTCTCATCTATCTTACTGTCACCCGTCCGGACCTTGCTTATGCTGTTCATCTGGTTAGTCAGTTCATGTCTGCTCCTCGCTCCACTCATTATGCTGCAGTTCTTCGTATTCTTCAGTACATCAAGGGAACGCTCTTTCATGATCTTCACTTCTCAGCACAGTCTTCCCTTGAGTTGTGCGCTTATGCTGATGCAAATTGGGCTGGAGATCCCACTGATCGTCGCTCTACCACAGGTTACTGCTTCTTACTGGGTTCCTCTCTTATCTCTTGGCGTAGCAAGAAACAGTCCGTTGTTTCACGTTCCAGTACTGAAGCTGAGTACCGTGCTCTCGCCGATGCCACCTTAGAACTGTTATGGCTTCGTTGGCTCTTGACTGACATGGGTGCTCCCTAAACCACCAGTACTCATATCCATTGCGACAATCGTAGTTCTATTCACATCGCTCATAATGATGTTTTTCATGAGCGCACCAAGCACATTGAGATCGATTGTCACTTCATTCATCATCATCTTCAGCAGAGTGCTCTTCACTTACTATCTGTCTCCTCTGAGGACCAGCTTGCTGATGTATTCACCAAGTCCCATCCACCGGGACACTTACACGATCTTGTGTCCAAACTCAAGATGGCTTCTTCGTCACCACCTTGTGTTTGAGGGGGGATGTTAGTATATATTATAGGCTTACTGGGCTTTAGGCCCAATATACTTGTACTACACATACTTGTACCGCACACTCTACTCTGTCTATATAAAGGCAGTTCTGTGTATTTGTTTATTCACTGAATATATTATACAGAACTATTTTACTCACTTTCAGTCTCTTCTTTCTCTCTCTTTTCTTATTCTCAACAGATGTGATCATGGTTAGTGCGGGCAACAACAGAAATTGCTGCTATGTCCATGGAACATGTGGCATCAACATTGAGTTTAATGGTGCCAACTGCTGGAACTTTCCAAATCAATTCTAATCTCTTAACATTGCTTTCAACTCCAGCTTTTGGTTCCTCCACCGCATGAATATGTTCCAAAATGCATACCTCCAATTGCTTAATGATGACCATAATGTTGAACTCATGATTATGATGTACCACTTGATTCCTCATGTTCCATATGCATTCAAGAGTAGTTGCAAATTGAATGGAAATTTGTTCCCTTAATCTTTTTGGTTCAGCATTGGCAGTAGCTATAATAGGAGGGTCACAAATAAACTTCAGGATGTCCTTGCTGTTCAGAATATTGAAATGGCAGGAATGAATTGCCCAGGTTAGTCCGAACCAGATTGCTCTTGAGACAGAGCATTTGAATTTTAGTTGTTTTGTTGTTAAGGACTTATGGTTGCATGACACATATAAAAGAGCAAGGCCAAATCGATAAATATGGGCCTAAGGTGAAATTTAGTGGGCCATTGTTATATTTAAATCCTATTATAATTGTATTTTGTATTTAAAGTTTATTCTTCCTGCTTTTTGAGATGCTAAGTACTAATTAAGTTTTTGTATTTAGATTTTTCTAACATTTACTTTTTAATTAATAACATGATTAATCCTCTTAATCTTCTTCTGATAATCAATTTTCCGTAGTATTTTATCAATTTTAATATTTAGAAACTTCTTTTTTGCAAATAAACAACTATAACAAGTTCTGTCAGTATAAATCTATAAAAGATACATGTATTTGAAAAAGAATTTAGTCTTTATACACAATCAAAAATTGTTTTATCGGATGTTTAAACATCAATATAATTATTGTTATTGTTATTTATATGTTGTACTATTTCATTATCTTCTAAATCTTTTTGATAAAAATCTATTAATTTGTTGGATTTCACATAAATTTCCTGTTATATCTTTTATCAAGAGATTTTCTTTGAGATTCAATTAATAAATCTATAAAAGATACATGTATTTGAAAAAGAATTTAGTCTTTATACACAATCAAAAATTGTTTTATCGGATGTTTAAACATCAATATAATTATTGTTATTGTTATTTATATGTTGTACTATTTCATTATCTTCTAAATCTTTTTGATAAAAATCTATTAATTTGTTGGATTTCACATAAATTTCCTGTTATATCTTTTATCAAGAGATTTTCTTTGAGATTCAATTAATAAATTATTCTCTCTCTTTTTTTTCTTAAGTTTGTCATATCAAAATTGTTAATTTTAGTAAGCATTTATAATTAAAATATATTTACAAAAAAAAAAATCTACAATATAAAACAATGACAAGAACAAAATAAATTTTAAAGTGTAGAATAATAGAATCTAATATATCAAAGCTGCTATCATGACATCACTTAATAGTAAAAGTACCCAAAAACGTCAACTTGCTCAAATAAAGATGGATTAACAAATAACTCAATGAATTAATACTAACCAAACCGAAATTAATTATATACATAAAATCAAATATCAGTGGTTTCGGTGTAACATTTAACCAAAAAAAAAAAAGATGAAAATTTATTTATTTATTCATAAATTAATTTACATTAGGTGAGGCGACACATGGTGACAGAAAGTTAAAATCTAATTTCCAATTTTGATTTTAGTGTTGTGTGTGTGTGTGTGAGAGAGAGAGAGAGAGAGAGAGAGAGAGAGAGAGAGAGAGAGAGAGGAATATATTTTTTGGTGTATGGCCGTATGAGCAATTGTGTGATTAAAGTTGAAAACATGCCATGTGAGAGCTTTGTTTACAAAATTGGAAGCCTTGAGTTATTATGGGAAGTTAATCATTAATGATGATTCGACACAACTACAACTTCTTCTTTATGTGAACAATAAAGCTAAGCTCACAATGTTTTTACAACATTGTTTAGTTGGTAAACGGTAAATGGTAGACGCTAAAGTGGTGTAAGTGGTAAGTCCATATGGAAATCAATAACAACTTAACACCTAATTAATGTTGTGAAAACGTTGTTGTTGTAACATTACTAGTTTGTGAAATAATTTAGGATTTAATTGGGTTGGATTTCTTTGACCCACAATTTTGGGGGCCTTACTAAGGTGGGAAAAAGAACAAACAACCCATTTATTCTATATTTTAATTTTTTTTTCCAATAAAATCAATTATTAAACTAAAATTTTAGGGCTTGCAAGGGGTCCTTAGGCAATGGCCCAAATGGCATAGCCTAAGACTTTACACTGTTAGGGTCAGTTCAATGCATTTTCGGGCCTAAGACGATAATTTTAAAAGGGACATTTTCTCATATTTAAATATTAATTAATAATATTTATTAAAACATTTATGCATCTAAAGGGGATCCTTAGGCAATGGCCTAAATGGCATAACTTAAGACTTTACATTGTTAGGGTTAGTTCAATGCATTTTAGGGCCTAAGATGATAATTTTAAAAGGGACATTTTCTAATATTTAAATATTAATTAATAATATTTATTAAAACATTTAGTTCAATGCATTTTGGGGCCTAAGATGACAATTTTAAAAGGGACATTTTCTAATATTTAAATATTAATTAATAATATTTATTAAAACATTTATGCATCTAAAGGGGGTCCTTAGGCAATGGCCTAAATGTCATAGCCTAAGGGTTTACACTGTTAGGGTCAATTCAATGCATTTTGGGGCCTAAGACGACAATTTTAAAAGAGGCATTTTTCATATTTAAATATTAATTAATAATATTTATTAAGAAATTTATATAATTTTTTTTACTCATTTAAAAGCAATATTCCTTACTTTTTTAGATGCAAAATTATTAAAAGGAACAAAGACTAAATTCAATGAATAAAAAAAATTATAGCTCTTTCTCATGTTATCATCGTTATAACCCTATTATTTAATCAAGCACCTATTAACCAAAACTACAAAAGAAAAATGGACCTACTTTACTGTGTATTTTTTGTTGAATAAAAAAAAAGTACAAAAATTAAAAGTAAAAAACGAATATGATGTGATGATTCTGATAAAATTGGGACAAGGATCCTCTCCATTTGAAATGAAATGGAGAGTCTCTATTTCATAATCTAGATTAAATATCTCAGATTTAATAATATACAGACTGCATTTAAAATTTTAAATGACGAGACACTCTGTACACCTTTATATTTGTGAAATAAAATTTGAATCATGAAATGGACAAATGAAGAGATTTCTAAATAAAGAGGATCTTATTCCATAAAATTGTAGCAAGCAATCATGTGGGTGGGTGGGTGATATGATTTTTAAAAAATAATTTTGATTGATAAACTAATATTTGGGCCTTCAATAAAACATTTATGTTGTGAAACAAATAAACAATGCAAACTATTGGGCAAGAGAGGGGTGTTAATATAAAGATAATATCTTATATTGGTTAACAGAGGAGTTGTTCCATTTAAGTTTAGGGGCTTCAGACGATTGCCAAAGGGAAGAGCCGGCATGTATCTATCTCACCAAGATTATGTCCAGAACCCACCCTCCATCTGGAACCTAGCTCAATAAACCTTCCTAGCCCCCAATATACTTCCTTGCATAGGATGCATTCGATGAGATTGGTGATTCGAGGAAAGAATTTGTTGGAAAATATCTAGCTTTTAGGAGTTAGGACGCCAAATAGTAAAGAGTGTGGATTGTGAATAAGCCTCAAGCATTGTCTTCCTAACAATGCTAGATTAAACAACTTCAAATCCTGAAAGCCCATACCTCCTTTATTCTTAACTCGACACAATTTAGACCACCTTGTTCAATGAATATTTTTTCTTGATATTTTTGACCCAACCATTAGTTACTAATCATAGAATTGAGTTTTAGAACTCAACCCCTCTTAGGAAATTAAAGCAACTCATAAGTCATAACATATATGAGAATAACCTGCATCATTGTCTTAATCAACTTAGGAATAGATTATATATATGTTGATTGTGGCTATTCTTAATTGCACTCATGAATATGTAGGAGATTATAAGCCAATGTTCATAATGGAGGAAGTAAATTTTTAATTAGAAAATGATCTATGCCCAAAAGAGAAAGAAGGAAAAGAATTCACAAATACTACATCTTAGTTCAAGAGGGTTTTATAAATTTGAACGCCAATGTCAATTTGGTTAACCTTTAAATATAAAATTAATAATAAATTAATTTAGTAATATTTTCCATTAAAACCTCACAAATGGTTATGGTAAAAGATCCCTCAGGCGAAGGTCAAATATGTGTTCAAGTGAACAGATGCTTTGGCTAACTTGAGAATGACTTAAGAAAAAGATTTTGTGTTGTTTGACTTTCCTCCTATTTTTGCCTTTTGCTTTTAGTATGGTTTCTTTTGATAATTTCAAGCATCTTAACCTTCGTTTTGTACCTAGTATTTCTTAATATAAGCTTTTCATATTCTACCAAAAAAAAAAAAAAACCATGATCCAAACAATTTTACAATACCGTTATTAATATATTCACATAAAATAATTTGATATGTTCGCTTTCACAAAAAATAAAAACAAAATATTAAAATTATCATAAATGCAATATCTAAGAGTTAATTGTTGACCTAAGTTTGTAAAACTCATTAGCGTTTTTATCGGATGGTAAATAACAATTATCATGGAGTGGATTCTATAAATTTTAAGTCCTATCAAATATATGGTTTTCAATTAATAAAATCTCTTATAGTTAAATATCATGTATCAAAAAAATAAAAATAAATATCATGGATAAGAATAAGATGTATAAATTCAAATTCTATATATGAAAAAAAATAATAATAATAAATAAAAAGGAAAGAAAGGTTGTAATTATTGACCTATTTGATAAAAATCATAGAATTAGAGAGACTGGAGCCCTCCTTGTTTTGGGTTAGGCAAATACATCCAGCGAGCGAGCGATGGCGAAGTTTTCGCTGTGTGGAGAAGAAGATGGGGAAGGCCCGAGTAGCCCCAGGCCAAAACGACTCAGGTTTTCTCTTCAAACCAATAACTTCATTGATCAAAACGAACCCCAACACCAAGAAGAGGAAGATGAAGAAGAAGGAGAAGGAGAAGGAGAAGGAGAAGGAGAAGACGAAACTTACGAAGAAGAAGATGATGATGATGAAGAAGAAGAAACCATTTATGAAGAAGACACAGATGAAGAAGAACAAGACCAACCAGAAAACCCGGCCACTAATGTCACTGTGGGACCCAGATCCACCATTGATAATACCCACGTCACTCCTCATGCTGACGACGGTTCCATCACCGTCACTCTCACCGACCCAGAAGTCCTCGATTGTTCTATTTGCTTGGATCACTTGTCCATCCCCGTCTTCCAGGTTTCTATCTTCTTCTCTCTCTCTTTTTAAACGCTGATTATGTTAATTTATGAGTTCGTTTGTGTTTTGTTGGTTTGATATGCGTGTAAAGATTGAAAATTTTAATTTTTTTCTTTGAATTGGTATCTGGATTTTGATTATTTTTGGTGATCATTTAGTGTTGAATTTTGGGTTTTGGTTGTTATTGTAGTTATCTTGTTGTTTTGTAAGAAATGGGCATATTGAAGACTCTTTAACTCTATTCACTTACTTGCAACTGATTAGGATGCTCTCCTAGGAATTTTGATGAAAAATCTAGTATTACTTATCTGTAAGAGGTTATACAGAGAATACAAATTGAAAGTAGCTGCAACATTAATTGGGTAAATTGTTAAAATTCTGGAATTGTGAATTTTTACTCAATAAGGATTAGCAGGATTTTGGTTTCCATATTGAGTCTAAAACCTCAACTGCTAAATTACTTTCCTTTTGGAAATTTATTATTTTTTCGTATATGGATATACTAATGCGAAAATAACTTGTAGGCTGGTTTTTGACATTGTAAGGGCTTTTGTACATAAGTGGGGTAAGCGTTATGTTATAGCAGTGTTTTCTGTCGAGTATTGAAGTATACTTTCTCTTGAAGGTGAGGATAAATGAGTTTACTTTAAAAGTTAGTGTATAGCCAATAGATAATATACTGCCAATGAGTTCTTCTTCAAACAGCACCGCACAAAATAATAGAGTGGAATGTAAGGTCTCGGCACTTGAGTCATGTGTAAACTTACCAATTTAAAAAGATATTATACTTCCATTTTAGCTTCAAAATGTTTAACATGCGCAACATACTTAAAGGCAGGAAATATACAGAATGCAGTAGATGGAAGTATGACTAAACTTTCCTGACTATTTTCAAAACATGATTAATGTGAGTAGTTATATGGTTGCACTTTATTTCTTACATTGCTCAAGAAATTTTCTATTACATTCATCTTAGTGTTTGTTTCCCCGATGGTTCATCCTGCATATAGTGCTTTTTGATTGCTGGGAGATATTGTCTCTTTGGCCCGTGGTTGATCCTTATGGCTTATTCCAAAACATAGTTAACCCTGAAGTAATTTTTTTCCTGAGCTAGGTAATAAATTTTAATAAAAATAAATCGAGCAAAGCTCTAGCAGACAGGGATTATACAACAGCCCCATCAAAGAATTAACATTGAAAATTACAAAGATCTGAAGAATCAAAAAAGAGGTTCAAGAAGATTCCCAATATCCCATTACCAATCGAACAAGGATCTTAAAAATAACAGTTTCAATTGAATCACCGAGGTCTCAACTCCTTCAAACATCCTAGAGTTACGTTCCCTCTATATACTCCATATCAAGCATAAAGGAATAGTTTTCCACACATCAATCCTGAAGTCTTGGTCTTAAGATGGATTTTTACATTCTAGTCTAGATTGTATGTCCATTTGTAGGCATGTTGAGGTAGAAATTCAGTATTATCAATTACTTTGATGCATCAATAGCAAGCTCTAAATTTTCTGAACTTTAAATAGATTGGAGGGTATAGACATATTAGTAACAAACTTGATTTGTTCTGATATGATCCACTATATTGATCATGTCTATTGCCTTGTAATGTCGTTTTCTTGTCATATAGCAAGGCTTTCGCATGCCTCCATGGGTTCTATTGCTGGTACAATAATTTATCATCAATGAGAGATTGCTATCCCTATTTGATAGTATTGATGGATTTGGTTCCTTTTACTGAGTGCTACAATATATTCATATCCTCTTCATGGTTGAAAATTGTGTCATTTTATCTAATAATACATTACTTTTGTTGCAATACTCTCACCCTAGAACCAAACTTGCATCGCCTCAAAAATCTGCTCATGGATAAAATATGCTAAAAGATAAAAGTTTCTTGCTATATTTTGGAGAAATTTTAGGTAATACTAGGTTACTAATGGAAGCTTGAGTTCACTGTTAAAGCATAGTTGTTGTCTTCCCCTTTGTGTGCAAATGCTGACAATGGATAATTGGTTTAAAATCAGGATTCATTTGGAGAAATTGTAGTGGTCTCGTCATTTCTTCAAGTTATTAGCTTGCAAGCATGAAAGTTGGGCTCAGGTTCATCTTCATGCTAGACTGGCTTGCTTGATTGTTTTATAGTCAATTTTTCAGAACATCAAAATTAGATGGTTGGTGTGAAGAGATATGAATGGAAACTTTCATTTGTTTTCTATGGTTTCATTTTATCTTTCCTCTCTCATTGTGTAGGGTTAAGTAGTCATTTAGTCTTTTCTCAAAAAAGAAAAAGAAAAAAAAGTATTCAGTCCAAAAGAGGTAGTCATGTCTTGATAATGCCTAAATTATTTGAGGACATAGATGGTTGTGTATACGAGATTTTCTACCTAAGGGTGGGTCTGAAGTCAGACCATGCCTTGATAAGGTTCCTCGTCAAAAAATATATATATATATATATATATATATCGAGGATATAGATCATAGATGGAATCATTAATTAGTCTTTGTTGAAGTGTTACTGTATTAGTTATGGTCTGGATGCATACACATTGAGCCGAAAATTGTGTTAACAGGTAAACGTGAATAATACCTGAAACTTTTATGGCATTTTAAAATTGATTAAGAGATATATACTATTGGTTACCCCAATAATGATTCAGAATAGGTGATCTTTGATGTCTTATGATTTGACCATTTTCTAAGAAGTGTTCCCTTTTTGTTTCTGCAAAATATGTATTTTCCAGTTATTCATGTTGCTACCTCTTTAGTATATCATATTTTGATGGCACACATATATTATATCAAGGGTAAAACTTAGGTACAGTTCCTTAAGTCAAGTACATTAGGTTCCTAATTGAATTCAAATACATTGAATTTAAATATTCTTGGAAAAGATAATATTGTTTGTGTTTCATTAGTTAATGCAACCCTATGTTTGAATTCAATTGGGAAACCTAATGTACTTAACCTAAAGAACAGTACCTAAATTTTACCCTTATATCAAATCCAATCTGATAACTTTCTATCTTCTTGCATGACAATTCAGTGTGAGAATGGGCATATAGCTTGCTCTTCCTGCTGCATCAAACTTAGTAATAAATGTCCCTCCTGCTTTTGGCCTATTGGCTATAACCGTTGCCGAGCCATTGAGAAAGTTCTAGAAGCAGTCAAAATTCCATGCCAGAACTCTAAGTATGGGTGCAAAGAAGTGGTTACTTACAGTAGAAAAGGTGACCATGAGATGACATGCATATATGCACCTTGTTCATGCCCCCTTTCACATTGCAAATTCATTGATTCATCTAAGCAGTTATATCTGCATTTCAGCAGCAAACATACAAATTCTGCAACACGCTTCTTATATGACTCCATCTTCACTGTTTCCTTAAATGTTAATGACAAATTTCTTGTCCTCCAAGAACAGAATGACGGTGTTCTATTTGTTCTTAACAATAGTGTTGAACTTCTCGGGAATCTAGTGACAATTAATTGTGTCGGGGCCAGCTCAACAAGAGGAGGGTTCTTCTATGATCTTGTGGTAAAAACCCAAGGAAGCTCTCTCCGATTAGAATCTTTCACAAAGAACAGTCAACATCGGGTTGATAATCCTCCTTTAACAGGATTCCTTCTAATTCCACCTGATTTTTTTGGCTCTTGTGGCCAGCTGAAGTTGGACGTCCAGATAAAGCGAAATGCCGCATGTGGCATTACAAGTTCTGGAATTGCCCGAGGAAGAATCGGTCCTGTTTAAAGTTGCTGATGTTATTGAAACATGGTATTGTTTTGGAGAATGATTCAGGGTTTAGGGATTATTGTTGATGTATAAAATATAATTTCTTAAGAACGTAAGTTTCATTATCTAATAGATCATCATACTTGTTTTTTCTTTGGTTAAATTACACTAACACTTTAACTTTTATATATATATATATATATATATAAAGGTTAAAGAGAAATTACTCGCTAGATTTTAAGAAAAACGCATTACTCCCAAAATGATTAAAATAATTGAGGCTTATCTTTATTTTTTGAATTATTTTGGGGTGGAGTGTCAATTACTTTAGAGCGGAGTGTTAACTATTTTGATCGTTTTAGGGGTGGAGTTTACTTCTTCAAAAAATTAGGTATAAAAGGTGTAATTTTGCTATGTGTTAATTTGTCCTCTTCCTTTTTCTTAAAATATGGTTATTTCTCTTATTAAAATTTGGTTACTCCTCGCGATTTACTTTGGTTCAAATGACATTTTACTCCCCCAAATGGGATGGAATGTGAGGTTTTGGGTTTCATACTCACAAATACATTTATCTTTTGCTTATGTTATTGGTTTGTAAGGACGTACCCGATGAGGATAATGCTCAAATGATACAAGCCTCTTTCAATAACGAAATTTATTTGGTAATAGTAGTACCCCAGTAGGTTGTACCATATTTTCACTCATTTTGTGTTTGTTTTGTGGTTGGAAAATATAAAAGTAACAAAAGAATAATATTGTTAAGGTGATATGGTATCAAATTATGGGGGAAAAAATGCAGATTGAATAATGGCGTTCATTAGTAATTTGGTGCAAATGTAATTTGTTTCAAATTTAATCTGATAGCTGCCCATATCATACGTCCATTTATGATCTGCATCATAATTATTTAATTTTGAGACTCACATAAAGGAACCATATGTCTATAATTGGCATGAATTTTGTGTGCATTTATTAGTGCTCTAGAATAAGCCTTTGGTGATTGTGACCTTATGCTAAAATGATTTTTCGTTGATCAATTGAGCTTGAAGAATTCTACATTCAACCCTTCTTTTTGCTAACTTTATTATTATTATTATTATTTTTTTTTTTGAGAAGACTCCTTTTTGCCAACTTATGCATTCAACATACATGATACACCTCTTCATGCTTTAAGTGCATCACATGCTATAGTAGATCTCCAGGCTTAAACATTTAAAACCAACAAACCATTTTTTTGGTCACTAACCAAACCAAGGTTGCGTTTGGATCCTCTACTTTAGGAATGCATTTTAGAGAATACATTTTGCTGAAAATAGTGCGTTTGGTAAAATACTGAAATTATTTCTAAGAAGTGATTATGCTGAAAGGAATTGTGTTTGGTTGGTATTTTAGAAAATGCACTCTTGCTATTAAATAATATATTATTAGGATACATTATGTAATTAACAAATTTTTTTTTTTTTAAATAACTCAATACAAGGCTAAAAATACATTTACTACCAATACAAAATTAACAAAAAAAAATCCATCAACAACGAAAAATAATCCAAAAAATAAAATTTTACGTTGTGATTTAAATTAATGTCTACTAATAAAATAAAAAAAAATAAAAAAAGGGTCATAATTTGTGCACATCCCCTTGCACACTTTTACAAAATTTGAACAATGTAATAAAAAAATATAGACAAATGTGTATTGTATATGCAATAGAAATGTACACAAACCATTTATGATAAAATATATATATATATATATATCATTGACTTCCTTTAAACGAATTTTCACAATTCTACTTTGCATCAAACAAAGTGAAAAAACAAATAAAACCAATTTAATTTTTTCCATTTCCATTTTTTCTTTTCTTTCTTTTCCCCTCCCCTTTTTTCCCACCATACACCCCCTCCCATTTTTTTTTTTTCCAAAGTTGTGAATACCGTTTGGGCACCCGTTTCGGTTTGGTCATTGGAATGGAATATTTCGGTATCGGTCAATATCGGCGTTCCGTTTTGGGTTTACCGCAAATATATATATATATATAAAACACATTTTTAATACCATATAAAATTATCAACTCTAAACAAGTACAAATAATACAAATTCTTAAGTCTTAATATTACATAACAACTCAAAAAAAGAAAGAAAATGTTTTTGATTTAGGTTAGACAAAATATATATATAACACATTTTTAATACCATATAAAATTATCAACTCTAAACAAGTAAAATCAAATAATACAAATTCTTAAGTCTTAATATCACATAATAACTCAAAAAAAAAAAAAAAAGTTTTTGATTTAAATTAGACAAAAAAAAATAAAAAAATTAACTTAAAAGTGTACCGGCCAAAATTGATATTTCACCCGAAATGGCTTGATATTTAATCTAAAGTAGAATAGGGGGCTACCTCGTACCAGTTTGCATACCGGTACGAGATATTCCACTCGTTCCTGCTGGAATAGAACGGTATCACCAACTATGTTTTTTTCCCCACCGCCCACATACCCCCCTCCTCCCTTTCTTTTTACTTCTCCCCCACCACAGACATACATCCCCCCTTACCTCATCCATCTCATTTTTTTACTCTCATTTCCTCCTCACAGTTCATACCCCTCCCCCATTTTTTTTTTTTTTTTTTTTTCCTCAGGCCTCAATGTCTCTCTTTCCCCCTTTATTATTTTTTTCATTTTGTTTGTTCTTTCTTCATCACGTTTGTGTTTGTGTTTGTGTTTTTATTTATTTTTATTTTTTATGATTCTAGATCTACAGATCCAGTAGAAGTGGATCTGTTGGTGGTGAATTTTTTTTTTTCCTTTGTTGCTCTACATATTCTTTTTTTTTTTGTTTTTTTGTGATTCGATGCTCCGGTTTGTTGCTACTTGTGATTTTTTGAATTTGTTTCATTGACTGTGCTGTGATTTGTTTATATGTGATGTGTTATTTTGTTGTGATTCTTGGTCTTGGATGTTACTGTGAACATACAAAGGGAATGGAAAAAAATCAACGGTAAAACGAGCCAAAAAAATTTAAAAAACCAAGTGGTTGGAGCAATTAATGCTCATGTTGGGTGATCCCATTTGCTTTAGCAAAATGAGAATCACAAGCCAGAATTAGAATCCATTTTTTTTTTTGGATTCTGAGTTCTGCTCTAGAAATGAAAATTTGCAAAATGCATTCTAGGTATAATATATTTTGCATTTCCCAAAATCTCAACCAAACACCTCAGATTTTTTACAAAATGCATTTTATGCATAGAAATCTGAGAAATTCCTTTTAAGTAGAGGATCCAAACACCACCTAAGCTAACTTAACTAACCAAAGATCCTTTTATGATACTCGGTCATTCCAATGAACTTTCTCTCCTACCTAGTGCCGCCCTGAGGTTTAGGTTGCCCAAACCTATCCCGATTTTGGTTGCCCATTTATTATTAAACATTAAAAATAATTTATGGAAAATCAAGATTACATTGTACTGTTAGCTTGAATTACATAAAAAAAATGGATTAAATTATGGAACTAAAGACTGAAAGTTGGAGATAGTGAGTGACTCTTAACTCTCTTGTTGCTTGTGTATTTGTGTATTGGTTAATGGCCAATTTTGGATAGTGGTCCGGTGGATTGGAAATTTGATGGAAAAAAAAAAAAAAGACAAAAGAGCTTTTGAGCTGTACTTGAGAAGGAAGGAGAGGAACGATTGAGGCTAGGGATGGAGCCGGGATTTTGATTGAGTATGAGTGATGTATGAACAATTTTTTTTTTTTTTTTTTTTTTTTTTTCATGAAAATTCAAAGTAACATCGATTTAGTATTACCAGTAAAATGCAAAATAACTATTTTTTAATACATTAACATGAAATTATCTAAGAAAATGAAAGTCAATGCATTATTA
Source organism: Fagus sylvatica (assembly GCA_907173295.1). NCBI lineage: Eukaryota > Viridiplantae > Streptophyta > Magnoliopsida > Fagales > Fagaceae > Fagus > Fagus sylvatica. The sequence goes on along the minus strand of OU015762.1, from coordinate 34,321,099 downwards.
AAATAATGAAATCATTGTAGAATGTAGACTAGTACTAAACATCTCATTATGAATTTATTAAGCAATGAAATTAAATTAAGTTATGAATTTATAATAAATTAAATGTACTAGCCACTGTGTACTACTACCCACATAATTTATTAGTTCTTATTTATTTATTTATTTTTTCAATTGTCTTTGAAACTTTGTCTTTTTCATATAAAGATTCAAAGCTAATACCGGTGTATAATTATTGCTATTTCATATATATATTAAATTAAATATATAAATACAAATCTATTTAATTATTCATTTTTATATTCATAAACTTATATACTTGGTTATAATTAAATACGAACTTATATTTCTATCCCAATATATAGTTCTAATATTATGTTCATTACTTCCATAAAAAAAAAAAAATCATGTTCACTACCATATTATCACTTCTAAAGTTCAAAACTTCAAATCATTATTAAAAAAAAAAAAAAAATTTTTAAAAAAAAAAGAGTGAAAATTGTCATTTCTGTCAAAGACCCCACACCTAACATAATAAATACTAAGCTAACGAGTAAAAAATCCAACGAGGCACTTGGTCATCTCACATTTGACATCTTTTAAAAAAAAAAAAACCATTCACACATTTGACATTTCAAGCTGTGAGGGGTGTTTTTGTGATTTTGCCACGTGGCGTGCCGAGGGCGATCACTACGTGGACTTGAGTCTTTAAACGGGGAAGTCGAACCCAAAATTCAACTGAGGGCCCAAAGTTGGCCCAAGGGCTAGTGGGACACTTTCCAAAAATATTTAAGAGCCAAGATCATAAAAGTCCAAATAAAATTAGAACAAGGACAAGAAGACTTATCAAGGCAATGTTGTCAATAAGAAGTCCAAAGAACAGTTGTTGGGCCGAGCCTCTCACTGTTCCTTGGCTGGATCAGGCTTGAAGCAGAATAACCTCAGTCAAAAGTAATTAAAACACATGCTTCACATGCTCCTGTCGACATTTGCTGCAAGACCTCTGATAAATAATACACTTGTTGAGACTAAAAAAGAAGGTTGACTTGTTGGGAGAGAGTCAGCCCCGATGAGACATGCACAAGGGTGAGAGAAAGATGTGTTTGGGCCTTTTATAGAGCTAAATCAGTAGTGGAAAACCATTGTGATCCTTATAAGGCATTTCAGGATTTCTACCCAGATATCTGCCAAGAAAGCTTTCTGGGGAATAAAGGGAAGTTAAGTGATGAATCCTAATCTTTTCAGATGGGATCGTATTTCTGGGTTTTGATTGGTATTTCTAAGTTGGAAATGACCTCAAAACATCTGTTTCCCGGGGTCCTCTCTTGGAGAATCCCAGAAGTGGACTTGTTGATTCTTAGAGAGAGGCTTTTCTCTTGTATTGGGTTAATTGTGGTAATTTCTTGAGTTGTTGGGAGTCTTGTTCTTGGTCTGGTTTTGATGCATTAAGAATGCAATCAGTCCCTTTTATAGGAATGATTAGGGTTGTCTAAACTGAGATTATTGCTTCCCCTTAATCTTATTGATTTTTTAAGATCAACTCCTTATGACATGTTTTGTCAAAGAGAGTGTCTTATAAGTAAAAATAATCATAGTCCTTCCCTAATGTCAGGGTAAGGCTTTCTTCTCCTCTGAAATGGCATTGTCAGAGGCACTCATTGCTTAGTTGGTGGGTTTTTTGTGTAAGGTCAGGTCTATGCATGTCTCATGTGACTTTGGTTTCCATAAACTCATCATCATGCCTCCCCGCAGACCTAATGACAGCAGTTCATGGTTGCCAAAATCTCAGGACTCACTCCCCTACACCAAACCATACTCCTCAAATCAGATCAACATAAGGAGAGTAGCTTCCTCACGGGTCTGGGCCGTGGGAGCTACTCCCTGAGTCCTTTTGGGACCGGAATGGGCATGGTTATGGGCTTTCCATCATATTTCTTCATTTCCCATGTGTCTTGGTTGCTGCCAGTAGTCTTTGAGCTGTAATACATAAATCTGCTGCGTGAATAGTACCAGAACTCATGATTTTCGGTGTGGTAGAGAGCTGAAATGAGCTGGAGATGGTTGAGTAATTTGAAAATGGCATCTTGGTTGCTCTTGTCACATTGGAGAGGATGGCATGCTGCTATTCCTCTCTTTTTTAGTAAAATTGGACATGGCGTGGGCTCCAACAGCAGCAGATATGCAGTTTGCTTCAGTTTCTGACTTCCTGGGACCCACGGATGAGCTGTTCTCAGCTATTCAAGTGCTGAGCTGATTGGTATTTGGGCTCCAGCTGTCTCCCTTAATGAACCCAATGGTATTTAGACCCAATAACTATATTATAAACATACTTTGGGCCGTGGGTTTTATATAAGTTTCTTTTGGGCTTGTGAACTGTTCCGAGACACACTTGTAATGGGCTCAGCTAGTTCATTAAGTGCTGTATAGGGTATTTTTAGTGGGTTGGGCTATATATTTCGGGTTGTGGGCTTTTTAGAATAATGTCAAAGCACTTTAAAATAGGCCCAAGTAATTTATTGGATATTGTTTAGGATATTTAAATGGGCTGGGCTTATTGGGCTAGTTAATCAAATAATCAATTAAGCCCAAATATTTTATTGGGGGCCCAATCAAATGCTTAGTCAAAAAATGAGCATGTACACAAGCCATTTGCATTAAACAAAGAAACAAAAAAGAAAAGAATGAAAGAATATGGGCAGAGAAAAAGAAGAGGAATAAGAAGAAATGGTCGATGCTTCAGTAAGCTGAAGTTTTAGCAGTGGTAACGAGTTGTTGCCTATAGCTGTAAGTACAAATAAAAAATTTCATTAAAAAAAAAATTTAATTTGTTGTAAATTGTAACAGAGGAATCTACTGCCCTTGAAGATTTTTTATTTTTTTTTTCCTATGGTTACCCCTATGGGGGAGTTGCCCAAGCCCAAGGGTTTACCCTTGGGTCGGCCCGGCCCCTACTAAAGAATTGTCCAGCGACATGGAGCTTATCATTGTTTGGGGATTTCCTTCCTTTAAGCTTCATACATTTGCATTGTTTGCAAGTGTCACTACCATAAATACCCTATACCCTCACTGTCCTCCACTAAAGAGGCAAGGAAAAAGGAGAGCAAGCCAAATGTTCTAAGACATTATTATTGTGTCTTTATATGTCAGCTTCACACACACCAGTGATTATTCAGTAGTCTTGGAGTACAAATAAATGCTTACTCCCTCTTCTCACAGAATGGTAGGTCCCACTAATTTAATTCATGATGGGACCTGCCACTTTGTGAGAGAAGGGAGTACACATTTATTTTTACTCCGGGACTATTGAATAATCATCCCCCCCCCCCTCCCACCCACACACACACACACACTCTTCTTCCCATTTGTTGCACTTTCCATTCTATACTTGAGACTTAAATAGCAGTTGAGTAATTTGTGGCGAAGACCTCAATTTGAAAACTCAACAATGCTTGTTACTAGGGGTGGGCAAATATCCGCCCAACTTGACCCACTTGCCAAAATCGGCCGACCCGATCACCCGCCCACCCTTAAGTATATATTATTAGGAAATTTTGAGGTTTCGAGCAGGGCTCGGTTTTATTTTTTATTTTTTGGGTAACTGCCCGACATATAAATTAACCCTACCCACCCATGCACCCACCCGTCCCTCACTCACTCACTCTCTCTCTCTCTCTCAGATCTACTTGAAACCTAGCCACCGCTACTCATCGATCTCCTCAAACCCTAGTCGCCGCTACTCACCAATCTCCTCGAACCCTAGACTCCACTGCCACTCACCGACTCACAACATGGCGTGGAAAAGCATGAGCCTCAGAGACCATAGAAAGCGCGAGTCTCGAGCAAATTGCAATCTTGAATCCATAGAAATCACAATTGGGAGGTAATCCTCAGAGACCCGTTTTGGAAATGTGTGACTTTGATTATTTGATTTGGAAATTTATGGCTTTGATTCTCTGATTTGTTTAGATTTGGAATTTTTTTTTGCCATTTTGGAAATCTATTCTAATTTGGATTAATTGTTGTGTATATTGATGATACCCGATTTGTGGCTTTGATTCTTTGATTTGGTAAAGTTTTGATTTGGAAACTTGTGGCTTTAATTCTCTGATTTGTTAAAATTTGGAATTTTGTATTTTTCCGTTCTGATTTGGATTGACTTTGGTGTATATTGATAATACTCGATCACCCGACTGATCCGATCCACCCAACCCGACTGATCCGATACACCCAATCCAACCACTTGTGTGGATGGTCAATGGATTTCATTTCTTCAAACCCGACTCAATCGGGTAGGGTAATGGATTACCCCCAAACCCGACCTCGTGGCCACCCTTACCTATTACTGTTAGTTAGCCACAGGGGTGGAACTAAGAATTTTTGGTTGAGGAGGACAATCCCAAGAATTTTTTTATTTGGGGGACAAGTCCAATTCTTATAAGTTAAATAATTATAATTATTAATAATTATATGTTCTGGGTGTTTCGCCCCTGGTTAGACACTCTTTCTCTATCTCTCTCTCTCTTTTATTTTTTATTTTTATTTGGTAAGAAACGATATTTCATTAAGGAACTAAAAAGAGTACATCAATCAAACCTCAAGTATAGAAGGAGGGAGAGTGGTCTTGTTACGATTGAAAAGAGTAAAATTTTGAAGATAAGCAAACTTGGCCATAGAGTGAGCCACATATTTTACTGCTCTTCTTACCTAACAAAAGAGCAGGAATTGAAATCTATTCTAGGTGCGTTGACATCACAACAAAGAGAATTAATACTCCAATGGTAATTCTTAGCTGGTCCATTCAAATCATCAAAATAATTCTTAGCATCACCTTTCACCATTATATTTTGATAACCCGTAAATTAGGCTAACTCAAGTGCCCAACAAGCAACAGCCACTAGTGGATTCACAATGTTAGCTTCTTTGGCCCGTACTTTTAGAATTTCTCCTGATCATCTAGAGCAACTACAGCAAAAAACGAAGACCTGGTGTTTACAGTAACATCAACATTTAGTTTGATGCACCCATAGATAGGAGCCATCCATCTTTGCACCTTTTTGTTGCTTTCTATTTTAAGGCTTTGTATATGCTCAACACCTGAATGTGCAACTTGGTTCCACATGCAATCAAAATAGTCAGAGCAATTTGGTTGGAAGTTTGTTCTATCAAATTCCTACTCTCACAATGTTCTCTTTAATTATTACTGTTTAGTACTTATTTTGTTAGCTCTTTTCGTGAGTTTTTTTTTTTTTTTTTTTTTTAAATCAAATCAAAACAACAGCAGCAGTTTAAACAAGAGCAGGAACATGCAATAGTAACCGATGTGGCCTCACTTACCTATAGAATTGGGAATCTCTCTCAATGGGATAAATTTGGTCCAATTTTATTGAATAATATATTTGATAAGATAGTACTATTTTTAAAATATTTGATAAAATAATTTTTTGAAACATATCCAGGTAAATCAAATCCAAAAAAGATTATTTTCTTTATTATTTCGCAAATAATACTATTTTATTAAATATTTTTTATAAAAAAAATATTATTTTCACAAAAAAAAAACCATAAAATTACAAAGAATTACATTTTTTTTTCTTTGTTGCCAAAATTAATTTTGTTCTTTCTGTAGTGGTTTTTTACGTCACCCCTACGGCCTTACATAGCAAATAATTATTAAAAAAAAAATAATAATTATTTTCACAAATTGAGAGAAAGGTACAAGTCCAACACAGCGCGAAACCGAGAGCTGCGACTCTGCGGAGAAGAAGAAGCAGATGAGACTCACATAGCAATCGATTCCCATTGAGATTTCACTGAATCCTAGATCCCTTTCACAAACCCTAACTCTTATTTCCCGCTTCAGAACAAACTCTGCTTTTCAAAGAAATGGTTTTGCTTCTCAAACCCTATACATTTTTTTTTTTTTTATATATATATTATATAATTTATGTTACATTTGTTTAGATAAATTGTTTCTCTTTGGATTAAATTTCAGCTGGATATAATATTATTATATATGTAACTGTTGAGGTACAATGTGTGACTGCATATGAGGTACAACCCAGTAGTGCTTTGTGATTTTGATTTGGTTTAGGCTCTGCATGTGTGTTTTTGAATGGTTTAATGCATGAATTTTATTGGGTTTTTGTTAAATTTTTCAAAGGCATTAACTTTTTGTTGAAAAGAGAAGTGGGAGATGCTTGGCTTGGAATATTGTAGTGATCCATGTTGAATAGCATTTTCCAGAAATGCATGGAAAATAGCTATTCTTAAGAAAGTTACATTTTGTAGCTGAAAACTGTTACCACGCATAGCTGCTTTAATGCATAACCAAGATCACAATAGTCTTTAGTGAGAAATTATTTACACTTTTCATTTTTAGCCTTAGTGAGCTATAAAATTTCCAGGTGCCTCTAGTCTCTAGAGTTTTGTTCTTATGACATCTTAACTTGTTGTAATTATATTTGTTTTTGCATTTTTACTCTCATTTTTGGAAGAAAAAATGGGATTGAAAAAAAATAGTATACCTACAACATTTCTTATGGTCCAGGTACCAAATGAAGGAGATATTGCAACAGAAAAACGAAAGGCTGAAGAGCAGGTTGTTTCAGAAGAAAAAAGGAAAAAGAAGAAGAAGAAGAAGAAGCAAGTTGCTACTCCTCGTCCTGCATGCTCATGGGTGTACTTTAGGTAATTCTTAGTTTCCTAGAGGTATGATCTACTTTGAGCATATGCCTGTTTGGGTTGTTTTTACCAATAAACTAATGTCTAAATTAATATTGTAGCCGGGAGTTTATCAAGGAGTACATTGCTTCCCATCCTGAGTCCTCTGGCCTTAAACCTGTGAGCCTCTTGATTGACTTCCAAAATTGATTACAATGCGTTATTTATTTTATTTTATTTTTTATATTTAAGGTCTCAAGAAAATCATTGGCCATAATGACTGTTTCGATTTCAGGCCACAAAGGCTGCATCGGATGCTTGGAAGTCTATGAGCCTTGAGGAGAAAGCAAAATACACTAATCGTGCTCGTGAAGTATGGGATAACTACTTGAGTACAGCTCCTGCCCGTACCCCTAAGCCAAGGAAACAGGTGAAGTATATTTATTGGTGATGGTTTTTTATCTATGAGTGTGCATCTGGTGAATTTTAGAGCTTCTGTAATGCAGACTAAACTAGTCACAAGATGCTCTCCTGGACGCTTATCCAATGTGTTACAGCGCCTCACACCCGAACAGAATGATGCAGTGAAGAGCATGGGATTTGGCAGCCTCCTTAGCCTCAGATGTAGGACACTCCGCCGCAGTTTGTGCCTTTGGCTATTGGAAAGGTTCAACACTACAAGATGCAGCTTGGAGATTTGTGGTGAGAGGATTCCTTTATCCCCAAAAGATGTGGAGCTTGTGATGGGGTTAGCAGCTAGTGGAAAGGATGTAGTGAACTCAGGCCCGGATGATTTGATTGCAGACTTACGTCATAGTTACAATGCTTCAAATCGTGGGATCTCAGTGCGACTTCTAGAGGAGCGGTTGGCAGCTCCAGAAGCAGGAGAGGATTTTAAGAGATCATTCGTTCTCTATGCATTGGGCACTCTTTTGTCTCCAACGGCAAGGCTGGATGTTAGCCCATCATTCCTCCACTTTTTGACAAATATGGATGTTGTCCATCAGTACAACTGGGGGAAATTCTTACTCGATCGGCTAGTTCGAGAAGTATCTCGTTTTCGTCAAGGGAAGCAACGGGCAGTTGGTGGTTGTCTTTTGTTTCTCCAGGTAAACTAGATTCTTGTAGAGAAGCTTTCATGATTTTATCTTAAACTACAGATGTATTATTGATTGTCACTGAACTTGTATTTCTTTTCAGCTCTTTTACTATGAGAGCATCTCTGTTGACGGACTTGGTCCTTTGGCCACTGCAGTTGTTCCATGCTTGTCTTCATGGGGTGAGGAGGAGATTACTGAGAGAGAGAGACGAGAAAGAAAGCTTGGTGGTTATGGTTTAGGAGAGGTACGTTTTAAATTTGCAGTATGTGATAGTATAACGTATGTATGCATTTGTCAAGCTAGCTGTTCTTTTGCAGGTGATTTGCAAGGAGAGGTGCCTTGGTATGGAGTCCTCAGAGAGTAGAGATCAATTGGATGGCCCACCAGTAGACAGCATAAGCACCAGGGTTGAGCATGGTCCTGTTTTTAAGCAGGAGGGGAACCAGGTAGTCATGACATTGAGATTCTTGGAAATGGTTTAATTTTATAGTTTGTTTTAGTAAGTAAATGTAACTCATGCACCCGTACGGGATTGAACCAGTGCGATATGATTGGTTGGTCCTAAGACCTTAGGCTAAATTATGAGAGGAATGGTTTTATTTTATTATATTAATTTCGTGTAAACAATTTTTTTTTTGTCCAACCAATCACATAGGAACCAAATAGCCTGTGTCTTTTTGATGCAATGTGGGCAGATTTGGAGGCAAAAATATAGTCTTCAATGCCTAGGTTGCCATCTTCTCAATGAGGACCACAAGAAACAGCATTTTATGCTCTATCTTTGAGACTTCAACCTCTTTAATTGTGGTATATAAATGGAATTTTTATTGTTGAGTTTGTCACATATAATTTTATCATTTTCTTTTAATTTTTTCAAATCATTTTTGCACTCCTAAATTGACATCCTGGCTCTGTCCCTGCCTATGTCAAGCCAAGGGTGAGCTGTTCAGCCCTAGGTCTAGTTTTTATCTTGAGCTTGACCTGTTTGTCTCGATGTACAAAGAATATTATTCTATAACTTAATCTGGTTTTCATTTTGGTGGGCAGAAGGCCTGGCATAAGTGGCACATCTAAGCTCCATTGACCTAATAACTGTATCATAACCTAAAAAAGGATCTTCTGTTTATTAGCAAAAATATTTTGACACTTTACTCCTGCTTGTCTACTTTGTAGGCTGATGAAGAACAAATAAATGGGGAAATCACTATCGATGAGGTAGTCAATTCTCTGATTCTTTTTGTTTGTTTAACTTTAAATTTACTTCATGCCACATTCTTTCTCTTGACCATAAAGTCATCTGACAGTGGAGAGGGGTTGTGAATTTGTGATATGTATAGCATAGTACCACATGTTTAATCAATCTCAAAGTACACGTTAGAGATGAACCCTTGACCTTCTTGCGTTAATATGCTTTGATTAACACGTGTCACTGATGGCTGTAGCAATCTGCACATTATTTTTGGTTATGGTGTAGGTGTAAGTGGGCATAAACACAATTTGATATTTATGATAAGACATGGTATTGTGATACACAAATATAATGCATAAAAAACACTGGGAAGAAAAAGGAAACAATTTTGATCGAATTGAAATAGAACACTAGAATGATAATATGTGCAGTGGCGAATATAAATAATGTACTCAAAATTTGTATCAGTGGGCTATCATATTGATTTTGTACAATATATAAATGGTTTGGATATTAAAGATATACTTCCATTCTTGAAGCTTTTATAGTTAAAAGACAAGTAAATATCCTCTTCTTTCTTAAAACTATGTGATGTTTCGTGGAAAAATAGCAAGCCCATGACACTGGGTAGCTAGGGTCTCACTGATCCACAATGGATGCAATATTTGTAGATGGAGAATAATAAATAAGAGAGAGAGAGAGAGAGAGAGAGAGTTTTGCAATTGTTCCATGAACTAATCCATTTGTGTTTTTGCCCTTAAACTTATTGGGGCCTTCATAATCTTATTGCTGCTGATGGAAAAAAAAAAAAAAAAAAAAAAAACTATGTTATATTAAGTATTTTTTATCCAACCAAAAATGATAGACAAAAGAAATTATTGTTTGTATAGGCTGTTTATCAGCAACAATTATTGGTGTAGTTAGCAGGTCTTGAGATACTCCAGGGTGCAGTCTGTTGCTGATTACTACTTAATCCAGCAGATATCTTTTATTGTTTAAATCTTTTTTTCCTGAATTTGATGACAAATCCATATCAGACTCCTCATACCCAATGTTTCTTTTCTCTTGAGGAAGTTTTAATAAGTAGTTTGACCATCCGTGTTTGGCTTTTGATTTTGACCATGTTCACAGGTTCCTAGATAAATGAATAGGATTTGTAGCTTTCGTTTTATGTTTTGACAAACATCCCAGTGTGCATGCCTTTATTTATTTTTTATTTTTATTTTTTTAAATTAAAAAGAATAGTTTTAAGAATGTGGTTGATGGATATGATTCTACAGGGAGACATGCCAATTGTTATCAGGAGTAAAAATGTAGTCTGTGGGGATATTGCAGTGGTGGTTGATTCAGTTAGAATGCCGTGTCGGAATAAAGAGTACGGGTGCAATGAAACAGTGGATTACATAGATAATGACCACGAAGAAACATGCACCTATGCACCATGTTCATGCCCACTTCCAGACTGCAACTTTGTTGGCTCATCTGATCAACTGTCGCTACACTTCAGTAGTAAACACTGGGATTCTGGAAGGCGCTTTAGGTATAATAGTCCATTGGCTGTCTCCTTAGGGATGAATGAGCAATTCCTCGTTCTTCAAGCAGAGGAGGATGGTATTCTTTTTCTCCTCTACAAGGGTGTTGAAAGTATTGGGAACACAGTCATGATAACTTGTATTGGGCCCAACTCATCAAAGGAAAGGTTCTTGTATGATCTTGTATCAGGAAGAGGAAGCAGCTCTCTGAGATTAAAATCAGTGACGCAGAATTTTCCTGGACGAGTTGAAGATTTTCACCCAACAGAGTTTCTTCTGATTCCATTTCATTTCTTTGGTAGTTCTGGGCATATCAACTTGGACGTTTGTATATGGAATTCTGCAGAACTTGGTGCAGATATCCTTGATTAGTCACTTGAAAAGGGAGTAATATACAACGCAATGACTACAAGTCATATATCTCACACACACACACACACACACAGAGGTTTGTGTATGGGTCTTGGGAAATATACCTTGTAAATTGTAATCTTTAAGAAATCAGAATGGAAAATGGAATATTTAACAAACAAATAAACATATTCATCAGAGGTTGCTCAAGATCAATGTAGTCTCATATTGCTGATGTAAAGGGAAGAGTTTCCATGTAAAAAGAAGAAGACATTTTTTACATTCTTTCTCTTCCCTACTCATTTTGCCTGTTAATACTCCTTGATTACTCTTGTGGAATGCTGTGATTCGTGACATGTGGCTCTGTAAATTGGAGGCAATTATGATTGATATTATGATAGGATGATGTAATGTTGAATCGTATGACATGGTTAGAGATTTGTTAGTTGTAGGATATGCTTTGCTGATTGTTTATTTGTTGAAAGTATTGTAAAAAATGAGAAAGAAAATATATTTTTGGTGTAAGGCCTGTCAAAATAACTTAATAAACAATGTTCAATATCTGTAGGCTCTGATATTGAACATTGTTTTCAGCAATATTTCCACAAGCTGTATGAGCAACCTCGGAATGATCCACAAGATATTGTAGCTCAGCTTACCACTTTATCTTTGCCCACTCTTTCTGACTTCCAAGCTGCTCAGTTAAACCTTCCAATCTCGGATGAGGAAATTGCTCTAGCAGTCAACCAATTGGGACCTCTAAAAACTCCAGGACCTGACGGAATTCCAGTTGCTTTCTATCAAAAATTTTGGAGTACAGTAAGAATGGACATCATCAATATGGTCAAAGCTTTCTTCCATTCAAGTTTTATGCTCAAATCTCTTAACCATACTTTCATTACTCTCATTCCTAAAGTTCCCAATCCTGAGAAAGTAACCCAGTTTAGACCCATTGCTCTTTGCAATGTTACTTACAAAATTATTTCCAAAATCCTAGTTAATAGGCTTAAACCTTTCATGGATAGTCTAATCACCCCATTCCAAAATGCCTTTATACAGGGTAGACAGATCACTGATAATATTATTTTAGCCCAGGAATTCTTTGAATATTTGGAAAAGAAAAAACAAGGCAAATGGGGATTTGCTGCTCTCAAACTTGATATGAATAAAGCCTATGATAGGATTAATTGGAATTTTTTGATTGCTGTGCTGGAAAGAATGGGTTTTAGTTAGACTTGGGTTAATTGGATCACTCAATGTGTCACCACTGTCTCATATAGTGTGTTAATCAATGGTAGCCCTTCTGATTCCTTTATTCCTGCTAGAGGTTTGAGGCAAGGGGATCCTTTATCCCCATACATCTTTCTTCTTTGTGCAAATGTTTTGTCTTGTGCCCTTCTGAAACAAGAAACATCATCACACCTTAAAGGAATCAAAATTGGTAGAGCCAACCAACCACTCAGTCACTTATTGTTTGCTGATGACTCTTTTTTGTTCTTCAAAAATGATAAAATCTCACCCATTACACTTCAAAACACCTTGGCCTGGTATTGTTGCATTTCTGGTCAGAGCATAAATCTTGATAAATCTAAACTCTATTGCTCACCAAACATGGTTGAGCAAGATAAAACAAACCTGGCCATTCTTCTTGGTGTTAAACTTGTTTCTAACCCAAGAAAATATCTTGGCATAAATTTCAAGCATCGAGGAAATAGGATTTCTGATTTCCAGGATCTCATTACCAAAGTCTCCTCCAAACTTCAAGGCTGGAAAGCTAAACTCTTGTCTCAAGCTGGTAGGCTGACCCAAATCAATTCTGTCCTTCATTCTATGCCCATCTACAATTTTTCTGTTTTTAAAGCCCCACAAGCTGTTTGTAAAAAACTTGACTCTATAGTCAATGCTTTTTGGTGGGGACATGATCCAAATCACAAGAAGCTCCATATGACAAATTGGGATACAGTTACTAAACCAAAAAAGGAGGGTGGTTTGGGGGTTAAAAAATTTGGTCTTATGAACCAAGCTTTGTTAGCTAAACAATATTGGAGACTATGTAGTAATCAGGGCCGGTCCTGAGAATTATGAGGCCTGGGGCGGTGCAAAAAAATGAGGCCTTCTATCTTTAAAAAAAAAAAATTTTGAAAAATTAATCTACAAACGATTTTTGTTACAAAATTACTAATTAAACTTTTATATTCAATATTTTCTAACAAATCTTGTTCAATAGATAATATGACTAATCCATTTAATCTTTCTTGTGACATAGTTGATCGCAAGTAAGATTTTTATAATATTAACTTTGAAAAACTTCTTTCAACGGATGCGACTGTAACAAGTATAGTAAATAATATTCTATATGCAATAGATGCATTTGGAACAATTTCATTCATTAATAAAATTAAGTATATTTGTCGTTGTCTTTTTTTCTTTTGGTAAAATCCCTTATAAGACTTTTAAGTCTGAAAATAAATCAATACTATTAAGATAAAAATTTTTTTTTTTCAGATTTTAAAAAACCTTCAGGATTAACATAATATATTTTCAAATTATCATAATTTAGTAAAGTTAGTTTCTTCACATCAAATAAATACCAAAAATTGTTTTCATACATACTTGGGTTAGAGAAATAAATTATTATATATTAGGCTTAATTTAAAGGCTTGTTTTAAATATATGGGCCTTTTTAATTTTTGTATATATAAATATATTGAATCCTTTTAATAAAGGCCTTAAAAAATTTTGGAATGAGGTCTAATTTTGAGGTGAGGCCTAGGGCGGTTGCCCACCTCGCCCTTGCCCAGGGCCACCCCTGGTAGTAATCCTAATCTCCTCCTCACTAAGACTCTCAAAGCAAAATACAGCCCACAATAAGACCTTCATTTACATAAACCCAAGAAACACTCATCTTGGATTTAGAAATCCATAATGGAGCCCCCCAATCCCATTCTTACTCAAGGAACATGGAAAGTTGGAAGAGGTCATAATATCCCCATCAATCATCCTATGTGGTTTCACAGCAGACAGGGAGCCAGTACCATTATTAATCCCCAAGTAACAAGGGTGGCTGATCTAATCAATCAAGATACTGCTACATGGAAATCTGATGTAGTTATGCAAATGTATGACACAAACATCAAAATCCTTGCTTTATCTCTTCCAAAAATCCAAACCCAATCTACCACAGATCAAGTCATTTGGCCCAATTCCACAACTGGAGACTATCAGGTCAAAAGAGCCTATGCATTACTGCATCAGGATCTAACTCACAACCTTACCAGGCCCGGATCTGCAATAACTCCACCTACAAAAATCTGGCAGAATCTATGGAGACTGAAACTTCCCAACAAACTCCTTACCTTCACATGGAAACTATTGCACCAAGCACTACTAGTTAAAACAGAGTTGAACCATAGGGGAATTCACTGTGATGCCACTTGTATCCTTTGTACAACTCATGAAGAAACACTTAATCACCTATTCCTCCAATGCCCTTTTGCTGGAGCAGTATGGTTGGGAATGGGAATCAATACCAGCTCTCTTATGGAATCAAACACTACTCTGGCAGTATGGATAACCAACATCTTAGAATCGTATCAAGCAACTCAAAGCAATTTTGAGTCTTCATCCTTGGTCATCACCACTGCTTGGTGCCTCTAGTTCCATAGAAATCAGATCATATTTGAAGGTAAACATCCTAACCCTTCAGAAGTTTTACTAACAATTCAGTCATTAATGAACAGGTACAAGCAGATCCATCAACTTGCAAGTATGCCAACCTCAACAAGTCCAAGAGTCACCAGGACCTACAATCCAATTCCAGTAGACTGGCAACTCATCATTCTTATTGCAGCTGTAGGTGCAAAAAATACAAACTGGCATGACATATGTTACATAGGGAAAAACAGACTTGGTCAGATTCTCTTTCTTAGATGTCAAAGTTTAAGGATAGGTGACAGCACTATGGCCAAACTTGCAGCCATTAGGGAGGCTTCATCTCTTGCATCCAGCATGGGATTTAGGAGCTTCATAATTTTCACAGCTGTAAAAGGAATAGAGGCAATGTGGATGAACACCAAAAAGATTAACTGGCAGCTGACAACCATTTTTGAAGATCTCAAATGCATCCAGCAAACTCATGGCCTGCAAATGCATATCAAAACAGTCCCTCATCTTATCATATCAGAAGCCACTCTTTTGGCAACCCAAGCCTCACGGCAATTCCTCAACTTTCTGCAAATCAATGTTTAGGATGCTTTTTGTGTTTTGTTTTTGTTTTGGTTGTTTCACTGGTTTTCTGCTCTGTATTAAAAAAAAAAAAAAAAAAAAAACCAAAACTCCGACGTTTTTTTTGGGCTTGCTAAACATGCACTTAAAATCTTGGGTTGAAGCCTTTTGGACTCCAGTCCTCATTAGGTTCCTTTTCCTTTTCCAGTATGAAGTCTGGAAGATGCCAGCAATAAAATGGGTTTCGAGGATTTATTGGTCTTTCTGGAAATACTGCTTAAACATAGGTTGTTTTAAAATTGTATATACAACAATTACAAATTCATATCGAGTTTAGATGTGAGAAAAAGTTGTAATTTTTCAAGCCTTTTACTACAAGATTTTTGGGGCTTGCACAATTCAATGGATTTCAAAAGAATATTTGTTGCAATCCTTGTCTATTTGTACTAGTGTTCTTGTTAATCAAATGTGGAATTTTATGAAATTTAATAACCTGAAAGTAGAATACATAGCAAGCTGCCATGATCACCCGGCTCCTTGCATATTGTAAATTTAGATCTCACACCATGAGGGAGATGAGTAATTTCTCCACAGAAAAGGTCACCACCCAATGATTTCTCCACTAGTTAGATGAGTAATTTAAATTTTGTCACATCAAAATAATATTATTTAAAATTTGTTTAAATATAGATGATGTGGGAAAATCTGTATTAGAATGTCAATTGTTTGGGACTAAGGGTGGCAATTAGATAGGTTTGGGTAGATCATAAATGAGTTGAGTGCTTAAAACCCATTCAGGCATTTAACAAAGTAGTTATTTTTCATACTCTACCCAACCCAATAATTATAGGTAAAACCCAATTCTCCCATTTACCCAATTATGTATGTATATAGATTATCAAAATACACCAAAAACTTTCAAAATAACTAAAATACCCCAAAAACCTAAAATGACCAAAAGTGATTATTCAGTAGTCTATGACTATAAATAAATGCGTAGTCCCCCCTCTCACATGAATGGTGGGCCCCACCACATAACGAGCCATTTGAAAAAAAAAATCTGTGCTTTTTTTTTTTTTTTTTTTTTTAAAAAAGGCAAAATCGTCTCTTGAAGAGATGATTTTCTTCTTTTTTTTATCAAAAAACGTGCCACCAACACTTTAACTCAAACCAGATCTATCTTTTTAGCAATCTTCTCATTCACCACGCCCAGCTCTGCAGCAACCCCTCAATCTCTCCTTCACCTACTTATTCAATCAAATCTTCCTCACACTTCATTGATCCATTGAGATATCCTCAATATGTAGGTATGTAACTTAGATCTTCCCACCTACTTCTTTTATTTTAGATCTAGTTAATACATAGTATATTTTCTACTCATTACTAATTGTTTGTTGTTATTCTTGTTATATTAGAGAGTGAATATGTAACAACCATGTAATTTTGTGCTAATTCTTAGGAAAAAAATAAGAGAATTTCTACACTTAATAAATCACTAATAAAAAAGAAAGATAAAATAATAGGATAGAGAAAAAAACTAACTTTTCTTAGGTTGCTTTGTTCATTTGTGTTTATATTTAGGATTAAATACATTGTTGGTCCCCAACGTTTACCCAAGTTACATGTTTGGTCCCTAACGTTTAAAATGAGCAGAAATGATCCCTAACGTTTCAAAATCGTGCACCATTGGTCATTCCATTAGTCTTTGTTAACTTTGTGTATACGTGGCTAACGGATTGAGGACATGACTTAGTGTAATTGACGTTTTGATATCTTACAAATTGCACACGACCTGACATAGTATTTCCAGTCAACTTACTGGCAAGATATAGTTCCACACCAACTTGAAGATATTGAAATGAGGTTAAGCATGTCATGGGATGAGTGACGTGAGATTATTTTATTTAAAAGGATTGAATCCACAGTTAGTTGGATATAAAGACGCAAATTATCTTTCTGATCCATACAAAAGTTGGTCACAAACAGAGTATTTGTTTTTTGTGTGGCAACACTACTATTTCATGGGGATTGTCAAGCAAACAAATATTATCACAATTCATGAAGCCAGTGAATTTAACCAAAATCTTTTTTATACACATGAGCTCCAGAAAAGCAGTAAAATTGATATCGAGCAGATATAATCAAATGAAAATTTGGCCGATCTACTCGCTAAGTTACTGCCGACTACAATTTTAAGAAGATAGTGCACAACATTGACATGCACCCATTTATATATATTTTCATCATAAACAATTGAAGCTCTATGTAGCATGTAGTCATGAGGGGGAGTAAATGTTCTAGAAGATATGTGTTGATTGTACTCTTTTTCTTTTGCTAAGGTTTTTTTCATAGGATTTTCCTTTACAAGGTTTTAATGAGGCAATACCAAAGGCACTCAAAGAGATACAAGAATACTGTACTCTTTTTCCTTTGCTAATGGTTTTTTCCCACTGTGTTTTTCTTTGGCAAGGTTTTAATGAGACATATTCTTAATGTGTGGTCATTTAAGGAGGAGTGTTAGAAAATATTGGCTTGGGCTGAGCACCCAGCTGACTTCATATTGTAGCCTTCTCTTGTAACATAGGAATTGCGACTCTCTCTTGTGGCTTTCAAGTGCTGTTTCATCCAACCAATCAAATATGTTTACCGCAATTATATGAGGCCTTTTAATGCCGCATCATTAGCCACTCATATGGCATTGCTTCATCAAGTTAACGTACTTAGCATTGCTATATATATATGGTTGCCCCTTTGTAAAAATATACATAGAGATGTACTAGTAGATATGTATCGAGCATGAAGATTTGAGAATAAACATGGTATGAGAGAAGAAGTTCCATATAATTTTGTTATCACGTCTTATTATTTCTTTTCTTTTATAACATAATTGAGAATAAACATGGTATGAGAGAAGAAGTTCCATATAATTTTGTTATCATGTCTTATTATTTCTTTTCTTTTATAACATAAAGAGGTTCAAGTGACGATTTCGAAGCCGAAATCGTTTCTTCAAGTACCGATTTTGGCAAAATAATTTAAAAAAAGGCAAAAAAAAATTCCGAACTTTGAAGTGAGGGGCTATAAGGCTATGAGATAACTGATAAGTAATACAAGTGAATATCGAAGCTGCCCAACAACTTGCACCTTAAACTTTCACTAGTCACAACTCAGAACTCAGAACACAACATCCAACTGAAACTACCTACAGGCTACAGCTTCAACATAAGTAGAGTAGCAGATAACCCATGTCGTACAGTACAATAGTCCCAGCAAAGCAAAAGTAAAACCTCAGTAGGAGTAGCCGTTGAAAAAGAGAGAGAGTGAGGAATGAATTCCTCGCTGATGCTTCGTCGTTTTTGCTGTTTCAATACTGCCACCTCTTCTTCTCTCAGCTCCTGTTCAAAGAAGAAATCCCTTGTCTTCTTGGGCTCTCCTCAGGTACTCTTTCTTTCTTTCTCTTTTGTTTGTTGTCTATCTTTGGTATTTGGGTGTCTAATGAAATGGGTATTGTTGTAGGTCTCTACAACAGTGCTTGATGCCCTTTTCAATGCATCTACTGTTCCTGACTCCTTATTTGAGGTATTCCACCATAACTCCATTACATTATCTTCAATTCATTTGTGCTCTTTCACTTTCCTATCTTTACACCACTTGGAATGTTTTTGTTTTTTAAATAAAAATTATTACTTTAATTTTATGGTCAAGGTGCATTTTTGTGAAAAGAATTTTTTCAAATTGAATGTTTAACATAAAACTCAAAAGTGGACTTAATTCTTGGTAGACTACTTTTAGTGGGTCATGTTCCATTTTTCATTTCAAGCTCTTTTGAACCTGTCTTTGAAGGGATTGTCTTACACCATGATTGGGTACATGGTCAGAAAAAAAGTTAATTTGTTGTTGCTAGCAGTAAAGGTTATAGGGACTCTTAGCATTTGGATTGTTTCTGTAACTATGTTTAGTCCTATAAAGTGAGAGGATGTGTTTATGGATTATTAATTTGGGGCTATTTAGGTTGCAGCGATTGTTACTCAGCCACCTTCTAGAAGGGATAGGGGGAAAAAGGTGATGCCTTCTCCAGTGGCACAGTATGCTCTTGACAGAGGCTTCTCTTCAGATCTCATTTTCACACCTCAGAAGGCTGGAGAGGTAATTAATGGTTTCTTCCCTTGAAACTTATCTTTAAGGAAAAGTTCAAATTAATGATCGGTTATTGTTCTCCTATATCCTATAAGCAAGAGGCGGAAGCGGAAGTGTTAAATCCCATAAGGGTGTATGAGCTTGATGTTTAGCTATATATATTGTTGACAATATAAAAATAGATTAGGAATGTGGTCCAGGGAGTTAGCAGCAACAATCTTCTGTATATGGGCGAACTCATGCATACAATTTCATTATTAAACTCTTATGCAAGAGCTTGTAAACTCATTGTTTTCTTGTGAAGGTATTACAATTTTAAAAATTTCTTTTCAATTAAATTAGGAAATGCATCCTATAAGTTTTTGTTTTAATAAACTTTAACTTGTTTAAAGACAAAAAAAAGGACACGCTTCTAATATGTTTGTTACATTAAAAAGTTTTCATCTACCATTGGTTTATCATACATAAAAGGGAAGTTAAGGCTATGTGAACAAACTAGGCATTACAAACTTTTACTTATAAGTAAATAATATTTGCTTTCTTGCTCAAGTTTTCAAATCAATAACTGAAGCTCTAGTAAAAGACTAATTTTTTTTTATTGATATCATTTTTAGACTAGATACATTCTTTTGCAAAACTCTGTTAGTGTGCTAATTGTTACACACCCCAAACCATAAGTAGTTTTTAAGGGCCAGAGCTTCCCTTCTCTTGCCATTCAAACCCATTTCTGCCCCACCTTTTTGCACTTGCCCTACACACACACACAAAATGCCTACGCATTAAAAGCTTTGTCCTAAATATTGGCACCCTTGTTTATGAAGAACAGATGGTAAACCACTTGAAGAGCATTCACTTTTCTTTCTATATGCAGGACATGTTCTTGTCAAATTTAAAAGCTTTGCAGCCAGAACTCTGCATTACAGCAGCATACGGAAATATTTTACCCACCAAGTTTCTCAATATTCCACCATTGGGTTAGTCAAACATATTATTTTCTAACAAAATTTAGAATATTGTGCATGATACTTTGTTAAGCGTGGCATGGGCATCAATGAGACCACATTTTTTGTCACATGAATATGGCATTTGCAATGTCTGAGCATACCCAATTACTTACACGTACTCTAGTAATGCAAGAGAGTAATAACTTATCTTGCTTATGGTTTGAAGGGTTTGCCATAAGGTTGATGGGTTTGTATCACAAATGCACTGAATTTCATTCACCATCCTTGAAAATGATTTCAAGTGAATAGATGCTAAATTTCAAGTGATACCATTCATTTAAAGCCTGAAAAAAAATCTGCTATAAAAATTTCTCATGTTCAAATTTAATTTTCTCAGGGACAGTGAACATACACCCTAGTCTGCTGCCACTGTACCGTGGTGCTGCTCCTGTTCAAAGAGCATTACAGGTTTTTTCCTTTTTAGGTTTATGATGTTCATTGAGCTGAATGCTTTACAGATCTTCCATCTGAAGTTTTTCTAATGACATCTATAAATTTCTGCGTTAGGATGGAGTTAAAGAAACAGGAGTATCATTAGCATTCACTGTGCGTGCACTTGATGCTGGACCTGTCATTGCCTGTGAAAGACTGGAAGCTGATGATCAAATTAAGGTATGTTTCTCTTGAATTACTACAGTGGTTATGGAGCACATAGAAGCTTAAGTTTTAGTATTCAGCTAGTCTTTAGGTTGCTAAGCCCTATTCATAGTGTCATGGATTGATCTGAATCAATTATTTATTAACATGCATCTGGAGGAAAGATGTATCAAGGACAGACAAACTGCTGTGTATCTGCGTTTAGCTTTAGTCATAGCTTGCATCATCTGACTAACCTCAAAATACTTTGCTCACAGGCACCTGAATTACTTGAGTTGCTTTTTTTTAAAGGTATATTTTTTTCTTTTGTTATATCTACTTTTAGTATTTATATATCAAACATTCATGCATTTCATTTACTTTACTTTAGCTAGTTTTTCCTTTCTGAATAATATGATTTTATATCTATCCCTGAGCTTGTGTCACCCGATAATGATATAATTGCGCCTAATGCTATAGGGGTGCAGGGTGCCTCAGTCAATTAACTTTCTGCATGTGTCATAGAAATTGTTCACACATGCTTTACTTGAATTGCTGTATTCTTTGTATGGATGTATGTTATTCACCAGTGAGTTTTTCAGTTTTTCATTTTCTATGTACTTTTTGTTTATTACCAGTTAGGTATAACTCTGTTTTGAAGTAAAGAATTAATCAATGTGTATCCTCTGCTATGACACTGTTAATTTTCCAAGAATTCTTTCATCCCTATGTTTGCATTTTTCCATAACTAAAAAGGTGCTTTATGGGCCATAGCCATGTAAACGTGTAAGCCTCAAGGCATTGTGGCATAAGCTTTTCAAAATTTGAGTTCTAGTATTGATAACAACAATTTATATTAGTACTAAGAAAAGTGCAATTATAATAATTAGCAAAACAATTCTCTAGGAAATGTCTGAAGAGAGGTACAACTGAGACATTTAAGGAGCACTTTAGACTTTATAATGTAATGAAAACAAAACAATATAGTACTAAAAAAAAAAAATGAAAGCAAAGATGTTAAGGATGGTATTTTTATTCCCAGAAAGGTGAACTGCAGGCTAGAAAGCAGCATTTTTATTTTTTTTATTTTTTTATAAATAATAAGTTTTATTGAGAAGCCAACCCAACCAGCATACTAGCCGTAGACTAGAGGAACTAAAAAATCAAGAATTACTAGAATCAAGGAAATCCTGAAAAGAAGCACATGAGGATACATTCGTGGCTTTCATCCACTCATATAAAGTACGAAAAAACTGCCATTTCAGATCCTCAGTAGGTATCTCGCTTTCCTCAAAATTTCTGGAATTATGCTCCCTCCATAAACTCCACATGAGGCAGTGTGGGACAGCTCTCCAAATCTGAGACTGACGATGTTTAGATACATGCCACCCTTCTATCAGCTCTCTCACATGCTGCGGCATTACGCACAACACCCCAAAGAGACATAACACTGCATCCCATAACTCCTTAGCCCCTGGACAGTGAATAAAGAGATGGTCAATGGATTCTCCAGCAGACTTACACATACAGCACCAGCTAACAATAACAATATTCCTCTTCCTCAGATTGTCAGCAGTGAGAATCTTTCGTAACACAGTAGTCCACAAGAAGAAAGCTACCCATGGAGGTACTTTCTGTTTCCAAACACCTTTACAAGGAAATTTCATAGAATGGGGAGGGCTTAGACTTTGATAGAAAGATTTCACAGTAAATCCCCCCTTTGATTTCCGCTGCCAGCAAAAGAATCAACCCCATTTCCATCCACAGCAGCAGAATAAATTAATTCCATAAAAGGATTCATAGAATCCATCTCCCAATCCTGAACATTTCTTGAGAAAGACATCTCCCAATGTAAAGCACCATTTCTGAATGCCATAAGAGCCGCCACCGAAGCATCCCTCTCCCCAGCAATCGAAAATAACCCGGGATAGACCACCTTTAGAGGCAAGTCACCACACCAAACATCATGCCAAAAACGCATCCTTTCTCCATTCCCCACTTTGAAAGAAAGGAAAGGAGAGAAATGCTCCCACCCCCGCCTTATAAACTTCCAAAGACTCACCCCATAAGGACCCCGTCCTATATCTGAACACTAGCCACCCCAGAGATCACCATACTTGGCTGCCACAATCTGCCTCCAAAGTTCCTCCTGTTCCGTCCCATAACGCCAAAGCCATTTACCTAGAAGGGCTTGGTTAAATCTTCTCAAGTTTTTCACTCCCAGGCCTTCATTTTGTATGGGTTCACATATTTTAGCCCATTTCACTAAATGGACTGTATGAGAGTCCCCCATCCCACTCCATAGAAAATTTCTTCGAATCCGCTCTATTTCGGCAGCCACCCCAGCTGGCAAATGAAAGAGAGAAAGAAAATAAGTCGGTAAATTTGAGAGGGTACTCTTGAGTAAAGTGAGTTTACCTCCCTTAGATAAATATAATCTTTTCCACCCCGCTAATCGTCTTTCCATCTTCTCTAGGATCGGATCCCATATACTTGTAGAGTTGAATTTCGCCCCCAAAGGCAGCCACAGGTATGTCATTGGTAATGCTGAAACTTTGCAGCCCAATATCTCCATTAATTCCCCTATACGAGGGACATTCCCCACAGGTACCATCTCTGATTTACTTAAGTTATTTTTCAGCCAGAAACCGCTTCAAACCAAGAGAATATTGCACGAAGATGCTCTAATTGCCTCCGGTCAGCATTACAGAAAAATAGAGTATCATCTGCAAATAATAAGTGCGAGATCATCATAGGGGTTCTGTCATCCATGCCCACTGAGAATCCTGAAATATATTCCCCCCTAATAGCATGGTCCATCAGCCGACTCAAAGTTTCCATGATCAAAACAAACAAGGGGGAAAGGGGATCTCCTTGACGTAACCCTCTTGAATTCGCAAAGAATCCTTGAGGACAACCGTTAACAATAATAGAGAATCTTACTGTAGAGATACAAAATTGGATCCAGTTACACCATTGCCTTGAGAACCCACATCTTCACAGCAAATAAAAAAGAAAATCCCAATTTACGTGATCATAAGCCTTCTCAATGTCTAATTTACACAAAACACCCAGATGGCCTTGCTTCAACCGACTATCCAAGATTTCATTAGCAATTAGAACATAATCAAATATCTGTCTTTCTTGCACAAAGGCATTCTGCGATGCAAAGATTAACTTTGGCAACACTGTTTTCAATCAGTTTGCCAAGACCTTAGATAAAATTTTATACACCCCTCCACACTAAGCTAATGGGCCTAAAGTCTTTTACCTCTATCGCCTCTGTTTTCTTGGGTATAAGAGTCAAGAAAGTGGCATTTAAGCTTTTAGCAAAAGTTCCCATGCCATGAAAGTACTTAATTACTGCCATAATATCGCTGCGAATAATATCCCAACAAATTTGAAAAAATGCCAACGAAAATCCGTCCGGCCCTGGTGCTTTGTCTCCATTAAAACCTTTGAGGACTCTTACAACCTCTTCTTCATCAAAAGGTCTAACCAACCAATCATCATCTTCATCATAGAGGGTTGGGAATCTGAGTCCATCAAACTTCGGCCTTCAGCCCACATCATTCGTATATAATCCAGTATAAAACTTAGTAATGGCCTCTGAAATCACATCTTGATCTGTAGACATTTCTCCATCAATTAAGAGAGTAGAAATCGAGTTATACCTGCGGTTTGAGTTAGCCATTCAATGAAAGAATTGTGTATTTTTGTCACCTTTTCTTAGCCAAAGGGGTCTTGACTTTTGGCACCAGCTTATCTATTCAAGAAGAAGGGTTTTCTCTAACTCTGTCACTAGACTTTCCTTACGAAGTTTCTCATCAAAAGTTCATAAGTGACCCTCTGCTGCTTTATCAATCTCATGAAGCTCATATAATATTTGATTCTTCTTGATCCCCACATTGCCAAAACTCTCAGTATTCTATTTCTTAAGGTCAGCTTTGAGTGCCTTGAGCTTATTGGCTAGGATGTAACTGGAAGACCCATCGAATTGGTATGACAGCCACCATTGTCTCACTTTATCCACAAACCCATCTGCTTTGAACCACATATTTTCGAAGCGGAAAGGCCATTTGCATTTCTGGATTTGACCACACTCCAAAATGACAAGGGCCGACGATGGAAGCTCGGGACGATGTCAACAAGTGACAGGCAGATGACATGATTCTATGGGAAAGTGATCTGACAACAACCGAGGCAATCTGCATTGGATAATTGAGGGGAAATGATCCTCCCAATCAGGAGAGAATAGAAATCTATCAATGCGCGACCTTGCTTCCACTTCTCTGCTATTTGATCGACTAAAGCTACCCCTTTCTAATGGAGGGTTTATTAAACCCAACGCATAAATGAAATCGGAAAACCCATGCATTGCTGTAGAGATTTGATGTCCCCCAGACCTTTCCGAGGGAAACCTAACCACATTAAAATCTCCCTCTATGCACCAGTGAGATCCCCACAAGTAGTAAAGACCAGCCAGCTCCTCCCACATCAAAAGTCTATTCCTTTCATTTTGAGGACCATAAACACCAGAAAAAACCCACTCCTAGTGATTGAAAATAGATCTAAATTTGCAAGAGAAAAGTTGCCCACTGCATCATCCACTTTCTCTACCACCCTTGTATCCCACATCACCAATATTCCCCAGAAGCCCCATCTGAACCACAGTAAAGCCAATCAACATGTTGCACACCCCACATACTTCGGACTAGATTTCTTGTCACTAAGTCAAGCTTGGTCTCTTGAAGAAAAATAACATCTGCTCCCATAGTTTGAGAAGATTTCGAACATGCAGTCGTTTGTCCTTGTCATTCAGCCCCTTACATTCCAAGAGAGACTTTTTAGTTGCATAAAGACAATGGCATACCCCTTTCTCTTTGACCCCTCTTTCTAGCAGACCCAGCCTCATAATTAATCGTGCATACAAGGTTCTTCAATTCCCTACTTCCTTTTCCCCCTAATTTCATCATTTTCTTCCATGCATCATCTTTTGTCATGTTTTGTTTTCTCCTATCTTTAATGGCTTGCAAAATGTTTATCAATTCTTCTTCATAACCTTCAAAGGAAGCTCCCAATACAATCCCAAACTTAGTAAGAGTTTCCAAAATCCATTCGGATTTATGCTAAGCCCCGTCACAAGCACCAAGTACCGGCACGGGTAGAGCCTTTGTAGCCCTCACATCTGTTTCAGCCATAGCCAGTGGGGCTACTACCAGTGGTTCCTCCTCTGAATCCTAACATACCAGCTCTTGTGCCACATCTTCCAAGACCACAGACATGTCGTCTTCATCACCTTCCGCCTTACTCCACAATTCGATCCATTGTTGAGATGATGAGGAACCCGGATCCGGCCCCTTCCCTCCTTACCACAGTCCTGATCTCGCTCTAGCGCCCCTAATTTTACTTCCTCCAAGTTTGGTTTCATGGATCGGATGAGAAAGAGAGGGATCGACATGCATCGACCATCCCTAAGCTCTAGCATCCATTTCGATGAAGATCCCCACATACGATCGACGCCTTCAATTGTGAACTCCGTAGGAGTCAACGATGCCAGAAGTTTTACTCAGGGCTCAGGATGCGAGAGAGAGATTAGGGCTTTCTTGGTTAAGTCCCTTCCCACCGGGTCTTACTCGCTTTGAGTTGGGCCACCTGAAGCTTGACCTGGGCCGGATCTAGGCCTCCAAATGAGTTTGGGTTTGGGCTTCACGTGCCATTTTTTGGTGCGGGCTGTAGCGATTTCTTTAATGGGCTCGTTCGGTCCACCGCCCTCCTTACGTGGGTCCAAGGTTTTATTACCCAAAATTAGGGGATGCTGGCCCACAAGGGAAGAGGCTTGATTTTCCACCGTTGTTTTGAGGGCAGTCCATTTGCCATCTGGTCCACATTTTAAAATGATATTGATAGATAGTTGTATATCCCCCAAATCACTCTTTGGATGTGCAGTATTGATATTTTCCATATTGATATTCAATGCAGGCGAAATCTTAACTGCTCCGTGGTACTTGTTGACATTCTCACAATACAATTCTTTCCTTTGTCACCTCCTACACTGGTCTTCCCTCCGTGAGACTTACCAACTCTTGCCGCCACCGTTGCGAATGATGTGCCTCCATTGGAGGTCCTTGCCCCATTCGAAATTGTTGTTGTTGGTGCACTAGTGATTTGTGGTTTATCTGTTGCAGAGCTACTGCCATGGCCCAAAAGTTGTCGAAGTTCATACATACCCCCCCCCCCTAGTGCGTTTCTCCCTTCAAGAATAATGATCTTACGACCACCCTTATGGATTTCCTTGACCGATATGAAACGACCTTTATGATTAGAGCATCATTGCACGAGGAAGACTGTATCACCTTCGCGAATGGTGCGAATGAAGGTTTCGGTAGCCTGTTTGGAATCCAACTCAATCATGTTGGTTATCAAAAGCTTGGCGTTTTCCTTACCCATATGGACAGATCGGATCATATCTCTACCCTTCTCATAGATTAGCACGATTGATGCACCACCCCCATTGTCAACCAAGATTTCAAAGGTTTTGGATTCAATAAAGAAAATTTTTGAACCACCAATAAAGAATATGAAGGACTTAAATGCATAATACTAGTCACCTTACATCTTCTTTGCTAGGACTTCCCCTTTGCATAAGGCTGGGGCCGATTGACAAGGTTCCCTACTCAGTGGTCCCAAATGATTCCATGCAGCATATTGTTATCTTTATATATATATATTATAATTAACTTATGGACTATGGTAAGATTATGGCTATTGGACATTTTGGGTCATCATAATTGTTGGTGAAGTTATAGTCTCAAAAGCTTAAATTGTGAGCAGGTGAAGCCAACAATGTATATTGAGGACATCACAGACTAAATAGGAAATGTATATGTTGCACACCTTTCACTAACATTGCCTCTCACTTGCTGGCCTACCCAGCCAACCTTGAATAAAAGACCTTACAGACTACCTGACTCTTACACCATGTTGGTGACCTGTAGTCCCTAAAGTTGAAGTTGTTAAAAGTAGGACAACAATGTATATTAAGCACAAAGTAGACTAACAAATAATATAGTTAAACAAAACCACATAATGTATCACATGAATATTTTTATAGAACTCCCAAAGTAGGCTGAAGATATTGAAATCAAGAAACAAGATTATACATAAAGATATAAAAATAGAAGGAAGCAGGCTAACAGTTATAACAACTATCAAATTTAGATGTTCTTTCAGACCTAAAATTACTAAGGGCATGTTGGCCATTTTGCAACATCAAGAGAATGGGAGGGACAGTTAACTATAGGGAGCAAATAATGTTATATACATTCTATTTGCGTATGAATATATGTTTTGGGTTGGTTAATTTGTTGATGAATGATCTTCTCTTGAATTACTCAGGATCTACACTTCTAATCCGTGAACTTACTTCTATATTTGACGGATCAGCTAAGATGAAGGCACAACCCCAAGATGACTCTAAAGCTACCTTAGCTCCAAAGGTACATTGTACTAGAAATAAGACTAGGTGTACTGTCTTGTAACATTTTTTAGAGATACTTGGAGGTGTAACATGCATCGGATTAAGCTGCAGTGCCTTTGTTATTTTGGATACCTGATCATTTAACTTACTGTTGGCAGAACTTGGTTACAATGCGTTTGTGTGCAACTGTTCACATTTTTCTTTTTGTTCAAATCCCATTTTTCCCTCCAGGAGGTAGTCTTGCTTCTAATATTGAAGATCACATGTGAAGATGGGATTTGGTTCCTTTGTAGGATTATAGTGTACAGCATTTGACTGCAAATCCCATCCAAATAATTTGAATATTCAAGTAGCAAGGTGGAACCTGAGAGAAACTACACCATATTTGTTTCTAAATTATCTACATGTTGATGTATTTCTGCTGTATATCAAGTTATCTAGGTTTTCCTGCTTTATGCAGATAACTCCTGAAGAGTCGTGGCTATCTTTTGATAAAGAAGCTTCAGACCTACATAATAAGGTAAGCACTTTCTTCTTTGAGTCCAACCATGCAGTCATGACATACAACATTTCTAGGTTCGTGCGTTTGCAGGATGGCCAGGAACCCGAGCTAAAATTGCAGTTATTGACAAGAAAAATGGTCACCACAATATCTTAGAGCTTAAAATTATAACTACGAGGATTTGTGGCCATAACAATGTTCAGGGAAATGAAGTTGACGATATTACTTTTTTCAAGGATGCCCTGGTATTTCCATGTGGAGGATGCACAGCACTTGAGGTGTGCTTCATAGTTTCAATAATATATATTATTTTGACTGTCTGGATGGCATTTTAGAACATGTTTTATTTTTATGTTCTTTTTCCCATTAGATGCCATTTGGGGTATAATATGTTGTTATGTGATGTGTTTTGTTCTATCCCAAGCATGTCTTGAGTTGCATTTCCAGTTGCCCTTAAAAGCTAATATTTGGAACATTGAGATGCATTATAAGTCTTTCATTAAGACCCATGGTTATGGTCAATCTGCAATACGGTTGAGAGCTTCAATATAGTAAACGCCTATGTGGCACGTGTTATGACTTCCTTATTTTGGTTCATTGGTAACTCCAGGTTTTGGAAGTTCAACTTCCTGGGAAGAAGGTGATTAGTGCGACTGCCTTTTGGAATGGCTTGCGAGGTCAAAAGCTGAAAAAGATTACGACAGAGGGATCATCTTATGCAGGTGGCGTCTAAGATTTTGGTTGAGGGTTAGGTTTAGGTTAGGAAAATTTGTGGAGTTTAATAATTTATTCAATTTTGTGTCATTTTATATATTTTTTTGCTGTTCATTCTTTTCAATTCATTTTCAACTAATCACAAACTTTCCTCTGGAATAAATCATTAATTTTGTTTAAACAATAGCTGTATTGGAATCTTTCTAAGAGCTCTTCCTTTGTATTTGTATCTGTACTGCAATACGTGTTTTGTTCCGAGTTTACTATATTATTACTAGAAATAATTTACTTACTATATAAGTGGTACGATGATACACAATTCTATAGCGAAGACATATGAGTTTTATTTGGCTATTGATGCAAATTTTCTCTAGGGTGAACGAAATTCAAAGTGGTAGCTGTTGCATGTTCATTGTATGTAGGAACTACAATGAGCTGAAATATTAAAATTGAAATTTAGTTTGTCATTGAGAACCAAGTGCATCCTGTCGAAAAGAAAAAAACGTAAGAGGGGTTGTAATCAAAATCATGCATCAAGGCTATAAAATTGGGGAGAGAATCCTCTCATTCCCTCCAATTTTTAGCTAGAATTATGACATGTGACACTTATTTGATTTTGTGTAGTTTATATGAGTGTTTTAAGATCGTTGAATTTTTCCACAAGTCACATGTCTTTTATCTAACTAAAATTGGAGGATTCAATTGGAGGAGATTCTTTTCCATAAAATTGAGCCTCTATACCGTATTAATGTTGTTATAAGGCTCTTGCATGAAGTCCAAAATGCATTAGGACTCGTCTAGTTATCAGAACCATCCTTCCCTTAGCATGGGATTGGAAATGTAAAGGTGAAATTCAGTCTCCAGAGTGGGACTAGTTTTCTTGCTAATGTTTAGACATTCCCAACATTTCGGGCACAGTTAAACTAAACTCTCTTTTGGAAAGGAACACCATGTCCTCCCATTTTACGAAACTTTTGAACGAATTATTAGTACACTTGAAAGCATTTTGAATCATCAAATGAGGATTTCTAGGGCTTATACTCCAAGGTAACAAATTCTTTGTAGGTGTCAGCTCTTGAGGTGTGACTCATGGGGATCAAAATTGTGATTTTGTAAAAGAGGGGGAAGAATGGCCGAAAGTCTTATAACTCAATTGGTTGGTACGTTCTGATTTTTCCAATGAAGACATTCAAGATTTGAAAATGGGGGAGGGGGGTTCTTTATTTTCTGCTTCACCACTAGCTACTTGTGTTTAGAGTTTCCTACTCTTCCTACATCCTTAGTCATCCCTGCATAGATAATCATATCAATTTGATTTATCTTCGAGATTGCATGAAAGAGTCTTTAGAATATAATATATATGATTGAATTTCTCACCTTTAAGCAGCTTAAGTTATTGGAATAAATTGTGAGTTATCATGGGTTATAGAACACAAAGTCCCATATCCATTTTTTCAATTAAAGCTCATTTGCGTTTGGTTTATTTGAATATAGTTTTGTCTGCAGAAAATGCCATTGTGCTTGTGTTATGTTATTGGAATAATCACTTTATATATTTTATTGTCCCCTACTTAGACATGTATTCCCCAAATCCTATGATCTCTCAAATTGCCATCATTCTTTCTAACACCTACCCTAATAAGCACATAATAAAATCCAATATAGCTATAGTAGCAGAAGTCAACATAGGGCCAAAACTACCATAGGTCGTGGATGAGTAGTGGTTTCATTAACATTTAGGCCATGGCCAACCTAAAGCAGGAATAATTTTTAATATCTCTTTAAGACTAGTTCTCTCTTTAAGTAAGCGTTTTAGATAAGCATTTTTGTTGAGAAGCTCATGAGAAAGAAAGCTCATCCTAGCCTTCCCCAGAAACCAATGTACCACAAGGCAATTGGATAAATAATAATTTACTTCAGTAAATGGAAGTTTATCTTTTTGT
This sequence comes from Fagus sylvatica, assembly GCA_907173295.1. NCBI lineage: Eukaryota > Viridiplantae > Streptophyta > Magnoliopsida > Fagales > Fagaceae > Fagus > Fagus sylvatica. The sequence continues at coordinate 34,289,690 of OU015762.1, read as the reverse complement.
GGTTAGTGTTCATTCATTATGAAGATGCACTATTTGAGCACATAGCCCTTATCTATTTTTATGCACTATTTGAGCACATAGCCCTTGTCTATTTTTAATATATACGGTAGGATTTGAGTTTATCATTTTATGGTGTTTGCTCTTTGATGATTGTTCTCTACCATCAAGTTAAGACACCAATCGATACGAAGTTTATGAGATCCTCCACAGAATAGAATGCCTCAAGTTTCACATATTTCCAGCCCATGCTAATATCCTCATTTCTCCATAAAAGAATAAAGAAAAGATGAGAAATGAATAATAGAATAGATTAATGTGGTTTGGTTATTAGGAATTACGTCTACAACACCAAAACTAAATGGTTATATTTTCATTCCATTTTCTTGATACATTACAATGGAGTCCATATATATAATGGTGATTACATACAAAAGTTAATGATAATTTGAATTTGAATTGAATATTGATTATCATATAACCTCGTAGTAAATTAAAAAATTGTCATGGGAATGCGTGACGCCTATATAAGAATAAATAAAATCTTACGTTTTACAACTTTAACAAGTTAAGTTTTGAATTTATAAGGCGCATTCAAATCAGTTTAGATCATAATTTTAGATTTGGCTTAGATCATAATTTTAGATTGGGTAAATTACATTGACATCCTCTTCTTTTGGAGAAACTAGACTCGCTATACCCTATTTTGGGAAAATAACACTCTGGTCCCAAATTTGCAAAATAATTAACACTTAGCCTCATTTTTCTTTTCTTATTTTGTTTATTTTTTATTTTTTATTTTTAACTAATGCCTAACTAACTAGAGTTAAAAAGAAAAATTATATTTTGATTATTTTAAGTTTAAGTGGGGAATATTCTTTTAAAAAGTTAGAAAAAGGGGGCAGAGTGTTAATTATTTTTCAAATTTGGGAGCGGAGTGTTATTTCCTCAAAACAGGGTGTAGTGAGTCTAGTTTTCCCAAAAGAAGGGGGCCAGTGTCAGTGTAATTTACCCTTTTAGATTTTTTTTAAAATGAAGTATGCATTTTACGTACAGATTCTTAGGTAATGTACCATAAGTTCCACAATTAAATTCAAACACGCGCATGATTATATTGATTAATGCAATAAAATAATATTGTATTGGGTAAATTACACTAATACTTTCGATGTTCGATAAAACTAGACTTGCTATACTTTATTTTAACAAATGATACCCTACTCCAAAATTTCCAAAATAATTGACACTTCATTCCAAAATAATTGGCATTTAGCTCCAAAATATTTCCCACTCCACTCCATTTTTGGAGTGGAGTGTGAATTATTTTGGAAATTTTGAAACGAAGTGTCATTTGTTGAAAATAGGGTATAGCGAGTTTAGTTTCACCAAACATCAGAGGTGTCAGTATAATTTATCCTATTATATTTCTGAAAAATAATTAAATTCAATATAATGCAGTCATATAGTTGAATTTAATTGAGTAATCTAAGATACAACACCTAAGTAGTATCTTTTTTTTTTTTGGACCAAAGACCTAAGTAGTATCTAAGTGTTATCCTAAAATGAATATTGGAACGTCCATTGTAATTTTTACTTTTGATCTTAAATTATAGGGTTATTTGCAAAGTTCCTCTTAAAATTTAAAAATTAACCCTTATGCTAATTACAATATCCTCCACTTTGTGATATATAAGTGTTGAAGCATCTAATCCAATAGTTTAACAAAATAATTAGTGAACGGTTGGAATTGGGGTGATTATTCGTGACTCTTTGGGTCTAGTTGCTGCAGTGAAGTGTTTCCAACTTACAAGTGGGGGAGATATGCTCCAGGTTCATGCAAGGGCAGTTTTGGCAGCTTTGGAGTTTGCTTATAGTATTGGTCTGTTATGGCTAGAGGTTGAGGTGGGACACCAAGAATTGTTAGGACTCATTCATATGTCTTCTCCTTGTCTGGCACCGATTGGAGTCCTCATTGAAGACATTTGCTCTTGGATTCACTTGTTTCATTTCTTGAGTTTTTCTTTTATTAGAACAAATTGTAACAAAGCTTTACAAGCTCTGGCTACAGAGGTGTTGTCCTCATTTTCTGATCAGGTGTGGTTAGAAGACCATCCTGATTGCATTACTTCTCTTGCATAGTTTGATTCATCTTAATAAAATTATATCTATCATTTCTATCAAAAAAATAAAAATAAAATAATAATAATAATAATTAGTGAAGAGACTCAACACTCTCATGTATCCATTACCAACCATGTATACACCTAATTGATGTGGGATTTGGGATTTCTTGACTTCTTCTCTCACAAATCACACAATTATGACCAAAGGCAAACCAAAACCAAGAAACAAACAAGATGATGGCCCAAAAAATATAAAATAATAATAATAATAATAAATAAATAAATAAAAATAAAAAGTGAAATATCTAGGTGATGTGAGATTACTAAAAAATAAACATATGAATTTTAATATTTTTTTAATAGATACATAGGATTTGAATCTATGATATTCATTCATGATGATTACTTTTTATCATGAGACTAGAAACCACAAGTTGGTTTTTTTTTTTTTTTTTTTTTTTTTTAAATTACATGATAAGAGACTATCCATTAAGCTAATTAAAGCTGGCCCTATGACTTTTTAATATTAACTATGAAGGAAATTGGAGAAACTTAACGATAAACGAATTGTAACTAAGGAGCTAGGTTGATTGCTTAAATAAGTTTAGGAAGGAATAATGCAAATAATCTGATAGTTTAGGCTGAGAAAATGTAATTTATCCATCTCTATATATATCTACACAAGAGAAAATGACACTGCAAAGTCTTCTTTCTTTTTAACTGTATTTGTCAACAATCAAATGAAGCACTTTTCAATCCATTTTCCTGAAAATCTCCTCAAACAAGTTGTCATTTTCCTCTAGTTTACTTTTTGTCATCTTCTATCTCTCAAGTATTTAGAAATTTCACATTATGAAAGTAAATCAAACTTTTACAATTTTGAAAAAAAAAAAAAGAGAGCTTTTTTTTAACCCCAGTATATACTTGAATGGTTTAAAGACAATGATTGACAACAATTATACTTAGAATAAAAGCCAAGTAGAGAATGGAAGAATTCTTTTTGATATTTCAAACTTTGGATAGAATCCACCAAATAGAGGCCATGATTGGGGGGTTTAAAATTTTAAATGATAAAATATTTGGAAAGCAAAGGCACACTCTTATGGAACAAAAACAAAAGCAAACATATATAAAAATCCCTTTACAAGCATTTTCTCATTACCCTAACTAAAATAAACAATTAAGCAGCACAAAAGCAGTGTTGCCTTTCATTATTTCTAGCCACATTAGCATGCTTTGTGGACATTTTCCCCCCTCCCTTTGGTTAAAGAATAATACTCGATTTTCTAGACACTGCTTTTCTGAACATCTTCTTTTCAAATCCAAGCAGCAAATTATATAAATACCAAGTCTTTACAGTGTATCACATATCTCTCTCTCTCACACAAAATATTTTTCTTTCGTTCTAAAAAGAAGGAAAATGGGTGCTCTTGATTACCTCTCAAACTTTTGCACTGTCAACAGCACAAGGAGCAAGCGCAAAGCACTGCAGGTACCAATTATTAGCAACAACTATATATTTACCTTCTCATATTTGGATGAGTTGGATCTTCCTTAAACTCTACTATGCTTACATTAATGTATATGGTATTTTCTTCAATGGACCTTTTTTTAAGTTAAGGGTATTATGGTTTATGTTTTCTTTCTCAGACGGTTGAGATCAAAGTGAAAATGGACTGCGATGGATGTGAAAGAAGAGTTAAAAATGCAGTTACTACCATGAAAGGTTATATTGTTAAGCTAGCTTTGTGTGTGTGTGTGTTTCCTTTATTCATTGAAGCTTTGTTTTGTCCCCTGGATTGCAATTCTGTGACATATATATCATGCAAGTAACCGTGAATGAAAGGTATATAGTAGCATTTATTATAAGAAAAAACATAAGCATCTTTTAGATTGAAATTCACAAAATATCAAAAACGGAAACAAATGAATCTGTTGTGACTCTACGGAGAAGTCATCATCATCTTTTTAACTTATAAAGTTTTTCTTTTACATTTAAAAAAAAAAAAAAAGAGATTGAAGTATATATGCTTACATGGAAATAATTGCTGACTCCTAATATGAAGTTTATTGGTTTTTTGTTTTTCTTGCAAATATGAAAAAAAAAAAAAAAAAAAAAAAAAAAGAAAAAAGAAAAATGAAAAACACCACCATGGATGATGATTTCTTATAATGTTTCTTTCCTTTAATTTAAATTTCCTTTTGAATGGAAGCGCAAGTTGCTTGGAGAAATAATATATCTTCTTACTTCTATTCTTTTTAGTCTTAAAAATGATGTAGCTTATTTATTTATTTCCAGGTTTTTAAAATATCACTTTTGATATTAGTTTATTTACGCATGAACGAAGTCCAAGCATAAATAACATAACGGTGTTGAATGAAAAGTGGCCAAACATGTTACTATTTTACAAATGCGCATTTGGTAATTTTTGGTAAACTAAATCACTACTATTTCTTCTCAAATTGCATTTAGGTGTAAAATCTGTGGAAGTGAACAGAAAGCAGCACCGGGTAACAGTGAGTGGTTATGTTGAACCAAATAAGGTGTTGAAAAGAGTAAAAAGTACAGGGAAGAGAGCTGAATTTTGGCCTTATGTTCCACAACATTTAGTATACTATCCTTATGCACCTGGAGCTTACGACAGAAGAGCACCATCTGGCTTCGTTCGAAATGTTGTGCAAGCTTTTCCGGCCTCAAATGCAACTGAGGACAACATTGTCTCACTATTCAGTGATGATAATGTTAATGCATGTTCCATCATGTAAGCCAAGGAATATTGTAAGTTACTGAAAACGATGTGGTTCTTCTAGGCAAGAGCCTTTTAAGTATTAATTTTCTCCTAATAAGTGTAAGTGAGTCAAACTCAATCAATTATGAGTATGTAACTTGTGACTATATATATATAATGGTTAGATTATAGTTATATTTAATATAATTAAGTTTTTAATAATATTATGCTCATAGACTTAATATTTTTGTCTAACTAACCATTATATGATTTTATTTATTTATTTTTTTTTTTTTACAAACAAGTGATGTTAATTAGGATTATCATAAATTTTACTAGTTCGTTTTATAAATTGATGTGCCACTTTTTTTTTTTTTTTAAATCTAAAATAATGTTTTGGAAAAACTTCACTTTAAATCCTTAGAGGTAGTAACAAATTAAACTATAAACTTTCAAAAGTAATAAATTAATTAAACCTTGAACTTTCAAAATGTAACAATTAAACCCTGTAATTAGAGTAAACCAAAGGGTGATAAAATTCTAATTTCCTCTTTTAAAACTAATCAAATGAATTTTAGATTTAATAATGAGTCAAGTTAGATATGGAAATTTGCATACATGAAAAATTTTCATCTAATTGACAGTGATTGAGTTAGTTGAATATCATGTAACTCTTTTACAATATTATATCACTTTAGTTCTTATAACATTAATATTTTATTGAATCCGCCCGATTTATATGACCTCCACATGCTTATCATGCTTACCAAATATCAAATAATCAAATATTAAGATTTTTCTCATTTACAAATATTTAAAATTATGTTTTTTTTTTTAGTATTATTTTTTATTTAAAAAATCTATTATGTGTGATTTCATGTTAGGGGAGCTTAACTATAGAATACTTTAGAAAAGTGACTAATTAGGGCGTGAATAGAAGCTTATGATAATTGGTTTGCCTTGGATGGCATTCAGGCAATATGCATTGATAATTACTTCATGCATAGTTCTTGTAATAACATGTGGATATTGGCACGGGTGGCAACATTTCAATTTATAACCAAGAGTTCGAGAGTTGAAATTATTCAGTGCATCTACCCTCTTCTCACATAAGAGCCACATTTATATGAGAAGGAAATGTGATAGACCAATTTTGGAATAATTTCTAGCGACCTTCAGGGTGGGGATTTTTGGAATCGTCAACATATATATGTCGAGAGTTGAAGTTGCTTAATTATGTGCGAAATTTATTGATGAAGGTCTTAAGCCACGCAGCCAATCCAGTGGATGTTTACGCTAATATAAGCAACTAAGCAAGCATTCTTTTTTTTCCTTTTTCTTTTTGCCACAGTTAATTTGTTATATATATGCTAAGAAAGGTTTAAGAAATAAGAACTGCATGCATCCTAATTTTATGAATTTCCAGATGCTGTATTTCAATATATGATGATTTTCTTATGCATGCATCCAAAAATTTCACCCGTAAGTTCAGGTGGTGATCAAGTAATAAGTTAACGTAGAACAACGATGTGCCTGCAACAAAAATATGTATTTTTCTAATATGTAATTAATCCTCATTTTTCAACGACATTTATCCCTAAGTTTTGGCTTTAACGTTAATGGTATGACGTAGTACTCACTATATATATCAAAATGATGGTGGTGATCATATGCCAACTTTGATCTGGACGTGATCTTATCCCAACATGTTATTTATATTTACTGTTTAAAAAGACTATGAGATGAAACCCTTTAGTCTTTCTTCCTTTTATTATTATTATTTTTTAAAGATAAGATATGTTTTTAGGATCGAGTTGAGTGCCTTAAAAGCGCATATTAAGATGTATTTAGCATTTAATTATAAGTAATGATCAGGGGCGGAAGCGGAACTATGCATATGGTTGGGGCCCTGGGGGCTTATTACCCCCCCAAAAAATAAATAAATAAATAAATAAAAATCATTTTATTATATGTATAAATACTTTAATGAATTTAGCCTTTAAAAATAAGAGTTGGCCCCCTCAAATATTTTTTGTTGTCTCGATTGATATATAAGTACCACTACAATTTGGCTCCCAAAATTTTAAAAATCCTTTTATAATGTATATAAAGCTTTTAAAGATTTAGCCTTTAAAAATAGGAGTTTCCCCCTTTATTTATTTTAGTTGTCTCAACTAATATACCACAACTTGTCCCCCAAACTAAATTTCTTGATTCCCTCCATGATTATGATGCTTATTTTTTAAAAAGAAAAACATACTTATCAATTATTCATTAGTTTAATTATATGCACAAATTCATCAAGATTGTCTCTACTTTTTTCTTTCTTTTTTTGTGCATAATTTGACTTTAATTTTTGAAGAAAAAATATAAAAACATAATTTAATAGAATGTTAAATATACTTTAACTTGTGCTTTTAATTAGAGTACTCGTTAATAAAACCATATGTTAAAACCTATGACGTGCTAGTTCTATGAAGATTGTATTTTACACTTAGGTTAGGCACAAAAAAGTTTCTTTTTGTTTTTGTTATAAATAGGATTCGAACATAGGTCCCTCATTTAAAAATTGAGTCAATTATAATGACACATAATTTTATTTTATTTTATTAAACAAACAATTTTTTGGCCATCTTATATCCTTCATATTTCATACCAAACGCCGCGAAGATAAAATGTATAAATTATTAAGTTAACCATCATCTCAGCATCTTTGCCTCATGTCGCCGCTAAGTATAATTACAAAATAATAATGAAGAGACAGATACATTAATTTATCCACTTAAGGCCAAAAGAAGGAGAATGATTACTAAAGCACCAGGGCCCTTGGCTTTAAATAACCTTTGGTAATTATTAAAGAAACTTCTACTAAATGAGTGACCTTTCTTAAGGCCTTTTCGGCAATCTTTGGTGGATTAATTTACATAAAAATGAACCCACTACTCAAACATCCAATTTTTTTGTTGGAGTTTGTGTTATGATTTCAATTAAGAAATTTTTATGCCCTTGGGATTCTAATCCACAAAGTTAGATATTTTATTTGTTTATTTCTCACTAATTTAATGGAAGAGAAAAAAAATGGCTAAAGCATCACCGTCGATCGGTCCAATGTGGGAAATTTTTTTGACCAAAGGTCAACGTTATTAGATGTTCCTGTCTTTGATAAGAAGTCAACATGAGTTGATGATTTATAGCGTCCTATCAACAAAATTCCACAATTGGGTTATAGCTAGATTCCAACCCTTTGGCCGATCCTCTTGACACTCGAGTGCTATTATATATTTACTATTTAGTTTCACCCGGTTAGAGATGTTATGATTCAACAGCTTCCACATCTATTAGTTTAGGCTAGGGTTAATTCAAAGTTCTTTAGTATATATTCTACATTTAGTTCATTAAAATATAAAAAGAAAATAAAAAGAAGATACTAATCCTATGGCCTTAATTTTGCTTGTTAATTTGCAGAATAGATATGATACATACATGTACATATAATGTGTATATATGTGGTCAATGATCTATAGGGAAAATAATATTTTGGTGTTTCAACTTTCAGGGAGATATCAAGGATTCCAATCACCTTTTTACCGCTTAAAATGTATTAAAATAAAAAATGTACATGTATCATGTATGTATACAAATGTGTGAAAGTCATTAACGTGTATTTAATTACCAAAAAGAAAAAAACCCTACGGGGTTGGCTCAAGTGATGAAGGCTTTGGTCTTGGAGGTATGCTCCCTTCAAGTCCAAGATTCAACATTTCTTGGGTGCAAACAATTCTTTGGGGCCACAAAATCATCAAAATGTTCATTTCTAGTTTTTGATGCTATCAATATATTTTAGCTTAAATTACTATTTTCGTCTCTAAATTTTGCATGAAATTTGGTTTTCGTCCCTGAACTTTGAAAAATTCGTTTTTCATCCCTGAACTTTCAAAAAGTATGTAAAGTTTAGGTATGAAAGCAATAGTTTATCTTATATTTTATTGTAATAGGTGACAAACGTTCAATGGATTGATCTTCATCTGCTTTTTATAGGTGTCATATATATATATATAGGACTGGCTCAACCCTTAAGCGAGTTAGGCAATTGCTTGAGGCCCCCAACAAATAAGAAAAATTCTCTGTAAAAAAAAACCCCAAATTTTCAGAAAAAGAATACACACATGCCCCAATTTAAAGAACTTTTGGAGTAGAAAAGAGAAAAATAAAATTTCATTTCTTCTTCTTCTTCTTCTCTCTCACTCTTTTAATTTCTTTGTCCTATTTTTAAGTGCTCAACGTGGCTGACCAAAGCTAAATGAAGATATTTTGAATTCCCACCTACCAAGCCACGTGTCCAATTCTTGTCCTCATATATTTGATACTTTTTTTTTTCTTTTTTCTTTTTTTTATGAAATGACTTTTTTCCTTAACTCTATTATTATGCTTATTATTGGACTAATATATTGGGTTAGTGTTTAAGATATGATGTTGTAATATACTTTTAGACAGTGCTATTTCCATACCACTTTTTGACATTTCCGCACCATTTGCCATACTTTTTAGTAGATTAGCAAAAAAAAAAAAAACTTTTCAGTACAAATGATTAGGTCTCTCTCTAACCCATATATATATATATTAAAAATCTCTCTTTAACCAATTGAGACTTTCAGTACGGATGCTATTACTTTTTTTTCTTTTTTTTTTTGCTGAGATCTACAAATTCCTTAGATGCCAAAATGCAAGTGTGATTAATAATTAGCAAGAAGAATAAAATTACAATAAAAAATTTCTTAAATATTAATTTAATTTAATATTGAATCGTCAAAAGGCCCCAAATTGAGATTTCGCTTGAGGCCCCCAAAATGATTGGGCCGGCCATATATATGTATATGTTGCTCACGAATATTTAATTAGTGGCATTATTTGCTTTTTCTTAGGGAAAAAACTTTGATTCGAATCCTCCAAAATTTAAACGTATATTTATGGAATAATGGTAAAATATCATAACTGTTATACTAAATTCCCACTTAATTAATCCTATGTTCCAGAGACCCAGTACGATTTAGCTTCAACTTGAGTTATAAATTCTGCAATATCATATTAATTTGGCTTGATCTAGTTATTAGCATGATGTCTTATATAAATCTTGTAAAGGTCAGTACTGCGGAGAAAAAAAAATCTGTCTATTTCATGTTTACATATATGGTTAGATGTAAGAAATAATTTAATATTGAAATGGATTATGAAATTATGATCATTATTTGATATTATTAATTAGAGTTGTCTCTGGTGAGTGGTGACACGAAAATACAACATACATGACTTTAATCGGTTTGTAATGAAGCAATAATCACAATTCTTGTTCTTAGTTGCTGCCCCGTCAATTGAAAACTAAGCTGTCAATAAGAAGCTCATTTGAGGCAAAAGAGATTAGTACCAAACATTAAACCGCTAACTTTTAAGTTTTAAGCCGACATGTCCACCATAGAAGTAACAATTAAATGCTTACAATACTTGACCTAATGAATATTGATAATTTAAACTGTTGTAAAGTTTTGGGTAAATCCCTTGTAATTTATAGAACTTAAGATATATAAAAACCATTTGGACCCTTCAATACATAGAATCCATGTAAATCTCACATGAACGGTCCTAAGTTGTCCATGATTGTATTTGTCCAATAAAGTGGATGCCCTGGGATTATTATTATTTTTTAATACGCACAATTCAGATCCTGTCATTTGAAAGGGGAATAATACAAGGCTTAATTCAATTCTCGAATCCCTTTGAGCCTAACCTTCCAATGCTTTTTAGCTAACATACTTTTCCTCATTTTCCCACTGTTTGTTCCATTATATATGTTTTGGCCCACAAAAAGTGCAGTGTCATACAACTAATTAAGCCCTCTCTATTGATTCAAAAGAAGGCAAATGGAAGAAATCATTGCCTTCTTTTTTTTCATTTTACCATTTTTGTAAAGGAAAGAACTTTGTTAAATCCAGCTAATATATACTTTAGAGTCTCTTCAACATAAAGATAAAAGACACTTTTATTTCCCATTGAGAACCCGATTACCTATTTTAGGTCCCGCAATAGATTTCCACTTTTTGCATGCTGTCTTTAGCTGATGATAGTCAAGAAAAAATAAATTATGAAGTGTAGGACAACCATTCCAAAATCTAATTGTAAAGATAATGAAAGCCCTTATCCTTATCATTCATCTATGAGGCCAAGAAATGTAGCTCATATGAAACATGATTTAGCATTCTAGGTATTTCTTAGCCATGTTACCTTATATGCAACATGTTGTATGTAACATCCTTTCATATGGGATCCATCTTTAGGTAGTGAGTTTGGGCTTTTGATTGTTGGATCTTTGAGGGAATGACAACCTTGAGCAATAGGTTTCATGGGACACTGCAACAATTTGGTTTGATGCCAAATTTGGTTAGCTAAACCAGGCAGCTTTTTTTTTTTTTTTCTTAAGGATTGATCCCTTATGGAACTGCTAAATTTAAGGGATCTCGTCAATTAACATTAAATGATGGCTAACAAGCTTTTTCATGGGTAGACATAATTAGGCCGAGAATTAAGACAATACAATAGGTTTTCAATTTTCAAAATGGTTTTACTTGGGTTTGTGGTTGCAGGTGGGCTTGTTTATGGGTTTGTGGGGTTTGCGAGTATTCCAAGCCCACTTTGCAAAACCCTTTTGGCCCATATGGAAGCTTTAAATAGATACTCTCTTCTCCTCAATGCATTTTTGGCCCAATAATGCTTTTTTTTTTTTTTTTCTTTTTTTTGCCAGACAACAACATCCCAAAGTAATATCAAAAGATAGGCCATTTTCAAAATCGTCTCTTGAAGAAATGAGTTTGGCTCCAATTTTGCTGTTTTTGGACAGAAGGGCATGGCCGATGATGTGTCAACTTAAAAAAAAAAAAAAAATGCCATCATTCCTTTTAAACTAGATATTTTAAAATCATCACTTGAAGAGACAATATATAGCAAAATCGTCTCTTTGCTATAAATCGTCTCTTGAAGAGACAAGTTCTCTTTTCTTTAAAAAAAAAATGCCATCAATGCCAGATTTAAAAGTAAAAAATAAAAATCAATTTTTTTGAAGAGACAATTTATAGCAAAATCATCTCTTGAAGAGACGAGCTTTTTTTTTTTTTTTTTAAATGCCATTAGCACTTTTAACTCAAACTAGGTCTAATTTTCTGCATTTTAGCCCACGTCCAACTCCAACTCCACCAACAAGCCCCTCAATCTCTCATCCACCTACTTATTCAATCAAATCTTCCTCACACTTCATTGATATATTGAGACATCTTCAATATGTTGATAAATAACTTAGATCTTCCCATCCACTTCTTTTATTTTAGATGTAGTACTAATTTTTTGTTGTGATTCTTGTTGTGTTAAAGAGTGAATATGTAACAACCACATAGTTTTGTTAATTCTTAGGCAAAAAATAAGAGAATTTCTACACTTAAAAAATGACTAAACAAAAAGAAAGATAAAATAGGCTAGAGAAAAATACTAACTTCTCTTAAGTTGCTTTGTTCATTTGTGTGTACTGTATATTCATCACCACTTTTTTGCCTGATTAATTTGTGTGTGTGTGTGTGTGTGTGAGAGAGAGAGAGAGAGAGAGAGAGGGAGAGAGAGAGAGAGAGAGAGAGAGAGAGAGAGAGAGAGAGAGAGGCTAATTGTTGAACAACACATGTTCAAGTTGTCAACTTTATTTAGGAAAGGTCAAAGAGAGTGGGGCTGAGGTTGTGAACAAAGACATAGTGTCTATTGATCTAATAAAGGTTATGACTACAATAGTTGTCTTGATATGGTGAATTATTTTTTTTCTTTTCTTTTTTTGAGTAATATGGTGATAAAATTGTAATGGTCATGAAATAGAATACGTTATTTAAAAAGAAAAATAAAAGATGTAGGCTTAGATTGATATGAAAATTAAGTAACTTGTTTAGCCAACCCATACTTTAAGGCTTTGTCAAGTTTCTTTGAAGAGTAATGTCAGCTTGAATTTAGGATTATGACTAAATTAAATGGTTTAGAGTGCTATGTCTTTCAATAATGATATACAAAAGATCCTATAAAAAAATGTTAAGTTAATAGTAAAAGTTGTTTATTACTTTATTATTTGTTAGGTTTTGTATCTTGTGGCAAAATATACCTAAACTAAACGCATCAGTTGAACTTTTTGTATTTGTGATATATTAATCTTTTTTACGGAAATTAATTTTTTTATTTGTCACTAACAAGTCGTAAATTACAATTGATTTAAATGGGTATCATGGCTCCAATTACTATATATATCCACTACAACGGAGAAATAATTTATGCTGGTAACCATGGACTTCAATATGAAGGGATGCAAATGAAGATTATTCGGGGAAAAAGACGGATCAGTTTTGAGAAATTGCGAAGGAAAATATTCAGTGCATTGGACTTGGATCATCATTCCAATGACATTACTATTACTTTTCATTGTCCCCAGACAATCCTTAGCCACAAGATTCTCTACATGCCCATGTTGATAAATGACGACAATGATGTTAATCTCATGTTTGATGTGCTAAGCGAAACGCTTCAATCAATAGGTGTTGAGTTGTATATAACTATGAATTTTCTAACGCTTTGGTTAATAGGTGTTGAGTTATATAATGGTGAAGATGTACAGCAGGAAAATCTAGAGGGTTATGGAGGTGAAAATTTACAGGGAGAATACAATATTCTTACCCAACCCCCCACAACACCGTGTTACAAGATACTGAAAGCATTAGAGGAATGTGGGGGTAGTAGCAGCTAACATGAGCATTTATCACTGACACTAGTGGATGGATGTGGTCCCAACCTTTATGATAAGCATGTACCATTGATTGTGTGAATGCTCAGGGAGTACAAGATTAAAGATCATCTTGATGGTGTGTTTATGGCAAGCCAAACCCTACATGATATTGATGATATTCATCATGATTATGAAGACTCTAATTGTGAAATGATTGTTAGTGATTGTGATGTTGATGGAGATGATAATGGAGATGATGATATACACGCACAACACTCTACGCCTCACATTCCTACAATGGAAGCTCCATCACCTTCGTTTATTGCAAACATTTAGGATAATATTAGTATTCCATTTGATGATGTGGTAACACCTCTATCCGGTTGGAGTAAGGAGATGGAGTTCAATAAAGGGTTGATTTCTAGCAATAAAGTGGAGCTGGGTTGTGTAGTAAAGATTTATAGCATAATGAGAAACCAGAGATATAAAGTTTATGTATGAGTTAAGCTTGACTCAATGAGCGATTTATTGCACAAATGACTATTCATGGAAATTTCGGGCATGCCAGTGCAAGAAGTATGGATTTTGAAAGATTACTAAATACTATGGTCCTCACACATGTACAAACCATGACATGTGTAAAGATGGTAAGATGTTGGATTCAAAGTCTATTGAAAGAGAAATTCACGATCTGGTAGTGGCAAAACATGTCGTCAAAATTGTAATCCTAGATGGGGAAGTTTTTAAAGCACACAAGGTACACATTTCTTACTATAAGTTATGGGATACGAAACAAAAGGAAATTACAAGGATATATGGGGATTGTGGTAAGTCTTATGAGATTTTACCGAAATTCATGTTGGCAATATAAGATGCTAATCCAAATACAACAGTGGTATGGCAAACAAAATATGGCTTAGAAACAAATACTAAGATATTTCAACGTGTATTATGGACTTTTGGTCCTTACATTGCATGATTCATATATTGTAGGCCAATGATTAGTATCGACGCAACTCATTTATGCGGCAAATATCAAGGGAAGTTGTTGATAGAAATGACGCAAAATGCAAACAACTAGGTTTATCCTCTTGCATTTGCGGTTGTAGAAAATGAGTCTAAGGATACTTGGAAGTGGTTTTTATCTTGCATCAGGATCCATGTCACACAAAGGGAAGTTATTTGCGTTATATCAGACCGACATGAAGGGATCTCATCGGCCATTAATTGTCAAAGAATATACTTGAACCGCATATTCTATTTCATGACTATTACAACTTTATCACCATATTACTAAAAAAGATTTATCATCATATAAAGACAACTACCATAGTCATATCCTTTATTAGATCACTAGACACTATGTCTTTGTTCACCACCTCAGCCCCCCACTCTCTTTGGCCTTTGCTAAATAAAGTTGAAAACTTGAACATGTGTTGTTCAACAATTAACTCCTCTCTCTCTCTCTCTCTCTCTCTCTCACACACACACACACACACACACACACACACGAATTAATCAGGCAAAAAGACAAAAAAGTGGGGGTGAATATACACACAAATAAACAAAGCAACCAAGAAAAGTTAGTATTTTTCTCTAGCCTATTTTCTCTTTCTTTTGTTTAGTCATTTTTTAATTGTAGAAATTCTCTTATTTTTTACCTAAGAATTAGCACAAAACTGTGTGGTTGTTACATATTTACTCTCTAACACAACGAGAATCACAACAAAAAATTAGTATGAGTAAGAGAATATATTATATATTAACTACATCTAAAATAAAAGAGTGGGGGGAAAGATATAAGTTATGGACAAGGTTTTGCTACAAAACTGATTTGTAGCCCGTTTGTTACAACCCACTATGTGACAGCTTATAAGACTATCCACATGTATTATTTAAAGAAGTCACATGACTCATTAAGTAGGTCATGTGACTTAAAGTACGTGTGGATGATCTTATTAGGTGACACATAGTGGGTTGTAGTGAGCTGACTACAAACTAGTTTGTAACCAAACTCTGTCTATAAGTTATTTACCTACATATTAAGGATATCTCACTGGATCAATGAAGTGTGACAAAGATTTAATTGAATAAGTAGCTAAAGGAGAGATTGAGGAGGCTATTGCTGGAGCTGGAGCTGGAGCAAGACGTGGGCTAAAATGCAAGAAAATTATATTTGGTTTTTTTATTTTATTTATTTATTTATTTAAAGGGAACTGTCTCTTGAAGAGACAATATTGTTAGAAATTATCTCTTCAAGAGACGGTTTTAAAAATATATGGTTTAAGAGGGTTGATGGAATTTTTTTTTTTTTTTTTTAAAAGTCGCCACAAGAGTCGTGCCCTTCCATCTAAAAACAAGAGACGATTTTGAAAATAACCTATCTTTTGATATAACTTTGGAATGGTGTTGTTTGACAAAATAAATTAAAAAAACGCATTATTGGGCCAAAACTGCCTCTCTTGATCTCCTCCATACCACTCCTTTAAAAATCCCTTAAGATTTCTATATGGGCCTGGACCAAAAAAAAAAAAAAAAGGACTTTTAGAGGTGCTTAATTCAAATCACGTCTAAGCTTAAGCTAAACCTTAGCCAACTCAAGGCACATTTATCAAAACTGAACCTTAGCCAAGTCAAAGCACATTTTTTCAAAACGCAATTGGTTATTTTACACAAGGGTAGCAATATAATGCTTTTGAAGTCTGTGTGGATAAAAGTTAGGACCCTGCTACTTTCACACCATGGTGTGAAACAGTGTTTTCACACCATGGATGTGGCAGTAAGTAATTGGGCCACAGCAGCAAGCAATCCTACGGGTCCCACAAGCAAAATCAGCAACTTTAATGAAGAATAGTCTTATTCTTGTTACCAAACATTGCAAAAAAAAAAAGAGAAACACATGAGAAGGAGGGGATTACCGTTTATTTTTTTCCCTCCTCCTCCATGGCTGCCTTCTTCTCCATCACGCCATGTACAACCTGAACAGCAAGCACAAAGGCAAAAAAAAAACAGAACTTAGCCGAGAAGATCACGTCAGTTCTAAGGTTGGATTTTTGAAGTTTTGCTACTTATTATTTCTTGCCAATAATTATGAAACAGTAATCCTAAACATAGAAACCTTTTTCTGTAAAACAGTGTTGCTGCCATTGTTGGTTGAGCTTGAGCTTGAGCTTGAAACAAAGTCACCATTTGGAGCAGAGACAGAGACCAACATTTGATATTTGGAGCAGCATTTAACGTGAGTTTTGGAGTTTTGGAGGTGCATTGCACTGGTGCATTGACTGCACTGTTCACGTGGTATGCATTTTTTTTTTCCTCTTTTTCTTTTTTGTTAGTTGTGTATATTATTTAAGTTTATTTTTAGTGATAATCTGTACATATTGTTTTGTGTAATAAAAAATGAAAAAAAAAAAAAAAATTATGCTTGTTTTAGGTGTAGCAAAATATTCATCATTATTGTATTATGGCTATAGATGTTTAATGGGTTTTTTCATGTTATTTTTTAATGATAATTTTAGTGAGTGTGTGTTGGTGTGTTTGAATGTTTTCTGTTATTGATACTAGTCACAATGTAATACTTTAGGTTTAGGTTGTATATCATTATTGGTACATGATAAATTATTTGGTAGAGTTTACATTACATGTTATAATTAACTTTGGTATTTGGCTTATAGGTTGTTGCAGTCATGAGTACACAAGAGATGGATGGTGTTAGATCCTTTGGTGCTAGTAATAGTTTTGTGGAGGATTTACCACAGCCTGTTGAAGGAAACATGCAGGATACACCTGAGAGTGTGAGAAATTCAGTGATTGAACCAAGGGTTGGAATGGAGTTTGATTCACTTCAACAAGTCATTGAATTTTATAAGCATTATGCTTATTCGAAAGGATTTGCAACAATGACAAGGAATTCAAGAAAAAATAAGGGCTTTAGTGAGACTTCTTACATAAACTTGAAGTGTAACCGAGAAGGAAGATACAGTAGTTTGGTTGATGATCCTTCCAAGAAGAGGTCGACAATAAAAAATGCGTGTGAAGCTGGGATCAAAGTTTCGATGGATATTACCGATAAAAAATGGAGGATATTGAGTTTTATTGAGGAGCATAATCATGATTTGAGTCCTAGTAAATATAGGTATTTTGCTGCTTTTCGACATATAAGCACGGATACAAGGAGGAGACTCTTGATTAATGATAATGCCGGTGTTAGGATAAATAGTAGCATTAAGGCTACCATCGTTGAAGCAGGGGGTTATGAAAATGTGACCTATAATCAAAGAGATGTTCGCAACTTTCTCGAAAAGGAACGTTGTTTAAAGTGTAAGGAGGGTGACGGACAAGCCTTACACGATTACTTCGTTAGAATGCAAGCTAAAAATTCTAACTTCTACCATGCATTGGATTTGGATGATGAGTTACGTGTGCGAAATGTATTTTGGGTTGATGCGAGGAGTAGGGCAGCATACGAATCCTTCAATGATGTGATCACATTCGACACCACATATCTAACAAACAAGTATGATATGCCATTCGCCCCTTTTATTGGAATTAATCATCATGGTGAATCTATTATACTTGGTTGTGGGTTATTGTCAAGTGAAGACACGGATTCGTTTGTGTGGGTATTTAGGCAATGGTTGCAAAGTATGTGTGACATTGCTCCAAAAGCCATTATCACGGACCAATGCCAAGCAATGCGGCGGGCCATTGAAATAGTTTTTCCGGAAACTGTTCATCGTTGGTGTATTTGGCATATTACGATGAAATTGCCAGTGAAGCTTGCTGGATTGGAAGCTTATCAAGATATAAAGAATTATTTTCTTAAAGTCGTGCATGAATCAATGACAGTTGAAGAGTTTGAAGAAAAATGAAATCATACCATCACTTCACACCATCTTGAGGAAAATGAGTGGTTGGCTAAGTTATATGAGGAACGGGAGCGATGGGTTCCTGCATTTCTCAATTCCAATTTCTTTGCGGGAATGTCATCAACCCAGCGTTCGGAATCAATGAATGCCTTTTTTGATGGTTACTTACATAGCTCTACAACCTTGAAAGTATTTGTGGAGCAATTCGAGAATGCAATGCGGAATAAGGTTAAAAAAGAGATTTTATCAGATTTTGAGTCTTTCAAAGGCAAACTGGAGTGTTCCTCATCATCTCCTATGGAGAAACAATTCCAAGAAGCTTACACCCATGAGCTTTTTAAGCGGGTGCGAACAGAATTTTCTGGGAGACAGGGTTGTATCGTAAATGAGCTTGTTAGAGGTGGTGATGAAGTGAAATACAAGATTGAAGATGAAGCATGCCCAGGGAAGCTTTTTGAAGTGAGATTCAATAGCTCCGAATGCTCGGTTGGTTGTGTATGTCACATGTTTGAGTTTAGGGGGATATTATGTAGGCATGCCTTATTTGTGCTTTCCCAGGAACGTGTGACTGTACTCCCTGACAGGTATATACTAGACAGGTGGAGAAAGGATATCAAAAGAAAACACACTTACGTCTCCACTTGTACAGATGATGTACAACATAGTCCTGTTTTGGAAAGATACGAGAAGTTGCATAGACTAGCAGTCGGTGTGCTTGAGATAGGGGCTGAGTCTGTAGAGAATTTCAATGTTCTAGAAAAGTTGTTAATTGATTTGAAAGACAACTTTCCTCGTTCATGTGATAAACAGCCCTCGTCTCAGAGAAAGAATAGTGTTGGAGCTGCTCCTGATGTTGTTAGGACTGAAGTTGTAAGGAGTCCTATGGTTGTGAAGCGTAAGGGTCGACCTAGGATGAAACGGCTAAAGTCATCAATGGAGGAAGCGGTTTCAAAACCGAAGAAGAAAAGGAACACTGCCGCTGCTAGGAATCTTGCTCATTCTACATCAACTACTGGGGTACATAATTAAAAGACCACACTTCTTTTAATATCCTAGTCTATTATTGTTTATTAATTTTGATTTAATTGTGATTGGATGGCCTAGGTTGGAGGTAGTGCTTATAGAGATGGCTCTATATCAAACATGGTAAGTATAGGTGATTTGCACTGTTATTATTCATATGTAGCAAAGATGTTATTTTGGGGCTTATGGTTGAATATTTTTTTTTTTTTTTTTTTTTTGTATTGTAGGAATATCCAGTGTCCATGCCACATTCAAATGATGGAGTTATAGACTTAACAAATCCAATGCCTTCCCAGAGCTTTGTGTCAGAGGTAAAGATATTTGTAATGTGGAAAAATTGGTTATTAAATCCTATTTATTGCATACTTATTGTACCATGTTTTCTTTTACAGTCAATGTCACAGACTCAAGCTCATGGAAACGAAGACCAAGCCTTAAACCTTACTTGATTAGATATATGTAAATATATATATTTTTTTTTTTTTGTTAAACGATCCTCCTTTTTTGTATTACGGAAGGATGTGTTGGTAGTTAGTTTTTTTGTATCATGGAAGGATCCGTCTCAATCTCCTATATCCTCAGCGTTGTTGTTTTTGCAAGAGGAAAGAGAAAGTATAGGCTCCTTTCATTTCATTAATATACACCCATTGATTGTATTGTTTTTAGCTAGGAGAATAATTAATGTATTTTGTCGTTCCAATACAATGATAATGAAAGTGCATACGTATTTGAGTTATTGCTAGTGGGTTATTCTAAGTTTTTTATGTATTCAGGTCATGGTGAATTTCATGAATATAGTAATTTTATGAAAGTTATGTTAGTGGTATACTTTGAACTAAGTTTGCAGAAATTGGCTAAGTTAAAACAGGTTTCTAGGTTGGTTTCTGGGTAAAGGCAGGTTTCTGAGTAATATGGTACTGTGCACCAAGTTTGTAGAAAGTGTGGACAATTTTGTCCACACTTTAACAAAATTGTCCACACTTTCAAGCCAATAGGAACACTGTTCACGTATACTGTTCATGTTACTGCTCACGTATACTGTTTACCATTGCTCTTCAAGTGTGGACAATTTTGTCCACACTTTGTTCAAATTGTCCACACTTTCTGGGAAAGAGTTTACTGTTCATATAAAACACTGTTTACGCATCTGACAGAAAGTGTGGACAAAATTGTCCACACTTTCATAAAATTGTCCACACTTTTATCAGAAAGAGTTCACTGTTCACGTAAAACACTGTTTACGTATCTGACAGAAAGTGTGGACAAACTTGTCCACACTTTTATCAAATTGTCCACACTTTCTGGGGATGAATTTTACTGTTCACGTTTAAAATGTTCATATGGATAACTGTTCACGTGACTGTTTAGTGTTCTAACGTGCATCAAATTGCATGAATTTGCATGGCCATTGCAAGAAAATATACACATTAATGTCCACACATTGATGCAAATTGTCCACAATTTCTGGGCAGACTTAAATGTTAAAATAAACATTTTTCTGGTACACAACACATTTATTGAATACATTTCACTACATTCATTCATTCACATTCATTCAAATAAGCATCCTCATTCATTCAATCAAATATTGTCTAATTACAAAAAGTGGTAATGACTACACTACACATTTATTGAATTTGATACCATAATACAACAATAAGGCCCACAATTACAGCAAGTCCTATTGTTAACAACTTCTTCAACGATTGGATGTCATCACGATGTACTGGTTGGACCATATCACGCATGCCACGCATCTCTGACTGAAGTTGATGCAAGTCCAGTAACAGTTGTGATGCATCAAGCAATTGTGATGCATCAACCATGGATTTAGAACTGGTTGCTTGTGATATCTCTTCCATTCTTTCACAGCCAGCTCGTTGGTTGATGGGCAAACACCAAGAAAAGAAACCGCATCGGTTGGCAGCACAACAATAATACAATTTGTTTTTGTTTAAACTTGATTCTGAAATCCTAACTGATGCTCTTTTGCCACAAACACAGTCTAAATTTCTAAATCTCAGCCCATCTCTAATTGCACTATTTACTGATGAGGAAGACATCTTTGCTGCAAAGGTATTAAAATATGAATTTATATTATTAGGTTATTAAAAAATCATATAATATATTAGTTTATGTCAAAAAGCTTAGGGTTTTGAATATTAAGGGTTTTTTTTTTTTTGATAAAAATATTATTTAAGTTGAATAAATCATAATTAGGGTTTTGAATATTAAAATTTTCAATATGATTTAATTTGAATAGAATATGATGTAATTAGGGTTTTGAATATTAAGGTTAATTGAGGAATTAAATCAAGAACAAAGAGAGAGAGAGAGAGAGAGAGAGAGAGAGCATACCGAGACCTGAAGGATTCACAAAGTTGTTGAACAAATAAAGAGGAAAATTGAAAACAACCAGCACCCCCACTAAATTTCGGTCACAACCCAGTACAAATTTGGTCACAGCCCAGTAACAAAATCACATCCCACTGTTCAGACACCTAACACGCAGAGAAGATGGAGTGAGATTGAGAAGTCTTGTAAGCATTTAATGCTCTCTGCCAACCCAAAGACAGCAAACCCGAAAAGAGAATGGAAGAAAGATGAAGAAAACATAAAGGCAGACAGCTAAGAAGAAGAAGAAGGAATCGGGTTTTGATGAAACAACGGGTTTTGTAGCTGAAACAACTTGAGGACTCTACCTTCTAGCCCAAGAACACAGCAGCAGGGACGTGCAGCTCCAAGAAGAGGACAGTTCAGCTGATGGGATTGCCAAAAAGTGTGTTTAGAAGATCACATCAGCCCGTGTTTAACCAGCTAAGATTGGGCTGGCTGTTAGAGTGATACTGTGTAAAAAATCTGCTCCTAGGAAAGTAGAAGTATATGCCGTGTAAGTATGATAAGTAATCTTGATTTAATATTTTTTTATTTATTTAATGGACCCACATTGATATGTCCTTGTGTTCAGAAGATCACATCTTGTGTTCAGAACATCATATCAAGCCGTGTTTGTAATTAGCTAAGAGTACCTGGATTTAAAGTGGTACTGTGTAAAAAATCTGCTCCTAAGCTGGAAGTATCTGCCGTGTAATAACAAACAAATTGCTAGTGCAATTGCAATGCAAATGCAAATTTAGATTAGTATTGTGTGTAAAATTATAACATGATAAGTTGATTTAATATTTTATTTATTTATTTAATGGATAAGATTAAAAGTGAATGTTAAAACTTTTAATCTTAACCATTCAAGCCAATTGCATGGATGCAATCATGCAAATTTATGATCTCAATTCAGGTTTTTTATGCAATTGCATAAGTTGTTTAAAAAACTTTGCTGGTATTAATACAGTTCATACAAGAATTATGAATACATTTTATATGGTTTGCTTTTGTGGTTATAAACACAATTTTATGTTAGTATTATAAAAAGAACATTAGTATAAGATACATTTAATAATTATTGAGAAAAGTTGCATTAAATTTGTTATAAAGATTTGGCAGAAATTTGCAACATTTAATAATTATTGAGAAAAATTGTAAATATTCATTCAAATATTATTATCAATAAAAATATTGCAAATAATACAGTTAATAATTATTGACATAAAATGTAAAAAATAAATTAAGAAAATGTGACTTCAAAAAGTATGTACAAGTTAGATTCAGAAGTTGTAATTTTAAAATACGTCAAAAAAAATGTATTCAAATTAGAAAATGAAAAAATATTTTAAAAAAAAGGTACAATAATGTATTTTGCGTATGTTAGATTCAGAAATTGTAATAATCATGGTTGAATATGTTAGATCAATATTTGTTGTTAACTAATTTATGAATTTCTTCATTACAATATATAACTTTTTTTAACAATGATAAAATGTTAACTTCAATTAAAAATGGAACTTTAGAAAGTATTCTTAACTTATACAAGTAATATAATGTAATTTAGCAAAAATAATAATAACATAACAATTTTTTTGATATTATGTGTAGAGTATAATTGGAAAACATGTAGTCATCTTAGTCATCCACCTCTTCCCCATTAGGATAACCTCCTATCATGTGTCGTCATCATCAATTATATCTTATATATTCAATGGTTAAGTTATAGTTAGATACAAGGAAAGGTATAGATCGTGTGTTGGTCTCTTCCTCGGATCAACCCTAAGCATACCATCCGCTATAGATCGGGTGTTAATTGGAACCATTCTAGTCATCCAACACTTTCCTGTTTGGATCGGATTTGCTGTTCACATAGAAGATGACCATTAGTATACTGTCGTATACTTTAACTATACGGGTTTGTTCAAAAACATATATGGTGAGCCAAAACGAAGTAGTACTAGTGTATAGACAATTCTTAGTTATATAGTACTGTATGGAGCATTACTGTATGGAGCATTCTAAGTAGAAAAACATTACAATTTGTTGTTTAAATATGTTACTCAAATGTAATCGTAGTACCAAGGTGGTTATCAAATGTAAACATGAATACCAACAACATTGTATGACATACGTTTTTAATACGTTAGTTTGTATAATTAAATTACATAAAATATCAATGTTACTTTTTGATAACTAAGATCTAAATTATTGAATTCCAATGTTCTACTTATATTTTTTGAATTTAAATATTTTTATTATAATATTTTAATTTGTTGTCTTTACTGATTTTAATATAAAAAAAAGTTATTAGATCTTATTATACGTATGTATGTTACTGTCGAATTATAATTTTGCCCCCCTAACTAAATTATAA
Organism: Fagus sylvatica; assembly: GCA_907173295.1. Taxonomy (NCBI): domain Eukaryota; kingdom Viridiplantae; phylum Streptophyta; class Magnoliopsida; order Fagales; family Fagaceae; genus Fagus; species Fagus sylvatica. The sequence goes on along the minus strand of OU015762.1, from coordinate 34,265,400 downwards.
TATTATATATTTTGTCTTCCTTTTTTTTTTTTTTTTTTTTTTTTTTTTTTTTAAAACAGTTTAATAACTATAACTTATTGATTTATTGATTATATTTTTACAAACTTTTAATATTTTTATTATAATTTTTTAATTTTTTGTCTTTACTGATTTTAATATAAAAAAGTTATTAGATCTTATTATATGTATGTATGTTAGTGTCGAGTGTCGAATTATAATTTTTTCCCCCCTAACTAAATTTTAGATATTATATATTTTGTCTTTTTTTTTTTAATTTAAAAAAATTTAATAACTATTTTATTCATTAATATGTACATTTTTCTGGTAATTTATTGATTAATATTTACATGTAAATTAATTTAATTGATTAAATATTTAATTACTTAATATTTTAATACATACATTAATATATGAGGTTACAAAAAAAGCCCAAACCCAATGTCATATAATAACCCATAATACATAATAGATACATTAATATTATCTGAGGTTGAAAAAAAGCCCAAACCCATTATCATATAATAACCCATAATAGATACATTAATATTATCTGAGGTTGAAAAAAAGCCCAAACCCATTATCATATAATAACCCATAATAGATACATTAATATTATCTGAGGTTGAAAAAAAGCCCAAACCCATTAATCCACTTAAACCAAACCAAAATAATAAAGAAACCAAAAAAGAAAGAAAGAATGGGCCGGTCCAACGTGGGAAATTTGGTGGGAAACTTTGTCCCCAAAACGGCGTCGTGTGGGCTTTGATAAGGAAAGTGGTCCCAGAACGGTGCCGTGTTGGGCTTTTGGGGGGAAATATTAATCCCCAAAACGACGTCGTGTGGCCTTTTGGGGATTAAGTGGTCCCCAAAATGGTGCCGTGTTGGGCTTTTGGGGGGAAATATTAATCCCCAAAACGGCGTTGTGTGGCCTTTTGGGGATTAAGTGGTTCCTAAAACGGTGCCGTGTTGTGCTTTTGGGGGGAAAGTGGTCCCCAAACGGCGTCGTTTTTACAAAGCTGCATGTCAAAAGCTTCCTCAACACGACACCCTCTCTTCTTGTCTCTTCGAAACTGAAACAAACTGTAACTGTTTAAAACTGAAACTGAAACTCTCTGACAATCCTTCCTCTCCCTCTCTTCACGGTTTCCTTTTGCAAAAATCCCCAAGAAACATAGTCCACTCCTCTCAAATACTCAAACTGAAGCCAACATGACCCATTCCCTTGCACCCGTAGGCACAACAGCAGAAGGAACTAAGAAACCTCCTACCAAAGAGGAAGGTGTGTTTACATTTCCATTTTCTTCTGTGATTTTTAATGTTTTTGGAGTTGATACTATGATTGGACTAAGTGTCGACAATGTTTGGGTATTCTGGACAATTGTTCGGTTTTGTGGACAAATTTAGGGTTTTCTGTGCAATGTTGGTCTTTATTTGTTGGTTTTCTGTGATTGTTGGGCTTCCTATGGACAATGACCTTTTAGTGCATTATAGGCAAATGATATATATAAATCTGCAGTACTTGAAATAAATTATAATGACTAGATGTATATAACAAGGTCTGAACTAGATGAGAAAGATGATGAGGGTTGCAAATCTTGTGAAGACAATGGTAATGGAGTAGAATATAATTCTAAAATTTCTATTTTTATTTTTATTGTTACATGGTCTTGTTTGTTGTAGGGGGAAAATCAGGTCTATGGTTATGGTATATATAGAAGGAAGCCGATGAAAGTGGGCTATTGAGTTGTAGAGTAGCTATTCAATCTTCAAGGAATTGGGTTTGATGTTTAAGGATTTAGGGATGGTTAGATCATAAAACAGTTGGATCCTGAGTGAATCTTCAACGAATATGATCGTGGTTTGGTGTTGAAATATTGTATTGAATAAGAAAAAAGGGAAGGTAATCCATAGGCAACAACATGTGGATTCTCTAAGTGATATCTGTGGGTTTTACTAAGTTGTTCAATGCATTTTTGTATCTAAACCATCTAAGCTTTTGGGTGTGTATATTTGCATTGGCTCTTTATAGGATTATTGATTTGATTTGGGTGTTTTCTTTGTCCTTATTTGTTGAAGAATTGATTGGAATTCATTGGTTGGTTGGATGAGGTCAAAAAAAGTACTTGGCATGTTAGCAATTTGAAAACTACTTGTTTCTCGAATCATATTCATGTTCATGCTACTCATGGCTCATGCATCTTACCTTGGATTGAATTTGAAAGTTTCTTTTTCCTTTTCCAAAAAAAAAAAAAATCCATTTGTAAGAGTTTTTCTCTGAGCATTTTGTTGGTAAATTCTTGAGGTGCAAAAAAAAAAAGAAATCAGTTCTGTGGATGAGTTATGCTTGTTCAATAACTTGGTAAACTATCATTTTGGATGAAACATTTCATATTTTGATGGAGGTTTGAATATCTGGTAGAGGAAGTAAAGGTGACAGAGAAAGAAAAAAAAAAGGATATGGTGGCTTGGAAGTGCCTGTAATAATTTACTTCCTGGGGGTTTGGCAGAACATGCTGCCTGGTTATGTCAAGAAGAATTAAGAACAGAAATGTAGGTTTCATGGTTGTATAGGCTAAGGTATAAGGGTAGTGGATGATTAGACTCAAGAATAGGCATATTGTATAGGCTAATGAAAAAATGGCAGTATATCATGGCATTTGAAATGTGTGTTTGATATACAAATAATACAATCATGATTAATATACAGATTTGGAGATTGATCTACAATCAAAACTTTCTCTTAGGGCTATAGGAAATTACTGTAGAACCAGCTGAGAAACATGGAAAGAAAAACAAATCCAAATGAGTTAACTAAGAGAGAAGACAAATGAATACCTGTCCAGCCATGTGTGCCAAGTACTTGTATAGTAAATATAGTACTAGTGATGACTGATTATGTTTAAAACAACAAGGTCCAAATGAGGTCAAGTAGATAGGGACCTCAAATTTGGATAAATTGCTTCTACATTTCAATTAAAACTATTATAAAGTTAGTTCTATTATAGTTCAAATCAAGTACTTTGCAGTCAACCTTTTCCTTCAATTCTTCCTCCATCTCTTCCATCTTTTTCTTTACTGCCTTGTCATTTTCACCTCCCATGCACTCCATGTTATTAATTTATTAACTTAGACTCTTTTGGATGTTTCTTTGCTAGCAGGAAGTGCTTGTGGGTCCTGAAAACAGAACAGCAACATCTAACAGAAGTTTTCTTAAGGGTTAATCTAACAGAACAGCCCAGACAGGTATACTTGCTTCATGGATCTATTTATTATAAATATCCATTCACTTTAATTGATGAAAGCAAACATATTGACTGAAAATTATTGTTAGTCTATCTACTGTGTCTGTGTTTAAATTATAAAAATGGCATCTGCATTATACCAAATTATTACAATATCTTTTAAAGTGAGCCAAGGTAGATTGAGTTTAACAAAGTACTTTATGGAATGTTGTCACATCTGTTTTGTTTTTTATTTTTTATTTTTTTTGTGTGTGTGTGGTCATAGGTTGACTTGAATGTGACAAATATGTTTGGAATGGCCACATGTTTAAACTGTGATTAAAATGTGGACAATGTTAGGGTTTTCTGGACAATTTAAGGGTATTCTGGACAATTTTCACATTTTCTGTACAATAGTGGTTCAATTGGCATACTTTTTTAATCCTTGTCTTGGCATTACAGAAACATATAATGATGATTTATCTTCTTCTTTAAACTTGTTAAAAGAGCTTTAACATGTTTCAAATATGGAGATTATCCTCATTGTAATAAAAAGGTGGACAGTTAGGTCTTGGGTTCAAAACCCATTGGGTCCTTGTGTAACTTAAAAAAAAAAAAAAAACATTTTGTATGACTTAAATGCTTGTGTGACATGCTGGCTTCAAGACATAGTGTCTTTGGATGAGCTTATTCTTGTTAGCATCTATCCTCTATATCTTGTTGTTTCTTTTAATGATCAATGATTTTATGAGATATTCTAATTCTATGGATTTCCATTTTGCATGTGGCCAAGGCAATGGCGAGTATTGATGTGAACACACCCGCAGGCAACATAGAAGTTGCACCTCGTATTCGCCATCATTGCATTGTTAGCAAATTGATGGATGTTAACAAGAGCTTATCTGAAGAATGTAAGAGCCAGCTGCAAACCACTCCATTTGGGTGGTTGTTGAATCTCCACTGCAACATTGAGGCTAGTGGACGAATGCTTGAAGTGATGGCTACAAGTTGGAATGCCGATGCACGTGCATTCCAAGTGGGTGATAGGCTCATACCTTTCACCCTATATGACATTGCCCTCATATTGGGGTTGCCTGTGAGGGGGGAGCCAATTGATTGCAACCAGTCTCATTCTGGGGGGTCTGTGGTGGAGAAATTGTTAAATAGGCATTTGAAGACAACTTCACCAGAACGAACTCAATTGGTGACATTGCTCACCAAACCTTCCATACAAGTCCCAAATAGGGTTAGGTTGTATATTGCCCTAGTCTTTAGCTATTTTTTGTTTCCTACCACCTCCAAAAAAGTCAACCCAAGCCTCCTACCATTGCTTGATGATAGAGCCAACCTAGGTACATATGCATGGGGGAAGGCAGTGTATGACTTCTTGGTTAGTGGTTTAAGCCGCGCAGCTTCATCGATGCAAGCGAAAAAAGGTAGAGGCAACTTGCACATTCAAGGTTGCACTGCCTTGCTTCAGGTAAAAAATTTTTTATCCTCATTGTTTACTCCACAACCATTCTAAATTTTGTTTTATTCTTAAACTTACCATTGATGTCATCATTTATGCAGATATGGGCATGCGAGCACTTGGGGATTGGTCAGAAGAATGCTGAAATTAACCAACCTTTCCCAAGATTTTTAGCATGGACCCACCAAAGAATGTATACTAAGAAGGCAAGGGAGGCCTTTAGTAACAGTGCCAATGTAAGTATCTTACACTAAAGTTGCGTACTAGTTTAATATCAATGTTAGTTTCTTATAAAGATGTTGTATGTTAGTATTTTAGCGTTCTAATTCATATAGTGCAATTTGCAGGTGCTGTCCGTGCTTGTAGCAATGCCATGGGAGCAAGAGTTCAATGTGGTAGAAGAAGCCATGGAGACCTTGCAAGAAACCCATGGCAGCTCGCACCCAACCATATCAAGGGATGATGGGGCTGGACCAAGCAATAGAACTCAAACGCCGTCCAATCAATTGCAGCTAGAGCTCCAAGCTGAGAGGGCTGAACGGGAAGCTCTAGCACGACAGGTTGGGCGCTTAAAGGATGAGCTTGACCATGTGAAGGGTCTGGTGGCCACGGTCCTAGAGAGTAGCCCCAATATTCAACAAAACCAGACCCCACCCTCACAAAACCAGCCCCCACCCTCACAAAGCCAGCTGCCCATTCAAACCCCCATTGTGGACTTGCCAAGTTCACCGTCCAAGGCTGTCAAGAGAGGCAAAGCTGCCAAGAGAGGCAAAGCTGCCAAAAAGAAGGCCAAGGTGGCGATGGTGGACTTGGCAAGCTCACCATCAAAGCGGGACAATGCAGGGGAGGCAGCTGCAGCTGTGGTGGATTTGGTGAGTTCACCATCAAAGGGGGCTACTAGTGTGAGGTATACAAGGGCGAAAACACGAGCCCACAAGAATCTAATGATAGTGGCCCCCCAATCGGAACCAGTTAGAAATGAGGTACGTGTGTTGTGTAATGATAAATTACTTAAGAAACACTATGAATGACATATGAAAATCACATATGAACTAACTTTATGTACTCCATATGTTGTTGCTTTATGTTGGTTCATATGTTCTTTATGTTGGGTTAAATGCTATGTCATTTAACTTTATGTTGGGTTAAATTCATGCTTACTTTATGTTGGGTTAAATGCTCATGCTTTAACTTTTTTTTTTTGTTTAAAAATCACATATGAAATAACTTTATGTACTCCATGTTTAAAAATCATGAGCAGTGGGTGGATGCTCATTTCCTATACCAGCCAACAGCTGCTGATGAGGCTGTCTTGGCTGATTTTAGGAAGAAATGTGGGGGGCGCGATAAGGCGGGCCACTAGGAAAAGGTTGTAACAACTCCTTTCTTTCAATTATGTAATGATTTATGAAGTGATTATCAATATTACCTCATACTAGTTTATAACACGTTTAAAATTTTCTAGGCCCAACGAGGTTGATAGCAATGAGGTGGCAATCTCAACCGAAACATATGAGCTCACGGGTCGAGAGGTGTCATCATTGTTAGGCAATCAAGCTCAGGACGATGGTTCTAGGTAGGGGTGGGCAAAAAACCGTGAAACCCGACCCGCTCGACCAATCCGGCCGACCCGTTCGTCCGTCCGTCCGTCCGTGAGCATATATACGGACGGATACGGAGGATATTTTAAATATTGGCACGGATCGGATTTTGAAATTTTGGTCGGGTGGATACCCGCCCGCCCCAATATTTATTTAAATAATAAATAATAAATATATATATATATATATATTTATTTGTATTGTAATTTGATTTGTATTTGTTGTTTTGTATGCTTGCTAAATATGAAATTATTTATTTAGCATCTTGGTAGTTGCCTAGTTGGTTGGTAATTTAGGTTAATATGAAATTGATTTTTTGTATTTGTATTTATATGTGCTTAGGAATTGTTGCATACTTGCATTTATGTTTGGTTTTTTTATATATAACAATGGTTTAAAAAGTTCAAATAATGAGGTTTAAATGAATAATAAAAAAATGGCTAAAAAAACTAAATTAGTATGCCCAATTACATATAGTTGTTGATTTGGCTTTAACGGACGGATTATCCGTTAATTTATTTTCTACGGACGGACAACGGTTTTGCCCAATACCCGACCCGCCCGACCCGAACCCACCCCTAGTTCTAGGTGGATATCCACCGCAGTAATTACATACTCATTTTGCATTTTAGATCCTTTATTTATTGCATATTTGAGACATGAATTTTACAATTCCACATTGTTTACTAAGCAAGTGTGACACACGCAGGTGGTGGACGCTTTCAAGGATGTCCTTATGCAAAAACTCATTGAAAGCGGCCACCCTCCACCGTACATAAACTTCATAATAAGCGTACATGGCGGGGTAAAATAACAAAATTTCAACCTTGGCAAATACTTGTTCATACTTTTACACTATGCATGATGTCAATACAGCGAGCTCTTTTGTTGAAATAACTAATTATGATTTATGCAGACTACGATCCTGGGTATGAGTCAGTCAACCTCAACACAAAGAGGCAAAAGAACAAGAAAGGGTAAACAACCCATTCAGGATGACCAGCCTCAACCACAATCTGTGTTCCGCCCTAGTTGGGTACGCGCAATGCCGGGAAATTGCAACCGGGTAATTAGAGACCTTCTCCAACTTTCATTTTGTCAAAAACTGTTGTTACATATCTATTCTGAAAAACCTGTGTATGACCTACCCTTTTGTTAATGCAGATTTTTGTCCCAGCATGCCACAGTGGCCATTTTGTTATGCTGGTTGTAGATTGTCTAGAAAAAGTTTTCTATTTTTTTGATTCTTTACCTAGTGCAACCCATAGAGCTTTGGCGCCAACATTGGTAAACACTTGTTTTTCATTTCAATTTTCTTACTAACCCAGTTATAAATTAACATAATCCCACTGATACTACTTTCTGCTGCCTGCATCATAGCGGAAAGCTTTGGAGCAAATATGCATAGAGAACTTGGGCCATAAGGATGTCCATACATGGCTCCTAGAATACAAGAATGACATACCAAAACAAGATAATTATGCGTAAGTACCAATATCTATCATGACCCGAAATATATTGAGTCAAATTTGAGTGTAGACTGTGTAAGTAAGTTCATATTCTCTTTTAATGTGTTTTGATAATTCAAATGCAAATGTTGGTTGCTATGTTGATTGTTAGTGTTTTGATAACTCAAATGTAATTGAGATGTTGGTTGTTGGTTGATAACTCAAATGTAATTGTTGCTATGTTGGTTGCTATGTTGATTGTTGGTGTTTTGATAACTCAAATGTAATTGAGATGTTGGTTGTTGGTTGATAACTCAAATGTAATTGTTGCTATGTTGGTTCTGGGTTCACTTGAATGTTATTACTATTTTCCAGAACATGTGGACAATAATGTCCAAACTTAAAGATAATTGTCCACACTTTCTATGGATGTTATGGATGTTACGTAGGTTGTTGGTACATGTTGGTTTCTATGGATGTTATGAAAGACAATTTGAGTGAAGTAAATTTCCATAAATTATGTTGATCAATGTTTATTTTTATGTACTTTTGCCTCAATTTTTCCAGCTCCGACTGTGGGATTTTCATGCTCACATACATGGAATCCTTGATTTTTTGTAACAAGATAGTACAGTTCGGAGAGGTATGATTTCCACACCTTCATTTCATGATGCGTTAATGCGTTCATTTTAAGTCAAAACAACTAACCAATAATTTCTAAATGTCTTTTATGTTTTGTAGGCTGATTGCCCAAGAATAAGGCAACGCATTTTGCTAGAATTCTATTACAATTCCTTGCTGCCCAAAGCTTTACAAAGCTAAAACTGGACAATTCTTTACCGTGCTTGCTGCTGCCCAATTCTTTACCGGCATATAGTTTTATGTTTTGATACACATTTGTTATTTTTGTATTTACGTTTATACTTTTTGTATTTAAAATTTTGGTTGCTCTATTCTTTCTATACTTGAGATTGTATTAAAGGTAGTGAACAGAAACAATATTTTATTCTTTTGTAAATGGAGTAAATAAATAAATGAAATGGTGAAATTGGTTGGAAACATTTGCATATATTTTAGGTTACCCATGAGTTTCTTTTATATTTAATGTTACCAGGAGCAACCTATTGCCATTGGAATCTTCACATTACTTGTTGTGAAAGATATAAAAAAAGGATGTCTAAAAATGTTTCCCAAATTGTGGTGAAACTAAATATGTTCAAACAAATACCCAGGAGCAACCTATTGCCATTGTCTACATTGGAAATAATAAAGTTTGGTTTTTTTTTTATTTTGAAGTGATTTTGGTTGGTTGAGATAAAAAATGATAAAATTGTTACAAAGATACTAAGAAACATGTTTAATAGATGCCAAGAAACATGACCAATTCGTATGAACATGTTTAAATGTTCATACAATTTTCTGGAAAATGTGGACAAAAACATGAAATTATGGACAAAAAACTTGAAATTGTGGACAAAAATTTCGAGTCTACTTATGAACATTTAAGTGAACCCAGAAATGTTCATACAATTTTCTGGAAAATGTGGACAAAAACATGAAATTATGGACAAAAACTGGACAAAAACTTGAAATTGTGGACAAAAATTTCGAGTCGAGTCTACTTATGAACATTTAAGTAACCCAGAAATGTTCATACAATTTTCTGGAAAATGTGGACAAAAACATGAAATTATGGACAAAAACAAAAACAAAAATGAAATTATGGACAAAAACATGAAATTGACAAAACATGGACAAACATTTCGAGTCTACTTATGAACATTCTTATGAAGTGAGTGAACCAGAAAGTGTATTTCATGTTTTTGTCTATAATTTCATGTTTTTGTCCATAATTTCATGTTTTTGTCCACATTTTCCAGAAAATTGTATGAACATTTAAACATGTTCATACGAATTGGTCATGTTTCTTGGCATCTATTAAACATGTTTCTTGGCATCTTTGTAACAATTTTATTATTTTTTATCTCAACCAACCAAAATCACTTTAAAATAAAAAAAAACCAAACTTTATTATTTCCAATCTCAACCAAAATCAACCAAACCCTCAAAAAAATATTAAACCCAACAAAACCTTCAACTTTTATTATTTCCAAACCCTAACAAAATCATCCAAACCCTCACAAATACAATCAAACCCCAACTTCAAACATATTCCCAAACCCAAATAAAACCCAAATCTTTAAACCTAAATCAGATCTCAAATCAACACTTTCAAACCCCAAATCTTTCAAACGTCAAACTTCAATAGAGAACCCAAATCTTAAAACCCAAATCAGATCTCAAATCAACACTTTCAAACCCCAAATCTTTCAAACTTCAATAGAGGAAAAACCTTCGGGGGAGAGAGATCCATGGCTTCATGAGGACAGATCGGGGAGAGGAGGAGCAGAAAATTCGGGAGGAGAGAGCAGAGTAGAGCATTCGGGAGGAGAGAGATCCATGGCTTCATGAGGACAGATCGGGGAGAGGAGGAGCAGAAAATTCGGGAGGAGAGAGCAGAGCAGAGCATTCGGGAGGAGAGAGAGTGAAATTTTCAGAAATAATGGGTATTTGGTTACAGGGATAGTGGAAATTGGAATAGCAAACCGGGAATAACCGGTTTGTCTTTTAGTGGTGGTGTGAAACAGTAACTTTCACACACGGTGTGAAAGAAACATTTCCCTAAAAGTTAAGGACTCTGCTACTTTTACACCATGGTGTGAAACAGTGTTTTCACACCATGGATGTGGCATAACCACATGAAGCCACGTAATAGATGGGTCCCACACTTAAAAACCCAAGTTTAAGTAATAACTTATCCATGAATTGAGTAAACTTCATAACCAAACAACCCAATTCCTCTTCTTTTACCCTAGCTCCTTAACATCTTCCTCAAACTTAATTTGCTATTAGCAGAGAGGCGGCAGAGAAGCACAACAAAAGCCAGTCCAAGTTTTGAAGAACAAGGTGAAAAAATTCTTTTACAAAGCCCTTGATCGATTCCATCTTCTCTGCCCTTCCTCCCTCTTGGTTCTCTGATGGTCGCGGTGGCGTGAGCTCGGGGTTTGATCGTAGCCGTGTTCCCCTCCCTTCAGACCAACTATTTTTTCTCTCTCACTGCTCAGGCCTCTCCCTCATCACGACCAGCAAGGGCTTTGCGGTGGTGGCGTGGTGGGCCGATCAGATTTGATCTATTTCTTTCAATTTTTTGGTTGAACTGATTGTGGGTTTGCCGTGGGTTTTTTTATGGGTGTTCCAACCGGTGTTGGTTTGTGATTTTCTGTGGCTTTGCCGTGGATTGTGGTTGTTTTGGGTGGTGGGTGGTTATTTTGGGTTGTGGGTTTGGTGTTGCGGGTTGATTTGCTGGTGGGTTTGTGATTTTCTGTGGGTTTGCTGTGGATTATGGTTGTTTTGGGTGGTGGGTGGTTATTTTGGGTTGTGGGTTTGGTGTTGCGGGTTGATTTGCTGGTGGGTTTGTGATTTTCTGTGGGTTTGCCGTGGATTGTGGTTGTTTTGGGTGCTAGGTGGTTATTTTGGGTTGTGGGTTTGGTGTTGTGGGTTGATTTGCTGGTGGGTATGGAGGATGTGGGGAGTTTGTGTTAGGGGATGTGGGGAGTTTGTGGTGGCCGGGGGTGGAAGGTGGATTGTTGATTTAGTTGAACAAATATTTTTATTTTTTTTTTTTACTCAGGACTAAAAAAAAAAAAAATTGCAATAGAAAATATATGCAAACATAATTTTGATACTAAAATATTGTTCTTGAATGCAATTTCATAAAACACTTAAATATGATACAGTTTCATAAGTTGTTTATTAAATTGTTATATGGTTCTAATATTATTTTAGGTTTTTATTGGTTTATGAATTATTAATTTAATTATTTTGCAAGAAAAAAATTTCATTTTTAATATACCCTGAACAAATCTATTATTTTAGTTGTTTATCAAATTGTTATATGGTTTTAATATTATTTTAAGTTCTTTTGTAGATTATTAATTTAAATATTTTTTGAAAGAATTTTTTTTTTTCATTTTTAAAGTTGGTATTTCAAGAAATTAATTGAAAACAAATCTAGAAGTTCTAACAAACCTATCATGTGGCTAAATCGGATCATTGGATTGCAAAATCAAGCCAAATCAAGATTTTAACATTTAATATACATCTTCTTGATTAAGGTTAATTAATCACATGATTATGACTAATTAATTATTATTAGTTTGTCAAATAATTAATTATGTGTCATAATTCCATTTGTTTAAAACTTAAAACAATAGTATATATTTATGTACGGAATAATTTTAATAGATAATTAAGATATTTTGAATAAATTATTGTCCGTCTTTTAATTTAAGATAATTAATTATTATTTAAAATGCATAAATATCTTCTGGCATCAATTGACTTAAAAAATGCTCTAAAAAAAAAAAAAAATCAAGTCCTATTTGTATTTAATACCTTCCCACTTAACTTTCAACCTTAGATCAATGGTTCTATTTCTATATATGCTTTGTCCAAATGTAATTTTCATTTTTTAGAATATATTTATGAAAAAATATATAAATTTTTTCACAAACATGCTTCTATAATGTGACTTGCTAATTAATAAGATAGTTTGCTCTATATGAAATTCTTATTACAAATAAATAAGTTTAAAATATTGTTTTTCAATTAAAATTATATTACCATATGTTTGTTGAATTTTAAAAAAAGCTTTCACTATATATTTTTAATTATTTAATCATTTACTATAAACTTTGGATTTGGTTAAAAAAAAAAAAAAAAAATTGGAGCACAGTTGATAAACGTTAAAACCTGATGATTCATGTACATCATAAACTCCCTCTGGATCAAGTAGTATTTACAATGAACAACTCAATTTCATATGTTGACCATTTGCATTATGCTTCATAGAGTTTCTCACTGAAAAAATGCCACTAGCTTGCCTTCTTGGGATAATACAGCTCCAATCCCGACGACTGAGGTGTCACACTCTACTTGACACAAGGATTTGACACATATGAAACATTGAGGAACATTTTGACACAAAGACCATAGGTTAAGGACCAAAATAGTAATTAAACCATAATAATTAGACTTTTTTTATAATATTATTGTACATATAATGAGATAATAAACATAACTTTTATTTGTTACGACATTTAATACAGAATCATTCATAAATGATTTCAATAATTTTAAAAACATCGACTTTCATTTAATTAGATAATTGCATTGTAATGTATTAAGAAATCGTTATTATGTGTCTTTTCATTTGTTGATATTTTGTTAATACAGAATGGACGCTACTTTGGATTTTCATTAAGAAAAAATTGATTCATATTTCAACCTCTAGTCAATTGAAAATCCTGACTACATCACCGAATCAAGATTTTAACACTTAATATACGTCCCCTTGATTACGGTTAATCGATCATGTGATATGACTAATTAATTATGATTGGTTAGTCAAATAATTAATTATAATTAATTACGTGTTATAATTCCATTAGTTTAAAACTTAAAACAATGGTATGCATTCATCTATTGAATAATTCCACTGATAATTAAGATATTTTGAATGTGGCTCACTAATTATTAAGATAGTTTGCTCTATATGAAATTCTATTACAAATAAATAATTTTTAAATATTTTTAAATTAAAATTATATTACTATATGTTTGTTGAATTTTAAAAAGAGATTTCACAATATATTTTTTAGTTATTTAATCATTTACTATAAACTTTGGATCTAGTTAAAAATAAAAATAAATAAAAAAATAAACGTTGGGGCACATTTGATGAACCTTAGAGCCTGGTGATTCATGTACATCACAAACTCCCTATGGATCAAGTAGTGCTTCCAATGCTTTAGACTTCATACCACGACATACAACTCAAGTTTATATGTTGACCATTTAAGTCATACCTCACAGAGTTTCTCACTGAAAAAGGCTAGTGACTTGCCTTTTTGGGAAAGCTCATACAACTCAAGCTCAAATTACGAAGACTGAGGTGTCACACTCTACTTGAAAGAGCTTCTCAAAGTTAGGAAGGGTTAGAACTAGGGCGGTGCTCAACTTCTTCTTGATTAGTGTAAAACTTTGTTATGCTACTTCTTCCCATGAAAACTTATCATTCTTTAAGCACTCAGTAATGGGGGCCACTATACCATTGCAATTCCAAGTTGCACTCATTAATTAAATATGTTATATTAAATTATTAATTACTCAATTTCTTAACTTTTCTTATCACAGATGTATACCCTGACACTATACAAGTAATGGAAATGATTAATTTTTTGGTGAATGCAACTATGGTAGAATGTAATAGAATGAAATAAATAATTATGAATGAGTGGAATGAAATATGTTGGTGAAAAAAGGTGTAAATTTTATAACAACATTATTTATTATTAGGACATGGTTTGGCTACAAACAGTTTGCTACAACCCATTACGTGATAGCTTATAAGACTATCCACATGTATTATTTAAAGATGTCACATGACTCATTAAATAAGTCATGTGACTAAAGTACACGTGGATGATCTTATTAGTTATCACGTAGTGGGTTATAGCAAGCTGGTTACATACTAGTTTGTAGCCAAACTCTGTCCTTATTGAATAAAATTATTTTGTACCGTCGATTTTTACTTAATACTTTCAGTCCACCCCAAAATAATTTTCGGGCTCTGCCCCTATACACAAGAGTCCTTAAAAATATATAATTTAATACATTATAATGTAGACATCTTTTCATAAACTTATATATATATTTTATATATTTAATTACCCAAATATATATTTAATGAAAACTTGTCAACTAAACTATTGTGAAAAATATTGTATAATGTATCTTACTTAAAATTTTAAGCCTCTTTGCCCAAGGCTTCTCAAAGTAACTAATACGTAAGTAGATATAAAAAAAAAAAAAAAAAAATTAGGGAAATAGTAGATTGGCGGGACAAACAAATAAGAGTGGCGGGCAAATATTTGTTTGTCCCCGCCCAATCAAATTTCTATTAATTATAATAAAAAGTGTGGAGCCCCCAATGTACAGTGCTTTTTCTTTAGAAATAGTTGGTAATTTTTCTGACTTATCTTTGCTTTAGTTACATTCTTGCCCTTGATAAATTTGTTTACAAGTAGGAGTAATTGGTTCTTTTTGTCTTTTAAAAAGTTTGATTGACAGCCAGCAGTCACAATTTGGTGAGAATTATCCATTTGGCCCTTTAAACCAAGTTTGGCCTTTTGAAGACATGTGGGGTATTTGGTCTTTTTGTATTTATTAAAGCTTCAGCCAGCAACTCAACTAATAGACATAGTGAATCATGACAATGCTTTTACAGAAAGAAATAGAAAGGGAGAAGGAGAAAGAGAAAGAGAGAATCTTTTTTTTTTTTTTTTTGTCAATCATGGCCTAATCTCAGTATGGATAGATTTCTGGAACGAAAATCCGGAGGAAACGAATGGTTTCCCATTTGTTCTGAATCTTATCTAAAGGCTGAGAGTTAGAGAGATTTCATTTCTCATGTG
This sequence comes from Fagus sylvatica, assembly GCA_907173295.1. Classification (NCBI taxonomy): domain Eukaryota; kingdom Viridiplantae; phylum Streptophyta; class Magnoliopsida; order Fagales; family Fagaceae; genus Fagus; species Fagus sylvatica. Next base: position 34,250,124 of record OU015762.1, on the reverse strand, counting down.
TCTTTTTATTTATTTATTTTTTTTTTCTTTCTATACTCTCTGCTTTCATTAGTCTCTAATCCCTATTTTCTTTTCTCTTTTAGTTTCAGTCGAGCTCAATAGATAGAACTCGGTATTGCTGTTGTGGTTGATTCCTCGCCTCATCAGGTTTCTCTCTCTTTTTTTATTTATTTATTTTTTTTAAGTTTGATTTGTGGTTTATGATGATTATGTGTATTAAAATGAGTATATTGTTTTTGTATTTCAGGTATTTCTGGTAGTGTATTTCCCTTTGAATTTGTTGCTGGTAGATTATGTATTCAGGTCATGGTGAATTTCATGAATGTAGTGATTTTATGAAAGTTATGTAAGAGTTACACTGTGAACCAAGTTTGCAGAAAGTGGTCTAGGTAAGACAAATTTCTGGGTAAAGACAGGTTTTTAGGTAATATGATACTGTGCACCAAGTTCGTAGAAAGTGTAGACAATGTTGTCCATACCTAAATAAAATTGTCCACACTTTCATGCCAATAGGAACACTGTTCACGTATACTGTTTACCATTGCTTTTCAAGTGTAGACAATATTGTCCACACTTTGGTCAAATTGTCCACACTTTCTGGGGAAGAGTTCATTGTTCACATAAAACACTGTTTACGTATCTGACAGAAAGTGTGGACAAAATTGTCCACACCTTTATCAAATTGTCCATACTTTTTGGGGATGAATTTTACTGTTCACCTTAAAAATGTTCACATAAAACACTGTTCACGTGACTGTTTAATATTCAAACGTGCATCAATGATATGTACTGTTCACCTTTTATGTACTTTTGCCTCATTTTTTCCAGCTCCGACTGTGGGATTTTCATGTTGACATACATGGAATCCTTGATTTTTTTAAACAAGATAGTACAGTTTGGAGAGGTATGAACACCTTCATTTCATGATGCGTTAATGCGTTCATTTTAAGTCAAAACAACTAACTAACCAATAATTTCTAAATGTCTTTTATGTTTTGTAGGATGATTGCTAAAGAATTCGGCAACGCATTCTGCTGGAATTATATTACAATTCCTTGCTGCCCAAAGCTGTACAAAGCTAAAATTGCCCAATTCGATTGTGCTGTGCTTGCTGCCCAAAACTGCCAAATTCTTTACCGACATATAGTTTTATGTTTTGATACACATTTGTTGTTTTTGTATTTTGCTATACGTTTCTTCTTTTTGTATTTAAAATTTTGGTTGCTCTATTTTTTCTATACTTGAGATTGTATTAAAGGTAGTCAACAGAAACAATATCTTATGATTTTGTAAATGGAGTAAATAAATGAAATGGTGAAATTGGTTGGAAACATTTGCGTATATTTTAGGTTACCCATGAGTTTCCTTTATATTTAATGTTACCAGGAGCAACCTATTGCCATTGGAATTTTCACATTACTTGTTGTGAAAGATATAAAAAAAGAATGTCTAAAAATATTCCCCAAATTGTGGTGAAACTAAATATGTTCAAACAAATACCCAGGAGCAACCTATTGCCATTGTCTACATTGTGGAAATAATAAAATTTGGTTTTTTTGATTTTGAAGTGATTTTGGTTGGTTGAGATAAAAAATGATAAAATTGTTACAAAGATGCTAAGAAACATGTTTAATAGATGCCAAGAAACATGACCAATTCGTATGAACATGTTTAAATATTCATACAATTTTCTGGAAAATGTGGACAAAAACATGAAATTATGGACAAAAATTTCGAGTCTACTTATGAACATTTAAGTGAACCCAGAAATGTTCATACAATTTTCTAGAAAATGTGGATAAAAACATAAATTATGGACAAAAACATAAAATTATGGACAAAATTTTCAAGTCTACTTATGAACATTTAAGTGAACCCAGAAATGTTCATATAATTTTCTGGAAAATGTGGACAAAAACATGAAATTATGGACAAAAAAATGAAATTGTGGACAAAAATTTTGAGTCTACTTATGAACATTTAAGTGAACCCAGAAATGTTCATATAATTTTTTGGAAAATGTGGACAAAAACATGAAATTATGGACAAACATTTCGAGTCTACTTATGAACATTCAACTGAACCCAGAAAGTGTATTTCATGTTTTTGTCCACATTTTTCAGAAAATTGTATGAACATTTAAACATATTCATACGAATTGGTCATGTTTCTTGGCATCTATTAAACATGTTTCTTGGCATCTTTATAACAATTTTATTATTTTTTATCTCAATCAACCAAAATCACTTCAAAATAAAAAAAACCAAACTTTATTATTTCCAATCTCAACCAAAATCAACCAAACCCTCAAAAAAATATTAAACCCAACAAAACCTTAACAAAATCATCCAAACCCTCACAAATACAATCAAACCCAAACTTCAAACATCAAAACTTTGTTATTCCCAAACCCAAATAAAACCCAAATCAGATCTCAAATCAACACTTTCAAACCCCAACTCTTTCAAACTTCAAACTTCAATAGAGGAAAAACTCTTTCAAAAAAAAAAGTTATGTTTTTTTTTTGCCTTTGTGCTTGCTATTTCAGTGTCCAAGACGTGCTGAAGAAGAAGACCAGCCACAGAGGAGGGAAAAAAAGAAACGGGTCCTTCTCATGTGTTTCTCTTTTTTTTTTTGCAATGTTTGGTAACGGGAATAAGACTATTCTTCATTAAACTTGCTGATTTTTCACTTGTGAGACCCGCGGGACCCATCTCTGATGTGGCCCAATCACTTACTGCCACATCCATGGTGTGAAAACACTGTTTCACATAAACATTTCCCAAAAGTTAAAAGGGGTTCGGAATATGCTATGGTCAAAACTATTTCAATTCAAGTCTTCAAGGAACGTGTGCAAGTGAAGGAAAATATTGTGATTAGCCAAAAAAAAAAATGTCATATTATTGTTGTGAGATGTGACCAAGAAGCAATCAAATGGGACTTTCGCAACTGGCAATAGTACCCCCTACAGCCAAACATTCACGAGAAAAATACTCAAAATACTGTACCTTTATTTCATTAGCAGAAAAATGTAATGTGCATGACTAAGGAGAACAGGCACATGGATTATGGGCCCCCTTCATAGTGTTGGACTAGTCCAACTCATTTGATTTACCTGAACTTCCTACAATATGTGTGTTCTTTAAATTGTGAAGGAAAATACTGTAGAGAAAGCAGAAAAATACATAGGAAGCAAACGGTTCTAGGCATCTACATTTTAAGCAACCACGGTTGAAAATGTCAACAAATGAGTTTGAGTTCTTAAAGATTGAGGTCCCTACTTCAAGCCATTTTCTGTCAATTTGCTCCAAAGCCTTAATACATTTTGTTTTCTAATATTATTTTTTGCCTTTACTTCTTATTCTCACTAAACTTTTGCTTTCCTTTTCTGTTAGATTTGATTCATTCATTTTTTTGCAGACATATGTTCTCAAAGTGCACATGAACTGTCAAGGGTGCATGCATAAAGTGAGAAAACTACTCCGGAAAGTTGAGGGTATTAATCTGAATATTCCAAATTTCTGTAATGTACTTTGTTTTTTGAAAAGGGAACCTTCATTTTCCATTACTCCTACCGATCAGTTATGTAATTATTGTGCTCTTTACTAATTGAACAATTGTTAAATTAGTGAGTCAACAAGAGTATCAGATTTTAAACCATGTCATTTGGTGGGTCAAGAATTTTGGATGTTGGACTCTAGTCGTATGTATGTGCAAGTGAGCAGGTGGTTCTTTTACTTGGTTTGGAATTCCTCTTGATTCCTTAGGACAGTCTCTTTTTCCAGATTTTTTAATTGAAAAATTAGTCATCATTATCAGATTTTAACCAATAATGCAGTACATGCAATTAGCAATTAATGCCTTGTCACCCTTTCAGAAACCAACAACCAAAAAAAAAAATTAAAATTAAAATTGACATGTTTATCGAGTTTTTCTTAGAATTTTGTAATTTTGATTTTTTTTTTTTTTTTGGGTTTCTCCTCTATTATTGATCTCAATTTTCTTTAAGAAAAAATATTTATTTACTTTGGTATTGGATTCAGGTGTTTATGAAGTAAGCATAGATGCAGAAGAGCAGCAGGTCACTGTCACAGGTAGTGTGGATTCTGCTGTTTTGATCAATAAGCTGGGCAGATCTGGTAAACATGCAGAGCTTTGGTCTCCAAGTTCCAATCTGACACAAGCCAAATTATTCAATGATGCCAATGACCAGAACCAAACCCAAAATCTGATCAATGGCATGGATCCCTCCAAAAATCAGCACATGTTTCCCACCTTTGGCAGAGGAGATGATGAATGGAGATCTGAATGGTACATTAATCAGAGTAGGGGGACCAATACTGTGACAGGTGAATTCGATCAAAATTTGATGGCAGCAATGCAAAATCTAGATCTGGGTGGGGAAGGAGTCATAATTGATGGTCATGACAAATTTAAAAACAACATGATACCAATGCACAACCATGCCGGTTTTTATGGCAATGATGCTGGTTTTGTTGCCTTAGGAGGCCATGAACTTGGTGGATATCAAGACATTTCTGCAGGGCTGCCAATATATGAGTATAATCATCAATCATCCAATATGATGACCAACAGGCCGGTGTCCGACTACAACTATCCACCTACAGACATGATGAACATCTACATGTGAGAAAGGACACCATAAACAATATGATGATGAATAACAATACGTATATGCAGATGAAAAATCATACATCTTTGCTAGTTCCTATTAATCGCAACTCTTACTACGATTCAAGTTGCATTAATCAGTTGAAGTGACCTCAATTTGGTCTTGAGTACTTTAGGAGATTTATCTTAATGAGGATGATTAACTAGTAGTAATTATTGTAAGAATCTCCTCTTAGTCTTTTACACTTCAGGAATGAAAACTGATAGTTTATTAATTTATGATACTAACTATAATGAGCATATATACAGCTTGTTTGGACACAATATAGAGAACACAGTTTTATTCAAATTTCTTTTTTAGATCAATGCCTTTATATGCTCTACAAAGGAAACTTGTTAAAGCTCAATGAGAATGTTCTCCCGGGATACAGTCACAAATATATAAAGAATAAAGAGCATACATAAAACAGAACAGTAAGTAAGGTTGTTTGGGCATTGAAGAAATCTTTCTTGGATGCACGGATTATCTGAATATTATGATATTGGAGGATAATCTTCTGAAATACGTAAACCTACAATTATAGATGTAAACATTTGAAAGTCACAATTCCAAGGGTTAAATAATACACATTTAACTCACATTAGTGCCAAAAGAAAAGAATTACAACTTAACGCTTTTGTGCTTTCCTCCTTCTAGACTGTGCCTTCTGCCACTTCTTTCTTGAAACCAATTTGCTCTTTGGCTTCAACTTTAACTCAGGTGAGAACTTATAATTTGGATCTCTCATACGTGCTTGTATATCCTTGAAGAACTGCATATTTAACTTCTTAGGCCCTCCCTGTCTAAGCTCCACATACTCTGGTCCAGAAACAATATTTTCAAATGCTCCAATTAAAATATCTATATCACTCATGACCTCCCACACATTGGTGTAACGCCCATCTGGTCCTTTCTTCAATTTTTTCAAGGCGTTCTCAACAGCAATTTTCCTAGCTTGCTTTCCTGGGGACAGTTCTTCTGGTTCATCTTCAGCTTTCAATAATTCAGAGAGTGTTCGATATTTAGGCATATCTTCAAACTCAAACAATTTGTCTATGTACTTATCACTACTTTCATTTGGGTAGGCTTCTGTAGGAATATCGTTGTCATCATCACCCTCACTACCAGTCCACAGCGTTTTCTCCTCATCACTCCCAGACCAAACACTTCTTAATTCATCACTATCATCCGCATCAATTAGGTCGGAGTGTTCCTTTGCCTGCTGTCTCACTCTCCGAATTTCGTCTTCAAGCTGACTTTTAGGGTCTTTCTTATCGTCACTCTCATCTTCACTCCCGGTCCATAGAGAAGTATCTTCATCCATTTCTTTCTTCCATGCTGTTCTGAAATCCTCATCACCCAACTTTCCTTTGCCGAAGAGATCATAATGTTTGCGCCCACCACGAGCATAAGCTCGTGATGCTGCAAAATATTCAATATATAGCAGCTGAATTTAGCTTTTCAGAGGAAAAACAACTGCAGAATATGTGAAAACTAAATCCTTGTTGCAACCATGATATAATTAAGTTTCTAAATACATATCTTAACTAGTGTCACTTACTTAAACAAAAAAAAATAAAAAATTGAAGTTTAGACTCTGTTTATATCCTATAATGCTAAAAAGTCACACGTCAAAAAACCAAAACTAGAGAGCTCTTGTTATTGTTTTTCTGCAGAAACAGTTATATGATACCATTAACGGAAAACTCACAGGGATGGTCACACTCAGAGATTTGTCCCAAAGCCTAGTAAACTCGCACTCATAAAATTACAAATACAAGTCTTGAAGTCGGTAACTTGCAAATAACCAATGTAATGTTCTTCTATAAGGACTTTGCACAAGTACATAGACTACATGGCATAAAAACCAAAGCTTTCAACAATGAGTTCACCAACAACCATAACCTCTAAATGGGTCTTTCACAAATACCATAAAAATCATCCAAAAAAACAGAGACACTGGAAAAGCTAGAAGCCATGAAATGTGAAAGTTTTAAAAGCGAATTACTAACCTTGAAAAGTTGGACAAAACCTGAAATTAATGTTATATGTTGAGGCGCTTCCAGCTGAATGAGAAAGGGTATATAATCTGAAAGAGAGAAGGAAGTGGGGTTTCTCAGATTTTGCTAACAAAGATTATACAATGAAACTGAAAGAGAGAAAAGTAAATACATTTTAGTTTATATATTTAAAAGAGAAGAAGAATGAGACCGTGGAGAAAGAGAAGGTTGGAAATGGAAATGGAGAAGGAGAAGGGAAAGGCGGGAACAGAGTCTGCGGGCCATCACTCACGGTTCAACAGAAAATGCTCGCCAGAGAATGTCATCGGCGAAGTGGTTGGAGGAAGCTGAGGTGTTGAAGGATTAGAGAGAGTGAGGAATAGAGGCTAAAGGACAATGAGTTGAACAAGGTACGGGTACGGCTAGAGTCTAGAGATGGGCACCTGTTCGATCAAAGTCCTCAACAACCAGTGCTCTACTGGGAATTAGCCTTGAAAACCCAGCCCTTTCCCTCGTATTTCTTTCTCTTCCCTTCTCTTTGGTTCCAAACGTAATGTCAAATGTGAGTGATAAATTAAAATATTTTCCGTGGTGGAGTGTGAATGTGGTGAATCTAATGTCCTCAATAAATTGTAGGGGAGTTCATTCTCCTGTCTCTCTGTCTCACCAACTCCCCAAACCTTTTTTCTGTCTTCTCAATTGTGAAAGAGAAAAAAATAAAAAATAAAAACCATTACAACCTTTTAACCTATTAAACATTCTAAGGAAAAACATATAATTACGTTATATTTTTTATTTTTTATTTTGTGGTAAATTACACTTTTTGTTTCTAATCTTACTTTTCCACCTTAATCTTTTCCCAATATTTTAAAGTCCTCCAAAACTTTCAATTGTAATAATTTACTTCCCAATCATATAGAATTACACGCACAATATCCCATTTGTTTAAATTAGGGTTAAGTTAGATGGACAAATAAGCCATGTACACGACAGTTAGTGCATTTTTAGAGATTTTTTTTTTTTTTTTTCTATAAAAATATTTTTGAAAATTTAATTTCAGTGTGATCTCACAAATTAGTTTTTCGTTCAATTTAACCCCAATTTAGATAGAGGGGTATTGGCATGCAATTCTGTCCAATTTGGGGTAAATTGTTACCATCAAAAAATGGGTGAAAGTTTCAGGTGAAAGTTTAAGGTGAAAAACTTTATGTGAATTCCATGGCTTTTGATTCTTCTATACCTTCGATACCTTCGATATCTTCGATACCTTTGACTTCTATGCCTTCGATATTGTCAATATCTTCAATACCTTCGAAATCTTCAACACCTTCGATATTCTCGATATCCTCAATATCTCCGATATCTTCAATCAAATCATCTTGCAGATTATCTGTTGGTGTTTCTTGAATTTGCTCTTCTTCGATTGAATTATCTTGTGCTTCTTTCTTGCCCCTCGGGCTTTGTTTCTTCTTTCCAAACCAAACTTGTATTGTTTGGTAATTTTGAGGCAGAATTGGCACATACGAGGATGAGGTATTGACTTTCTTGGATTCTGCCTCAGATTCAATATTTTCACTGCCTTTTTCCAGGCACTTGTGATCATTTTGTATTTTTTTAGGTTCCTTGCCTCGATGAGGCTTGGTTATCATGCTTTGCATCTTGTGACTGATATCATTTCTTACTATTGGTATGGCAACATCTTTTTCATCTTTTGCCAATGTTATGGCAGTGTCTTCCTTTCTACCTCAAATGTAAGGTCCTTTGAGATACTCAGGTGCTTCTACTCTTGTTATTACCTCCATTGAATCTGAATCAATTGTTGACCTTGAGGAGTAATGATCTTTTTCTTCATATTCTTTGTATAAAGCTGCTTGTTGCCTTATCCATCTTCGCCTTTGAGTTCGCCTCATCCTTGAGAAATATGGGTTGTAACCATACTTGTATTCCTGCCTATGTATTGGCTTAAGGCCAGGAGATTCGAGGGTAACCCATCATCCTGCTTCTAAAACTGGTGGCCTTATCATTCTTGGCCTTTTGATTGATTCAAACCTAGAATCTAGGGTTTGATAAGAAATTGACCTCGATTGAGCCATTTTTTGCTGTACATATTGAGGCCCAAGTCTTGATTAGATCGATTGAGAGTGCAAAGCAGATCTTGGCTTAGGTCTACCAATTCCTGGTTCTTGTTGCCTCTCACTGTCTTCTTCTTCGATTTTAGCAAAACATTTAGCCAATATATGGCTACACCTTTCACAGATAGTATCATCCTCACTATTGGAACTATCTTGCATAGGTTTAGGTGGCTCTTTCCAAGTATCTCCTTATAAGAGAAAACAGGTTCTTCAATGGGATATGCCACACTTTTCCCTTTATCAATATGGACATTATTTACCTGAATCAAAGTGCTCTTGCCATATAACTTGGCTGAGTTGTATCGATTTGAGGTAACTGACCTATTGATCTTCAAATTGCTCATCCCTTGTGTAGCCTGAATCAACTGTTTTTCCTGTGGGCAAAAGACTTGTAGTAAATTGACCTTGGACTTATTAGTTCTGACACATAATTTTTGTTAGGCATAAGAAAACTGAAATCAACAGATGTAGTGTTAACATCTACAACATGAAATAGGTCTACATCTACTGCCATACTTTCTTGAGGTGCTTTAGGAAATTTCAAGACATATCTGTCTATTTTATCTTGTATCATATTTCTAAAAGTAACGCAGGACTTAGTGGCATGGGTATAAGTACTATGTCATTTGCAATAATCCCTTCCTTTCAACTTTTCCTTAGATGGGAATCTATGTCTTCCTATAATTCTCAACTGCTTGGCATTATATAAAATGTCAAAGATTTCATCTGCTCTCTCCACATCGAAGGAGTAGGCTTTTAAGGAAGATGTTGGTTTGTTTGACTCTTATGCTTGGATTTGCTTTTTATATAAATCCTCACAAACAAAGGGTCCTTGACCTACATATTTGGCTAGGCCAATTTCATAATTAGGGTCTTGATAATAAGTCCCATAAGACGAATTTCTTCTTTGATTTTTTTTCTTTTAAAAAACCTTCAAACCTAGAGGCTCTTTTTGATAGCTCAAATAGGTCAATGAAGGTTACACCTTCTAATTTCTTTCTTAATTCAAAAATAAGGCCATCGATGGCTATTTTAATATACTTAGCTTCTGGCAGAGTAGTGAGACATTGTGTTTTGACTCTTTTTAATCTCATGATGAACTGCTCCGCAGATTCATCTGGTTTCTGCCTTAATCGAGCTAGATCTGCCATTGAGACTCCTACATCTGATATGGCAAAATGGGACTGGAATTTTTCTTCCATTTCCTCCCATGAATTAATAGAATTTGCAGGTAATGCAGCGTACCAAGTAAATGCTTGGCCTGTCAAAGAATTAGGAAACAACGTTAGCTTTCCATTTCCATTGTTGGAATATTCACCACACTAGATGGTAAACCTATATATGTATTCTAAGGTTGTTTTTTCATCTTCTCCTGAAAACATGGTAAAATCAGGTGCTTTAAATCCTCTAGGCCATTCTTCCCTATCAATTCTTTCTGGGTATGGCTTTCTATAGGGGTGTCTTGGTGCCTTTCTATGACCTAGATCCAAAGCTTGATCTATGACTTCTAAGATTTGGTTTCTTAGGTCTTGACCTTGTGCTGGTCTAAGGTTTGGTTCACCTCCAATATTTCTTTCTTCGAGATCTATTCCTTTATCGAAGATATCCCTATCTCTCTCAGGAGCATTATAGGCATTTCTATCCTAGCCATCATAGCCATTTCTTCCATAGTTCTGCCTATCATTGTTATGAAATTTAAACCTGTTCCTCCTATTTTGAGGAGGTCTATAAGGCTCATTTCGTGGATGTTCATTTCTAAACTCGGCTCTAGGCTCATAAGGTTGCTCGAACTTAAATGGCTCCCTGTGTGGCTCATTTCTTATTGGTCCCCTAACCTGTGGGGTGGCTCGAATCTAAACCTTACCTCTGGTTGTTCCATTCTTGGTTGTAGTGGTTCCATTCTAGGTGGCTCGAATTGAGGTTGTTCCACTCTAGGTGGCTCCATCCTTGGCTGCTCAAAACGAGGTTGTTCCACACTTGGTGGCTCCATTCTTGGTTGCTCAACTCAGGGCTGTTCCACTCTTGGTGGCTCCATTCTTGATTGCTCAACTTGGGGCTGTTCCACTCTTGGTGGCTCCATTCTTGGCTGCTTGATTCAAGGCTATTCCACTCTTAGTGGTTCCATTCTTGGTTGCTTGACTCGAGGCTATTCCACTTTAGGTGGCTCCGTTATGGGGATACTGGGGTTGATATTGTTTGGCTCTTCCTCAGGTCTTATTACAGGGTTAATAGGATACCCTTAAGGTATTTCTATATTTGTAGCCATTATTTCTATTTGTGGTTGATTTTCCCCAGCATGGCCAGATCCTTGGCCTATTTCTAATCCTCTTGTTGTATTTCCTTGAGTGACTTCTTGGACCAATGTGGCAATGTTCTAGTTTTTTCATCCTGCCATTCTGGTCATTTAAAATCTGCAGCAACAACTTTGTTGTAGCATCTGTTAGGACCATTGTTGGTCCAATTTGGACATTCTCATTAAATGCTTCCAATCTTTCTTGGAGTCTAGTGTCCATCCAAGTTCTAAGTTCATCAACCACACTTTTGGCTGGTGGAGTCATTTTAGTGTCCTCATTTGAACTAGAACTTCCTTCATGTAATTTAGCACCATTTTCCAGAGTTTTTTCATTCTTTTGGTTCTTACTAGCATATAGACCTCCTACAGTGGTCGCTAATTTGTTTGTTGCCAAACTAGAATTTCCAAGGAATAGTTGCCAACTTTTTTTAAGGAAACAAATAACTATGCTAGATAGGGTCTAGTAACTTACAATAGAACCCTAATCTGACTTCGATCTAAAAGGGCTTGGTAGGCTCGGTGCTTGCATTTGCCCAAAGGACTTTAGTAAATTGAAAATACAAGTAAGCAAGAAAATAAAATGCAGTAAATTAAATGGAAATAAATAAAACTAATTAATCAAGCTAATTTCCCTAGAAAAATCATCATAGCAATCATAATTATACTTGACTTAAAAGCAAACAAACAGTGCAAATCGAGGGCAAAGCCTTAAATATAGTAACAAACAGTACAATTGAGGTAATCAATGCATGAAATAAGGTAACATCCATGTAAACTTAGTACATTCTCATGTATTCAACATATCAATCGATGGAATACTTATAAGCATGTACAGTAACCAATCTCAGCACACTTTCTTTCCTAAGTAACCACTCTCTTAGAAACACTAAAAGCTACAGTTTTTATAAATGAAAGCTCTCTAAGATCTCAAGTAAAGTTCTCAAAAAACAATCTTTTTTTATTGATCTCTCAAAAGTTCTCTTTGGGTTTGTTTGGGGGTTTGTGTGTGTGTGTGTGTAATGTACCTGAGTTCACTATTTTTAAGCTAACTCCAACGGTTACATTCTTTACCTTGATCTTCTCTTCAAATCCCATAAAAATAGCTTCTGTTACTTGATAACCGCTTTGATCGTGGCCTATTCGTTAGAAATTCCAGGAACATGCTTTAAACTCTAACGTGTATAATTTCGATTGTCAGATGTCATCTGTGTGGCTATAGAAATTAATAAACACGCGTCGCTTCTTGATTGGTTTACGTGCTTTCCTCTAATTGACTCTTACTTTGATCATTCTTTGGTCCATGTGTTGGCTTCTTATTAGAGCTTTTCCCAGCTCACTCGCCACATCACAATTTTTAAATTTCGTAGTAACAATATATACATATGAAAATCAAAAATCAGGTGACTACACAAAACCAACTATGACTCAAATTAACAAGACTTTTTTAATAACGTGTGGTGCTAGCTAGACGTGCAGAAACACAAATCAAAAGTTGCAAATGCCAATGGGCCATAAGAAAGAGGTGAAACAAAAAAATAAAAACCCCAAAAGGGAATATGGTAAGTCAAGTCTACGCCGTGTGGACTCAACCAAAGGTTGAAACTTGAAAGGCTTATCATATTAAACGCATAAACTAAAATTTAAAAAAAAAAAAAAAAAAACCCATTAGGCCATGATTATGAAGCACAATACCTGACTAATGATTAACCCTTTTTTGCAATTCACTTCTCCTGAGCTATCCTCAATACTTCTTTCTGCTCTTTTAAGCTCTATGGTGGGAACTTGAATACTTCAGCACTTCAAGAATTGGGAGTTGTTGGGGGCCTGAGAAGTGAGTTTGATAACCTAGAGAGCAAGGTGTCCACCATCGATGCAGAGGAGAAGTAGTGGAAGAGTGAGGCTATCAATTGGTTGGGAAAGCTCTTATGATGCGAATGATGTGCTGGACGATTTTGCAACTGAAGCTCTAATACGAAAGGTAGAGAGAGAGAAAGGTGCAAAAAGCCAAGTTATAAGTAGCTTTTTCTCTCTTTGAAACCAATTTATATTTCGCATGAAAATGGCACATAAATTGAAGAATGTGAGGGATAAACTGGAAGCCATTTCTATGGAGAGATCTAAATTCCACTTGAGAGAGGGAGTTATAAACATGGAAGTTTTTGATTCAAAGAGAAGACAAACTGGCTCACTTGTGAATGAAAGTGAGATTTATGGAAGAGGTGAAGAGAAAGAAAAGATAATTCAAGGTTTGCTCACTAATCAAGATAATTCACAGTTAGTCTACAATGATGTAAGGGTGGAGACTCATTTTGAGATGAGAATTTGGGTATGTGTATCAGATGATTTCCAGATAAGAAGGTTGGTGAGAGCAATCATAAAGTCCATTGATGGCAGTGCATGTAGTCTTTCAGAGTTGGATCCACTACAACAAATCCTGCAAGAAAAATTACATGGGAGGAGACTTTTACTGGTTTTGGACGATGTTTGGAACGAGTACCATGACAAATGGGATGGCCTAAAAGATGCGTTGAGGTGTGGGGTGCAAGGGAGTATGGTTATAGTGACAACTCAGATTGAGAATGTTGCGCTTATGATGGCCACAATACTTCCTATACACCACATGGGATGTTTGTCAAAGGATGATTCTTGGTCCTTATTTAAAGGACGTGCGTTTGGGGTGGGAAGGGTAGAGGAGAAATCAGAATTGAAGTCAATTGGCAAGGAAATTGTGAAGAAGTTTGGAGGGGTACCTCTAGCAATAAAGGCTCTTGGAAGCCTCATGAGCTTAAAAAATAGGAAGAGTGAATGGTTATCAATGAAAGAAAGTGAGATTTGGGATTTACCAGAAGGTGAAAATTCCATCTTGCCTACCCTAAGGTTGAGTTATCACCATTTACCCCCATATATGAAGCAATGTTTTGCTTATTGTTGTCTATTCCCCAAAGATCATGAGCTTGAGATGGACAAATTGATTCAATTATGGTTGGCTAATGGTTTTATTCCCACCAAAGGAGGGTTGGATTTGCATCATGCTGGCCTTCATATCTTCAATGAATTAGTTTGGAGGTCTTTCTTTCAAGATGTCAGTGAGGATGTTCACGGAACAACATGTAAAATGCATGATCTTATGCATGACCTTGCTCAATCTATTTTGAGGCTTGAATGCTTTGCAGTGGAATATGGTAAAGAGGTGAAAGTTCCATAAAGGATTCGTCACTTGTCTTTTACCATGGACTTACAAGGCACTTCTTGGACTGAGCACTTATACAAAGTTATATCTCTACGCTTATGCATTCAGGCATCACCTTATAATCGTGAGTATGAAGCACTTCTATCCATTCTTTTGAAACAAAAGCATCTTTGGGTATGGGAATACTCTTATTACCATCATGTTGAGAAAGTACCAACATCAATCAGCAATTTAAAACATTTGAGGTATCTCAACATGTCTTGGACTAATACCAAAGTTTTACCTGAATCAACAACCCACCTTTTGAACCTGCAAACACTGAAACTAGATTATTGTTATGATCTTTTTGAGTTACCCAATGGTATGAAGCACATGAAAAACCTTAGGTATCTTGGCATCACTCGTTGTAATTCTCTTACTCATATGCCCGAAGGAATCACCTTATAATCGTGAGTATGAAGCACTTCTATCCATTCTTTTGAAACAAAAGCATCTTTGGGTATGGGAATACTCTTATTACCATCATGTTGAGAAAGTACCAACATCAATCAGCAATTTAAAACATTTGAGGTATCTCAACATGTCTTGGACTAATACCAAAGTTTTACCTGAATCAACAACCCACCTTTTGAACCTGCAAACACTGAAACTAGATTATTGTTATGATCTTTTTGAGTTACCCAATGGTATGAAGCACATGAAAAACCTTAGGTATCTTGGCATCACTCGTTGTAATTCTCTTACTCATATGCCCGAAGGAATGGGACAACTAACTTGCCTCCAATCATTGAGCTGTTTCATCGTTGGCAAGGACAATGGT
Organism: Fagus sylvatica; assembly: GCA_907173295.1. Taxonomy (NCBI): domain Eukaryota; kingdom Viridiplantae; phylum Streptophyta; class Magnoliopsida; order Fagales; family Fagaceae; genus Fagus; species Fagus sylvatica. Next base: position 34,235,017 of record OU015762.1, on the reverse strand, counting down.
CATCAAATAAGTGAACTGAAAGGACTAAACCTACGAAATGATTGTCAATAAAGGAACTTGATAATGTAAGAAATTTAGTGGAGGCCAAAAATACAAATTTGATTGGGAAACAAAATCTTCATTCGCTAAGTTTGTTTTGGCAACGTGACAGCGAGAGCCAAGTACTAGAACATGTTCAAGATGTTCTTGATGGTCTACAACCTCATTCAAATCTGAAAGTGTTGCCCATATGTAACTATCGGGGTTCAATGTTTCCAACATGGATGCAAGATTCATTTCTTCATGATCTGGTTGAAATTTCGCTAGATCATTGTGAAGGATGTGAGTGTCTACCACCTCTTGCATTAATTGGCAAACTACCATTCCTCAAGGTTCTTGCTATGACTGGCATGCATGCCGTGAAATATCTTGGCAATGAGTTCCATGGTGACAATGCGATATCGTTCCCATCACTAATGACATTCAATTTATAATGGATGCATAATTTGGAGGAATGGAGAACAATGAATGGAAGAGACAATTTTCCACACCTAAGCGCATTAAGCATCATTAAGTGTCCAAAGTTAGTTGAATTGCCTATTATTCCTTCTATTATAAGTTTTTATAGTAGTAGAAACAATGTAATGTTAATTAGTTCAGTGATGGATCTCACTTCACTTTCTTCCTTTCAGATTGAATTCATGGATGAATTGACAATTCTTCCGGATGGATTGTTGCAAAACCATAAGATGCTTGAGTCCTTTAAGATTTCTAGCTTGCCCAATCTCAAGCCACTGACAAATCAATTGAATTATCTTTCAGCACTGAAACAATTTCATCTTTCATGTTGTTATGAGCTTGAAAGTCTTCCAGAAGAACTGCAGAACCTACGTTCTTTACAAGTTTTGGATATAATGTGCTGTGAAAATCTTTTGTCCTTTCTGATGAATGGTTTGCGGGCTTATCTTCACTATGAAGTTTACGAATTCAAAGCTGCAAAATTTTTTGCTCTTTTTCCGAGAGAATTCAATATTTAACTACGCTTCAGGGTTTACTTATTCGCGGATGTTTAGAGCTAATTTCATTCCCAGAGGGTATTCAACATCTCACTGCGCTCCATTCTTTGCAAATCATGTTTTGCAAAGGCCTTTCTTCTCTACCAAAGCATATAGGATGACTGCTACAATCTAATATCTATACTGGACAAGCGGCAAAATCTTACGGCACTCAAAACATTGATAATTCGAGGATGTCCACATCTGGAGAGGCGGTACAAGAAATAGTGGCGAGAATTGGCATAAGATTGCTCACATCCCAAAAATTCAGATCGATCCTTAACCAGTACAATCACAAAATTGTTAAGGGACGATTTGGAAATTGAAATTCTACTCAGTTGGTTAGGGCTGAGCTCATGTAGCCACTATTCTTTAAACCCAAGACCATTTGGCAGACATAATATTTGCTATGCAGGGGAATTTTGGTCTGAGTTAATACGAAAGGTATATTTTGTTGGAATTAAAATAATAATTCTCACAGGGCTTTTTTGTCTTTTGCTTGTGCCTTTATATTGTAGCCCTTTGTGCTATTGGGCTGACTTTGTAACTCTACTTTCTGAATATAAAGGAACCTGGCAATCTCACTTGAGATTTGTCAATTATACACAAATAATTTGTTTTGCTATTTGGTATTAGAGCCACAAGCAAAACCAAAATCTCCCAATAACCCATAACTCTGGAAACCAACACACCACCACAAAGCCCAAACACCCGAAACCCCCCATAAACCTAGACTGGGCTAAGTCACCACAACCAACCAGGGCTGGGCCGCCCCTTGTCGTGACAGCCTAGGGCTTGTCGGCGCTGCCGCGACAGCCCTAGGGCCTATTGGTTGCTCTCATTTCGTGCGACAAGCTGTGCTGCCGTCCCAAGCCACATCCCAGGCTGTGCCGTCGCCGTTTATAGGCTCTACCACCGTTGCTTCTCTAAATCCTTTTTTTTTTTTTTTGTCTATTAAAGAAGAATCAGCTCGAAGCTCATCTGCATCAGCTCGAAGCTTGCTTCTGCATTTCTGCTTCTGGTTTTGAATAAGAAGCATGGAACACACCGTTTCATTAAAAGCTTATTGAAGAAGCATGGAGTGCACCGTTTCATTAAAAGCCTCCTCACATTGAACAAATGAAACGCAGCGTTTTTATTAAACAAGTTTGTTAGCTTATTAATACACGTGTACATGGTTGATTGGTGTTTCTTATAAACTAATCAATTCTGTTATTAGTTTATGTTATTAGTTAGTTGCAGAAAACAGAATTCGATCCTTCTGTTGCTCTGCTTTCATTTTCCTATATATATGTAATCTGTTCCTAATGTAAAGATTAACACAGAAAATATAGAGATGAAACTTAACCATTAAAGCTTGTTAGTTTTCTCTCTCTCTCAATACTTCTAGAGCCTTTATCTGGAAGTTCTTCCTCACTGTGCACTTCTTTTATGGTATCAGAGCCTTACTAAGCTACTTCGAGTTTTAACTCCAAGCTTCAATGGCCTCTGAGATTTCTCACACACAATCAAAGTCTTCCGCTTCTACTAGTTCTGCTATGGACGATCCTGTACCCTCAAGTCCCTATTACCTTCATCCTGGTGATAATTCAAGCTTGATTCTGGTCACTGAGCCTCTAACAGGTGATAATTTTCATTCCTGGTTTAAATCTATGCACATGGCCTTGACAATTAAGAATAAGCTAGGTTTTATTGATGGTAGCATTTGAGAACATGAAGATGGATTTAGGTCTCCTCTATATGCATTTTGGACTCGTTGTAACACTATAGTTATAACTTGGATCCTGAATTGCGTCTCTAAGAAAATTCATTCTAGTGTTTTGTATAAACCCACTGCATATGTGATCTGGAAGGAGTTGCAAGAAAAATTTTCCCAAAGCAATGGCCCTCAGATTTTCCAACTCGAAAAAGAAATAGGGTCCCTCACTCAGAATTAGAATTCTGTCAGTGACTATTACACTCATCTTCAAGGATTATGGGAAGAGTTGTTGAATTACTCACCAAATCCTGTTTGTAGCTGCAATCCTTGTTGTTATTGTGGGGCTATGAGTAAAACTTTGGAGAAGTATGAACAAAGATGTGTTATGCAATTTCTGATGGGGTTAAATGAATCTTTTGGTGCTGTTAGAGGGCAGATACTACTTATGGATCCAATGCCTCCTATCAATAAGGTTTTCTCTCTGATTAGGCAAGAAGAAAGGCAAAGATCCATTGGTTCTCTTAATGGTTCATTGAGTAATCCTTTTGTGGAGTCTACTGCCCTGTCAGTTAAGTCTGAAGGTCCAAGATATGGTGCTTACAAACAATCCAGTGGTCAGAAGAAGGAAAGACCAATGTGCACTCATTGTGGTTTACTTGGCCACACAATGGACAAATGCTATAAACTTCATGGCTATCCTCCAGGTTACAGAACTCGAGGCAAAGCCCCTGCAGTAGCTAATCAGACTTCTTTGTCAAGTTTTGGATCCAATGCTCCTGCTGCCTCAGATACAGTTTCTCCTTTACAGCTTTCTCAGATGCAGGCTCAATGTGAGTAGTTGCTTGCTTTTATCAGTAGCAAGAATTTGCCAAATACCATGCCAAATACCATCACTTCTCACCATCAACCTACTGCCAATACAGCATCCTCATCCCAATTCTCTATGACAGGTATGCCTTTTTCTGCATTTTTTTGTTCTAAACCTGCATTTACAGAAAATCCATCTCATTCAGTCTTTTCATCTCATAGTACCTCACATTCCACCATTAAGCACAATTCATGGATTCTTGATACTGGAGCAACTGACCATATGGTCCATTCTCTTTCTTGCCTTACCAGTATCACTTCCATCATTCAAGCTACTGTTGAATTGCCAAATGGCACTCTTGTACCTGTCACACATATAGGGTCTGTCAAGTTATCATCCTCACTTATTTTGACAGATGTTTTGTGTGTTCCATCATTTCATTTTAATCTCATTTCTGTTAGCAAGTTGGTTCAGTCATCTGCTTGCTGTCTTATTTTTCTATCTCATTTCTGCTTTATTCAGGCATTCACCCCTTGGAGGATGATTGGACTGGGTAAGCTTCATAATGGTCTCTACCTTCTGGAGTCACCTACCTTGCAGTCAAGCTTTATTCAGTCAAGTCATTTTTCTTCTCATTCTGTTAATAACAGTGTTGCATCTGTTAGCAACCTTGCTGGTACAAAACTATGGCACTGTCGATTAGGACATCCATCCTATGATAGAATGCAACTTCTGCATAAGCTTGTACCAGATATTCATTCCATCAATAAAGATTTCAATTTTTGTGATGTTTGTCCATTAGCTAAACACAAAAGGCTTCCCTTTCCCAATGATGGTCATAAAACTTCCCATGCTTTTGATTTGATTCATTGTGACATATGGGGTCCTTATTTCTTACCTACACATGATGGTTTCAAATACTTTCTTACCATTGTTGATGATTGTTCTCGTAGCACATGGGTTTATCTAATGTCTTCCAAAAGTGCTACTAGATCCTTACTTGTGTCCTTCTTCACCATGATTGAAACTCAATTCACCACAAAGATAAAAGCCATTAGAAGTGACAATGGTCTTGAGTTCCTCATGTCTGATTTTTTTAGCTCTAAAGGGGTTATTCACCAAACCTCTTGTGTCAAAACACCACAACAAAATTCTGTGGTTGAAAGAAAACATCAACACTTACTCAATGTAGCTCGAGCCATTAGATTTCAGTCCAACCTGCCCTTGTCCTTCTGGGGAGACTGCATTCTTCATGCAACCTATCTCATTAATAGGCTCCCTACTCCTATTCTTCACCAAAAGACACCCTATGAGGTCTTAATGCAGAAACCACCTACCTATTCTCATTTGAGAGTGTTTGGTTGCTTAGCCTATGCCTCTAACCTTTCTACTCATAAGACTAAGTTTGATGCAAAAGCTTTCCCTTGTGTCTTCCTTGGGTATCCTTTTGGAACCAAAGGATACAAATTACTTGATTTGTCCTCCAATACAGTTTTTGTTTCTAGAGATGTCATTTTCCATGAGAGTATATTTCCTTTTTATAATTCCACCTCTCCCATTCTTCCTACTTCCTCTCTTGATTCTGCATTTACCCCACCACCATGCATACCTTCTTCATTCCTTCCTACCTCTTCACTTACTCCCTCACCAGACACACCTATTGTTTCATCTATGTCTTCCCCACATTCTAATCATTCCATATCAGATTCCACTTTACCTCCAGATGCTCCCACATCTGATTTTGCACTTAGTCAATCCTCCCTGCCTTATCCCAATTCTGATCTCTCTATATCAGATTCACCCCTGCCTCCAGCTGCTCCCTTATCTGGTCCTCCACTTAGACAATCCTCTAGAGTTGTCAAACCCCCATCCTATCTTCAAGACTATCATTGCAGCTTGTCTACATCCTTACCACCCTCAGAAATGCCCTATACCAATACCACTTACCCTATTCAACATACACTTTCCTACTCCACCTTATCTGCTCCACATAAAGCCTTTACTTTAGCAATTTCTACACCTACTGAACCCCACTTCTATCATGAAGCTGTAAAGTGTTCTCATTGGGTAGATGCCATGTCTAAAGAACTTGAGGCTTTGGCAGCAAATAACACTTGGGTCTTGACCTCTCTCCCTCCTGGTAAGCATCCTATTGGGTGCAAATGGGTTTACAAACTCAAGTTCAAATCAGATGGGACAATTGAAAGGTATAAGGCTCGTTTGGTGGCAAAAGGGTACAATCAAAGAGAGGGAATCGATTATTCAGAGACTTTTTCACCCGTGGCCAAGCTTGTTACTGTCAGAAGCTTCCTTGCCAATGCTGCAGCCAAGGGTTGGTCCATTACACAGCTTGATGTTAATAATGCTTTCTTACATGGAGACTTAGATGAAGAAGTCTACATGTCTTTGCCTCTTGGTTACAAAGGGAACAATCAGCTTCCTCACCAGGTTTGCAAGTTAACCAAGTCTTTGTATGGATTGAAACAAGCCTCGAGACAATGGTTCTCAAAGTTTTCATCTACTCTCCTTCACCATGGCTTTATTCAATCTAAGTGTGATTATTCTTTGTTTACCAAGACTAAAGGCTCTACATTCATTGCTCTTTTAGTCTATGTTGATGATATTCTTATTGCAAGTAATGATCCAGCTGCTGTCACAAAGCTTACTGCCTTTCTTGATGCTAAGTTCAAGCTTAAAGACCTTGGTCCTGCCAAATACTTCCTTGGGTTAGAACTTGCAAGATCACATCAAGGCATATCTCTCTGTCAAAGGAAGTATACACTGGACATTCTTGAAGATGCAGGTTTCTTGGCTTCCAAACCTATCAAATTTCCTATGGAACAACACCTTAAGCTTTCCAGAGATGATGGTTCTCTCCTTACTGATCCTACTGTTTACAGAAGATTGGTTGGGAAGCTTTTATACCTTACTCTCACTAGACCTGACATTTCATACTCAGTTAGTAGACTGAGTCAGTTTATGGATCAACCTCGTGCTCCTCATTTACATGCTGCTCATCGTGTTCTTCAGTATCTTAAAGGTTCTCCAGGGCAAGGATTATTTTTCCCTGCTACCAATTCCTTACAGCTTAAAGCCTTTTGTGATTCTAACTGGGCTGGTTGTTCTGATACCCGTAGGTCAGTCACAGGTTTCTGCATTTTTTTGGGAGATTCTCTCATTTCTTGGCGATCCAAGAAGCAATCTATTGTCTCTAGATCTTCTGCAGAGGCTGAATATAGAGCCATGGCCATTACCACTTGTGAAGTCACTTGGCTGCTCTCTTTGCTTCAAGATTTTCAGATTGCTCATTCCATGGCTGCTCTTCTTTTCTGTGATAATCAAGCAGCTCTTCATATTGCAGCCAACCCTGTTTTTCATGAGAGGACCAAACATATTGAAGTTGATTGTCACTTTATTCGTGATAAAATTCAGGCAGGTATTCTGAAAACACTCCACATCTGTTCTACTCATCAGCTAGCTGACATTTTCACCAAGCCTCTTGGCTTTGTTTCCTTTTCTCATCTTCTTTCCAAGTTGGGAGTTCTTAACATCCACTCTCCACCTTGAGGGGGCATATTAAAGAAGAAGAAGCTCGAAGCTCATCTGCATCAGCTCGAAGCTCATCTGCATCAGCTCGAAGCTTTATGCATCAGCTCGAAGCTTTATGCATCAGCTCGAAGCTTGCTTCTGCATTTCTGCTTCTGGTTTTGAATAAGAAGCATGGAACACACCGTTTCATTAAAAGCTTATTGAAGAAGCATGGAGTGCACCGTTTCATTAAAAGCCTCCTCACATTGAGCAAATGAAACGCAGCGTTTTTATTAAACAAGTTTGTTAGCTTATTAATACACGTGTACATGGTTGATTGGTGTTTCTTATAAACTAATCAATTCTGTTATTAGTTTATGTTATTAGTTAGTTGCAGAAAACAGAATTCGATCCTTCTGTTGCTCTACTTTCATTTTCCTATATATATGTAATATGTTCCTAATGTAAAGATTAACACAGAAAATATAGAGATGAAACTTAACCATTAAAGCTTGTTAGTTTTCTCTCTCTCTCAATACTTCTAGAGCCTTTATCTGGAAGTTCTTCCTCACTGTGCACTTCTTTTATTGTCACTGATGACTGGTATTTTACTCAAATTTTTAATTTTTTTTTACTGATCTAATACTATTGTTATATGGTGATGCTTAGGAAACTTTGAATGATTGTTGTGCTGGATGGACAAATACTAGAATATCTTTTTGAATATTGAAAGGAAGTGTTTGTGGTTGAAAAAGTATAACGGCTCCTTTGGTTTCAGTTCCTGTGGAGCATGTTTTTTGTTAGGGGTGAGCGAGACTGCGAGAGTCAAATTTATGGTGGGAATGTTAAGGCATTGAATTACTGAAACTCATGCTTGGGTTGTTTTTTTGCTGCTTTTGAAAGTTCTACTATTGTGATGTGCTAAGTGCAACTTTGTGTTCTTCTTAATTGCATGGGGCTATAGGTGTTTCAATAGCATTTTGGTATGTGTTAAGCACTTTTGGTATGCTTTGTGATCGTTTGGGGCTAACAAGTTTGGGTGGCAATTTTTCTGGTGGGTCAGTCGTATTGGTGGCCGTTGCTTCTTGGTAAGAGCTCTTCGTGCTCTTTGTGACTATTTGGGGCTACCGATATTTCGGTAGTATTTTTTTGTTGTCAGGGCAGCCGTGTTGCTAGCTATTCTTATCCTATAAGACATTTTTCGTGTTTTTTGTGACTATTTTTTGGACTATGGATGATTCAATTGGAAAAGATTTTGCTTCCTCCTAGGTGTCTGTCTCTCAACATACACCTACAGCTCCAACTGCTACCATTGCTATAGGTACTCCTACTGCTTGTCATGTTAGATCTGAAGCACCTACTTGAGTTCTAGATTCTGGAGCCAATGATCATATGACTAGTAAGTCGTCTTTATTCTCATCACCCCTTATTTCTGTTACACAATCTGTTTATCTTGCAGATGGCTCCACTTCCCACATTAGTCATAAGGGTGATGTGTTTTTATCATCAGATATTTTGTTGTCATTTGTTCCTCATGTTCCTAATTTTGCCTTTAATCTCTTATCTGTTAGCCGTCTTGCTAAGAGTCTCAATTGTGTTGTTATATTCTTACCATATCATTGCTTGCCACAAGACCTGAATTCGAAAAAGATTTTTGGCAAGGGATATGAGCGCGATGGGTTATATTATTTTGGGGAGCCTCCACCTACTACATCCGGCCTTCAAGCTTTAGTTTTGCCTCATTCTAATTCTAATGTGTTTTCTTTAAAAACTTTGACCCTATGGCATGCTCATTTAGGACATGTCAATTTTCAGTATTTGTGTCTGTTATTTCCTTCTTTAATAAAAGCTTGTAAGGATCATAAATTTCAATGCGTGGTTTGCGAACTTTCTAAACACACACGTACTAGTTATATTCCTCGCATGCATCGTACTTCCAGTATTTTTGATCTTATTCATTCTGATGTATGGGGACCTTCTCCAGTTATGGCTTTTTCTGGACATCGTTACTATGTAACGTTTATTGATGATCATTCTAGATGTACGTGGGTTTATTTGCTTAAAAAGAAATCTGATGTGCTCCCACTATTTACTCAATTTTTACAAATGATCAAAACTCAATTTAACACTGTTGTTCGAGCTATTCGTTCTGATAATGGTGGTGAATATATTTTTGATGGTTTTTGTTCCCAACTTAATCAGAAGGGTATCTTGCAACAACTTTCTTATCCTTACACACCAAAACAGAATGGTGTGGCAGAACATAAAAACCATCATATCATGTCTATTGTTCAATGTCTTCTTTTTGGCATGCATGTACCCAAGTCGTATTGGCATATGGCTGTTCTCACTGCAGTTTATCTAAGAAACCGCACTCCTAGTCGAGTTTTGCATGGTATGGCTCCTCTTCAAATTCTTAAGCCTGATTGTACTTTGTTTTCGATTTTGCTTCACATGTTTGGATGTACTTGTTTTGTCCAAAATCGTAGTCCTCATCGTACTAAATTGGATAATAAATCTGTTAAATGCATCTTTTTAGGATACTCAGCTATGTCCAAAGCCTATAGGTGCTATGACCCTGTGTCTAGACACTTATATCATTCCCTTGATGTGACTTTTTTTTAGGATGTTCCTTTCTATGGCACTCATTCTACTTTGCAGGTATCTAATCCTTCTCCTTCCATGGAAATTATCTCTCATCTTGCTCGTCCTATCCCTATTTTTGACTCCATGGTTCCCAAGTCCTCCTCTCCACCCATCCAGGGGTCTCCTCCTCCCTTACAGGTTTACACTCGTCACCCTCGCACTCAGCCTCCCCTGCTAGACTCATCTTTGGACCTAGGTTCAAGTATGTCTCCTACTCCTCTAGTTTCTACACCACCTCCATCCACCTCATGTTATCCTTCTAGTGTTCGCCAAGCTCCTTCCCGGTTTGGTTGGCTTAGTAGTACTAATCACCATATTTCCCAGTATATCTCTTATCCTAGCCTTTCAGATTCTTATCGGGCATTTATTGGGAAGCTTGAATCTGTCTCTACTCCTCGGTTTGTGTCTGCGGCTCTTCAGGATCCCAAGTGGGTTACTGCCATGCAAGCAAAAATGGATGCCTTATAGGCTAATCAGACATGGGAGCTTGTCCCTTTACCCGCTGGTGAGAAAACAGTGGGATGTAAGTAGGTCTTTATGGTAAAGTATTTGGTTGATGGTTCTGTTGATCAGTATAAGGCTCGTCTAGTAGCAAAGGGCTTTACTCAGGTTCCTAGCAAAAATTTTGGTGCTACCTTTGCTCTTGTTGCTAAGTTGACTTATGTTCATCTCCTTGTATCTTTGGCAGCCTCTCATTTATGGCCTCTTCACCAACTGAACATCAAGAATGATTTTCTCCATGGTGATTTACTTGAAACTATCTATATGGATACTCCTCTAGGATTTCGGGCTGAGGGGGAGTATGTAGGGAAGGTGTGTCATCTTCGTAAGTCTCTTTATGGACTAAAACAATCGCCTAGGGCTTGATTTAGTCGTTTCAGTGATGTTATCTTATCTATGGAATTTGTCCATTGTCAATCTGATCACACTTGTTTCATCCACCGACGCCCTGATGATCGCTGTATCATCCTTTTGGTATATGTGAATGACATTATTCTCACTAGGGATGATGCCCCAGGTATTTCTCATGTAAAACGAAATCTTGGTAAAGTTTTTTATGTGAAAGATTTGGGCTCTCTCAGATATTTTCTTGGCATTGAGGTTGCTCGTTCTCATAATGGGATCTCCCTCTCTCAGCGAAAGTACACTTTAGACCTCCTTCAGGATACTTGTATGTTAGGATGCCGACTTGCTTCTACTCCTATGGATCCAAATCTGAAACTTTCTACTGAATCTAGTGACTTACTTCCCAATCCATCTATGTATCAACGTTTGGTTGGCCGTCTGATTTATTTGACAAACACTAAACCAGATTTAACCTTTGCAATGAGTGTTGTCAGTCAGTTCATGCATACTCCTCGCACAACTCACTTGGATGCAGTTTATCATATATTGAGGTATCTTAAGACTGGTCCTGGCCTTGACTTATTCTACTCTGCTAGTCACCAATCAGGACTATCATGCTTTATAGATGCTAACTAGGTTGGATCTCAAACCGATAGGCGCTCTACCACTGGACTCAGTACTTTCTATGGTAATCATTTTATCTCCTGGAAAAGTAAGAAGCAAGCAATTGTCTCTAGATCTTCCGCTGAAGCTGAATATTGTGCTATGGCTCAAGGCACATGTGAAATTTTGTGGCTTCGGTCTATCCTTAATGAGTTAAGCTTTACAGAAAAAGACTCGTCTCAATTGTTTTGTGATAACAAGTCTACTATTATGCTCGCATCAGATTCTGTTCTCCATGAGCGTTCCAAACATATAGAAGTGGATATACACTTTATTCAGGAAAAAAATCGGTCTGGCATTATCATTCCATCTTTTGTACCTTCATCAGACCAGACTGCTGACGTATTTACTAAACCCGTAGGACCTTCTCTACTCCAGTCATCTATTGTCAAGTTGGGTTTGATTGACATCTTTACTCCAACTTGAGGGGAAGTGTTGGAATTAAAATAATAATTCTCACAGGGCTTTTTTGTCTTTTGCTTGTGCTTTTATATTTTAGCCCTTTGATTGTGCTATTGGGCTGGCTTTGTAACTCTACTTTCTGAATATAAAGGAACCTGACAATCTCACTTGAGATATGTCAATTATACACAAATAATTTGTTTTGCTATTTATTTTTCCCTTCTTCTCTTTCGGTTGTTTTAATGTCTCTTATCGAGTTATCGAATCAAATATTAATATTTCATTGCTCTGACAAATTTTAATTTTTTGTTGTGTCTGTGCATGCTCGCACTAAACCCATTTATACCTATGATGCAATGGTGCATGCACGACCTAGTGGCTAAGGTTCAAGTTTGCCAAGAACTGGGTGTTGCCATGACATATAGTTCAAAATCACCCATCTGCTAAATTCAGCCTTTGCTTTGCTTTCAACCTTTAGATTTTCTCTTGATTCCGGTTTTTTTTTTTTTTTTTTTTTTTTTTTTTTTTTTTTTTTTCCGAGAAAGGGGTCACTCGCCTTTTTTTCCCGGGAACACCTAAAGACAATTTTGTGACACTTTTTATTACTACTTGTATATTTTTTGTGCTTTAAAATTGTTATGAAAATATGTTCAATTGGAATGAGTGGAACGTTTTTTTTTAAATGAGCAAGAAAAATTTTCTCAACTCAATTACAAACAAGTCAAGTAACTAAATAAGATCGAGACAAAACATTGCAAAGCCAACAAAGAAGAGTTGCAACACTCATAACTATAACAAAGCAAGAAGCCTCTTGACCAGAACCACTCAGGATCCTTATTAAGAACTGAAAAGGGAATGCCCCAATAACTATTCAAGGCTCTCATGAATTCTGGTAGATCCCGTTGGCTACCATTCGAGTTTTAACGTCCCATTTAATGGTTTGCACGAGGTTTTCTTGGATTTCACTTGAGCCCCATGAATCCTTGCATTTATTTGCCTCCAAACATTATAATTGATACACAATGGCTACCCAGGTTAGCTTTCAAAGAACAGCCTTCAAACTTTTGCCTTTCAAACTCTTTAAGCCCCATTCAAAAATTCCTCTCAATCAGTTTCAAAACTACTAGTCATACAAAAATCATAACTTCCTTTCATAATCTCTTGGTGAAAACCCACATTCAAAAAATAAATGATCCCTACTTTCCACACAAGTTTTATCGCCATTATATCCCGCTTAAGCAACATATCTAGAGTAGACAATCTATTTCAGATAGCCAACCAGAACCAGTTAAAGAAAGCATGCGTCATGTTGTAGCAGAGAACCAAGTAAGCTTCCACCAATTGACATCTAACTTGATAGCATTCTAAGTTTTTGCTATAGAATTTATTACAATATCTAATAGACAAGACATGGCATTTAATTTAGACTTCTCCCAAGATATACCACATTTATTCCCATAAAATATCCCGTCAGAATCATGCCTACCAATTTTTTTTCTCATTTTAATTCCTTCCCATCCATGTTTACCTTTATCTGTAGGGATTCCTCTCCAAACACAGTTAATTCAGAAATGCCTTAATTTCTCTAAACCATTCTTATTCTTGCACCCCAAAAACTTAAGCTGATAAGAAAATTGAGAATTTAATAACATGACCATTATTCTAACAAGTCTATTATATCATTAATATACATAAATATTTATATCTTCTGTACAAGTGAAAAGCATTCGCCTTAAAAATTGGCAAGAAAGTGAAATGATGTAAACCAAGGTAGGCATCACTAAGTGTGTTTACAGTAAACATGATGGAGGACCATGATCCCAGTCTTCAGTTGCCAAAGGTTAGTTACAACTTGGGTCATCCAACATCTCAACTACAGGAGCAAACTACAAAGTTGAACAATGAGCAGGGATGAGATAATAAAGAGAGAGGTCATAGATCAAATCTTATTACAGACACACTAACCTCGTCATCTTCAAAATATATTCCATCAACTGCACTGTTCAGCTGAAACTCCCACCCAAGATTGTTCTCCAGCAACTCTTTAAGTTTCCTCGTCTATAATAGTAGAAAGAGAGAAGAACATTACAATTTGCCTTAATCACCATAAATTAACTACTTGGAATTAACATCTCATATGGGAATTTTCACTCAAAACATAAGAAACACATTCAACTTATGGCTTAACAAACTCCTTGCCAATGTTCTTTGGACCAAATGACTTCTCCAACCTAAGTATTAAAATGCATTAAAACTAATGTGCCTCAAATTGGGTAATGTTCTTTGGACCAAATGTCTTCTCCAACCTAAGTATTCAAATGCATTAAAACTAATGTGTCTCAAATTGGGTGTAATGGACCTTAAATTACAGTTGTAGGAGTCACAAACATAATATTTTACCAGAACCAAGGATTGTTGAAGCTTCCATAGATTGTCGAATAATGGCAAATTTTGACCACTACTGGCCCTTATGTCATACATTTCAGCCATTACCGTCTGGCAAATATTGACCACTATTGGCATTTATGTCATGCATTTCAGCCATTACCAGCCATTACACCTCATTAATTTATCATTATGTAATAAAAACCCTAAATCTACCTCTTTCTCTCTCACGTCTCTCTCACTGCTATCTTTCACGCTGCCACCGCCTACACCGCAGGTGCCATACCTCTTGAGTCATCCATGTCCGACAAATGCCGCCGCTCCTAAAGCAAAACCTCTCATCTGAAAACCCTCTAAATCTCTCTCTACTCTCCACTCCAATGCCGTTCAAGTGAGTCATGCCTCCTGAGTCATCCAAGCCCAACGAATCGCACCACCATTAAAGCAAGCTCCAACTTCATCTTCTTCGGATATCTTCTTCTTCAGATCTGGTTGGATATATTTATTTTTATTATATTTTCGTTTCTCTTTTTCTTCATCGGTGCTTTGATGCTTTCTCACTAGTATGAGAAAAAGCACCATGAACTTCATGAGAAAAACAAACTTGGTTGGGTGTTTTTTTGTATTCACGGTTCTTTTAGATTTTTAACAGCATTTTGGGATTTGATTTTGGTCGTGAGTGGATTCCGGCGGTGCCAGGCTGGCGGCGACTGCGAAAGGAGGTTTAGATCTGGACGAGCAGCTAGCGGCGGCATGAAAGATAGCAGTGAGAGAGACGTGAGAGAGAAAGAGGTAGATTTAGGGTTTTTTATTTTATTTATTACATAATGATAAATTATTGAGGTTTAAATTAAAATGGTAAACTAATAGCATGTCACTCTTTATTAAAATCTGACTTGATTAATTATGACACATGTCAGTCAATTATTGGAATGGTGGACGAGTGACGTGGTTCACCTGGTGGACTGAATAATTTCTCGTGAATGAGAACATGTTTGGTTTTATGAATAAATCAAATGATCTTGAGATGAATTTTTTGTTTTGGCAGATTTATATGTTATATGCATGTATCTCTATAAAATCAGTTAAAAATAACAAATTCACAAAACATCTAATTTGCAGAACAGAAAATCCATAATCTTTTGCAGAACAAAACTGAGAATCAATCATTAATGCCTAAAAGGAAAGCATATGAAGGGAAAATGAAAGCCAAGCAAGTTGCCCCAAGCCCCCAACCTCCAAACTGACAGAGAATCAAACACGAAGAGCAGGATTAGTGTTCATACCCATGACAGCAGATGTCCATCAACAGATGAGGCATCTTGCATCAATGAAAAGAAGTCCTGCAATTCCATTCAGTAATTAGTCAATAATTTGTGATGAACTTACCACTTCTTTTTTGACAAAGTACAATTTTTGTGATGGAAACAAAATTCAATCAATGTGATTAAAATTGACTAAGCATCAATTTTTATTGGTTTTTTTAAACAAGTTTCTTGAATTGACCAATAAATGTTGGTGAGTAGGTAAAGAGGTCACTAGATCAATGAAAGCCTTCAAATCTGACTTGCGAATAAAAGTTAAATGCCTGTTAAGCATGGCAGCACAATCATGCATTAAAACAATGACTTAGTAACCTCAGAGACCTACCTTGCAAAGATGGTGCAAAAAGCTATCCGCAGAAAACCATGAATCATCCAAGAGTGCTGATACCCCTGTTGCTGCACCACTGGTATCTGTATGATCTTTCTGAAGCCCATATTTCAGTTGATAGTAGATGACCTTAATGAACTGCAAGAATTCTATAAGTTGTCAAAGCTCAGTATAAAAATAACAAAAAGAATTGGGGAATTACACTTATTGAGTGTTGACCAGTATTAAATGAAGAAACAAAATGCAACCTTAAGACATACTAGGAAAATCTATGCAAGTTAACTATTTAGTCACAACCTGATAAACCAATGATGCTTATTTCATGGCCAATATCATATTTAGGAAATGGTGAAATTTCCTAACATGGTATCATAGCAGTCGGTCCTAGGTTCAAACCCTGCTTCAACTCTACCTCTCATTTAAAAAGTTGAATATCCCACGTGTTGGGTCCCTTTCATTAAGGGGAAGTCTGAGCCCACATGTGAGGGAGAGTATTAGAATAATTGATTAAATGATTAAATTCATCATTTCCTAACAACTTAAACTTTTAGAACAATTGCTAATTTATCAATGTGATTCTTTTTCTTCTTCATTCATCATTGTGCATCATTGTGCTCAAGTGGGACCATTAGACCATCGAAACTTGTGCCTTTGCTTATAATAAGATCGGTCCCCTAAATAAGAAAGGTTGAGATTGTTTTAATAGTCTGGCCTAATTTTCAAAAACTTAAGCAGTTTCAGTTGGCCTTTTGTTATATGTTTGTCTTATCTAAAGCCTTTATTTTAGCTACTTCTTTGAAGTCCTCTTTCTTGCAAAAGACTTGAATTATTATGTAGCCCCTTATAAATTAATTGAAGTATTTATAATTGAAGTCCTCTTTCTTGCAAAAGACTTTAATTATTATGTAGCCCCTTAATTGAAGTATTTAATTATGTCCTAAAAGCTTAAACTGTTAAGAAATGGTGAATTTAATCATTTAACCATTATTCTAACACACATAAAACTAGTTGGAGAATGTTTTGTTGAGTTTACTTGTTTCCTAAATACACCTTAATATTTACATTACATCCCAAGCTACCACTATTCTACATATTCAATTAGATAGTAAGAATTTTTTATTTTATTTTTTGAAAAGGAAAAGAGTATTACCTTTGTGAATAGTTGAGTCCTTGTACGAAAAGGCTGCAAAAAATATAAACTCTCAGACATATACATTTTGAAAAAAATATAAAACCCTCTCAATATTAAAAAAAAATATATATATATATATATATATTAAAAATAAACCAAATATGACTCCAAGTAATATCATAATACTAATATGTTAACTATATATCCACATGCAGCCATAATATCACCTATGAAGTATTTCACAAAACAAATAAAAATTTCTACCATAAAAAGATATTAAGAACTTCCAAGATATAGCAACAACAAATTTGTTAGTCACCTCCAACAAAGGTTCTGCCATTCCGATTCAAACAATGATCGTGTTACCATTCGATGAACAATGCTACAATTACTATTATACTGTTTGCAAGAACAAATGGCAAAACCTACAAACAGATTGATAGCCCAAGAAAAAGGGAAAGCACTGAAATGACCTCAAGTCAAAATAACAAAAGAAAATGATGTTCAGAAACTTTTAAGAGAAGTCTTTTGTACAATAAATCATTCAAAAGAAAAGGTTTGAGCTCCTACAATATTTGTTCAACTGAATGACAAGTGTTGAGGTATTTCGCCAATTTTCATTCAATAATTTCCTCCATCAAAACCACAACTTTGGCATTAGAGAATAAAGTGCCTTAGAATCCCTCCACCACAAAGTAACATGAAATTATATGGATTTGGGATATTGTTACATCAATTACTTTTTCACTCATTCCTTGAAAAATGAAGTTGAGAGATCAATGAAAACAATGACAATTGTGTGTATTTCAGAGCAATGTTTTCAATTATACCAACTGATTAATGTCAAGTTTTTGGCGCTGAAGAGAAGCAATGCATATCTTCTGCATCTTTCTTTACACCAAAGCAATGAAAGCACAAGATGACATGAAGGCATTAGTTAGAATAAGAAAGTACAAAGAACATTAAGATGTTTTCTGAGGAAAAAAAGAACAAAAGAAGTAATCAAAATAAGGGAAGAATTTGAAAAAGGTACAGGAAACTTATCCCAATGTAGTCATCAGTAGGAAGGTTTTTTTTTTTTTGGGTGGGGAGGGGGGAAGGGGGGAGTGTGAAGGTCCACACAAAAGGACCCAATATTCCTAGTTTAATCAAAACATCTTTCAAGTTTACTCACAACATTAGGACAGTGAGAACGAATTCAATCTCACAATATTGTTAGTTCACAAATCAATAGAAAATTAGCAGCCAAATCAATACTTACAGCTTCAATACATCCAAATAAAAGGTTAACCAAAGCTTTCCACTGTAGAAATGCTTCAAGTGATTGCCCCATCTGCATAATTTTCAGATATCATAAAATCTAATTTCAACATAAAGAATGTTTGATCAGGTCTGCACATACCAAAAATGCAATAAATGCAAATTGCAGCTCTCCAAGAAGTACATCTTCAGAACCTCCATAATCCTTCATGAGCAAACTTTCTAATAATTGTGTCTGAAGAGATTAGTGGAATATAAAACCCAAATCAGCAAATGCTATCTATTATGGTTGAAAGACATGTCTAAGATCTCTTACCTTGTCAATATTCAAGGAAGTAAGTTGTTGGGCATGTATTCCTTTTTGTTTGATAAGTCGGGGAATTGATGTATAGTAACATCTTCTGGTCTGAGAATTGTCAAGAGATGTTGAGAGGTTACTAGTCTCCAACTGCTCAGCTAGTGCTTTCTCCATTGCTGTTTTAGGAGTGTTTTTAAGTATCCCTGATTCACATGCAACAGTGATCTCTCCTCCAATGGGTTCTGAATCATTTGTCATAAGTAGACCCAAGAATGAGTGTGCAAGAAGCAATCTATCCAAATAATAGATTGTAGTTAAATACAAGTGTTACCAATCCGTTCAATAATGGTGTTGGTAATGTAATTTGATAAATGCTTCCAATCTCCATACTGGCTTAGATTGTAAGGACCAAGTTGTCTGTCAAACTCCAAACTTTTAACTGCTTCACAATATCTCTCTTCCTTAAGAAGAAAATTTCAGATGAATAAGATTTAAAATCAGAATAATAGGCTTAATAACTAAAATGGTTACAAACCTCGTCTTCTGAAACTTTGACCAATCGTTCTTGTTGTTGATCCCACCTACGAACAATTACCAGTTGACAAGGGCTGAGATGAAGAAAGAAGGCAGTAATTGGTGAGAAGTCCTTGCCGTCTCTGCATGCAAGTTACAAATATTAGTAAATAAAATAGCTCTACAAAGCAAAGCAAAGCTTTCTAGAAAGAGAGGTAACCTGGTGGATGAAGTATAAAAGAGAAAATGAGGGCCAGGTGGAATCATCTTGATACCCTTGAAAGCAGGGCCTATAGAAAACATCTGCCAGATTTCATGAACAAGTTAAGTTTCATTTAGTATAACCAAAGAAACAAGTTCAAATTAATAAACCTGAGTATCGATGCCGAGCAGGGTGTATTCAGGAACATCCAGGAGGAGAAGTGTGCCGCCCTGCTTTACCAGCTCTAATGCCGTCCAGGAATCCATACCTTTTTCTTTTTTAGAGTTTGAGAGAGAGAGAGAGAGTTCTAGAATGCGAATAGGATGGGTTGTGTTGTGCATAAGATGATTTTTATTCTATTTTTCAAAATTTTATATTACCACAAGGGTTGTCGGATGTGGGCTTAATCATCGTTGGACATGGGCCTCTATTTTGTAAAGTGAGTAAGGTTTTAAAAGTTTATATTATAAATTGCTATAATCCCAAAGGAAGCTGCTACTTTCACACCATGGTGTGAAACAGTGTTTTCACACCATGGATGTGGCAGCAAGTGATTGGGCCACATCAAAGATGGGTCCCGCGGGTCCCACAAGTGCAAAATCAGCAAGTTTAATAAAGAATGCAACTATCTTTGTTACCAAACGCACTAAAAATTGGGCTAAAAATTGGGCATGGGAAGCACGTGAGGTCCAGCTTGCTTTTTTTCCCTCCACTCCGCCTGGTCTTCTTCTTCAACAGGCCTGACTGAAACAAACAGCCACTGGTCCGAAACAGCCACAGCAAGCAGAAAGTAAAAAAAAAAAAACACAACATAGCCGAGAAGATCACGTCAATTCTAAGGTTGGATTTTTGAAGTTTTGCTACTTATTATTTCTTGCCAATAATAATGAAACAGTAATCCTAAACATAGAAACCTTTTTCTGTAAAACAGTGTTGCTGCCATTATTGGTTGAGCTTGAGCTTGAGCTTGAAACAAAGTCACCATTTGGAGCAGAGACAGAGACCAATATTTGAGATTTGGAGCAACATTTAACGTGAGTTTTGAGTTTTGGAGGTGCATTGCACTGGTGCATTGACTGCACTGTTCACGTGGTATGCATTTTTTTTTTCCTCTTTTTCTTTTTTGTTAGTTGTGTATATTATTTAAGTTTATTTTTAGTGATAATCTGTACATATTTGTTTTGTGTAATAAAAAATGAAAAAAAAAAAAAAAAATTATGCTTGTTTTAGGTGTAGCAAAATATTCATCATTATTGTATTATGGCTATAGATGTTTAATGGGTTTTTTCATGTTATTTTTTAATGATAATTTTAGTGAGTGTGTGTTGGTGTGTTTGAATGTTTTCTGTTATTGATACTAGTCACAATGTAATACTTTAGGTTTAGGTTGTATATCATTATTAGTACATGATAAATTATTTGGTAGAGTTTACATTACATGTTATAATTAACTTTGGTATTTGGCTTATAGGTTGTTGCAGTCATGAGTACACAAGAGATGGATGGTGTTAGATCCTTTGGTGCTAGTAATAGTTTTGTGGAGGATTTACCACAACCTGTTGAGGGAAACATGCAGGAGGATACACCTGAGAGTGTGAGGAATTCAATGATTGAACCAAGGGTTGGAATGGAGTTTGATTCACTTCAACAAGTCATTGAATTTTATAAGCATTATGCTTATTCGAAAGGATTTGCAACAATGACAAGGAATTCAAGAAAAAAGAAGGGCTTTAGTGAGACTTCTTACGTAAACTTGAAGTGTAACCGAGAGGGAAGATACAGTAGTTCGGTTGATGATCCTTCCAAGAAGAGGTCGATAATAAAAAATGCGTGTGAAGCTGGGATCAAAGCTTCAATGGATATTACCGATAAAAAATGGAGGATATTGAGTTTTATTAAGGATCATAATCATGAGTTGAGTCCTAGTAAATCCAGGCATTTTGCTGCTTTTCGGCATATAAGCACGGATACAAGGAGGAGACTCTTGATTAATGATAATGCCGGTGTTAGGATAAATAGTAGTATTAAGGCTTCCGTCGTTGAAGCAGAGGATTATGAAAATGTGACCTATAATCAAAAAGATGTTCGCAACTTTCTCGAAAAGGAACGTCGTTTAAAGTGTAAGGAGGGTGACGGACAAGCCTTGCACGATTACTTCGTTAGAATGCAAGCTAAAAATTCTAACTTCTACCATGCATTGGATTTGGATGATGAGTTACGTGTGCTAAATGTATTTTGGGTTGATGCGAGGAGTAGAGCAGCATACGAATCCTTCAATGATCTGATCACATTCGACACCACATATCTAACAAACAAGTATGATATGCCATTCGCCTCTTTTATTGGAATTAATCATCATGGTGAATCTATTATACTTGGTTGTGGGTTATTGTCAAGTGAAGACACGGATTCGTTTGTGTGGGTATTTAGGCAATGGTTGCAAAGTATGTATGACATTGCTCCAAAAGCCATTATCATGGACCAATGCCAAGCAATACGGCGGGCCATTGAAATAGTTTTTCCGGAAACTGTTCATCGTTGGTGTATTTGGCATATTACGATGAAATTGTCGGTGAAGCTTGCTGGATTGGAAGCTTATCAAGATATAAAGCATTCTTTGCTTAAAGCCGTGCATGATTCAATGACAGTGGAAGAGTTTGAAGAAAAATGGAATCATATTATCACTTTGCATCATCTTGAGGAGAATGAGTGGTTGGCTAAGTTATATGAGGAACGGGAGCGATGGGTTCCTGCATTTCTCAATTCCAATTTATTTGCGGGAATGTCGTCAACCCAACGTTCGGAATCAATGAATGCCTTCTTTGATGGTTACTTACATAGCTCTACAACCTTGAAAGTATTTGTGGAGCAATTCGAGAAGGCAATGCGGAATAAGGTTGAAAAAGAGATTTTATCAGATTTTGAGTATTTCAAAGGCAAGCTGGAGTGTTCATCATCATCTCCTATGGAGAAACAGTTCCAAGAAGCTTACACCCATGAGATTTTTAAGCGGGTGCGTAAATGAGCTTGTTAGAGGTGGTGATGAAGTCAAATACAAGATTGAAGACGAAGCATGCCCAAGGAAGCTTTTTGAAGTGAGATTCAGTAGCTCCGAATGCTTGGTTGGCTGTGTATGTCACATGTTTGAGTTTAGGGGGATATTATGCAGGCATGCCTTATTTGTGCTTTCCCAGGAACGTGTGACTGTACTCCCTGACAGGTATATACTAGACAGGTGGAGAAAGGATATCAAAAGAAAACACACTTACGTCTCCACTTGTACAGATGATGTACAACATAACCCTGTCTTGGAAAGGTACGAGAAGTTACATAGACTAGCAGTCGGTGTGCTTGAGATAGGGGCTGAGTCTGTAGAGAATTTCAATGTTCTAGAAAAGTTGTTAATTGATTTGAAAGACAACTTTTCTCGTTCATGTGATAAACAGCCCTCGTCTCAGAGAAAGAATAGTATTGGAGCTGCTCCTGATGTTGTTAGGACTGAAGTTGTAAGGAGTCCTATGGTTGTGAAGCGTAAGGGTCGACCTAGGATGAAACGGCTAAAGTCATCAATGGAGGAAGCGGTTTCAAAACCAAAGAAGAAAAGGAACACTGCCGCTGCTAGGAATCTTGCTCATTCTACATCAACTACTGGGGTACATAATTAAAAGAACACACTTCTTTTAATATCTTAGTCTATTATTGTTTATTAATTTTGGTTTAATTGTGATTGGATGGCCTAGGTTGGAGGTAGTGCTTATGGAGATGGCTCTACATCAAACATGGTAAGTATAGGTGATTTGCACTGTTATTATTCATATGTAGTAAAGATGTTATTTTGGGGCTTATGGTTGAATATATATATATATATATTTTTGTATTGTAGGAATATCCAGTGTCCATGCCACATTCAAATGATGGAGTTATACACTTAACAAATCCAATGCCTTCCTAGAGTTTTGTGTCTGAGGTAAAGATATTTGTAATGTGGAAAAATTGGTTATTAAATCCTATTTATTGCATACTTATTGTACCATGTTTTCTTTTACAGTCAATGTCACAGACTCAAGCTCATGGAAACGAAGACCAAGCCTTAAACCTTACTTGATTAGATATATGTAAATAATTTTTTTTTTTTTTGTTAAACGATCCTCCTTTTTTGTATTACGGAAGGATGTGTTGGTAGTTAGTTTTTTTGTATCATGGAAGGATCCGTCTCAATCTCCTATATCCTCAGCGTTGTTGTTTTTGCAAGAGGAAAGAGAAAGTGTAGGCTCCTTTCATTTCATTAATATACACCCATTGATTGTATTGTTTTTAGCTAGAGTGGATAATTAATGTATTTTGTCGTTCCAATGCAATGATAATGGAAGTGCATACGTATTTGAGTTATTGCTAGTGGGTTATTCTAAGTTTTTTATGTATTCAGGTCATGGTGAATTTCATGAATATAATAATTTTATGAAAGTTATATTAGTGGTATACTTTGAACCAAGTTTGCAGAAATTGGCTAAGTTAAAACAAGTTTCTGGGTTGGTTTCTGGGTAAAGGCAGGTTTCTGGGTAATATGGTACTGTGCACCAAGTTTGTAGAAAGTGTGGACAATTTTGTCCACACTTTAAAAAAATTGTCCACACTTTCAGGCCAATAGGAACACTGTTCACGTATACTGGTCACGTTACTGCTCACGTATACTGTTTACCAATGCTCTTCAGGTGTGGACAATTTTGTCCACACTTTGTTCAAATTGTCCACACTTTTTGTGAAAAAGTTTACTATTCACATAAAACACTGTTTACGTATCTCACAGAAAGTGTGGACAAAATTGTCCACACTTTTATCAGAAAGAGTTCACTGTTCACGTAAAATACTGTTTACGTATCTGACAGAAAGTGTGGACAAACTTGTCCACACATTTATCAAATTGTCCACACTTTCTGGGGACGAATTTTACTGTTCACGTTTAAAATGTTCATATGGAAAACTGTTCACGTGACTATTTAGTGTTCTAACGTGCATCAAATTGCATGAATTTGCATGGCCATTGCAAGAAAATATACACATTAATGTCCACACATTGATGCAAATTGTCCACAATTTCTGGGCAGACTTAAATGTTAAAATAAACATTTTTCTGGTACACAACACATTTATTGAATACATTTCAATACATTCATTCATTCACATTCATTCAAATAAGCATCCTCATTCATTCATTCAAATATTGTCTAATTACAAAAAGTGGTAATGACTACACTACACATTTATTGAATTTGATACCATAATACAACAATAAGGCCTACAATTACAACAAGTCCTATTGTTAACAACTTCTTCAACGATTGGATGTCGTCACGATGTACTAGTTGGACCATATCACGCATGCCACGCATCTCTGACTGAAGTTGATGCAAGTCCAGTAACAGTTGTGATACATCAAGCAATTGTGATGCATTAACCAAGGATTTAGAATTGGTTGCTTGTGATACATCATCCATTCTTTCACAGCCAGCTCGTTGGTTGATGGGCAAACACCAAGAAAAGAAACCGCATCGGTTGGCAGCACAACAATAATACAATTTGTTTTTGTTTAAACTTGATTCTGAAATCCTAACTGATACTCTTTTGCCACAAACACAGTCTAAATTTCTAAATCTCAGCCCATCTCTAATTGCACTATTTACTGATGAGGAAGACATCTTTGCTGCAAAGGTATTAAAAATTCATATATATTATTAGGTTATTAAAAAATCATATAATATATTAGTTTATGTCAAAAAGCTTAGGGTTTTGAATATTAAGGGTTTGAATTTAAGTTTTTTTTTTTTTTGATAAAAATATTATTTAAGTTGAATAAAACATAATTAGGGTTTTGAATATTAAAATTTTCAATATGATTTAATTTGAATAGAATATGATGTAATTAGGGTTTTGAATATTAACCTTAAATTGAGAAATTAAATCAAGAACAAAGAGAGAGAGAGAGAGAGAGAGAGAGAGAGAGAGAGAGAGAGAGAGCATACCGAGACCTGAATGATTCACAAAGTTGATTGAACAAATAAATAGGAAAATTGAAAACAACCAGCACCCCCACCAAATTTCGGTCACAACCCAGTACAAATTTGGTCACAGCCTAATAACAAAATCACATCCCACTGTTCAGACACCTAACACGCAGAGAATATGGAGTGAGATTGAGAAGTCTGAAGATGGAGTGAGATTGAGAAGTCTTGTAAGCATTTAATGCTCTCTGCCAACCCAAAGACAGCAAACCCAAAAAGAGAATGGAAGAAAGATGAAGAAAACATAGAGGCAGGTAGCTAAGAAGAAGAAGGAAGATCGGGTTTTGTAGCTGAAACAACTTGAGGGGTTTTGTAGCTGAAACAACTTGAGGACTCTACCTTCTAGCCGAAGAACACAGCAGCAGGGACGTGCAACTCCAAGAAGAGGACAGTTCAGCTGATGGGATTGCCAAAAAGTGTGTTTAGAAGATCACATCAGCCCGTGTTTAACCAGCTAAGATTGGGCTGGCTGTTAGAGAGATACCGTGTAAAAAATCAACTCAAGGAAGTAGAAGTATATGCCGTGTAATGATAAGTTGATTTAATATTTTTTTATTTATTTAATGGACCCACATTGATATGTCCTTATGTTCAGAAGATCACATCTTGTGTTTAGAACATCATATCAAGCCGTGTTTTTAACCACCTAAGACTAACTGGATTTAAAGTGGTACTGTGTAAAAAATCTGCTCCAAACTGGAAGTATCTGCCGTGTAATAACAAACAAATTGCTAGTGCAATTGCAATGCAAATGCAAATTTAGATTAGTATTGTGTGTAAAATTATAACATGATAAGTTGATTTAATATTTTATTTATTTATTTAATGGATAAGATTAAAAGTGAATGTTGAAACTTTTAATCTTAACCATTCAAGCCAATTGCATGGATGCAATCATGCAAATCTATGATCTCAATTCAGGTTTTTTATGCAATTGCATAAGTTATTTAAAAAACTTTGCTGGTATTAATACAGTTCATACAAGAATTATGAATACATTTTATATGGTTTGCTTTTGTGGTTATAAACACAATTTTATGTTAGTATTATAAAAAGAACATTAGTATAAGATACTGTTAGCCTCAAGGTTTCAATAATTATTAATTGGCTAATTAATCCAAGGACATTCATGTAGTTTTGATGATAACCATGATTTTAAGTTGTTCATTAATGATATTTTCATATGAACTAATGATTTATGTTTTAAAGCTTAATTTTGACTATTGATTTAATTGGACCAAGATGGCCAATTCAAATATCAAGCAAATGCAAAGTTGATAAGTTGCAAATTCATTGAAGATCAAAGTCATCAAGACTCAAGACAAAGAAATCAAGCTCAAAGACAATGATCCGAGACATATGAGAAGTAAGAGTTAGGTTTTGTAAAGTTTATTAAGATTTGATCTTTAAGGCTCAACTTTAAAAACAACTTAAATTTCTTAAACATAATTGTTTTCAAAACATTGACAAAGTCAATATTAATGGCTAGATATTTTTGATATTTAATGATAGCCATGTGAAGAACACAAATAAATCTCTACGGTTGTGAAAAATTTGTGAAACAGAAAATTGTTTTCAAAACATTGACAAAGTCAATATTAATGGCTAGATATTTTTGATATTTAAAGATAGCCATGTGAAGAACACAAAGAAATCTCTACGGTTGGAAAAATTTTTGAAACAGAAAATTGTTTTCAACATTGACAAAGTC
The DNA here is from genome assembly GCA_907173295.1 of Fagus sylvatica. Classification (NCBI taxonomy): domain Eukaryota; kingdom Viridiplantae; phylum Streptophyta; class Magnoliopsida; order Fagales; family Fagaceae; genus Fagus; species Fagus sylvatica. Next base: position 34,208,178 of record OU015762.1, on the reverse strand, counting down.
AATATTAATGGCTAGATATTTTTGATATTTAAGACATAGCCATATGATGAAATCAATTACGAATGAAATTTTTTTTTCTTAAGGTAGCCGACATATAAGAATTGTAAGAGCTTATTAAAGGTGATTGACAAGCTAGGTGGCTTGAATTAATTGCATGAATAACATGGGATAATAACCCATGAATTTCCAAAAGTCATACAAATTAGCTACTAGCAGATTTGGATATCTTTGGCTGAAAATTGTGCTGACAAAGTGCAGAAAAGTAATTGAAAAAGCTGGCATACATTGGCACCGTTTATTTTTAAAAAAGTCATGCAAATTTTTCAAAAGATTTCAAAGTCAATAAAAACAATTTGATTGATTGAATTAAGTATGTGTCCGTTGGAGAATCAAAGCTCTGCCAAAGACTTGCAGCAAAGTTTGGTGCAGAAAAGTAATGAATATAAGCTGGCATACATTGGCACCGTTTATTTTTAAAAAAGTCATGCAAATTTTTCAAAAGATTTCAAAGTCAATAAAAACAATTTGATTGATTGAATTAAGTATGTGTCCGTTGGAGAATCAAAGCTCTGCCAAAGACTTGCAGCAAAGTTTGGTGCAGAAAAGTAATGAATATAAGCTGCCGTTTATTTTAAAAAGTTATGCAAAATATTTAAAAGAGAACCAAGCATACAAGAGAAATCAAAGATAGAAAAGATAACATCTTATACATCAATCCATCCTTCTCAAGCTTATATTTTCATATCATTCAAAATCCTTGATTGAAAATTTCTCTAAACACTTCTTTGAGCCATATTGATCAAATCCTTTGATATACTATTAGAGTGAGCATATTGTGTACAATTACTCTTTGAGAGAGCCTTATCTTGTACAACAAATACTTTGTTGAAATTATTGAGTGTTTTTGTTAGGGTTTTGGTATAAATCCTAAGTAGTGAAAAGGATTTTTCACTGGGTGGTTACTCTTCACCTTGTAAGGAAGATTTGTGGGTTTTGGTATAAATCCTAAGGAGTGAAAAGGATTTTTCACTCGGTGGTTACTCTTCACCGTGTAAGGAAGATTTGTAACGGTTTTGATCTTCACCCGAAAGAAGATTGTCAAATTAGTGGATTTGGGAATCCTCAAGAAGTGTTCTTGAGGCGGGGACGTAGGCGGGGAAGCCGAACCTCGATAACAATCATTGTGTTTGATTTTCTCTATCTCTATCTCTTACTTATTCAATTGCTTATATATGCTTGTGTTTGATTTTCTATCATATCTATATTGCAATTGAATTGTGTTCTTAAATTTGCTTAATCAATTTTTGCTAATTGAAAATAGTTTTTAATTCCGCATTTAAATCGAAAAAGTTTGCCTCAACCTAAATCACCCCCCCTCTTAGGTTGATATTTGGGTAACAGATACATTTAATAATTATTGAGAAAAGTTGCATTAAATTTGTTATAAAGATTTGGCAGAAATTTGCAACATTTAATAATTATTGAGAAAAATTGTAAATATTCATTCAAATATTATTATCAATAAAAATATTGCAAATAATACAGTTAATAATTATTGACATAAAATGTAAAAAATAAATTAAGAAAATGTGACTTCAAAAAGTATGTACAAGTTAGATTCAGAAGTTGTAATTTTAAAATACGTAAAAAAAAATGTATTCAGAATTAGAAAATGAAAAAATATTTTTAAAAAAATGTACAATAATGTATTTTGCGTATGTTAGATTCAGAAATTGTAATAATCATGGTTGAATATGTTAGATCAATATTTGTTGTTAACTAATTTATGAATTTCTTCATTACAATATATAACTTTTTTTTAAAATGATAAAATGTTAACTTCAATTAAAAATGGAACTTTAGAAAGTATTCTTAACTTATACAAGTAATATAATGTAATTTAGCAAAAATAATAATAATATAACAATTTTTTTGATATTATGCATAGAGTATATTTGGAAAACATTAGTCATCTTAGTCATCCACCTCTTCCCCATTAGAATAACCTCCTATCATTTGTCGTCATCATCAATTATATTTTATATATTCAATGGTTAAGTTATAGTTAGATACAAGGAAAGGTATAGATCATGTATTGGTCTCTTCCTCGGATCAACCCTAAGCATACCATCCGCTATAGATCGGGTGTTAATTGGAACCATTCTAGTCATCCAACACTTTCCTGTTTGGATCGGATTTGCTGTTCACATAGAAGATGACCATTAGTATACTGTCGTATACTTTAACTATACGGGTTTGTTCAAAAACATATATGGTGAGCCAAAACGAAGTAGTACTAGTGTATAGACAATTCTTAGTTATATAGTACTGTATGGAGCATTACTATATGGAGCATTCTAAGTAGAAAAACATTACAATTTGTTGTTTAAATATGTTACTCAAATGTAATCGTAGTACCAAGGTGGTTATCAAATGTAAACACGAATACCAACAACATTGTATGACATACGTTTTTAATACGTTAGTTTGTATAATTAAATTACATAAAATATCAATGTTACTTTTTGATAACTAAGATCTAAATTATTGAATTCCAATGTTCTACTTATATTTTTTGAATTTTAATATTTTTATTATAATTTTTTAATTTTTTGTCTTTACTGATTTTAATATAAAAAAGTTATTAGATCTTATTATATGTATGTATGTTAGTGTCGAGTGTCGAATTATAATTTTTTCCCCCCTAACTAAATTTTAGATATTATATATTTTGTCTTTTTTTTTTTAATTTAAAAAAATTTAATAACTATTTTATTCATTAATATGTACATTTTTCTGGTAATTTATTGATTAATATTTACATGTAAATTAATTTAATTGATTAAATATTTAATTACTTAATATTTTAATACATACATTAATATATGAGGTTACAAAAAAAGCCCAAACCCAATGTCATATAATAACCCATAATATATATATTAATATTATCTGATGTTGAAAAAAGCCCAAACCCATTATCATATAATAACCCATAATAGATACATTAATATTATCTGAGGTTGAAAAAAAGCCCAAACCCATTATCATATAATAACCCATAATAGATACATTAATATTATCTGAGGTTGAAAAAAAGCCCAAACCCATTATCATATAATAACCCATAATAGATACATTAATATTATCTGAGGTTGAAAAAAAGCCCAAACCCATTAATCCACTTAAACCAAACCAAAATAATAAAGAAACCAAAAAAGACAGAAAGAATGGGCCGGTCCAACGTGGGAAATTTGGTGGGAAACTTTGTCCCCAAAACGGCGTCGTGTGGGCTTTGATAAGGAAAGTGGTCCCCAAAACGATGTCGTGTTGGGCTTTTGGGAGGAAATATTAATCCCCAAAACGGCGTTGTGTGGCCTTCTGGGGATTAAGTGGTCCCCAAAACGGTGCCGTGTTGGGCTTTTGGGGGGAAAGTGGTCCCCAAAACGACGTCATCTTGGGCTTTTGTTTGGGGAAAGTGGTCCCCAAACGGCGTCGTTTTTACAAACCTGCATGTCAGAAGCTTCCTCAACACGACGCCCTCTCTTCTGTCTCTTCGAAACTGAACTGTAACTGTTTCAAACTAAAACTGAAACTCTCTATCTGACAGTCTTTCTTCTCCCTCTCTTCACGGTTTCCTTTTGCAAACATCCCCAAGAAACAAAGTCCACTCCTCTCAAACACTCAAACTCAAGCCATTGTGAC